>CM042971.1:31170474-32370474 GCA_023678885.1 Pogostemon cablin
CTCCGGGATATCAGACGTTCCTTGAGATAATAAATGACGAGTGCGCTCGCGTGTTAGGTAGAGCTTATCCCTCACATCACCAAGAATCACACGATAGGGCTCGCTCGACGGAATAATCTTCCAAAATTCTGCACGACAAATCGTTCAATTCAGTTACTAAATCACGTTTTCATGTTTCAAATAACATCAAGGTTACCTATGAAGTGCTTTGCATCCCTCTTGGAAGACCTGTGGAGCTCATCAGCTCGGACACGAAGCTCATCGTTGCAACGCCACATGGACAACTGGAAAATGCGATCATTAGAAGCAAAGCAATTGAAAGTTTTTAACTAAAAAGAATGATCAAAAGCATCTAAGAATACCTCAAACATGAGATCCTCAATTTGGGAATAGTACAAATTAGCAGCCATCATTCTGGCCAATAAGCAGACATCTCTAGTGACTTCAGGAGTCACCCTTGGGTTGCCTATAAAATTTATTCACAAATTACAAACATGATCCAATAAACCAACAAATCCAAAAGCACGTAATAATGTATGAAATCTAAAACAGTTTAAGATTTACAAACCATCACGGTCTCCACCCATCCAGGATGAAAATTGGATAAGAGGAGCATTATACGGAATGCGCTCGTTGATCCCTATATTTTTAAGTGCAGTATCCACGCGACGAAGAAACTTTGGGACGCCTTTCCAGATAGTTTCATGGAAATAACTCATCCCTGCCCTCATTTCATCTTGGGGAGCAGGGGGGGTTCTTCGGATTTCATCAGTTCGAAAAGCAGCTTGAATCTGCAAGAAACCAGATCAAATCAACAAAGTAAGAAACTTAAGTCTAATAGCTAAACAGATTATTCGACATAGAAACACAAGAACCATAATTTACCTCCCTCTGCAAAGATTCATCAAGCTCCTGCTTATCATCAGGCGTAATGTCTTTCGCGTATAACTGAGCTAAGCAATTCCGAATCCTGATCACCAGTTCACAACACAAGAGTTTAAAACACAATTCAAACCAAATGGAGCACATCATTCTTCACATGACATGATCCAACATTGGAAAGTGACCAACCTTCCATGCTTTTGGAGCAACGATCTTCGTACCGACTGAGTAGGATGCGCGGTGAGCACAAGATCCACGGTCTGATTCTTCAATGCATCGAACACTTCCTGAGGAGACTTCTTCAAATCAAACACCAGCCTCTTCAGAGTCTCTTCAATGTCGGATTCAGTAGTTGCATTGCTCTCATCAGTAATGTCTCCCTTCTTCTTCTTGTTCCTCCTACGATAAGCAATCTGAACCTCCTCGGCCAAGTTGGCCAAGTTAAGCATGTTCGAGAAAGCTTTCGCCACCACAATCGAATCCCCTGGATCCAAACTTGTCAGCACTTTTCCAAGCTCTTCTAACTTCTTTGGATCGTGCTTGCCTTCGTACTCTGCAGAGAGCTCATAACACTCTTGCACCTACGTTGAACAAAGTACATTTTTCTATATGATCCATTGCATCAACAATCAAGAAATGGAATAATCAACTATGAAACGAACATAATTTCAAGAAATGATGATCACACAGAACACACACCAAAGTCCCAAATCTCAATCATGTTAAAAGAACTACTGAAAGCTTAAATTAGTACAAGGCTGGCCATCTGATCATAAGAATCCAATCTTAACATCCAAACAATCCTTAAAAAATACTATGTTCAGCTTTGATTCTTGCCCTAAAATAAAGACTAAATCACCCCCAAAAGATCACGTTTTTTTTTTGTTCCTTTTTTACATCGAGTGTATCGCCCCCCTTTTTTCTACACCAGATTGAAACATCAAGATCAGTTTTTTAACACCACATAACAAAATAGATACTCAATTTAAGAAAGAAAAAAAAAATCCCCAAATCTCATCGATTAAAACGCACCGTTTCCCTGAGATCTTCACCGTGCAAATCCTGAAGAATATCGAGAAATCGATCCAAAAGCAGGGCATCATACTCAACCAGTTTATCATCATCGGAAACTTTTCCAGGAGCCAAAAGCCTCAACTGGGCATCAATTGATGCCATCTTCTCGAGGTTTCTAGAAGCCATCGAACCTTCTTAAACTAAAATCCCAGAAATGGGATAACACCCTGCAAAACACGACGGCAAATTACATGATTCCACAGCTAATCATCAAAACTAACCTAATTTTTTTTCAAATTTTCCCCTGATAATGACCCGAAACAGAATCTTTCGCTATATAGATACGTAGGAAGTAGGAAATGAAAATTGAAAAACAGGTTTGGTTTCATGCAAAAGGCGCAATAAAGTTCACGTGTGAAATTGAATGCATTGGGAGAATAATGTCCTCATTATCGCTTTTGATGTGGATCCCATTGAAGGAAAGTAGATTGTGAGTGGGATTTGAGGTGTACCTGAATCTGGGTTACTGAGAATCTTGGAGAAGAAGGGGATCAGACAGTGAGGTAGTATAGAGAGAGAGAGAGAGAGAGGGGGGGGGGGGGGAGGGAGGAGAGAGAGAGAGGGTGGGGGAGTTTACTGATCCAAGCCAATGAGGGAAGTACATATTTATAGGCGAAAGAAAAGAAAAAAATAAATTTGTATTCCTCCTTTATTCACCATGGGAGAAAATATAAATATAGATTTTGTCTAAATATAAATTTATGAAATACTAATAATATTAAGACAAATATAAAGTACTCCTATTAATTATTTTTGAGTTGTTTCAAGACATGATTCTAACATAATTTAATGAGAAAGTTTCATTTAAATCAGTCTGAGAGTTGTGGAATTCTAACATAATAGGATTCTATTGCTACTTGAGTTGATAATAAAATTCAATGTAATTAGAAGAAAATAAAGTTTAGATTTATTTTAGGTGATAATTTTAGTGAGTATAAACCAAGCAATATTTTCGACTAATTTGTGAAAATATTGTTGTTTCAAAAAAAAATTAATGATATATTGCAGTTGTGTGGATCTGCGCCTCTGCCTACTTGGCCATCATCTCATTAAAATAATAATTAATTGTTAATTTAAATTAATTTTAATTAAACTAATATAAGTAATGAATTAAATTTAAAAATTAATGATATGATAATTATTTGATATTCTTTAAATCATATTAAAATCTATGTGTTTTGTTATTTTGGTTCGTATCAATATAAAACGAGCATTTCTCTTTTAGATAAATAAAAGAGACCCACATAAATTAAATATTTTTCTCTTTAGGGCTTAGAACTGTCAATTTTATCTGCGGGTTCGGCAAGGGCGGATCCAGAAAATTATATTTGGGGGTACGATATATAATTTTAAAAATATTATTTAATATTAAAAAAATTTACAATAAATAAATCAAAATTTAAAAAATCATAATTTCTGTTGACACCGTCGATTTTAAAAATAACAACAACAATAATTTAAGACATTATTATTAAAATATAATAGTGAATTAAGTGTAAATATGTGTTGCAATTATTAATTTAAGGATAAATGCATCTTACCACTACACTATAACCAACATTTGATGATTATACCTAATATATATAAATATATATTTTTATTTTTGGGGTATAGCTGTACCCCCTTGTTCTATGTTGTATCCGCCTCTGGAGTTTGGATACCTTGTAAGTAATACCCTATCGGGTAAGAGTAGGGTAGAGCATATTCGGGTATCGGGTAGGGTAGTACTCTTACTCGCTTGAAAATGTTGAGGGTAGGGGTAGGATATGGTATTTATAAAATACTCGATTACCCCACCCGATTACCCGTTTATATATATATATATATATATATATATATATATATATATAGAGAGAGAGAGAGAGAGAGTATATTTTGTTATATGTATATTTATACATAGACATATAGGAGTATATGTTTTTGTATAATCTGAAAAATATTTCCACTTTATAACGCACATACTAGTGTACATCACATTACTTATTTGATTTAAGAAAGCAAAAAGGCTTCAAGGGTATGACTAATTAAATGATACCCTACAATATTTTATATCAATTTTTATTTTAATTATTGGGGGATTGAGGTAGGCTACTCACATCTCAATCTTCTTCTTTTTTTAATCTTTTGAATTTACTTTGATTTTCTTACATCATTGTGTATTTTAGAGTGGTATATTATTTGGTTGACAATGGTAGTCATTTTAAAATTTTGGATATCCGTTTATTTGCGGATTATCCATTACCCGATGGATATTATCCGTACCCTACCCGATGATACATTTGAGGATAATAGGGTAGGGTAATAAAAATAAGATGTGGGTAGTATATGGATTGGGCATACCCGTACCATACCCTTTTACACCCCTATTAGGACTCACACGTCACACAAGTAAACCTACTCATTTTATATTAAAATATTATTTATCTTACCTCACTACACATTAAAATATTTTACTTCCTAATCTACGTGTAAAAAGTAAACGCATATCTTTTAAGGGTAGGTCTTGCGTGAGACCGTCTCACGTGAGACCATTTTTCACTTTTTAAAATAGTTATCACTTTCGCTATAAAACGTTATCACTTTTGCTATAAAATGCTATCACTTTTTATTTACTCTATAAATTATTTATGAAATAGTATCATCACTTTTTATTAATTTATTATCACTTTTTGTATAAAAAGTTGTCACTTTCTGACCGTCTCACACAAGTTTTTGACATCACCGGGCCACCTGCCGGACTGCCGCCGCCGCCGCCGGAGCTCCGGCGGCCGATCGCCGAAAAAAAAATTTGTTCGTACGAAAAAAAAAAACTGATCACCGGACCGCCGCCGCCACTGCCAAAGCTCCGGCGATCGGTCGCCGGAAAAAACTGTTCGTCCGAAAAAAAAAAAAAACTGGTCACCGTACCGCCGCCGCCACCACCGGATGATGAGTGTGTAAATTCATGAATTTTACGCATGAATTTGTGTATTGTTGAAGTGTGAAAAGGCTGTAATTGCTTAAAAATCGATTCATATTGTGTAAATCACTAATCAATTGTTATCAAAGATGTTTAAGTGGTTTTTCACAGGAAATCGAAGTAGAAGTATAAAAAACGGAAGAAAGATTTGTTGCTACGGAACAAACGTTGGCAAAAAGGCAGCAAAACACCATGATTCGACCTGTTTCCCCCTTGATTCGACCTCAAGAACAGGTCGAATACACCATGGTGAAGTCGAAGCAAGCTTCTGGAGTGATGGTTGGCCAATTCGACCTCCATTCGACCTAGAGCTCAGGTCGAATCGAGGAGGTTGTGGTCGAATGGCGCTACTGATGTCGCAGACGCCCTATTCGACCTGTCATTCGACATCAGGCCTTGGTCGAATAGCGCCTATCAAAGTTGAAACACCCAACTGGACAATGCCGACACACCATTTGACCCTCATTCGACCTGGCTTCGACCTGAAGTCAGGTCGAATGACCTCCATCATGGTCGAAGGGTGCTCGAAGTGCTATTTTTCCACGTAATTCGACCTGACTTCGACCTGAAGTCAGGTCGAATGAGCTCCAGCCTGGTCGAATGATGCTCCTGACTTGCAGAATCGTCTGATTTCTTCCATTATTCGACTTCCATTGATTAGTTGCCGATATTCACCTACAATCTACCTTCCATACAGCTAAGAAACAACACTCAACAACATTTGATTCCTTGTGATTCCTGGAGAAACATCAAACAACCATCTACTTTCATTAAAAATGGAGATGAAAGTGATGTGAGAACAACTCTACCTACAAGGTCACTTGTTTTATGCATAGAAGATGCTTCCAATGACTCACCACCACCTGCCATTTCATTTGTTTATGCATGGAAGATGCCTTCTCATCATTCAAGCCACCAACAAAGCATCCATGGGTTCATTATAAAAGGGCCAGGAGCACCACATTTCAAAGATGCTTCCAATGACTCACCACCACCTGCCATTTCATTTGTTTATGCATGGAAGATGCCTTCTCATCATTCAAGCCACCAACAAAGCATCCATGGGTTCATTATAAAAGGGCCAGGAACACCACATTTCAGGAATTCAATCTTATTCCAATTCATCTCACACAACACAACACACACAAGAGAGGTTGTAAGAGCTTGCTGCAAGGGCAGCAACGTGGGAAGTTGGAAGCAAGCAAGAAGGAGAGGAAGAAGAGCTCAACAAGGAGATTCAAGTGTGATCAACTCAACTTGATCTTGCTGAAAATTCATGTTTGCTCAAGTAAGATCATTTCACTTCACCATGGTTGATCTTCTATCGATCATGGAGTAGAGCCTCTTAGGTAGTTGTAGGATTATGAAGGTTTAATGATTTAATTTATCTTTCGTGTGTAAAAACTCCGTACAACACTACTTGTGATTTAGTTTGTATAAGATTGCACGTTTTTAATCCATACTCACAGTCGTTTTGTGCATCGTTAATCATTGTGTAGAGTCTGAATACATAACATGGTTATCGATTGAGTGCGTTCACTGCTGAGCAGGGTTTGTTGTTATAATTCTAAGTAAAAGGATTCCGAAGTTTTATTAGAACTATCTTATATAAATATTTGTTAATTGAATCATAGCGTATTCGGGTTAACAAGTAGGACAAAGAGTATAATTTCATAGTACCTATAAAGGGAGATCATATCGGGTTAAAGTACAAATCCTAGGGGGAAATAATTGATACTGATAGTACCTAGAAAGGGGGGTGAAATTATATCTCTTGCTCCGAGGATATTCACACGATGCATACATATATCTACTTGTGTCTATAGAGTAGAAATGCATGGTTTAGTGATGCGTTCATAAATCACAAGGCAGAGTCGGGTAATATCACATGAAAGACAAATTAATGAATTAAATCGGATTATCTTAGAACTACTTACCTTCTTAATTGCTTACAACCTCACTATCGTTGTTGCCATTGATTATTTTATTATTATTTATTATTTATTCTTATTCAATTATACAATCACACCATCATATAATTCACAACATAGTCTTAATTAATTAGAATATAATCAATTTGATATTTATCCGTTCTTTGGGTTCGATATTCACTTGGTCCCCTTTTGATACTACAATGGATATCCTTAACCTTGGGGATTAATATTGTACGCTGAAAAAGCGATGATCACCGGACCACCACACTTTTTTGCTGCACACATATTTTTTTTGTTGCACATGAACTATTGCTGCACACAATATTTATGTGTAGCACATTATAGGGGTAATATTGGAATATCATTATATATTTTTGTACCTAGTAGTAATACTTTTGTATGTTTGTATCTCATACATTTAGGGTTTTTTTGTGTACCTAGTAGTAATCCTCCCTTTACTTTTTCAATCAAATATTAATACTCTTTAAATTTCAAGCGACCTTTTAGATGAAAAAATAATACTGTTAGTAATTAAAATGTATTCCGTACTACTTTCGTCCCATTAAAAGATACGCGTTTACTTTTTACACGTAGATTAGGAAGTAAAATATTTTAATGTGCAGTGAGGTGAGATAAATAATATTTTAATGTAAAATAAGTGTGATGTGTGAGCCATAAAGAGATTAATTAATTTATGTGGGTCTCTTTTACCTAAAAGAAAAATGCACGTTTTGTATTGATACGAACCAAAATGGAAAAACACATTAGATTTCGGTACGATTGAAATAATATCAAATAATTATCACATCATCAATTTTTAAATTTAAATTATTATATTAATTTAATTAAAATTATCTTAAATTAACAATTTATTATTAAATTTAACAATTAATTATTAAAAAAATTATCTTAAATTAACAATTTATTATTAAATTTAACAATTAATTATTATTTTAATGAGGGGATGGGGCACGTAGGCAGAGGCGGACCACTATTGGCACCTCTGCTTATTCTGCTAAAAATCCACACAACAACAATACTCCTTTCGTCCTATATTTATTTTCGTAGTTACTGTAGACACGGAGTTTAAGAAAAGTTATTTTTTGACCAACTTTATTGACTTTTGAAGGGTATTGTGGTATTTTTAAGTAATAAATAAATTGTAAAATATGTTATGTGTGTTAGGTGAGAGTGATATTTTTGAAATTAAGGTAACTTTTGAGGTGGTTTGTTAGTGTGGAGTTTCCTTTTTTGGGGTGTGAAGATAAATGTGGGACGGACGAAAACGGAAAGTGTGAAGATAAATGTGGGACGGAGGGAGTATATCATTAATTTCTTTTTGAAACAACAATATTTTTACAAATTAGCTAATATTTTCCTAAAGAACATATTAAATATTTTTAATTAATTATTTTTTAATTAAAAATGTTTTTACTCCCATTAAAATTGTTGTGTGATAGTAGGTATGTCGTGAGACAATTTCACTCGATTATTTTTTTAGTATTTAATTTATCCAAATTATAATGGACAAAGAGCCAAAGACTTGTGTAAAATCGTACCACATAAGCCCTGATGTGAGATGAATAAAAAATATTAAGATTATTATTACTTTCGCTATAAAATATTGTTACTTTCGCTATAAAATGTTATCACTTTTTATATGTATTATAAATTGCTCATGAAATAATTTATTGTATTATTATAATTTTCATTGATTGAGTGTTACTTTTCGTTAATACTAATATGTTATCACTTTTTATTCGTCTCACATAAGAGTTTACATGAGACGGTCCTATAAAACGCATTCATCATTTCATAGATCCAAATAAAAAAAGACTCGATAAATTTTTAATAATATTATTTATTTATTTTTTTAAGATCTAATAAGTGTGATTTAATAAACTTCTCCCTTTCATCTCTCAATAATTTTGATCATTTTCATTTTGGGTTGTTTTACAAAAATTTTTACCTTCTTAAAAAGACAAAAAAAAAAATTCAAAGTAATTATCCTTTTCCATACACTATAGTATTTATATAAAAAAATCACTCATTCTAATCCATAACCTAACATACTTTATTATTTATTTATTACCAAAAAAATATTATAATACCTCTAAAATTACACAAACATTTGTTAAACTAGTTTACATTAATATGTAAACCCTGTTATTTTTTAGTACATAAAAAATTATCTTTTAAACATATAAATTGTTACTCTTCTAAAAATTAAAAAATTACTGTTCTTCAAATTTTTGTAAACCATGATTTATCGATTACTTTTTAGTACATGAAAAATTACTTTTAGAAACATAGTAAATTATTACTCTTCTAAATTTCTTCAAAGAGTAATTTTTTATATGGAGTACTAAAGAGTAAATTTAAAAAATAGAATTTCATGTAAATTCGATTTACATGAGACTCACTCTTAAAATTATTATTTTATTTAATCTCTGTAGAAGGAGCTTAAATTATTGAGAAAAAGAGAGAGTATTATTTATTTATATTGAAAAGAAAATAAATTAATATCTTGTTTTATCGTAAATTTTTGCAAGGATAATAATTTGTCATTATAAAATACTCCATATAATAATTTGGTATGAATTCTATGATAATTCCCTATTACATATAAAATTGATTTAACCTTTTAATTTAAAGTAAATTTTCACTTTTTATTGTGCTTTTTTTTTTAAAGCTATTGTGCTTTTTTTTATATGTAAATATAAATAGGCAAAAACTTGTGTGCGTCCGGGTGCACGAGAGAACATTCCGTGTGCCTTTAGAATTTTGTATTAAATTGTGTACCCTTTAGTATAAAGATGTGTACCATGGCTAAAACTTGTGTGTGTCGGGGCGCACGGGATCCCGTGCGCCTTTGAAATTTTGTGTTAAATTGTATACCCTTTAGTATAAATATGTGTACCCTTTATTTTCTGAAAAAAAATTAAAAAATATTAATAAAATGTAAACCCTTTAGAACAAAATGATGTACCTTTATTAATTAAAGTGTATACTCTTTAAACCAAAGCAATGTACCCTTACCCATAATACTAAATTCTAAAGGCTCATGGAATGTGTTCTCGTGCGCCCGGGCGCACACAAGCCTCACCCATATAAATAAATATTTGAATTTTAAAAGGAAAAAGCAAAACGAAAGGGAGTGATTTAAGATTTTTTTGTTATAATATCCGATCTAGGTCATTAATTATTAATAAATGACTACAATTCGAAAATGAATTTTAATTTACTTGAATTTGGCAGTACTTTCATTTATAAAAGATGGTTTTGGCTCATTTTCTCGAATTCATATTATTAAAATTTTATTTTATTTAATATATATTATGTACATGATCTGTGTCGTGTGAATATTAAATTGTACTTATACAAAGTATTAATTAGTGTTATTATTATACACATCTAAAATAGGTAATGCATAAAAACCTCTTTTAACAAAAGAAGAATCCAAGTTGGATTACATTAAAAGAACTTTTGTTTTAGTAACAAAATATAACAATACACGACAGACTGCGATGTTGCCGAAAATAATGACTTTGATTGTTTGATGTTACCTGAATATAATATCAAGAGTTGGTCTTTCTGTGCCTCAGGATGCACAAAATGTGTAATGAAATAATATTTTGTTTTAAAAATATACTTCATGTTTTAATTAATAAGAGTACAACATTTTATTTTAAAGGGTACACACTTTCATTATTTTTTTTCTTTTTTTCATAAAATAAAGAGTACACATCCCTATACTAAAAGATATATCAGTATTTGATCACATGGTGTCCCACGACACACAAGTATATATAGTTAATATATATAACAAAATTCTATATTAATTTCACTCTTAATTTCAAAATAATTTTTTTAACCCTCCATAACTTTGCAGCTTTGGGCCTACCCATCTTTTTGCATAAATAAATAAATAATACGAGTATTATAATAAAAAATACGGAATCATTTTTTTATTTTTTTTAAATAATTACTCTTTATTACATAAAAATAATTTTTAGAGTTTAATTATTGCTCTTTTGAAAAAAAAAATCATAAATTTTGTTCAACAAGAATAAAAAAAATGAGGCACTCCCTTGTGAGACGGGTTATTTATAAGATGGATCAATCCATCACTAAAGTATGTTTATTATATAGATAAAGTATACTACTTATTTGTAGTTAAAGTATGTTAATAATAAATCATATTATAACATAATTATGTGTACTTTAAAAAACATGCTTTAACAATCATTAAACATACTTTATCTATACAATAATTATACTTTAGTGATGGGTCGACCCGTCTCACAAGAGACTTTATCTAAAAAAATTATTAATATATAAAAATTTGACTGAGTAATGTTTTTCATTAGAAAAAGTTAAGTTAATCTTTCTAAGAAGTACATACTAAAGTGTAATGGCAATTAAGATGTGAAAATTTAAAAAGTACTAGAAAAAAAAATCATCATTATAAATGGCAATTTTTTTATATATTATGAGTAATTGATAATTAGGTATACGTGTGAATTCGATTATGCAAGCTTAAAAATATAATTCAAAATCACATTTTTCCAGCTGAATAAAAAAAAACCAAAAACAAAAAAACGAAAAAACCATAGTTTATTAGTATTAGATTCCAACATAATTACATTCTTTCAATAGTATTAAATTAGTAGGCACCAAACAAAGATTCGTTTATTCGAATGAAAATAGAAAAGAAAGAACATCGCCACCCACCACAATTTATTCACTCACACACACACGTCCTTTTCTTTATTCACAATTAATTTATTTTATATAAATAAATAAAAAAAAGGTTTATAAAATATAAAAATGAAAAAGATGAAGCATGAGTCACACCTGCACCAGTTATGACTTGTATCTAGTTAGATGCCACTGTTCCTTTTCATGCATCAAGTAACTTAACTTTATTATATTTTTATTAGCACTTTAATTTATATGATTATTAAAAAAAAGTGAATAATTGTTTTTTTATATAGACAAAAAGTGATTATAGTTGGTTTAATAATTTAATCACTTTTAAATTAGAAAAAAATGTTAATCATTAGATATATACCCCATTATAATAATTCTTGAATAAATTATTGTAGAATATATTTTCATAATCAGATTTAAGTTATTTAATCAACGTCTCTCTAATCAAAATTCATTTTTGTATTTATATATGACAGAAATTTAGAATGGTGCATCTGTAAAATCGTAATTTCAAAATAGAGGAAGTGTACTTTTAACTCGGCTCATCATACATATTGTTTTTTAAAAGTATTATTTAGAACATAAAAATTTATTTTTTAAGGGATGAATTATTACTTTTCTTATTAAAAAATAACACTTCTCAAATTTTGTTCAACAAGAATATAAAATATGATTACAATATATCATATTTTAAAGAGTAATATTTTTCATTTAGAAGGTAATAGTTAATTTCTTCTAAAGATAAATTTTTCATGCATTAAAGAGTATTTGAAAAGTAATACTTTTATTTAAAAGATTAATAATTAATCTTTAAAAAATAATTTTTCATGTAATAAAATTAAGGTGTGTATGTGTGAAACCGATTCACACGTTTGTGTTCAAAATTATTAATAGGCGGTGAATATCAACACCATTTTTTTCTCCTCATACATTCATTTTCTCATATTTACAAAGATACCAAGAAATATTAATTCTTTTATACCATATGCTTGTTTTTGGTGTATGTGGGGACGTTTAGAGAATTGAGTTTGAAAATCTGAATTTTGAAAACTAAACGAGTAGTGATGATTATTTGTTTTGAATATGGAAAGTTTTAATTTTGTTTCGAATTAATATGTAAGAAGTAAGTAATTATGATGTATAAGAGAAGTGTAAGATTAATAATAATTATAAAAGATATATAGGTAAGTGTGGTTATAAAATATAATTTATCAAACTCCAAACCAAAAATTATCAAAATCAAAATTTGAACTTAAAAATTGAGAAACATATATAGCGAATGAACATACATACTTGGTATTTTACTTCATAGCGTTCATATATAACGATACTGTCTCACATGAAAATAATACTAAGTATTTTACTTCATTATAGTATTAGCATATTTGATAGCTTTATACATTTAACAATTATATTTAATTATTGGAATAGTCATCAGCGTGAACTATAAATGAATGGTTGAAATTCTTTTTGTGGAATAATCTTTTTATTGTGAATACGTAGCATTTATTGTTTAATCAATGTGTACACATGTATTAGTGTTACCAACCATGTGTTATTAATTTAAATCAATATTTATGTTTAAACATATATATACTCATCATCCCAATAAATGACATGTATATTATTATTATTATTATTATTATTATTATTATTATTATTATTATTTCGTATCTTTCACTATTGAATTTATTAAAAAAAATAGTGTATATTGGGTGCACCCGGGTGCAAGGGTGCACCCATATGTGCATACCTTTTTATTCTATTTTGTATACATATTATTCTATTTTGTATACGTGTTTTGTAATAATTGTATACTTTTTTCACATTAATTTTTCATTAAAAAAATTAACATCCATATGTGTATAACATTTTATTGAATATTATATACAATTTTTCATTAAAAAAATTAACAATAAATTGTATACATTTTTACTCTTAATTGTATATATTTTTGTTTATATTTGTATGTGAGTGCACCATATCTTTAGGTGCACCCGGGTGCACACTATAAATTGCCAAAAAAAAAAATGAATCCTGGTTAACTTATACTCCATTTTGAATCTTATATATTGAAAAAAAAACTCTATTTTTTTTTCTTTTATGTGTTTTAATGTTCCGCAAATTTTATTCCAAATTTATAAAATTACACATATTACATGTGTAGAGGTGAGGATTATATTTATATTTCAATCATTCCCCTAAAATATACTACTTTTTTTTTTCTATGTAAGTAGGATTTTTAAATTAGCGTGGATAAATAGCTCCTAATAATAATGCAATAGTTTATTGCAATGACATTGTAGCCAATAATTGTCCATAAGAAAATAGCAATTATTGGAGTAATGAAATTGAAAAAAAGAAAAAAAAAGGTAAAAAAAAAAGGTAAATATTAATTGTTGAATGAAACCGTTGGGTTTGGGAGTCAACATAGATGAGATGGTTGGATCCGGCAGTTGATAATTGGACTAAACTATACGAGGTCGGTGTCTTACATGATGCCCACAGGCCACACCACCCATAATATTAATGAATAATTAATACTTATACTTGGATCTTTTGTCCCACTTTGATGTAATTTCTCTTGTGTCATTCTTTGGATGAGTGACACGTATTAAAGAGAAGGACACTATATCCTAACTCAACCAGTAAACCCTAGGGACAATAAATTGGATTTTTCCACTAGCCACACATGTCTTTCTATAAAGAAATATTACAGAAGATGTTACATCAAAGTGTCACAGGACATCTTGTGTCCTTCACTGTTATGTTATATACGAGTTTAAAATATACAGAGTTAAAAAATTAATATTTGTCATAACTTTTTTTTCATCCTTGATCACACCATTTACTTGCACCGTTACTGTAAATACGAAATTTAAAATTTTTTTACCAACTTTATTGATTTTGAAGGATAATATAGTATTTTTAGATAATAAATAAATTACTCTATAAAATATGTTAGGTTTGTTAGGGGTGAGTGATAAATTTGTAATTAAAATGTACTCTTCACTTTAAAATTTGATATGATATTTCCTTTTATGAGTGGTGGAATTTAATGTGGGACGGACGGAGTAATTTTTTATGATTATATGTTATTTTTAATAATAAATAAATGATAAAATATGTTATGTGTGTTAGGTAAGGATAATTTATTTTATAAATAAAATTTATGTGGAGAATAGTTATATTGACTTTTTTACCTTCTAAGAAGGCAAAAGCTCCTGTGCACCCGGGCGCACGGAACACTTTCCGTGCGCCTTTAGAAATTTGTGCTAAATTGTATACCTTTTAGTATACAGATGTGTACCTTTTATTTTCTAAAGAAAAATTTGGGCGCACGAACAACACTCCGTGCGCCTTTAGAATTTTGTGTTAAATTGTATACCCTTTAGTATAAAAATGTGTACCCTTTATTTTCTAAAGAAAAAAAAATATTAATGAAAAGTGTATACCCTTTAGACCAAATTAATGTGCCCTTACCCATAATACAAAATTTCTAAAGGCGCACGGAATGTGTTCCGTGCGCCCGGGTGCACGCAAGCCTCACTCTTCTAAGAAAATGAAATTTTTTGTGAAACATATGAAAATGAAAATGGTGAAATTATAGAGAGACTTTGGGAGTTTTTTTAAATATTTTATTTTTATTTGAGGATAGACAAATACTCGTGTGAAATCTAATTTTTCGGTAAAATTTTTAGTTGGATCGATCAAATCAATTAAATCTCGAATTTTGTCTCTTATCGATTTGTTCTCCTATCCGATTATAAAAACGTTTTTTCGCTTATAGCTTAGTTAATTAATCTATAGCAACGAAAAGTATTCTAGAATTTTATTAATTTAATATGAAACGTGATTTAAGCCTATAATTCTACCAATTAGTAGTTACCAAGTAAAATTAGTTGTGCGACTGTCAATAAAAAGAAAAGGGATAATGGAATCTTGAAAAGCATATACTTAGTCAAAATTTTATGAGTTGACCGTTGACTTTTCCATACCCCAGAATGTGGTGTGTTTGTTGTTGGGGGGGGGGGGGGGGGGGGGGGGGGGGGGCGGGCGTAGCTGGCACAACAGACAAGGGGTTGAAAAATGGAGTAAGATCTTTAACTAAGACTTAGAGGAGTAAAACTGCATGTTTTTGTTTAATTAAAATTATGCTACTATATGAGAGTTGACTTATTTTTTTATCAGAAAAAGCAATTACTCCCGCCCATATTGCACCGTTTACTGTAACTTTTATGAGAGCTTTATGCAGTTAAACAGTGCAGTTTGATCGGGACGGAGGGAGCATGTATTAATAATATGGGTAAGAGAATTACCCCAAAAAATGTACAGCAATTCTTGGTGATTTACAATATAGACATGCTCCAAAATTAACTTGAAACTATTAAAAGATAAATTTTGGACATTGTCTACATTCCTCATAACAAATTATCAGTCCTGTAGAGAATTTCCCAAAAATCTTCCCATAGAGAGTTTACTTATTAAAGTCAACTTCCAAATCAAATTTATTTATATGTGGTGAGAATTTATTTATTTTTATTTTTTTTAATCATAATAAGAATATATCTTTGGGTCAAAAACATTATGTCACACTTTCATAATAATAATAATTAAAAAATGCATAAAATAGTAATTTTGGTGAAAACCAGGGAAAAACTTTGAATAATGTTATTGATGGGGAAAGATTGGAAAATTTTCAATTAATTAATATTGAAAAGTACTTTCACCATGTTTATCTCACACTTATGCCTTATTTATATTTTTAAGATTTAATATTTATCTTTTAAAATATATAACAATATTTAAAGATATAATTATCAAATTAACTTTATAAATAAACTGATTTAACTATACATCTTAATTCGCATGAAACTAGCTTCTTTTTCATATTTTGGAATATATACATAGAAAGCGAGTTTTAATAATTACAATTTGAAACTCGAATTTGCTACATGTAGAATTTAGTATTAAGCAAAGATTTCCATTGGACCTGATATATATATAGGATCGACCCCTCCCTCTCTAAAATTTTGTTATGAGTTAGTAAAAACTCTTTTAAATAATTGAATTTCTACGTTACTTTTTTTAATAAATTAAATTATTATATAAAAATAATTAGTTAAGAATTTTTCCTACTTAGTATTGTGTAAGATCATTCCTACATTAATATTCTCTGAAAATTTAAAGAAAAAAAGGAAATTAAAATTAGAAAATGATCGATTACAATGGGGCAACTAAAGAAAGTTGGGACAACATTGTTATTCAATAGTAGGCGGCGTGATCCTTTGACCTTGGAAATATATTGATAAGTTAGAGCAATTATTGCTCGCATGGCTTATTGAGTCACCCCCTTATCCCCCAATAAAATAAATAATAAATATTCACATTTTTCAATTAACTTATAGGCTATCAATGGTGATTTGTGAGGTTTACAAAATGACAATTTCTTTTTTTCTTTTTCCACCTTCAACCCCCATTTTGTGACGATCTAAATGAAATTAAATCAAAATTCAGTAGAATTATATATTGAACTACATACATAAAAAAATAAAAATATTTATGTACTATTATTTTAAGTTGGAATATGTGTTTTCACATTATTTTTAACAAGATAAATCAATATTTATGAAAGTGTCGCATGATATAAAAAAATATTATACGAAAGTGGATAGCAATCTTAGTGTTTTTTTTTAATTAAATAAGATAATTGAGCCACACTCAATACATTCTACACTTGATTTAAACTTAGTTAACATGCAAAATTGGATTAAAAAAATTGCTTATATCTAATTGATTATAATAAATGGAGTAATTATTTTCAATTTATTGGAATTTTATAGAAGAACTCAGGGATAGGTAATGTCAGATGAGTAGGTCTAACGAATATTATATTATTTAATTTAATATATTCTTCTATATTTTTTAATTATTTCAAATTGAAGCGTGGGCCAACTGGCTTAGATATTGGGCCCATCACTTTTGCTCTGCAATTTGCCAAAGACCAACTAAAATGTCCGTTGCTTAAAATAGACGAGCCCAGTTAGGGAGCCTGCAAAGCAGGCCCATTTGAATTTTTTTAATTGGTCCCATATTGTACTGAATAGTCCAATTATAAAAAAAATAAAAGGGTTTTCTCTATCCCCTCCCCCGGATAAAATACATGTGAATTTATAATTTGAAAAATATTTTGTTGAGTTGTTAAGATTTTTTTGAAAAATGGAGTTTTAGAAACGAAGATATGTACTTAAAATAGAAAATAATTAAAAAAAAAATCTAGCATCAAAGTGTGACAAAAACTTGTGTCAGTATGAGAGTCTTATAGACATTGTCATTGTCAAGTAGTAATCCATTGGTTTTTTTTTTTTAATGATATAACTACTACTCTTTAATAATTTATGATGTTATAAAAGATTAACTTATGGTGAGACACGGTTTATATTATCAATAGTCTTAGCTTAATTAATATAAAAAGAGAATCATATAAAGGACAGTCATAGCATATCTTCCACATTAGCAAAAAAGGAAAATATCTGATCAAGAAATGTCTAAAAATGGAACATAAATTAACTAAACAACCATAAATTAAATATCTGGTTTACTAGTAGGGGGTAATGAATGGTTGAGTGTTGAATTTTAACTTTAATGGTCCAATCAGAGTAAGATATTGTACATATATATCTTGGTGGAATTAATTGGAAAAGTAGTATTTTGATTAAGGCTTTTTAACAAATAATTATCTACATTATATTTATTCTTGAATTTTGATGGTGACTTTTTGAAAATCCCAAAAAAAGTATAGTAGGTTATTCATTTTTTGAATAATATAGGGCCCTCATTTTTATTTGGCAAATAGAGTAATTGTTTGCTGTTGGATTTAATTTCAAAGGGTTGTAAAAGACAAATAAAAAGGAAAAACTTGTAAGCCATAAAATTTACACCTATATATGTTTGTTTTCTTGTTTCTTTGTCATCTTGCATTAATGTATTGAAGACATATAATTTTACAAGATTATGTTTTGAATTGATAAATAAATTGTAGAGAAGATTTTCTCTAGAATAAAGTGAGATTTTCTCTAGAATAAAAATTCCTCTTTTTATTTTATTTAAAGTGCTACATTTTCTGAATATTATTTTCCATTTTGGCAACTCTAAAGTGATTTTTACAGTTTTGTTTTCCTGGTAATTGTTGAAGATCGTAATTATAGTTGCAAATTTATTAAAATACAATTTCCTTTTTTTTTTTTTGGAAATGGTCCTATAATAAAAGGGGAAAAAAGTCATTATTTATATATTGTATTGCAGAAATTGAAAGAATGCAGTTAACTGATATTATATCTAATTAGAGTATATTATTTTATGTTGTATTTATATAAGTAACACATACTCCATAACACAGAATGTGAATTTGAATTGATAATATAAAGATGATATATTATAGTACACTTTCTTTTTTTTCAATCATCCCAAAACTAGTGTATATTAATTTAAATGTTTAATTAGTTGGTAGATTTTTGTTTGTCAGCGATCTCAGTTATTTATTTAATCATATGTAGTACATAATTTGTTAAGATGTAGTTCTCCATAGGGATTTTTGTATATATAATATTGTCATTTCAATAAATTGGATGTACATTAGTTATTTGGGATTACAATTGTTGAACAAAAATCTTGTCAGGTGGATAAACTATATTAGATGTATATTTAAAATCAAGGTGGGTTAGCTTATTACTGCGCATTACTTATTAAAGTGAGTGATCCTGATTGGATATTTTTAGGATTGAGTTTGGAGAAATTTTGGAGTATATATGCTTAATTCGTGAACTAACTTCTAACTACTAACATTAATCAATAAAAAAATTGTATGTTTAATTATTAATTAGTTATTTGGGATTACGATTTGTGTACAAAAACCTTGTCGTGAAGAACCAATAAATATATAGAAAAATGGTAAAAAATGCTCATAGCAATAGTTGATTTTGAAATATCCAACCCAACATAATTTTTTTTTGAAGTACTACTTTTTTTTCAATCTTTATTATATAATTAATACTTTACATCATTATATGTATAGTAGCATGCAAGCGTCGTACATATGTTAGTAAATTTTTCAATCTTTATTATATAATTAATACTTTACATCATTATATGTATAGTAGCATGCAAGCGTCGTACATATGTTAGTAAATAAAAGTATACGTATAATCCCATATATAATCGTGTGTATGATCGTATGGAAAAATTATGTAGGAAATTGCATGCATAGTTGCAGATATAGTCGCGGGAGACCTCACATAAAAAATTTGTATATGGGATCGCAAGTATAGTTACAGGCGCAGTTGCATGAGGTGTTGCATGAAAATTGTATATACGGTCACACAGGATTGATCCTAAAATATTTCATCCCTGAGTCGGGATCTATATATGGGTCTTACTTTTGCTTCTCTATAAATTTTGTTTCAAATTCTGTATCTTTTTAATTTATTCATCTTAATATTATCATAATATGTGATTAGAGTATTGATTTATGAGAAAAATAAATTTAATAAAAATCATAAAAAATAAAATCAGTAAGAATACAATAATAGTTAAAGAAAATGAGATATAGCAAATACTCTTATTGTCCCGTAAGATTGGAAATTGAATATTAAATGCCTTGAGAATTCCTCCTTCACCGCTTAAGCATCACATCCTTTTAGTACAAATTGCAAATTAAAATATTATAAAATTATAAGCCCCTAAAATTGATCAAATTTTTTGGATCTGAGTCGATCAACTCATTAAACTCACATAGGGACACATCCTGCTGTCACATACATAGTTGCAAGCATAATCACATAATATGAATTATGTTCTAAATTAAAAAAAGAAATGGTATTTTTTTCAATAAAGTTAAAATGGATGACATTTATCAAAATAAACTATTAAAAATAATATATACTTAATTATTAAAGGGAAATTTGTGGAATCAGTTTCACGTACATGACTTGAATTAAAAAAAAATTGATTAAAAAGACAATTATGTCACTTAAACCTCTTTATATAGAAAATTAGGCCTGTCTTGTGTTCAATTGTGTGACTTTGTTTAAAAATTTATTATCATTTTGCATGATAATATTATTAGTATAAAAAAAAAATTCTGTTACATCTTAAGTTTTTGAAGTATAAAAGTTTTTCAAGAATAATCAAAATGCGACCACTGTCATCATGACTAGCTAGTAATATTGATCAAATATGAAATGAAATGTGAAATAAAAATTTTGTGTTGGAAAATTAGTAACAATATTTGACATTAAAATGCTAATATTAATGTTTTATAGAATAATTATTATTATATTAATGCTAATATTCCATAATATGTCCACGTGACTACATATAATTGAGGGATTTAGCCAAGCTTTAATTGTAGCTTTTACCTAATTTTCTTAAGAAAATCTTCAATAGTCAACCTAACTAATCATGGAATAATATGATAATTAAATTGGCTACACACCGTAGATTATATTGGAGTATCCACTGCCATCTTGAAGTATATGAAACTAAGAGAAAATATCAAATTTAATCATATAACTTTTAATAAATTTAATTTTTCTTTTATAAATTTTTAACTTTTCAGTTTGAATCATTCTATGTCAATTTTGATTCTGTAAATTTTTTTATTTTTTCAATTATAATACTTTTACAAAGAAGATTAATTGCTATACTTGTAGACCTTGAAAAACTTATCGGACTTTATTTAAAGTTATACAATTAAATTGATATAAATATTAGAATTGAAAAAAAAATTAAATAACTAAAATAAAATTTATTCAAATTTAAAGGATTAAAATTGATAATATGTCATGAAATTAATTACTATGCCATATGAGGAAAAAATAAAATGTAAATATAAAATATGTGACCTATAATACAATGCTAGAGGTGGGCCCATCATTGTTAGCTTAAATTATAACTACAAGGAATTTAACCATTTGTTTACCATATAAATTCAAACCAACTTACAGAGTTGGGAGATCCACAATGAATACAAAATTGTTAATTTGTATCTGTTTAGTGGGTTTTCCATATGACATGAAGTATAATTTTCTTCTGGTTTTTCTTTTTATATATATATATATATATATATAATATTATGTTACTATTTTTATTTAGGGTTTTAATCCTATCTATTTAAATTAACCATATATGTATATATGTATGTATGTCGTGTAAATTTCAAACTAGATAAACATTAATATTACTCTATGTTGGTATATTGTCAACAATAAAAGAAGGGTGGGTTTTGTCCCACATCGGGTAGAGATCAAAAGGGGGGAGGATCCTTAGGCTATATAAGGAGACCCCTAGGTTTGATGTTAAGTGCACCAATCAAGTACACTTTAATCTTTGTATTTGATTCTAGTTTAAATTCCTTTCATTGATAAAACGTTGTGAGAATGGGAAGAAAGGTGAGAATTAGTTAAAGATTTGTAAGGGTGTAGCGATTGGGGTCGAGAGAGAGAAATTCTGTGTGATTGTAAAAATTTTCACATAGTGGTATTTTCTCGGGTTCGTTGGTTTTTCTCCGGTTTTGGAGTTTTCCACGTAAATTCTTGTGTTGTGCTTTTTATGTTCTTCTTTGTTTGTCCCTTAGGAATGAATGAGGATCTGCCTTATCCCAACAAGTGGTATCAGAGCCCGGTGCTTATAAAGTTCTTAATATGCTCTGTGGTTGCAGCAAAGTCTGACCTTCCACATCAGAAAAGACTTTATAAGAGGAAGATGGTTATTCATTAGGCTAAGGGTGACATGAAAGAAGTGGGAAAAGCTGGTGACATAAGGGGGTCAGAAGAACAGCCGGATGCGGTGGCATCTCCTTTCTTGCGGTGAAATGCGCCGGACTGTGGCGATAGTGGCGTGGCAAGGGGTAGGATTTGCGGGTCAGCAGTTTTTGGCGGAGTTCTTGGACCTGCAGCAATGTGAATTGCTGGGACTCTCGGTAGTGGAGTTGGCTTAAAAGCGGCATGGGATTTTCCATGGATGTCGGCTCAAGGAGGTTTGAAAGGAACGAGTTTTCCGGTAATGACTAGTGGCGTGGGGAAGCGACGATTCAATGGGGAAGATGGCGATGTGGTACTTGGTATCGGGTGGCGCTAGATCGATAAAGAATGGCGTGGAGTCAACCGACAAGTGGGAAAAGCATCGTGAATTCCGGAGGTTAGAGTCGTCTTCAAGTAAGGACACTTTCAGTAGGAAAAGAGTTCGGGACAAACCTGGTGTAGCTCGGCGGAAAAAGGCAGCGACGTCATGTCTGTACAGACGGGTTTTGCTCAAGGTGGAGCAATGGTGCGGTAATTGCGGTGGAGCAATGGCACGGTAATTGCTTACGGTGGAGCAATGATGACGTTTCTGATCAAGGAGGAGCTGTTGCGGCAACAATTCTGAATGTTGAGTTAATATTATTGGGGATCCTTGTGACATGTTCAGTTGTCATGAAAAAGGTGTAATAATATTAGCTGGTCCACAAGTTTGCACACGGACATTGACTTGGCAGGTGATGTAGGGTGTGTGGTGGATGTATATCGATGACTGATGGACTTCCAGGGGTAGCCAAGAGCTGGAAGTAACACCATAAATATCAGCAGGTGTTTTCGATATGTGCCGCAAGAAATTTTTAGAATGGTTTATTCTAAGTGGTCTACTCATATGGTGGAGTAGGATTCTCAGGATTGAGAATGATTGTAGGTAAAGACAATGAGTATTATTTTATTTTGACAAGGTGGAGATTGTTGGTATATTGTCAACAATAAAAGAAGAGTGGGTTTTGTCCCACATCGAGTAGAGATCAAAAGGGGGGAGGATCCTTAGGCTATATAAGGAGACCCCTAGGTTTGATGTTAAGTGTACCAATCAAGTACACTTTAATCTTTGTATTTGATTCTAGTTTAAATTCCTTTCTTTGATTCTCGGTTGTGAGAATGGGAAGAAAGGTGAGAATTAGTTAAAGATTTGTAAGGGTGTAGGGATTGTGGTCGAGAGAGAGAAATTCTGTGTGATTGTAAAAATTTTTCACATAGTGGTATTTTCTCGGGTTCGTGGTTTTTCTCCGGTTTTGGAGTTTTCCACGTAAATTCTTGTGTTGTGCTTTTTATGTTCTTCTTTGTTTGTCCCTAGGAATGAATGGGCACTCTATCCCAAAATTATAATGTATACTATTTTGAGATGAATGGAATATATAATATTTACAAAATCAAAATATATATCCTACGAAAATCTTGAATTAATTACAAGTACATATGTTTTTAAATATGCGATCCTAAACACTATCAATTTGCACTAACAGAATATAATCAGTATATATGCCAGTAAAGATAATTAAAATAGTAAAGGAAAATGTTAAAAAATAAGAAGATATGCTAATAAGGACAAGAAATCAGGTAAAATAATTTATTTTTATCCTGTCTTTTAGCTATTATTTATTTTTCAAACAGTAGCCTCTGTAAAACAACACAAGTGACAAATCAAATATATAAATTTCATCTTCAAAGAATGTTCTAAAATGAAAGACAACGAGTACTGCTTGTTTTGGCATTATGTATACATGAGTGCCGTATTTATTTGTTGGTAAAAACTCCCGCTTCACCAATTGATTTGTAGGAGGAATAAAAAGTAATAATATTTTAATAAAAAAAATAATACTTAATTAATAAAAAGACACAATGGTATATTGAACTATTTCATGAATAATTTCAAGTATAAATAAGAAGTGTTATTAAATGACAATTAATTACAAAAATGTAAAATAATCTCATTTTCATAGACTTATTTCATTAATTGATGCATGTAATGCTACGTGTAATAATATACAAATATTTAATTAATAGGTGAATTAAAGAATTAATTATAAAAAATAAAAGATAAGATCGGCAAGAAAAAGTGGGATTTTATGCTGTCTCACTTTCTCCTTAATTAACTCAGGTTACTTTAATCTTGTTTACCTAGTCACTAGCTAGGTTTTAAACCATTGTCTTATTTTCTTTGCCAATATATATGCTTGATAGTGATTGCATTTCAATAATGTTACCCCCATTTTAATTAAAATATTATCCAAATCATGTGCAAAATATAGTATAATATATTATATGGGATTATTTATTCTATTTTCCTATTTCATCCTCTCTTTTAATTATTAAATAAATGTCATATAATTATTGTCAAAATCGCTACTAAGTATATATACTATGATTTTATGATATTTTTAGAGTAAGATTAACATTTTAATTCAATAAAAATAATTTTATGAACATAATGTGGAACACTCGTGGAATCTAGAGAATCCACATCACAAAATCTATATATGCACACATGGAATTAATTAGTAATTAGTTATTTATTGAGCCTAAATTTTATGACATAAAAGTGAATTAAACAAAGATTTTTGGGGAGGGTTGTTGGCATACAATCCATTTTTATGATATCTTCATTTCAAAAACATTATTCTATAATAAATTATCCTTCTAAATGACAAATAATATTAGTACTTATCACAAATATTACTCTTCTATATTTAAAAGAGTAATAGTAGTTTTTTAACGAAAGAGATGCAATAATTTATCCAATAACATATATAGAATACTTACAACTATTTAATTACCAAGCCATGTCAAATATATTTTACTCCATAGAAAACTTACAACTGGATTAAACTATGTATAAAATATATATAGTTATAAGATTTGATTAATCCTATTTTTTTTATGGAATCAAAAAACCCATTTGACACATGAGACACCTTTTAGTGGAAAAGTTCGAAAAAATTCGATACTCCATAATTACCAACATTGAAGTTGGCTTCAAAGGAAATTAACCTAGGATTAAGTTCTTTATAAATTAATACTAGTAATATATAAATATTTATATTTATGTATAACAATAATATGGTTACATGAAAAAGAGGATGACATATATATAGTTAATTAGTACCATTAAAGGAAGAAAATTAGTCTTGTCAATGAAGAAAAAGAGGGAGAGAGCTAAAGCACTTTGATTGGTCCATACCTTGTCTCCTCCAATAACCTCATGATTTGATTACCCACTTGAATTAAACTCCTGCTCATTTGCAATCTCTAAATTATTGGATTCAAATTTAATCTCCTCCCAAGATCAATTCTTTCTTCCTACCTTCAAACAATTTCTTGCAAAAGATGATGCCAAATGATCCTAGTGGAGAAGGATCCACATCATCAAGATCATCTGCAGTACCCCCTTGTTCTGCCGATGATCACCCCACCCTGCAGCCGCCAGCTCAGTTAAGCCGGTACGAGTCCCAGAAGCGTCGCGACTGGAACACGTTCGGCCAGTACCTGCGGAACCAGCGGCCCCCGGTGGCGCTGCCGCAGTGCAACTACGCCCACGTGTTGGATTTCCTGAGGTATTTAGATCAGTTCGGAAAGACTAAGGTTCACTTACAAGGGTGTATGTTCTTCGGGCAGCCCGAGCCCGTGGGGCCCTGCTCCTGTCCGTTGAGACAGGCGTGGGGCAGCCTCGATGCGCTCATCGGACGGCTAAGGGCTGCCTATGAGGAGAACGGTGGGGCCCCGGAGACAAACCCGTTTGCCAATGGGGCGATACGGGTTTATCTGAGAGAAGTGAGGGATTCCCAGGCGAAAGCCAGGGGAATCCCGTATAAGAAGAAGAAAAAGAAGAAGAGGAAGACGAGCCATGAAGGGATGGCCTCAAATTTTCATCAGATGCAACCGTCAGGAGTTTGATTATATGATGCCTACTATATGGTAAAATTTTCACTTATATATATATAATTACTATATCTAAATTTTGTTGGGTTTGATGAGTTACTCATTTACCATAAGTTGTCCTATTGAATTTTCTTGTTCTTGAAGTTCTTAATCTCATTTTGATTTGAAACCATGTAATATTTTTTTCTTTAATTATACCTTATTTTGGTCCAATTCTTGGAATTATTCCCAAGAGTTGTGTATGAAAAATGATGATATGTTTCTTATATAGTCTTCTAGTTCAAGAACCCTAATGTGCTAAAACCCTAATTTCTCCACACTTTCTTGGTAGTGTGATGTATATACACCTGATGTATGATGCACACAGTACTATGATCAGTTGAAGATGGATCTTTTTTTTTTTTTTAATCAGGGGTTTTATGTGGGATGTTTTTGTCTTTTGGGTCTGCACGATTCTGTGCTCTCCATGGACTCCCCATAATCCTATATTAATACACACAGTTATATACACATTATCTGTATATATATATTGTACATTATACATACATTTCCTTATTACATCAGCTCAGCTTGTCTCTGTCTCTGATACTCTTTTTAATTATCTGAGTGTATATATGTACGTATTCGTATAGTATGGTGATCACCTTCACTGTGTGTGGTTTAATTTGTATTTATGGCAGTACACTTACTGATTAGTAATTATGTGTTTTTCTTTGAATAAAAACGAGAATTAGTTGTCATTTTGTCTCTTCTATACAAGATCAGAATGAATATAAATTTCTGTAATTACCAATCAGGTCCCTAAAACAGTCCTGCAAAGTTGCTGAACAAGTCCTTTTTCTAACTATTGCAATTAATTACTCCCTCGTCCGATTCAAGGGTGCCATTTGCTTTAGGACACAGAGATTAAGGAGTATTGTTATATAATATGTAATGGGTAGTTATATTAGTGGAGGTGTGGGTCTCATCTTGTAGTTGTATTAGTGGGTGTGCGTGGATAAAAAATGAAATTAGACCCCTAGGAGTGGGTGTGCGTGGATAAAAAATAAATGAGACTCCTAGGAGCGGACGCCCAAAATGAGAAAATGATACCGTTGAAAGTGGATGGAGGAAGTAATTAATTTAACCAAATTTAGGGCATGTTTGTTTGAGATCTTTGTGTGTTTTGAAAAATGATAATTTATGTTTGTTTTAGTGTTTTGTATTATTAGATTTTAATATTATAATATCAAATTAACATATTAGAGCGGAAAATTGCAATTTTGGGATATCAATTTAGAGAGATTTGCATTTTTAGAATACTAGTATGTTAATGGATTGACAATTATAAAACATTAAGTTTAAATTTTCACAATTAAATAACAAATTAAAGTCAAATTGAAAATTTCAGGCTTAATTACACTTTTTTTTATATTTTTTAATGTGGAGTCTAATAAATAATTTTCTTATAGCATATTGTCACGGTTACATCCTCCAAATCTTCCCAATGAAACTTACATGACAAATTTGAACTAAGTAAAAGGAGTACAATATACCGGACGAAAAATAAAAAATAAAAAATTTAGAGAAAATATCACAATTGGTTCGGTAAGTATGAGCTATTCAAATTTTAGTCATTTTTTATTTGTAATTCTTAATTTTGATTCATTTTTATCAAATTAATTTTAGTTATTTTTGTCTGAATTTAGTTATTTTCTCAAAATTTGGTCTAAATTTTAGGGGTGTTCACGATACGGTTTTGCAGTTATTTATTCAAAATTTAAATTGTATTGTTATATGCGGTTCGGTTTGACGATTAATTTTAAATTGCAGTTTATTGAGTAAAATTTATTATGCGGTTTAGGCGGTTTTGTTATGGTTTGGCGATTTGATAGTTTAAAAATTAACATACTTAACATAACAATAGAATACTTATGGATATATAAAAAATAAATATGCGTAGATGCTTAATTTAAAGTGTTTCTTCATCTTTAGAAATAAAATATTGTACTTCCTCCGTCCGGTCCAAAGAGACTCATTTGCTTTTTGCACGTGTATTAAGGAGTATTATTATTTAATGTGTAGTGGGTAGTTGTATTAATGGGTGTGTGAGTCTCATATTTTAATTGTATTAGAGGGAGTGTTTGAGTCCCATATGTTTAAAAATGGAAATGAGACCCTTAGGAGCGAACGCTCAAAATAAAAAAAATGAAACTCTTTGGGGCATACGGAGGAGTAACATTTATCAAATTAGATAATAAAATCTTAATATATGAAATCATCATTAGAACTTCATACACAATCGAAATAAATATTCATAACATATATAAAGCAACTTATATAAAAATTATTTTGCGATCCAAAGTACTTAATCTTGTATAAATCTTTTTTACTTTTCAACAATACATATATGTATAATATATATAATTAAATATATTTATAATTTTTATAATAGAGTGCGGTGCGGTGCAATTTTATATGAAAATCGAAATTGCGCCATTCAAGCAGTGCGATTTTTCCCGATAAAATTAGCCACTGTTTATGTAAAAAAAGCAACAAGTGCGGTGTAATGTGGTGCGCACTACAAAAAACTATTTTTTACCAACTGAATATTCTGTTGGTAAAAACCTTAATTCCATTATTAAATTGGCTTATTAACGGATTAGCAACAAAATATGTTGGTAAAATTCTGTTGGTAAAGTGATGGTTGGTAAATTTTTAGTAACGAGAATCAATTTCGTTGGTAAATAATTTCGTTGATAATTCGTTGGTAATTTATATAATGATTCCCTTGGTAATCCGTTGGTAATTTATATAATGATTCCCTTGGTAATCCGTTGGTAATTAGCAACGGATTGAATTCCGTTGCTAAAATAGAGAATAAATCCGTTGGCATTCCGTTGTTAAAACAAAAATGTCATTTTTATTGCTAATCCATTGGTAATTACCAACGGATTGAATTCCGTTGGTAAATTCGGTTGCTAAAAAAAACTTTTTTTTAGTCGCGGCTCGATCGATTTTACGGTTTCAAAAATTTTTGCCCACCTCTACTAAATTTAGTATTTTATGTTCAAAATTGGTCCAAAAATGTTTAAAAATTGAATCAAAAGTGGAAAAAATGATTAAATTTTTAAAAAATAATCAAAATTGAATAAAAATGATTAAAATTGGACAATAAATGAATAAATGACTGAAATTGAGAATTGTAAGAAAAAAAACTGAAATTGAAATTTGTCATACTTACAGGACTAATTTATATATTCTCCCTACAACTTACTATATAAGATGTCTATAGAATGATTTTAGCTAATTAAAAATAATATAATATTTTTAGTATAAAATGAAAACCTAATAAATAAAAGTGACAATAGTTTGATTGAAATAATAAACCATGCATTCATATAATAGATGAAAATAGATGAAGAGTAATAATCATCTTTAAATCATGAAAATCAATGGCTAATAGGAGTTAAAAATAAAAAATAAAAAATGATGACAAACAAAACTTGCGCATAGTGTATCTCACCATAAGAGACTCCCACCGCCCCCAATATTTCTTATATGTTTGTGCACGGATAGAGATTCGTGCATCCAAATCTGAATCGATTTTGGTAATATCCTTGTATATTATTTATTATACCATTTGATATAAAATGTAATCCATTTTTTTAAAAAAAAATCTTAATTAAGTATTAATATCTTTTATATTTTAATAGACTATTTTACTACCAACGCGCACAAAAAATAAAGTTGTCAAGGGATTTCATTTTAAATTTAATAATAACTCTAATAGTTTATAAAGAGATTTCTTTTCTTATAAAAAAAAATTGGGGGTGGATGGGTGGGTTGGGGTTTGGTTGGTTTGGAAGCAACAATTTAAATTGTATATATAAGGGTAATTTAGAAAGTGAAATAATTGTTGAGATAACAAGATATAAAAATTAAAGTACTCATTATTAGCTCGATTTCTTTGTAATTAATCTCTCAATATATACACTACATGTTTGTTCTATAGCGTATGTTTCAACATGGAATTCATTTAATTTCATCAATGTGTCTCATACGTACGTCAATACTGTCAACAATATACACAATTAACGAAATAAAATAATATTACGAACAAATGTCAAATCATTAGGAAATTAATATTTAATTGGGAGAAGACTAGCTAGGAATACATTATATAATACAGAGTTAAAAATCATTTTAATTCAACAATTGTTTAGTTTATTTTAAAGGGTCCTAAATAGTTAAGAAAATAATAATAATAATGATTTCGAACTTTAAAATAACAATTTTAAAGGGTCCTACATCAATCTTTTTCGGGATTGGATGAATTTTTTAAATTTTGGTGAAAATTATATGAGTAAAAATTGAAATCATGCTACTATTAAAAAGGTCGGTTGAAATTGAAAACAATTTGCAATAAAATAAAAAATTATAGGACTAAAATGGTATTTAATCAGACAACATGCATTTGATTAATTTCATCCTCATTACATTCTGATTCGTATTCTTTATATCAATACATATATGTTTCACTAATAGATAAGCCACACATAAGAGAAAGAACTATAATAACTCTTTAATTGCTAACTCTTCAATTGTTGATGGTTGTTTTCGTGGGATGATGATTTATGAGATAGGCTTGAAGTAGCTATGATTGTTAGATAATAACAATGCACATCAAACACAAATAAGATCAATGAAAGATTGGAGCTCACTCTCTTTGTATTGATATTAATCAATTGCTTACACTCTCAACCTCACAACCCTCATTTTACAAGTGGAGAAGATGAAGTGATAAATAAAGGTTACAATTAAATACATAATTATGATTATTTATATGTTCTCCATTAGCCCGCACACATGCTCCCATTCTAAACACATGCCTTAAGCCAATAAGGTGAGACCATATGTATTCTTGGGGGGCCAAATTTGCTTATGAGGGACCAACTGTGCAAAAAGATTGTTATGTGAGTGATAAGCTAGCTAGAGAGGATTTATATTGGTTGAAGTGTGATTCATGCTTTTTGTATGTTGTCTTTTTGTTAGGATTCGCTCGTTCAACTGTCCCTCGGAAACCTTCTCCTCGTAAGGTTCTGACTCTGCTTATGTGGCTAAACGGATCTCCCCTGTACTGTAACAGGGTCAACACCGCCTTTTGCTCCAGGGGGGTCCTGCGAGTCTACTAACTTTCGAAATGCAGACTAGTCCGAATATAGAGCAAATCATGGGTGTGACGCGCCATACGTACGGCAAAGAAAGAATCCTTCAACTTCTTAAGTCCACCAGAGATCCTATTTCGTAAGAAAAGAAATCCCACCGCACGCGCCTTCACTTTCCATTCAGGCAATTCTTCTACTTCTACCCGGTAGCTATTGCCGGGATAAAGGTTTGATCTTGCCAAAGAGAAGAGTTCATTGTTTAGGACATCGAGTGAGTGATCCTGCAGTAACTCCCCAGGTCTTGTTTTGTCCAATTGGTGTTGTCTCCTTGACATTCTACTAATACATGGTTCTCGGTCAGGTGAAATTCCTAAATTCGCAGATTAGGAGTTGTTAGGAAGATCTCTGGGATATCGGCCAGAATTGAATGATTGAATTCGGCTAGTAGGTAAATTAACGCCCCAAATGGTGGTCAGCACCGGCAAAGATCTCTTGATTCCTCGCGGCCGGGCCGGCTTGGTCTCACTTTACCTTACTACCATCTGAAATGCCCTTTCTTTGTAAAGTAGAGAGAAGGTCTTGTTAGTTATTAGACGATATTTTACGAAAAAATGATTTCTAGGAGAGAACAAATATTTCTTTTTTTTGTTCGATGAGAAGACAAAATGAGAGTTATGTTCTCTTTTCCAGTCATAGGTATCATAGCTGATTAAGTTTTTTTTTAAAGGTTGGCTCTGTAGGGGAAGGTTACGTGGGGCTTACATAAAGCCGGACTTAATGATATATGCTCAGATGGGATTGAGCTTTATCTTCTTTAGTCTTTGGCCTCCTCTACCTATTGATTTTGCCCTGGTGATTAGAGCTATTTTCACCTAAATTTTAGTGTCTTTTTATATGTGTTTTCGTATTATTTTATCCGTATTTTATATGTTATTTGGTTGTGTTTGGTATTTTTATTAAAATGTGTGTGAATGAGCTTAAACTTAAGATTTTCACTTTTTATTGGATGCTAAACATGATAAGGAAGATGTAGGAAAAAGCGAATCTCAATTCGGAGTTGAAACGAGGGAGAACGAGCCAAAACAGTGAAGAAATGAAGGAGCCAGCACACGAGCCGTGTAGCCAACACGGCCCTGTAAGAGTTGGCCGTGCGGCGACATCTAGTCACTCAACACGGGCAACTTCAGGTCGTGTCCAGTTGCACGAGTCGAGTCGGGAGCACGAGCCGTGTCGCCAACACGGACCTGTAAGAAATGGTCGTGTGGCGATCTCAGAAGAGCCAACACGATCACCCTGTGCCCGTGTTACAACACACGACTCGTGTTGCAGCACACGAGCCGTGTTGCGTAACACGGCCCTGTAAGGCGAGGCCGTGCGGCAGCATCAGAAGACACAACACGGCCACCTCGTGGCCGTGTTGCATAACACGACTCGTGTTGTGTATTTTCCTGCAGAAATTTCCAGATCCTTCTAGAAGCCTCCAAAGGGGTATAAATACCCCTTTATTCAACAATTGGCAGAAGATCCGAAATTCCCATCATCTACACACACATCACACACCATTTCTTCCATTTTCCACCATCATCTTCATCCACCTTCATCCATTTTGATCCATCTTCATCATCTCCATTAATTCTCCATTAAAACTTCATCCCTTCCATTGGGTGTGAAAGATCTCAAGGAATCAAGAGCTAGAGATGGGAATCAAGAAGAATAGAAGATTCTCTTCAAGAAATTGATAGGGAAGAATCCATTCATTTTGTATTTCTTTAGATCTAAGACTATGGGTATTTGTAATGAATCATTTATTTGTTTTATTACTTTTATCATGTTAGGCTAATCCCTCTAGTGGGATTAGGAATATGAAGAGCATATTAGATTTATATTATCATGTGGATTAAATTGGTTTTTGATTTAATTGATGTTGATTTCTATTCATGGAGTTTAATTGTCTTGATGTTGTGATGGCATGGTTTGTTATTCATGAATGTTTATTGGTTTAATGGATTGTTGATCAATGGATTATTTGTGGTAATTAAATGCTATCATGATGTTCATGTATGTATTGCTTGGAGTGAGACGGAAACGACCCTCTATAGTATTAGGAAGGCATGAATAGACATTGAGTTTGGGTTTGACCGAAAGGATATTTGAATTCAATGAGGGGAACCAATCCATTCGTTGGCCTTAGTACACAAAAAGGGAGAGTTTAATCTAACTAGTACCTAGATGGAAGGGGTTAATGTTGGGCTTTGATCTTAAGTGCTTTTGGGAGTCTAAAATGGATCAACAACCTTTGTAACCCGAAAGGGAGCTTAGGATACAATCGTGATCACCCTTAGTCTACATCAATTGAGTTGAATTCCGTTTGCATGATAATATGAATCGAGTGTGCTTGGATGTTTCTAATCCCATGTTTTTTCATACTTGAACTTTAGTACCCATTTTCTTTACTTGTCATTTATCTTATTTGCTATCTTATTTACTTGCTACTTGTTTTAGTTGTTAATCAATCTCAAAACCCCCGATCATCTTTACAAAAACAACATGAACATGAGCTCACGTATTTTGCTAGTCCGAACATAACTCCTTATTGGATTGATAATTTTTCTTGGGATATACTACTACAACGATCGAGTATTCTTGCTCGTGAGTGCTAAACAATAGGCAAACAAGAAAATAGCGCCGTTGCCAAAGGGGAGTTTGACGGACTAGTGGAGTACTGTGTTATTGTTTTAGTTATTCTTGATAAGGATACTTTTTATTTTATTTTTACTTTGTTTACTATTGTTGTTTGTGGTCTCACTCTTGGCCTTTTCGTAGGTGTTTTATGATCACAAGATCAAAGGGAAATCATTCGATCATTCCTTTGAATTTGGAGATTGAAAGGACCGCACGACAAAGGAAGCGAGAGAGGCGTAAAGCTAGAAAAGGAACAAAAATAGAGAATCAACGGGGATATAATGTTAATTATGACCCACCCCAAGATCCTTTACAAGATCAAAGGGGGGTACAAGAAGGAGTGCAAGAGAATCAAGCGGAGATAATGAGGAATGTCTTTGCTCAAAATCAAGAGTATATGCAATTGCTTGCCAATCAAGAAGCTCAAAGGATATTTCAACAACAAGAGTTGCCAAGGCCTAGAGCAATTCGGGATTACTTTCAACCGAGAGCCGTGCACAATATGGTTCCTCCGGTTCAAGCCAATGATTATGAATGATCAATATGGTCAAAGCATATCAGTTTGGGGGAGGTCCTCTTGAAGACCCGAACACTCATCTATCTACTTTCTTGGAGGTTGCAAATACCGTCAAGATGAAGGGAGTGTCGGAGGATGCTATTAGAATGAGGTTATTCTCTTTTTTTTAAGAGTCAAGGCTAAAGCATGGTACAATACAATTCCTTTGGGAAGTTGTAATACATGAGAAGATCTTGAGCAAAGGTTCCTAAACAAGTACTTTCCTCCTTCAAAGACGCTCCAATTGAAAAGCCTTATCACTCAATTTAGGCAACTTTCGGATGAAATTTTTTATGAAGCATGGGAACGCTACAAAGAGATGCTCCGAAAGTGTCCTCAACATGATTTTCATGAGAATCAACAAGTGGCTTTCTTTTATCAAGGGTTGAATCAACAAAATCGGATGCATGTAGATGCCTCATCCGGAGGGTCTATATTTGGAGTGGATGCTATGAAAGCCATGGATATTTTTGAAGACATTGCAATGAATGCTTATCAATGGCCTTCCGAGCGAGTAATGGGAGGTTATGCCTTTGGAAAAGTAGCTCAAGTGGAGAGTGTGAACAAAGTGAAGAGTGATATGTTCCAAAGTGAGGGAATGAAAGAATTCAATGAGAGCATTCAAGCTTTAACAAAGCAATTGAATTTGATCACTCAAGGAGTAAGTCAAGGGGGAAGCACAAGTGCTATTGTGAATGATGAGAGCCATGTTATGCAAAGTATAGAGGATGTTGCCTACTTAGATAGGAGAAATTACCAAGGGAATTTCCAAGGTAATTATCCTTCTAATCAAGGTAATTTTCAAAGAGGATATCAAGGACAAGCTCGGGGAAGAAATTTCAATCAATCAAGTGGAAATTGTCAAGCTCCGAGGAAGCATGAAAATCTTTCTTACTCTAATCCTCAAGCCGCCGTGTCATATCCTCCGGGATTCGATCTGAGTGCTAAGCCGCCTAATGGAGAGGGGAAAGCATCATTGGAAGAGACATTGATGGCATTCATGAAAGCCACAAGGGCTTACATGGAAAAAAGAGATGCAAAGATGGAGGCTAGATTGGATGAAAATGAAAAGAAATCCGACAATAGGATGAGAGCTTTTGAGTATCAAATGGGTCAAATTGCTTCTTCCGTGGGATCTCAACACCAACAAGAAAAGTTTCCATCTACCACGGTAACTAATCCTAAAGAAGATTGCAAAGCTATCACTCTTAGAAGTGGAAAAAAGTATGAGGAACCTCCTATGCCTAAAGAAGATAGTATGGTCATTGAAAGGGAAGTGGAAAGCAAGGTGGAAGAAGGGTTGGTGCAAGAAGAGATTGAAATGGGGGAAGTAAGCAAGAAAAAAGAAATTGTTGAGCAAAAGAAAGATGAAGAGAAGATATAGAGAATTACAAAGTGGAAGAAGGCAAATGAGTTAAGGGAAAAGGAAGTTGAAGTTGAAAGAGATAGTTGGGGAATACCCAAGACTCAAATACCGGTTCCTTTTCCTCAAAGGTTCTTGAAGAAGGGTTTGGATGAGAGGTTTAAAAAGTTTCTTGAAATCTTCAAGAAGATTCAAATCAATATCCCTTTTGCCGATGCTTTGGATCAAATGCCTCATTATGCTCGTTTCTTGAAGGACATCATGGGAAAGAAAAGAAGTCTTGTGGACAATGAAATGGTTAATCTAACCGAAGAGTGTAGTGCCATTCTACAACGGAAACTTTCACAAAAATTGAAGGATCCGGGTAGTTTCATTATACCATGTGAAATTGGAAAGAACAAGAAGAACAAGGCTCTTTGTGACCTCGGTGCAAGCATTAATTTAATGCCTCTCTCCATATTCAAGAAGCTTGGATTAGGTGAAGTAAAGCCAACTTCCATCACACTTCAATTGGCGGATCGATCTATGACACATCCAAAAGGAGTAGTTGAAGATGTGTTGGTGAAAGTTGATAAGTTCGTCTTTCCGGTGGATTTTGTTGTTCTAGATATGGAGGAGGATGAAAATGTGCCATTGATTTTTGGGAGACCGTTTCTTGCTACCGGGAGAGCTCTTATTGATGTCTACAAAGGAGAATTGAAGTTGAGGGTTAATGATGAGGAAGTGGTATTCTCTCTACACAAGACCATGCAATATCCAATGAATGATGAAGAATGTAAAAGTGTGGATGTTGTAAAGGGAAGTGTCGAGGAGAGTTGGCCTTCCATTGTAACCAAGGATCCACTTGAACTTTGCTTGAGCAATTCTCTATCTCTTTCTAATATTTCTACTACTTCTCTTGATTTAAATGAAGAATTGATTAATTGTTTGCTTGATCTAGGTGATTGTAGTGAAGCTCAAGAGGTTGCAGCCGCCATATCAAGGGGAAATGAAAAGTTCTTACCACTTAGAGATCCACTCGAGCAAGAAGAGAAAAAGGAAAAGAAGGTGGAGTTGAAGCCTCTACCCAATCATCTTGCTTATGCTTACCTTGGTGAAAGTGAGACATATCCGGTAATTGTATCATCATCTCTAACTTCTAGTCAACTTGATAAATTGCTTAATGTCCTTAAAGAGCATAAGTCGGCTATTGGTTGGTGTATTGATGATTTGAAGGGAATTAGTCCAACAATTTGCATGCATAAGATAAGACTTGAGGATGAAGGGAAAGCTTGTGTTCAAAACCAAAGAAGACTTAATCCTATCATGCAAGAAGTGGTAAAAAAAGAGGTTCTTAAGTGGTTAGATTCGGATATGATTTTTCCTATTAGTGATAGCCCATATGTGAGCCCGTTGCATGTAGTATCTAAAAAAGGGGGTATGACTATAGTGAAGACCGATAAAGATGAGACCATAGCCACTAGGACGGTGACGGGGTGGCGTGTGTGTGTTGATTATAGGAAGCTTATTGAAAACACACGTAAAGATCACTTCCCCTTACCTTTCTTGGATCAAATGTTGGATAGGTTGGCCGGGTATGAGTTTTATTGCTTTCTTGATGGGTATTCCGGGTATAACCAAATTCTCATAGCACCCGAAGACCAAGAAAAGACCTCTTTCACTTGTCCTTATGGAATATTTGCTTTTCGAAGATTGCCATTTGGACTTTGCAATGCACCGGCCACCTTTCAAAGGTGTATGATGGCAATCTTTGAAGGATTAATTGAGAATATAATGGAAGTGTTCATGGATGACTTTTCGGTGTTTGGTTCTTCTTTTGATAATTGTTTGTCTAACCTTGCTATTGTTTTGAAGCGATGTCAAGACACTAATTTAGTGTTGAATTGGGAGAAGTGCCATTTCATGGTAAATGATGGCATTGTACTTGGACATCACATCTCTTCAAAGGGATTGCAAGTTGACCGAGCCAAAGTTGTTGCTATAGAGAAGCTTCCACCGCCAACAAATGAGAAGGGAGTACGATCGTTCCTTGGTCATGCCGGGTTCTATCGTAGATTCATCAAGGATTTTTCTTCATTTTCTAAACCTCTATCTCATCTCCTTGAAAAAGATGTGCCATTTAAGTTTGATGATAATTGTTTAAATGCTTTTCAGGTGCTAAAGGAAGCTTTGATTTCATCACCCATCTTGGTCACCCCCGATTGGAAGGAGCCATTTATATTGATGTGTGATGCAAGTGACGTAGCTCTTGGAGTGGTTTTGGGGCAACTAAGAGAGAAAAAATTCCGAGCTATTTACTATGCAAGCAAGACATTTGATGCGGCTCAAAGGAACTACACTACCACCGAAAAAGAGTTCTTGGCGGTAGTATACGCATTTGATAAGTTTCGTCCTTATTTGGTAGGAACGAAAACTATTATATACACCGACCATGCCGCTATCAAGTATCTCATGGCAAAGAAGGATGCAAAGCCAAGGGTGATAAGATGGGTACTACTTCTTCAAGAATTTGATATTGAAGTGAGAGATAAGAAGGGCACGGAGAATGTGATAGCCGACCATCTTTCAAGGTTAGAGTCGAGGGAGCATTGTGAAGGTACTTATGAGTTAATCAAAGAGGTTTTTCCCGATAAAGAAATCTTGGAGTGTGATTGCTATCAAATTGAGGCTTTAGTGGAGCAAGAAGAAAGCCCATGGTATGCGGATTATGTGAATTACTTGGCTAGTGGAAAGAGGCCTTATGAGCTTAATAAGTATCAATCCAAGAAGTTCTTTCATGATGTTAAAAATTACTTGTGGGATGATCCATTCTTGTACAAGATGTGTAATGATTCTCTTGTACGAAGATGTGTGCCCGAGGAAGAATGGAATAGTGTTTTGGAGTTTTGCCACTCTTCACCTAGTGGAGGCCATTTTGGAGCTCAAAAGACCGCTGCAAAAGTCTTACAATCGGGGTTGTATTGGCCATTTTTGTTCAAGAGTTGTAAGAAATTTGTAGAGGGTTGCGATCGGTGTCAAAGGATGGGAGGAATCTCCAAGTGGGATGAGATGCCCCTTAAGAGCTTTCAAGAAGTGGAGATATTTGATGTGTGGGGCATCGATTTCATGGGACCATTTCCTCAATCTAATGGATTCCTATACATCCTATTGGCGGTCGACTATGTCTCGAAATGGGTTGAGGCCATACCTTCAAGAACAAGTGATGCTAGAGTGGTCATGGGGTTTCTAAAGAAGCATATCTTCACAAGATTTGGAGTACCTAGAGTGTTGGTAAGTGATGGGGGTAGTCACTTCATAAATAAGCTAATGGAGAACATTCTCAAGACTTATGGAGTGAAGCATCGAGTGTCTACTCCGTATCACCCTCAAACGAATGGTCAAGCTGAAATTTCTAATCGACAAATCAAACAAGTCTTGGAGAAAACAGTGAGTGTGAGTAGAAATGATTGGTCAAATAAACTTGATGATACATTGTGGGCCTTTCGAACCGCATTCAAGACCACTCTTGGTATGTCTCCTTTTCAAATTGTCTATGGTAAGTCTTGCCATCTTCCCGTGGAGTTAGAGCATAAAGCTTATTGGGCCATTAAGAAGTTGAATTTTGACATGAAACCTTCGAAGAAGGTAAGATTCTTACAATTGAATGAGCTTGAGGAATTTAGAGAAAATGCTTATGAAAACTCAAGGATTTTTAAGGAGAAAATCAAGAGGTGGCATGATGCTCGTTTGAGGAAGAAGAGCTTTGAAAAGGGTGAGAAGGTGTTGGTATTCAATTCTCGACTAAGACTTTTCCCGGGCAAGTTGAAGTCCAAATGGAGAGGACCTTATGTGGTAAAGGAAATACTTGATGGGGGAGCTCTAAAGATTATGGATGAGAACGGGGGAGAGTTCTTGGTTAATGGTCATCGTGTGAAGCACTATGTGGATCCATCACAAAGGGAGACCCTCTTTGTGGATACTTTATTTGAAAGATGAGCTCAAAAATTCGTCTAGCTTGAAGACGTTAAACTTAGCGCTCGATGGGAGACACCCCATCACTATCTTTATTGCTTTATTTTGGTTGCTTGTTTGTTTTGGCCTTGTAGGTTGATTGTGCTCATGGAGAAAAATACACATTGAAGAAAAGAGAAATGCTTCATGGATTCAAGTTGATATGTTCCAACACTTATTGCAAACTTAATTCGTGACTCTTGTCTCGAGTTAAGTTTGGGGGGTGATAGTGCGTGTGGACATAGCTTGAGCGTGTGGATGCGGTTACTTCTCAACAAGAAGATCATCAATGGAAACTACAAGGGTAAGTCTCACCACTTTTTGCAAACTTAAGTCTCAACTCTTGTTTCGATTTAAGTTTGGGGGGAGAGTGTGTGGTGTGACTCACCACTTGAGTATGATTCTTGTGAAAATTGGGTCAATTTTAAAATTTTAAAATTTTTCTCATGAGTTTGGGTTGATTTTGGCATGATTGGTGGTGTTGAAGTGCATAATAGTCCATATTTATAATGAAATTGTTGAAATAATGGTGTTTGTTGAGTGTTTGAGCATGAATGAGAGGTATTGGAAGCAAGATGGAGCTTGGAGCTAACGCTTTCCTTACCAAATGCCTATTGAGGGAGTACTCTACACCTTATCATTTTATTACTTGAAATGAATTGATTTTGATTTGGATTGTTGTGACTAGCATGATACTTCATTTGTTATGTTTGTGGGAGGTTTACTTTCGTATATTAGGATTTCCTTTTCAATAAAGGTTGGGATGAATGTGTGCTTAATTTTCTTATGGATGATGGTATTTTGTGTTTTTGCGTGTTTTGTGTTTTTGTTGTGTCTTGTTTGTTGAGTCCTTATTTGTATGTTGTGTGTATTTTTATTCTCGTCTTGGGGTATTTGGTGGTTTATTTAGGGATGTCGTGAGTCATTTTTGAACGTGAGTGATGATATGTTGTGGTGATAAGTGATGACAAATTATGATTAAGAATCTCTACACTTTCAAATTGTGACATGTTTTACTTAACTTGTTCAATTTTGAGATGAATATGGTGTAATAAGTTCCTTAAGGTCCGAGCACAAGCTTGTGAGCAATTGAGCCTCAACCATGCATACATGATATTTCTTCATGAGTGGATCGGTTGTGTTTGATAAGTTAGAACTTGCTCAAGGACTATAGGAACGAGCCCGATTAGTGGAGATTGGTGAAATGATCTAAGGCCATCCTTATTATTATAGTCATTGCCATATATGTTCCCTACCATGAACATCATCCTTAGTTAACCATTTTGAGCCTATAAGCCTATTCCTTGTGAATTTAGCACATTACAAGCCTTAATTACCCATTCAAGCTTATATATACCTTTGTGTGGGTGATTGAGGAGATGGTAGCTAGAAAGGATTGATTGATTAGCAAAAGAAGAAAAAGGTCATGGTAAACAAGCAAGAAAAAGGATGAAAAGAGCAAAACAAAAATGCACATGCAACCTCAAAGTAAGAAAGGAGCAAATCAACATCAAAATGCTCAAGTAAACAAAATTCAAAGATAGGAAGCATGCATCAAAAGAAGCTCAATCCAAGGAAAGTTAATGAATAGTGCTTTAGATTGTAAAGATAAGAAAGGAAGAAAGAAAAGTGGAGAAGTTGAGGAAATTGGCCATCTCTTTGATTACTTACACTTGTTGAGTCACTATTATCCATATTTTCCCTACCATACCAAAGAGCCTATCATTACATCCTAATTAAAGACCTTTTTGATTACTAATTGAAACTATGGTGGTTTGTGAATATAGTCCGCGAGCAAGCTTATAGCGAGTCGAGCCAATCGATTGATGAGTGTGATTTACCCTATTTCAAAAGAGTGTTGAGAGACATTAATATCCATGGTGAGGCTTGGACTTAAAAGGAACTATATTACACTTTATTCTCTTTTGATTGAACTTGTTAATTTCTCATATCATGATTTTAATGTTGTAGGATGACTTAGCATAGTTTGTTGTTATTATTGCTAACGATGTGTTATTGCTTATATTCGTTTAGTCTTTTCTAGGTGAAAATTTCTCCTTTTGATTTGTCATTTTCGTTGCTCGGGGACGAGCAACACCTTAAGTTTGGGGGGTTGATTAGAGCTATTTTCACCTAGATTTTAGTGTCTTTTTATATGTGTTTTCGTATTATTTTATCCGTATTTTATATGTTATTTGGTTGTGTAGCCAGCACACGAGCCGTGTAGCCAACACGGCCCTGTAAGAGTTGGCCGTGCGGCGACATCTAGTCACTCAACACGGGCAACTTCAGGTCGTGTCCAGTTGCACGAGTCGAGTCGGGAGCACGAGCCGTGTCGCCAACACGGACCTGTAAGAAGTGGTCGTGTGGCGATCTCAGAAGAGCCAACACGATCACCCTGTGCCCGTGTTACAACACACGACTCGTGTTGCAGCACACGAGCCGTGTTGCGTAACACGGCCCTGTAAGGCGAGGCCGTGCGACAGCATCAGAAGACACAACACGGCCACCTCGTGGCCGTGTTGCATAACATGACTCGTGTTGTGTATTTTCCTGCAGAAATTTCCAGATCCTTCTAGAAGCCTCTAAAGGGGTATAAATACCCCTTTATTCAACAATTGGCAGAAGATCCGAAATTCCCATCATCTACACACACATCACACACCATTTCTTCCATTTTCCACCATCATCTTCATCCACCTTCATCCATTTTGATCCATCTTCATCATCTCCATTAATTCTCCATTAAAACTTCATCCCTTCCATTGGGTGTGAAAGATATCAAGGAATCAAGAGCTAGAGATGGGGATCAAGAAGAATAGAAGATTCTCTTCAAGAAATCAGATAGGGAAAAATCCATTCATTTTGTATTTCTTTAGATCTAAGACTATGGGTATTTGTAATGAATCATTTATTTGTTTTATTAATTTTATCATGTTAGGCTAATCCCTCTAGTGGGATTAGGAATATGAAGAGCATATTAGATTTATATTATCATGTGGATTAAATTGGTTTTTGATTTAATTGATGTTGATTTCTATTCATGGAGTTTAATTGTCTTGATGTTGTGATGGCATGGTTTGTTATTCATGAATGTTTATTGGTTTAATGGATTGTTGATCAATGGATTATTTGTGGTAATTAAATGCTATCATGATGTTCATGTATGTATTGCTTGGAGTGAGACGGAAACGACCCTCTATAGTATTAGGAAGGCATGAATAGACATTGAGTTTGGGTTTGACCGAAAGGATATTTGAATTCAATGAGGGGAACCAATCCATTCGTTGGCCTTAGTACACAAAAAGGGAGAGTTTAATCTAACTAGTACCTAGATGGAAGGGGTTAATATTGGGCTTTGATCTTAAGTGCTTTTGGGAGTCTAAAATGGATCAACAACCTTTGTAACCCGAAAGGGAGCTTAGGATACAATCGTGATCACCCTTAGTCTACATCAATTGAGTTGAATTCCGTTTGCATGATAATATGAATCGAGTGTGCTTGGATGTTTCTAATCCCATGTTTTTCCATACTTGAACTTTAGTACCCATTTTCTTTACTTGTCATTTATCTTATTTGCTATCTTATTTACTTGCTACTTGTTTTAGTTGTTAATCAATCTCAAAACCCCCGATCATCTTTACAAAAACAACATGAACATGAGCTCACGTATTTTGCTAGTCCGAACATAACTCCTTATTGGATTGATAATTTTTCTTGGGATATACTACTACAACGATCGAGTATTCTTGCTCGTGAGTGCTAAACAATAGGCAAACACCTGGCCCAATTTTATCCTCGGTCTCTTATGTTCAGCACCTCTAGACTTTAGATTTGATGGCTTCTTTTAGCATGTTATATCGTTTTTGGGTCTTAATCCATATTTGAAGATATATATATATATATATATATATATATAGGAAGTAATATAAAATTTTACAATGCCCCAGTGGTGGGGCAAGCAAATTAACATGTTGAAGGTATAGTGTTCCATTCACCCTTACGACAACACATTTTATTTATTTACCCCCCTCTCTCTCTTTTATTTCAATTGATATTTATTTTCTCTTGTAGTATTTCAAGTGAAATAAATTATTTTAATTTCAAAATTATAATTTTTACCTAACACAACTTAAAATACTAAAATACTCTTAAAAAAAATTAATAAAAGTTGATAAATAAAATAATTCTTCTTAAAAATTGTAGAACAAAAAATTCGAACAATTGTATGAGAAGAATTGGGCCCCCTCGATGAAAATCTTGCGTCCGCCACTATTGATCGGTGTGAAATTCACCTAGAATTATGGGGTTAATTGAAAGAATTTATTTGGATTTTTTGACTTTAATTCAATAATTAAGCATGATTTTAATGGAAATTCTATTTATTGCTTAATTAGTTTGAGAAAGGTATTTTTGCTTATTTTTGCAGAAAATGAGTGTCTTTTGAGCTTAAAAGAGTGATGGAAGAAACGAGAATTAAATCGGGGCGAATTATGAAGATAAATGTCAAGAAAAGCATGAAGAATGGAGAAGAAAGGAGAAAAATGAAAAATGGGCAAAATGACGTAAAAACACGCCCGTGTTTTTACGTCGAGCCCGTGTTTTTATGCAATGTGAATTATGTCCAGAGAGCTGAAATTTTGCAAGAAAACACGGGCAGATGCAGGAAAACACGCCCGTATTTTCATGCACTTGGGTGAAAAATCGCGTTTTCGGGCTGAAAAAGTGCTGATGCAGGAAAACACGGGCAAGTGCATAAAAACACGACCGTATTTTTATGCACTTCTGCCAAATTTCAAGTGCGATGCTAGGGCTTCCAAAGGGGGTATAAATACCCCCCAAATCTCATTCCTCCAAAAGAGAGCAGCAGGGGTTGCTTCTCCCATGCCTCACACCCCCAAATTCCTAATTCTCATTCCTCCCCTTGGAGGGTACACCACACCACCATTCTCCATCTATTTAATTCTTCATTAGATAGTTGTAAGATCCCTCCCCCTTTCGGGGTGAGGGATCCGTAGTTTTAATATTTTTCTAGAATAGGATTTTATTTGCTTTTCAAGAAGGTGGAGACACCAAGGAGAAGATGATCTTCATGAATGTAAAACTTCATTAAGGTGTAATCTAATCCTACTTATTATCTTTCTATTTTTTATGTTTTGGTGGTTGATTGATTGCATGATTATTGATTAATTTATGAAAAAGGTCTTGATTGAATTTTCGACTTTGATTAGGTTTCATTTATGAAATTAATATGCTTGTAATAATATGGGATTTATGTCTTTGGTATTAGTGTACAGTGATTAGGTTGTGTATTGTGTATCGACATGTCTTGTCGTTGCTTTACTCTTAGTTGCTTTGCATGATTATCATATGTGAGTTTCTTCCATTTATTACACGTGGGTTTAATGTAAGGGGAGCCAGGCCGGGAGTCCTTATATTTAGAACAACATAAATGAACACTAGTGAGATCACTTGTGCCCGAGGATTAAACTAGTGAAGGGAACCCCATCCATACGAACATAGTACCTTAAGGGAATTGTAAGTAGGATCGATCCTAGGAGCTTTTTAGGGGTTGTAAAATAATCTACATCCTATTCACCATGGCCATTGGGGATAGGTGGAAATAGTGATCGCCCTTACCATGATTTGCTTAAAAATGGAAACCAATTAAAGATGTTGGATGATTGATTATATGAGTGTATCATGAAAACTACCATGGCATTGAAAATCCAAAAATATTGTAATTAGATTTATTTTCCCTGCATTTTATTTTCTTTTATTTTTATAAACCTCCTCTCCGATCGTCCCTAACTAATCACGATATTATACCTAAAGGTCATGAATCCTAAATTCCCTTGGGTTCGATATTTTGTTGCTTGGTCGCCCGGACTATAACGACCAATCAAATGGCGCTGTTGCTGGGGAATTTAGTTGTATTTGTGACTTTGGGTTTGTTGAGTGGTTAGGATAGGGACATTTTTTTTTTGATTTGTTTTTCGTTTTATGGTTGTGTTTGTAGGGACTAAAGCGTGGAGCCATGGTATTGGCCTTGAAGAGCAAAGGAGTGGTGCAAATTGAGGTAACGAACATCTTCCCAACTTAAATTCGACTTTGTCTAATTTAAGTTTGGGGGGCATGTCATTTGTTACTTGATTTTTCTACGGTTTGAATTATAAATTATATCCATGAACTCCTACTTGAGCATATTGCACCGGCGCACGTTTAGGTCCTTACTCTTTTCCTTGGCACATATTTTCTCCTTTTTTGTTGTTTTCGGTTTTTTTTCGTACTTTTCTCGCTTTATCTTGTTTTCAATAAGGAGAAAATCTTTCTTGGCTCTCTTGTGCTTAATTGTGAGAAATTTTAAGATTATGATTTTTGATTGAAACTTGTGACTAGATGGATTTTTACTTGTGTACTTGTGAGCTATGGTTTATGCTTGTTTTGTGTTGCCTTTCACTACTATAAACCCGTGAGCTTTTGAGCCTTAAAATCATGAAATCAAATAGTTTTTCATTTCTTGTGTGTGCATCGTTCTTTTGTGTGCATTCTAGAACTTGCCATTGTGTCTTCTTGAAACTACATGTGTGTGAAGATTGTTGGAAATGATTTAAGGCCATCTTTGTTTTGACAAGTCACTTTGCCAAATTTATCCTACCAAATGAAATCATATCGTAGTTTGCCCCTTTGAGCTTATTATCCTTATTTCTTTGGCAACCTACAAATTTAGCCATTTTATCCATATTTTATATCCTAATCACCTTTGTCGATTAGTAGAGGATTAATAGGGATGAAGTGGTTGAATTGAGCTTACAAGAGAGTTTGGAAAGAGAGAAATGGTGAAAGTGTAAGAAAAGAGGGAAAAAAATGGAGGTTGTGTGAAAAGAAAAATTGAGTGAAGCTTGTATAAAAGAAGCATAAGGAGCTCTAGTAGAAAAATGGAAAGAGAGCCCTTGGGGAAAAGAGATAAAAAGAAACTCAATAATGAAGAAGAGAAGAAAAATGTTCTTTAGTTTGTTGGATGGATAAATTCTATTTTGATTAAGGTAAAAAAATGAAAAAAAAAAGTGTGGATGAGAGTTGAGGCTACCAACCAACTTGAATTCTTCACTAATTTGAGGAAAGAGAGAGTGAGAGTTGATATTGGCCGTCAACTCAAATTCTCTACTAATCTTGAGCTTACTTTTCCTAAATATTTTTCCTACCCAATACCAAAGAGCCTACATTGCAATCCCATATAAAGACCTTTTTGATTCAATAATTAACACACATAGAAGTGGTGGAGAGCGTAGACTTTTGGCAAGCATATGGTAATGACATGCATTTGAATTGATTTATGAGAGTATACACTTCTCCCATACACCCTTTGAGTGTGAGAGTGAAAAGCAAAATCTAGAGAGGAGTAGTGAAGGTCTCACTTGCTTGTATATTTCCTAAGCTTAACTTGTATGCACTTAAATTGATGTCCTGTCTCTTGTTTTGATTGAATTGAAATGGTTTTGAAATGACTTGATATATTGATTCAATTCTAGGTGAATTCCCCTCCTCGTTCTTTTTTTTCTTTCGTTGCTCGGGGACGAGCAATACTTTAAGTTTGGGGGGTTTGATCGGTGTGAAATTCACCTAGAATTATGGGGTTAATTGAAAGAATTTATTTGGATTTATTTGGCTTTAATTCAATAATTAAGCATGATTTTAATGGAAATTCTATTTATTGCTTAATTAGTTTGAGAAATGTATTTTTGCAGAAAATGAGTGTCTTTTGAGCTTAAAAGAGTGATGGAAGAAACGAGAATTAAATCGGGGCGAATTATGAAGATAAATGTCAAGAAAAGCATGAAGAATGGAGAAGAAAGGAGAAAAATGAAAAATGGGTAAAATGACGTAAAAACACGCCCGTGTTTTTACGTCGAGCCCGTGTTTTTATGCAATGTGAATTATGTCCAGAGAGCTAAAATTTTGCAAGTAAACACGGGCAGATGCAGGAAAACACGCCCGTGTTTTCATGCACTTGGGTGAAAAATCGCATTTTCGGGCTGAAAAAGTGCTGATGCAGGAAAACACGGGCAAGTGCATAAAAACACGACCGTGTTTTTATGCACTTCTGCCAAATTTCAAGTGCTTTGCTAGGGCTTCCAAAGAGGGGTATAAATACCCCCAAATCTCATTCCTCCAAAAGAGAGCAGCAGGGGTTGCTTCTCACATGCCTCACACCCCCAAATTCCCAATTCTCATTCTCCTCTTGGAGGGTACACCACACCACCATTCTCCATCTATTTAATTCTTCATTAGATAGTTGTAAGATCCCTCCCCCTTTCGGGGTGAGGGATCCGTAGTTTTAATGTTTTTCTAGAATATGATTTTATTTGCTTTTCAAGAAGGTGGAGACACCAAGGAGAAGATGATCTTCATGAATGTAAAACTTCATTAAGGTGTAATCTAATCCTACTTATTATCTTTTTATTTTTTATGTTTTGGTGGTTGATTGATTGCATGATTATTGATTAATTTATGAAAAAGGTCTTGATTGAATTTTCGACTTTGATTAGGTTTCATTTATGAAATTAATATGCTTGTAATAATATGGGATTTATGTCTTTGGTATTAGTGTACAGTGATTAGGTTGTGTATTGTGTATCGACATGTCTTGTCGTTGCTTTACTCTTAGTTGCTTTGCATGATTATCATATGTGAGTTTCTTCCATTTATTACACGTGGGTTTAATGTAAGGGGAGCCAGGCCGGGAGTCCTTATATTTAGAACAACATAAATGAACACTAGTGAGATCACTTGTGCCCGAGGATTAAACTAGTGAAGGGAACCCCATCCATACGAACATAGTACCTTAAGGGAATTGTAAGTAGGATCGATCCTAGGAGCTTTTTAGGGGTTGTAAAATAATCTACATCCTATTCACCATGGCCATTGGGGATAGGTGGAAATAGTGATCGCCCTTACCATGATTTGCTTAAAAATAGAAACCAATTAAAGATGTTGGATGATTGATTATATGAGTGTATCATGAAAACTACCATGGCATTGAAAATCCAAAAATATTGTAATTAGATTTATTTTCCCTGCATTTTATTTTCTTTTATTTTTATAAACCTCCTCTCCAATCGTCCCTAACTAATCACGATACTATACCTAAAGGTCATGAATCCTAAATTCCCTTGGGTTCGATATTTTGTTGTTTGGTCGCCCGGACTATAACGACCAATCAACTATATATAACACCCATAACATCAATAAATACAAATATATATAGACGTGATTCGATCACACAATACCTCTCAAACACTCAAGAAACACACACTTTGATATGGAAACTTAAAAGAAAATGTAAAGTTTTGTGCAAAGATGTATAGTGGTTCGGTTATGAATAACCTACATCCACTTTGGGGAGAAGAAAATTTATTATTGATGATACAATACACCTAAGAACAGATTGAATCGAAGAACAAAACCAGAAAGGAATTTTTGTGAAACTGTGAAAACCCTAAGTGTTGTACTCTCTCAATAAGGTGACTTTGAGCCCTTATATCATGCTACTCCTTCAACCTTTTGATCCGGTTAAACCTCCACTTGATAGCCCTCACTTAGTAGATGAGATACAGCCATCTAGCCGGTTCCATGTAGCTTGATAACTGCTCTTAAAACCGCCTCACCTATCAGCTGATCATAACTGCCTAAACTGACAGTTATGGCAGTTATGTTGTTGAGTTAGTTCCAATTGTTCCTTTAAGCTTCCAGCTGCCATGCAACACGTTGTGATCATCCTTTAGTCTCCAATGAACACTATCCACGTGTATATCAGCTCATCCAAGTGATAGACAAAGCTAAACACTCTATTTGAACATTATCAGCATTGGTTCGACCTTGGTTCGATCAGTTTGATCATGTCGAACCACTAGTGTCGTGGTCGAACCCATCTCCTGGCATTTTGGTTTGACCATGGTTCGACCTTCTAAACAGGTCGAACCATTAATGTCGTGGTCGAACCCATCTCCTGATGAAATGGTTCGACCTCTTTATGCATGTCGAACCCATCTGTCCAAGTCGAACCCTTTCATGCATGCATCTATTGTCATCACACATCAAACTCTAAAAATAATGGGAGTTCAAATTCCCAACTCCACCCGTTATGTTCCTAGGGTGGTGTTTTTGGGACATGTCACATGTATCTCAGAACATGAGATAACTAGGGTTAGAGCATGCAGGTGATCTCAAATGAATAATAGTTAGATTTCCTATTTCTTCAATGGGTCAAATGAAAGAAAATCGTGGCATCAAATTCATTGAATACTAGTCAAGATCTCTTTTGGTGACCCATTAATGTGAAACCATGATGCCTTATTCCAACCAACATTTTCACCTCTATCCAAATCTCATGGGGTCCAAATTTAAATTTGATGTGTATTGATTTAAGAATTTCCACATGACAAGTTTTGGAGAATTAATTATTGGTCTTGCACCACTTTAATTTAGCTTCTTATTAATAGGTGTATACCATACTTTTCTCTCTGAAATATTTCCTCAAAATCTAACACGTAAAAATAATTGCCCATCTTAAAAATTAATGGATCTCATATTCTGAACGAATTGTTCTTATTATATATAAACTTTAATTATATGACTATTTCATGACTAATCAATGTGAGAGCATACATGCTTCAAAATTAAATATATCATTGACTAGTAATAAGTTGATTATTATTTTGTCACATATAAAAAAAAATAAGTGTTTGTTGCAGTGCATTAAAAACAAATTTATATAATTAGAGTCAAATTTATCATGTAATAAATAAAAGATAAAATAAAGATATAGCTGAATATGCATTTTATAATATATCGAGTTTTCTAAAGATTGAGACAGAAAAATAACATCAAGATGACCTTAATATAAGAGATATGGTATCAATTTTGCGCAACATATTACCCAAACATTTGTATGAGATTAATTCATCATTTGAAGATAAGAAATGATGATATGTTTATAAAAAAATAATAATCAAATTAATAAAAAGTTATAATGATACAGTAAATTATTATTTCATAATAAAAATCTATATTATAAATAAAAATTAATAATACTTTTTAATTAAAATTATAATTATTTAAAACATACATAAAACAATCTCACCAAGTGGTAGTGTTGCCCTACATTTTGATATATATATATATATATATATATATATATATATATATATATATATATATATATATATATATATATATATATATAACTTGTCTATGTATTGAATGTATAATACAAATTTTTAGTATTGCAATTAAGGTCAAAATCTTACAATCTAAGAGGCCGACCGCCGAGGGACTCAGAATTTCACAAACTCTAACAAAGATAAATATTAAAAATAAAAATAATAAAATAATAAAAATGGGCAACAAAATGTCTAGGATTATTTTGTGTTGCCCCCCACCCTTTTAGTGTGCCAATATAAGAATTTTGCATTGAAGAACTTGAAGATTATTAATTAAATGAGTCATATCAATTAATAAAATAATTTACTTTTAAAGATGCACAATCATCAAAAAAATATACATGTAGGACCTAAGTCATCAATAAATCAGTACTATGGTATTTCCTAGAATAAAGAAATAATTATGGTCTGAGGTTTCATGTTCAATTCAAGGGTGATCATATGTGATTTTTAAGAATAATAATAATAATAATAATAATAATAATAATAATAATAATAATAATAATAAATCATTATGTGAGATAATTTTATGAATAAAAAAATAAAATCCAAAGTTAAAAACTTTTTCAATACAATAAATAAATAAATCAAATTTAGTTAAAACAGATAATATTTGGTGGAAAATCTATGATATATATACGTGATAATTAATCTAATAATCATGATGCGCTCCATTACTTTATAGAACAAATAATTAAGTGAAAGTATTCATCCTTGTTTATGTTATAATACACCTTTTTATATGGAATATTTAGATCACATTATTAAGTTAATATATGTGAGTTTATAAAATTTTTATACGTTATTATTAATAATAAAGTGTAAACATAAAAATTTCCTTAAATTTTTATAATTAGTTCTACCCTTCCTCCTCAAATTCTTGCAATTCTTTAGAATAAAAGACATTACTCCTCGAAGATAATTTTTTATGCACTCAAAAGTAATTTTACAAAATTAATTTTGCTTATAGATTTTATAGATGTGATATGTCAAAATAATTAAGTTAAAGTATATAAATTATAAATAATTAAAATAATTCAAATTAACTATAATATGACACTCCAACTTTTCTTCGTGAGAATGAATTAAAATACGACTAATGAGAAAAAAAAAACATAATTATGAAATCTATTTCACATGTCGACATTGAATTAAAAACGGCGTATTATTATTCTTCAAAACTCACATGTTATATATATAATAATTTATCAAATTAGGAGTATTATAGTGGATGTATAAAACATTTTGCTTCCCTATGAGTAATTAAACGTCATGGTGATAGTGCCTTTTCCATGGCATGACCTCAGTTTTATCAATTCGATAAGATTAACATTGTATAAGCTACCAATTATTGGTTCAAGCATCGATTATACAAAATTAAATAAAAAATATTAAATTTATATAAAAATTAAATAAATAAAGGATATTAAAAAATAAAGCATAATGGAGACCCCACTTGGGCGAATTTGATTTTCACAGATTCTTGCAACTTTTCAAGAAGCAATTATGGATTTAATAATTAGTCTCCATTTTATTTATTAATTATTAGATTAGTATAGCTGGAAATTCTCTCTCTCTCATTATTTTCTAGCTGAAACTTTATAAAACTAGGCTTCTCTTTTTGTCTTATTCCCGAATTTGCAATAATCTTTTTGTAGTTAATATCATTTTCAATCTTTTAGTTGAATTGATTCTTTGATTTTTACCTTATTCAATTTTAGTCTTTTTAAACTTTTATTTTTTCAATTTGAATACTTTTTTAAAAAATTACAAAATATTTAAGTCCTATAAATATGTTTTTTTTTTAAAACAAAATGACTAAAATTAAAAAGTTAAAATTATAGGATAAGATTAATAGAAAAAGTTAAATCAGTTAAGAAATTCCCCAACTCTGATCAGATTATATGAGATTGTGGAAAACATATTCCCTCATTGAAATTGTGTATGAAATCATTGCCATTTCTTTATTAAAATGAATTGCTTAAAAAAAAACCGATTTTCTTAAATGGGCCCATCCAAAGTCCAACGAGGTGAGGAAAAGGCCCAAGAAAGTCGAAACACTGCTTACACACAACAATTCATTTACTGCTTAAATTTCAATAAATAATAAATAACCATAATTTTTTTTTTGATGAATTATGATCTGTTCAGCAAATTAACACGCATATTTACTGCTTTGAAACAATGAAGTGTACATAGCCCTCAAAGTGTAGTAGTAATGTATGCATAAAGCTAGGAATATAAATATGTGACCATGATGAATATTAACTAAACTAAGCTGCAAAAATTGTGATTACTTAGCTCATACCTGGAAAGAACAGCCTATTAATACAGCAAACAAGATTCCATCTTCTCAAGCTACACCATATTGGGTGCCTCAACTGGATGGCTTCCGACTGTCGAACCAAAGTTGAAGCTTCTTGCAACGTCGAAGAAATGAGCCACCGCATCCTCAGGTGTACCAACAAGAACACCATGTCCTAGGTTGAGGATGTGTCCCTTCGTCCCTGCACCACTAACAACCCTGAAAGATTGCAACATCTTATTAGCTCGGTGATGATACCAAGTAATTTGAGCCCGGACGGTCATGGATTGAAAGTGGGATTGAGCTCGGCCCGCTGGAGAAAAAACATGGCCTATTTTTGACCAGTAACTTTGGCTGGCTCGATATGATATTTACTTAAAACATGAGATTGGGGGGCTGGTGGAAACAGACCACTATTCAGACAAGCTCCATTTGTTTTCCATATAGGACAAATAGACAATGCAAGAAATAAACATTTTCCCTATCAGGCTTTGACACAGTCTCTTACATCAGCAAGATGGTCATTTTGATTTTGTTGAAGGTCTTAGTACACAGATACTCACATAGCGAGCTAGTGGATAAGTCAAATGGGCCAAGACGATTTTGTATTTAGGAGTTTTTAGCAGTGAATGCAAACATGCTTTGAGTTTATTAGACAAACCTTTTAATCTCATTGGTTATGGCAGAATGAGGAGAAAATAGACAAGCAGGATCCACATTTCCTTGTATACTGATATCAGTCCCCAATCGCCTCCTACCATCAACCATATCCACTGTCCAGTCGAGCCCAATCACATCAACTCCAGTTCCTTTCATCCGTTCAAGAAGTCCACCGTTTCCATTGATATAGAGTACAAGTGGTGTTTCAGGGCATCTCTGCTTAACTACTCTTACAATCTACAATCAGAAAAAGGTATTTAGAAAGGCAAGGAATTTTGAGAATATATTCTCCAAGAAATGCTTTTAATGAATGCATGAAAGCTACAGTAGCACGTCAGAGAAGACCATCACATTCTACAGAACAGAATTATGTGTCAAGAATGAGGATACAGATATTCCTCAATTTTTGCAAATACTCCAGTTTTGGAGTATTTGCAGCTTTTCTAGGATGGATAACCTATTCTACTGCATCACCAAATGATTCATATAGTATAAGTTACCAACCAAAAGAGTCTACTGCAATCTTTACTGCTGAAGCACAAATATATTTTATACATAAGCTGATGCTAATTCAAAAAGGTAGAAGTCAAGAAGGTCAGCAATATGCAATCCATACAATGCACAAAACAGCTGATGAGATTAATTTTCTTGCAGAGTATTTTTAAAAGCTCAAAGGGATGGATTGCAGCTTTCATCGGTAAGGCCTAAGGGGCCGGCCACAAGCCAATGTAACCTTTCTATTATTCCAGAAAAGAAAATCAGAATTAACAAGCAAAATGCAACTCACCTCATTGATATAAGGCTTAGACCAGATGTCCCACATATCTGGTGGTAATTGGCCACCCCAAGAATCAAATATCTGTATGCAATGAGCTCCAGACTCCACTTGGTAGATGATATATTCAGCTATTGCCTTTGTCAGATGAGATAGAAGACTCCTTAGCAAAAGTGGCGCTGTGTGGCACATGCTCTTTATTGTTGTATATGTGCGAGTTGTCCCCCCTTCGACTATATAAGTAGCAATTGTCCAGGGTGCTCCGACAAAGCCCAGAACAGCAGCTTGTTCCCCTACCTAAAAAGAATATAGAGAATTAGAAATGGCAATAGATTTTCTGGGACAAATCACGAGATCATGAACAAACATTCATAGTAGGTTATCAAGTCTGGGGTAGAGCAAGATAACCTCTCTCCGAAGTATCCTAAGAGATTCTCCAACAAAATGTAGTTTCTCCAAATCAATTGGGTGCAATGCTTTCAAGTGCTCTTCGGAACGAATAGGAGACTGAATCACAGGACCCCGAACCTCTTCTATGTCGAAAGGAACACCAAAAGCAGGTAGCGGAGTAAGTATGTCAGAGAAAATTATAACTCCATCGGGTCGGAAAGCTTCCCAAGGCTGCAAAGAAATTTTCACAATGAGATCAGTTGTCTCTGACCTCTCTCTGAAGGATGGATGTTTCTCTGCAAGCTTTCTATAAACAGCCATATACCTTCCTGCTTGACGCATCATCCATGCAGGAGGTCGGTTAACTGATTCCCCTCTGGCAGCCTTGACCAATAGAGGATCTGCTTTGATTTGAGTCAATCAGAAGTAATAATAAGAAGGCAATTTAGAAGATCTCTTTTAGCTAAATGAATAGTAATACAAAAAGACTCTATGTTCACATATTGGAATAACACTATTTCAGAGTCTTTGGGTTAAAGGATTTAAGTTATGGATTTGAAATCCATAAGAAATTATCAATTGATGTTGTTGGACAAAGTAGGTGTTCCTGAATTCACTAATCTATCTATGGGAATGAATCTCAGCATCACTTCTTAGTTCGTACCCTATCTTTTTTGAATTTAAAAATCTTTCAAGTTCCAATACTTGAATTAAAAGTTTCATTTATTTTGTTGACATTAATACTTTATTTGATGCCATTATCAATTCTTGAACAAAAGAAGAAAAGTTGAGCACCTCAAAAATACCATTCAAGGAATGTCCATCATAAACATTATATGATACCACATGGCAAATATCAGGACAGAACATCAAGAATTTTTACCCAGACAATGCGTATTAGTTTAGGTTATTCGTTCAACATGCAGTATACATATAAACCTCAGATTACTTTCTCCAGTTTATAAGAGTATACCCCATCCCCAAATAATCTAATAATCAAATTTCAACCACAGAAAATCATACTGTATATGTTAGAAAAACCAACAAGAAAAAGACAATCAATTTTAAAATTTCAAGCACACATACACACATTGACCTCGTATCCAACAAATCATGTGCACAGAGTTAGACAGTAAGGAAGACTGTAACCATATATGACACAATCTGGTTTCTTTTTTTTTAGAAACACAAAACTGTTGCGTATATATGATATATCTATATTTTTAAATAGAATAAAATAAAACACTCCATAAAAACACTATAAATTGATCGTTCTTCCTCATCCATACAGAGTTCCCAACAGATTAAATTAAACCACATCATCTTCATACAAGGAAATCAGTAATTCAATAGCGTATTATCAAACTAGTAATAAATGGATAGCATTCCATCATTTCCACAAGCCCCACACATCATTTTAGCCATAAAAGGAATACCCAAAAGCTAAAGCTTTCCACATTATTCATAAGCATCAGTAGATATAAGTAGTAAAAAACGAAAATTTCAATGCATTCTCAACTATTGCACATATGGCTCTCGGAATAGACATCTTAGTCCTGAGTTTTAAACATCAATCCGTTGCAGCAATGAATGAAAAAACACATATCACACACACACACACACACACACACAATCTCTCTCTCTCACACACACACCTCCTACAATTGGGCAAGAAAAATACCAGAAGCAGAAGCGCGAGGAGAAACGAATTTGCGTGATTGCTTATCGGAGAAAACAGCTACATTTGAAGTGTTAATCGGTGCGAAATTCAGCGGGGTAAACAAGCTCGACGATTGCCCTCCCAAGCCGCAGCAGGAACTGCGAAAAATCACACAAATTAGCATAATTGCACATTCTGTGATTAAATCAGCAAATAATTGAAATGATAAACCGTACACAGGAAGCAAGAGAGGATAAGCTTGCCTGGTAATGCCGGAGAAACCCATTGAAATATGCGATCCCTCTTCTCCCTCACTTCTCACAGGGTTTCTCTCTCCTCCCTTATCTTATTCCTGTTTTACCGGTAAAACTGTAAAAGCAAACAAAGCAGCTTAGCAGTGAATAACAGTTCTCTATCCCAGTATAGTGCTGTAAAAATGTGATATAATCATAAATCATCCATTAATTTAGGCAAAAATAAAAATAAATTAGTACGTAAAATATATTTATGCGATAATATATTTATTTCTAATGATTTATTAATTCCAATATGATTTTAAAAAATATTTAAACATTTATGAATACCTAAAGTACTGATTAATAAATTTATTATTAGCATTAGCATATGAGTCTTTCTAGTGGCTCGATTAGCAAGTGCTCCCTCAGTCCTCACACATTTATTGTTACACTTGTTTTAAGAATTTTTTTTCTAACTTTATTTACTTTTATATATTACAGTACTTTTAGATAATAAATAAAATAAATAATGTAATGTGTTAATAGAATTGATATAAAATCAAGAGTAATATAATAGTAAAGTGAAAAAATCAAAATTGAGCAAAATTTTAATTTACACCCTTTGATTTGATTACTATGAGTCATTTTGAATCTCATCCATTCATCACATTATTGAATCTCATCCATTTATCACAATTATGAGATTAGATCTTGACCATTGATTTGATAACTTATTTAAAATATATCTTATTTAATTTTTGTTATAATGATACTATATTTAATTAATTTTAATTTTAAGATTTTAAATTTTCCTCTGAAAATTTTAATTTATTATTTATGGTACTAATAATTAAGTTTATAATATGATTTATTTTTGTAATTATAATTATAATGTATTTTATGAAACTATAATGTAGTTTGAAACTATATTATAGTTTTAACAATTAATTCATGGCAAAAACTTGTGTGCGCCCAGGGCGCAAGGGAGCACTTCCCGTGTGCCTCTAGAATTTTGTGTTAAATTGTATACATTTTAGTATAAAGAAGTGTACCCTTTATTTTCTGAAGAAAAATAAAAAAATATTAATGAAAAGTGTATACCCTTTAGAACAAAATGGTGTACCCTTATTAATTAAAGTGTATACCCTTTAAAACAAAATAATGTACGCTTATCCATAATACTAAATTCTAAAGGCGCATGGTGTGCACCCGGGCGCACGCAAGCCTCACTCTTAATTCATTATTAAATTATTTTCTTCATTATTAATAATTTTGAATTAATATTATTAGTCCTAACATCTTAATAATTTTAAATGAGTATGTATGTATAATCAACGAGTATTGATAAACGAGTTTGGAATGGAATTAAATTATTTTATATTTTTTAATAAAATGGATTCCAATATGAGTAGTTGGGTATTGATAAATGGGTTTGAGACGGGTATGAGTATCATAATATTTTTTTTAATGAAACGACTTAAAAATATTAATTTTAGATGATATTTATTTATGCACGGGTACGAGTATTATGAAATAAGCAAGTATCTTACATAATTAATAAACATAATTATTTATTATGTTAAAAAAAATATAATAATTTTATAAAAACACTCAATATTACCATTACTTAATGGTAAGAATTTACATAGCATGTTTCTTGATTATTAAATTATTAATTAAGGCAAAAATTTGTGTGAGCCCAGGCGCTGCGGCGCACGGGAGCACTTTCCGTGCGCCTTTAGTATTTTGTGTTAAATTGTATACCCTTTATTATAAATATATGTACCCTTTATTTTCTGAAGAAAAATAAAAAATATATTAATGAAAAGTGTATACCCTTTAGAACAAAATGGTGTACACTTATTAATTAAAGTGTATACCATTTAGAACAAAATAATGTACCCTTATCCATAATATTAAATTATAAAGGCGCACGCAAGCCTCACTAATTAATCAATTAATATTATTAGTTCTAACATCTTAATAATTTTAAATGATTATGTGTAATCAACGTGTATTGATAAACGAGTTTGAAATTATTTATTTATACATGAGTACGAGTATTACGAAATAACCAAGTATCTTACGTAATTAATAAACATCATTATTTATTATGTTAAAAAAATATAATTATTTTATAAAAACGCTCAATATTTACCATTACTTTCTTTCAGTTATATATTTAAAATAAATTTTTTGTTAATCTTTTTAGTAAAAAGGAGCATACTAGCATGGATTGAGGGATTGTATTACATAAAATTTCCAATTCTGATAAATTCTATGCGAAACTATACGTATATTTTATAAAATGTAAAGATATAATGCTTTATCTAAAAATGTATGATTTAAGCTTCTCTTTTTATGGTTTAAATAATATTAAAACACTTTAGTCCGTGCAATGCACGGGTTCAAAAACTAGTTCTAGTATAATTAGATTTTATGATTGAAATCAAAATATTAAAATTGAATTATTTTTAACTAGAGTAAAATTAAAAAAAAATTAAAAATAAAAGTGGAATTTTAAGTTTACTGTTATATGTATGGATAGATAGATTTGGTGTTTCAATTTTTTCGTGGAGGTAACTATGGGATAAATTATCAATAACGAAAATGTGATTTTTTTTTGCGGGATAGAGCCCAGAGAGTACTTAACTACTTATTACTCTATTTATTTATTTTGAAAATTAAATATATATGTTGCATCGTATAGAAAAATTGAAATTGACAAAAAAAAAATTATTACTCCTTGTTAAGAGTTAATTGTTTGTAATGCAAATGTTTGCTAATAGAATAATATGTAAACTGCACCATACTATTATGTTAGTGCAAATATGTTTTAAACAAATTTAATTAGACCCTAATTCCTTACATAAAACTATAATAATAATAATAATTTTTACTTTATATACTATTTTTCATTTAATTATTTGTTGGTTTTGGTCGACTTTTATATCAAATAGAATTGGATTGCAATATTATTAACACACTATATGGTATTTCTCATCGAATAAATCAAACAATAAGTAACACTTAATATTTAAAATAATACCCTTTCATTAATCGAGTCAAGTAACTCGAATTGCAAAGATCTATAATTCATAAAGCTAGTGCACTTTTAAATGATTTTAAATTTTTAGGAGAAGAAAAAAGGGGACATACTTAGAAAATTAAACAATATTGAAAAACTAAAATGTATATTAAAAATAAAAATATAATCAAGACGAGTTGTTAAACATGTTAAAATATAATTATTATATAAATAATATATGTTTATTGATAATTAAAATATGTATAATAAATAATAATATTAAAGTACAATTGTATATATTATAATATGATTCATTATAAGTATATTTTAATGACTAATAAGCATAATTTAATAATAGATTATATTCTTCTCAAATAGAGAATGTAGGTAAAAAAAAGTACATATATACTCCCAAAACTGTTCTCACCTTTTTCTTTGTAATGGGGCAGTAAATTTTTTCCCACTCCCACACAAAGACTTAGATTAAGAGAACTATAAAAATGTAAAATTATCTAAAGATTAACCAGAGAGGTGCATAATTCATTGCAAAAGTGGAAAATCAAAGAGCACTACGTAAACTTAAACAAGTAAAATGAATTTGAAATGAAGGTGAATTTCAGCATCCTATACAAATGCAAAGATATATGATGAATACATAGATACAGTAAAAGTGGAGGTCAATGAAGAATCCGATTAAGAACTGATATCTGACCCGAGTCACCATTCAGAAAGAAAACTTCCAACGGTACATATGATGATGGAGATGTCGACGCAGAACTAAATCTGTACGTCGGTTGTAGTATTTTACTACCTTTAGGACATGGAATCGTTAAAAGTCGAGCTCCTGTTCTCATCTGCCACACCTGTGTGCAAGCATACGACTGAATGTTATTCCCATCAGGATGAACACGAAGATGGTCGAACTATTGATACAAAATGACAATTCTATACACACGCGTGCGTATATATTCAAGTCCAAGTCAGCAATCTATGAGAAATGTATGCTGTGTGTTCTTTCATACAATATTCCAATTCAGTAGTTGTGATTAAGGAAATTTATCAACTAGGCAAAGACTTGTCTATACACATATATACTTCATTGCTATATAACTGTTTTGTTCTTGGGGTTAAAGTTACTCTTTTGTTAAATGTTTTGCCATAAGGGCTATTTGGTATATTCATTCAAAATGCACCTACACTCTAGCGCTACATTGCAATTTTTTTCCTCTGTAGTCTTTGGGGCTTTATTGTCTTGTCTTTTAAAAATTAAAAGGATCAAATCGGTTGCATGGATTAAAGATCATGCAACCAAATGCACAAGAGATTTAATCTATCGACTAAATGGTGCTAAAGTTGAATACCTCAACAATTCCTTTCCGAGGTGCATGGATAGCTAGACAAAGACAGTAATCACTTTTTGACTGTTCGGTATATGTAGGATGAGAGGCAGACTTATCTTTGTGGGCAAGCATCTCCACAAATAAGCAGCTCGCCTCACGATATCCCTGTTAAGGAATTCAAGGTTTGTTTTCAGTAATGAATTGAAGCCTTGGAACAAGGATTGAAGATGCTTAAAATCCTCGAAATTTACTACCAAACAAGTATGAGATAGCATACCTTCCATAGCCGGACAACAACAAGTGCTTTGGTGTCTAACAGCAAAATGCGCCCAAGTGAATCAGTTATTGCAGCCAAGGAACCACTAGGCGACAATGTCAGCTTCTCACCCTTCCTTGGATGATCCTTCAAACATGTTAGAGGAGATGCTGTCAAAAAGTAGCCATTGTTAACGGAAATTCAAGCAATGTTTCTTAGATGGCCAAAAAACTGACAATTATAAGTAGAACACAGAAATAATAGCCTACATTAAATTAAATTTGCTCATGATCTCACCTTGAGCAAATGGCTGAGATTTGGGTTCTGGCTTCTTGGTATGTTTTTGTTCACTCCGCCAAATCAGTTTCGTAAATGAAGCTATGGTTGAAAATGTTGCAGGAACAACTTTTGACAAGATTGCTCCCACTAGTGATCTGTTCTTGTCCACAGAAAGTCTTCAAGAAAGAAGATCAACCATTACAAATGGGTGAAATACAGATACCTTTCAACTTCAACAGAAAGGAAAAAAAAATTGCATAGCTCTAAAATTTAAAATTCAACTAACCTAAATGCTGATATCACTGCATCATCTCCAACGGTGACTGCACAATAGTATCGTTGACTGGACTGCCCAACAATAAAACCAGCTGAATTCAAATACCAGAATAAATTCAGAGAGATTCTGGAAGTCATGAATTAAGAAATAGAAGCGAGACAAAGAAATACACTAACTGAGAAAGAAAAAAATAACTTCAGAGAGAAACTATGAGATTGAAATAGTGAACAAGAGAAAATTCCAAATTTATTGCAGTTATGTTACTAAATTTTGAGAAAATATAGAATCACTTCTGAGGTCATCAACCATGATCATATGCAGATAAAATCAAAAAGAGAGATGTAGGGTTCGACAAGTCAAGTACCTGGATTTCCATCAGAGGTGGGGGCATGACACCAGTTATGGCAGCATCAGCACAAAATCCATATTTGCTAACATTCCATATTTGGTAATGAAGGCTCGCAACCTCTTGAGACTCCTCATTGAAACCCTGATCCCAGTAACGTGATTGTGTTTCTCGAAACCAACGATGCAGCATATCCTGCATTTCATAAAGCATGCTTAAACAAGATAAAAATCAACTACAGAGAGAGAGAGAGTGAGACACATCAGGATGAAAAGGACCAATAACCATCTCAAAGGCACAAGATTCCTGTGTTTAAAATAAAAGCATATGCACACGAAGATACATAGGGGGTGTTTGCAACAGCATAAAACTGCCAAAATCACTAATAAAAGCTATAAGCTAGACGACCGCTTTAAAAGAAGTGATTAAGGACTCTTCAAAATTAGTTGAAAACACAAACACCACCATAGGCATCAAGAAAATAATTAGGCCAATTATCAATACCCCAAATTACAAATACCTTAATATCAATTCCTTCAAAACGAGCAATTGCACCAGCCATTACAACGCAAACCTCCTCCGAGGATGTATCTTGGGTTAGATCTTGTTTAATGCCGCGTACCCTTAACTTAAGAATCTTTCCATGGCTCACAATCTGCAACACACATATGGATAATTGAACATTTAAAAAACTTGAGTTGAATAAGCAACATAACGCGTATCAGCACATAGCTGATTTAACATAACAAAAAAGACCTGAAGTTGAATATGCAACTTATACCATTCATTCATATCATACACAAAAAAACTTTGACAAAAGTAACATAATTTTTTATTTCAATTACAAGACTAATGCAGTAACAGACATAAAGATGGCCATAATTTGCAAATATTGAATTACAGTACATCACAATTATTCCCACGTTAGGCTCAAAAGGTAAAGCTTAAATCTATCCATCAGAACAGCTACATGATCTCTACCTCTCAGATTATAATCACACAAAAGAAAATCAGACAATTCATAGAGTTTATCCAATTATCTAAACAGCAAACAAGCTATTCACAATAAAAACAAGACAAACAGAAGGGGGATTATGGGTGGGAGGAATTAAGATTGACTACCCACCTGTCGATGAATAAGACGACCATACATAGAAAATATCAAAAGGTAACCGCAAGAGGTACCGACAGCAAGGACTCTGATGTCATCGTCGAAGACCAGCCACTCGATAGCGGTTATGTACTCGGCCTCAATTGCGGAGAGCTCGGGTCGGATCTTCACAGTCCCGTTCCTGCCCGGATCGGGTTCCCCGTTGATTGATTGAGACCAATTGAGGATGATGATCACGGAGCGATTGGCAAGCGCAAGGGAATGAGTGTCGAGGGAAACAAGGAGGTTGGGGTTATCTACCAGCCACCCTTCCTTTCCGGCGCCGAGGTCGGATAAATCAGCGGCGGCTATGCATACGAGCTCCGTCGTGTGATTACGGCGAGACATTGGGTGGATTGGGAAAGAGAATTTCAGCGCATCGTCGTCGTCGATCGGGATTCCGGCGTCGCTTCTACTCCGCGATTGGATTCAGATGTTCACTTTTCTTTTATTATTATCAATTTTTCTTTTAATTTCTTTTCCTTTAAAAGTATTTAATTCAATGCCTTTATTTAATAAATAAATAGAATATTTAAGTAATGATTTTCTATAAATATTAAATAAACTGGGCTACTAAATTTTGCTCTTGAGTCCAAATGAATGGGCCAATGGGTTTAATTCGACAGGCCCAAATAGAGTTGAGAGGCCCAATTTTACTTGGCCCATATAGAAGGTTCTCGAATGGGCGTGGTGGACAAGCAAATAAATTCTATATATAGAAAAGGTGGTTTCATCAGCGAAACCACCTTTTTATATCATCATCTACAGCCATCGCAATATTCTTCCTTCCAACGGTGTATCCCTAGTCGGAAGTCGATAACAGTCGTAGATTTTCAATCGGAGAAATAAATCTCTCGAGAAATGGCAGGAATTACTCAGGATTGGGAGCCGGTAGTGATTCGCAAGAAGGCTCCGACCGCCGCTGCTCGTAAGGATGAGAAAGCCGTCAACGCCGCCCGCCGCGCCGGTGCCGAGATCGAAACTGTCAAGAAGTGTGCGTAATCCTATTTTAGCATTACTTTTTGTGAATATTTTATTTGATTCTTTTTTTTTCGTTGAACTGCTTTGGCAATATTCCTTTGTGGCTTTTATTCATATTTCTTGGCAACTATTTATCATATGCTACGAATCTGCGGATGGATGGGTGTAATTTGTGACTCGATTTGTTTTCTTTTGGATTAATTGATACATTTTTGCTTATGTAAAATTAATTAACATGTGCTTGTATAATTTCTCTACTCGTACCAGTTTAGGTATTTCTATCAAATACCACTGTTTCATGGTTGGTCTCTTTTGAGCTGATTTATGATCGAGATTTTCAGGATCTAGTCTGTGCTCAGTGGTTGCCTCTTTAAAATTAGTCTCTAGCTGTTCTGTGTGTAGCAATTTTAAATCCTCGTTGAGGATTTTAGAACTCTAATTGCGAGGTAGCAGTAAATCTGGGAATTGTAACTTATCCGAGAGAGAGAGGACTAGTGGGTGTCAGCGATTGTGTCTTCTCGTGAAGTAATTTGATTTTGAAAATGCTGTAGAATTACTTCTACCTAGTGGCAGTGTTTAAGAACAGAAGCATTTTGATATAATTTCTTTTTTAAATTTATTTATTGAATTGGAGCGTCTATTAATTTAGCAGCTACTAAGGGTTTTCTCAGGGCAGCTGAAGAGTTCCTTTAAAAAGGGAAAATGCAAAACAACTTGTAAGAATACAACTTTCTAGGACCATGAACCTACTTGTTTGTTCTCTTGGTAGTGGAACTCAACATGAATGCACTTAAGGTTTTCTTCTGCTTATTTATGAACTCTTTTGTTTGATGATCATTTGACCTAATCCTTGTTGTCTCTGCGCATATGTTTGTATATCATGATCAAGATAGTTAACCATTTTTCAATCTATAGTTTACTGTGTGATTGTATATTGAGTACTATCAAGCTTAAGTATCTGTTTTTGCTGCAGCTACTGCTGGGACTAATAAGGCTGCTTCGAGCACCACAACCCTGAACACCAGGAAGCTAGATGAAGAGACGGAAAATCTCGCTCGTGAGTTGAAACTGTTCATTTATTTGACTGTGTTCATTTGTTCTAGCAATTTTTTTTTTTTTTTTGCATAATATGCCCATGTTGTCTTCTTCTTTGTTTTGCACATTGTTTATTTCTGTTCTGTGATGTGGTATTAGATTCTTTCAAGTGAGAATAGAAGGGGATCTATACTTAATTGTGAACATTTGAGGTTAGGATTGCTTGTTGTGCACTTTTCAACTTCAGGGAAAGCTTCATGGGTTAAACTGATCCAAATTATAAACATGAAATGCACTGTTTTGTTGTTTTCTTTTTCTTGAGATGATGAAAGTATTTTGTGGTTCTCTTTCTGCCTGTTTGAGTTAATTATTTTGTACAACAAAGAGACGCTTGTTCTGACGTCTCACATGATCACAGACGAGAAGGTTCCAAGCGAGCTGAAAAAGGCCATCATGCAGGGTCGAACTGATAAGAAACTGACTCAAGCACAGCTTGCTCAGGTTGGCTCATCTCGCTTGCTTATCTTCCACCTTTCTTTAAACTTATGAGCTGCAGAATTCATATTGCCCCACTCTTTTTGTGTTTGCAGTTGATAAATGAAAAGCCCCAAGTGATCCAGGAGTATGAATCTGGAAAGGCAATTCCAAACCAGCAGATCATAACAAAACTAGAGAGGGCACTCGGTGTGAAGCTGCGCGGGAAGAAATAGTAAATATCGAACTCGTCCCGCCATGCCTAGCCTTCTTGTTTGGTGCACGTGTATGTGTCTTGTTGGTGTTGGGTTTGGTTGTTGGGTCATATCATATGCTCATTCTAGCCTTTGTCAACTTCTGTATGCAGCTACATCAGTGAGACAGTGACTATTGTAAAAGATAAGATCATGGCTACTTGTCAAGTTGAGATGTTTTAAATAAGCGCCTTTCTCCTAGGATAATAATAATGTAATATCACTCCATATTTTAGTAATTATGTAGTTGATATTTAGTGGTGTGATCTTTCGGACGTGGTCCGCATATGTGTTGGAATGGCCTACCAATTTCATCCGATCATACTCCATTGAATAAGATAACAAATCACATCATTCTACCAAAAAAAGAAGATGCGTCTTTATTTTTTGGGGGACAGAATAAGACACGGCTTATGGCACAAACGTAAATCGACCTATTCTTACAAAGATCCATTGATGTAAGAGGTTAATGCGATTGTTATGATTTCAAAGTTAGTTTGTGTTAGCAAAGAAGGCAATCTTGTTGATTGAGTTTGAATTTCTTGGGGGAAAGAATTAGTTTAGGCATGTTATTTTCATAATTAGATAGTTGTTGGATTTTGCTTTATGTTTGTATCTCATTTGTAATTTGGGTACTTTTCATACACGTTTGGAATGAAATTCCATTTTTCTTAATATAAAAAAAAAAAAAAAAAAAAAAAGCAAAGAAGGCAACCTTTATTTATGCGAACCAATCTTACAATACGAGTAGTTTAGAAGCGAGGAGAAGACATTCAAAAAGATTGCCAAGAAATATAAGAAATTCAAAATTGAATACATACATATGTATATAGCAATCACAACACTAGCCAAATTCAAATAATGGTTGCAACAGGCGGAAATCAGATAATTTACATGCCACATTTCCTTAAATTCAGGCAAGGTTAATACACATACAACTACAAACAGGAGGAGCAAAAGCCAGATATAATAACATTACCAAGCTCGGGAGGCATCATGCTACTCGCAGGCCAGTTTCGTCCCGAAACTGGTCAGGCAGATCGCAAACGCCTGGAAAGGCGAAAGGGGCCGTCTGTAGTCCATCGTGAATGTGTCATCTCCCACCTTTCCAAACTGGAGCAACACTGTTTCTTCATCACCCTTTCCACCAGGCTGACTTTGATCCATCGTGGCAACCAGTTGAAAATTCTTGACCGATGCAACTGTCACTCTTCCATGGAAATTCAAGCACCAGCACTCTAAGTGTTCGTGCCATCTCGGAGCTTTGTTTTTCAAAATGGTGTATCCTGGGGAGGAGGTCATGGGATTCTTCATTTTCAAGTCGTCTTGTTGTCTGTCGGGTGAGAGTTGTTCCGAGAGTGGGCATGTGAGTGAACATACCATCCTGCGGGGACCTCTTGACTCCAAGAGATTGAACTTGTATGAGACTTGACCGATTTCAAAGTTACCAGATGGCACCTGGGGACTTATTTGCTTGGTTGCTACACGGCGGCCAGATTTACTGCTGGACGGTTTTGCTCCGCTGTGCGGTGGTTGGCTATCATATAATGTGAAATTAGTGCCAAGGAAATCTGACCTGGCAAAAGGAAACGACTAATGTCATTATTATGTTACCAAGAAAAAGCTAGAGCCAGTTTTATTCAGTTTTCAACGCTATTAGAATAGTATCATGAGAATTTACATGCATATTTCCAACATTCGTATAATTCAAATGATGCAACTCAATGCTAGGTTTACAACCTTCTAGTGGTGATTCAGTTACTCAGATGAAAAAATTCATATTCCAAGATTCCCCAAGTATAATGCAGCTCACACTAAATTGCTCGACTTTCTCAAGAGTGCTTTTATTGCAGCTTGAGAGTCAAGTAAAAAACTTATTGAAAGATGGGTCTTCAATTGTAGCTCAATTCTCCTAGTTTAAAAAATTTAGGCTGCAAAAACAGCCAAGTAGGAATTATTGTCTATTCTTGATAAACAGAGCATCCAAGAACAGCTCGAAAGTGCTCTAGAACTGTCAATATCAACTGCTTCCTTCAAGCAGCAACATGAAAGCACCTCTGGCCTTTTACTAAATAGCAATTATTTTCAACTGTTCTTAATTAAAGTTAAAGAGAATGGCAAGATAGAGATCCTCACCTTAATTTTCCAACATAGGCTTTACTTCCTTGAGATAAATCATCAGCATCCAGAGAAATTATGTATTCAGTGCGTGCACCATTTCGGTATCTTCGTGCTGCTAGGAGAAACTTTCCTTTGTCCGTGAACGCTATAGCAGAAACAAGAAGGAAATATCAGTTTTAAAGTATCAGAGGTTCAGAAGACATACATAAAAGGGGATGTTCATATGAATTTTAATACTTTTTTATAAAAATGAGAAATATGATGACCACAATTTGCATGTCATAAACATAAAAGACTGCATATATTTGCTAAATATGTCCTATTGTCCTTGTAGAGTCAGATCATAGTTCCATCTAAACAATGAATCGCTTTATCTTTCCTAATGGCAAGAAGGCCTTTCATTTCTATTATATATTCTTTTAATAGAAGGATATTAGACAGACCTGAACTTTTGTTTTCTTAACAGATCTATAAGCATATCATAACATCTACTAGCAATTGTGATGTCTGAAAACAATCTGCCAGCATACTCCAATTATTAAATCTGATAAGTTTGAAAGCTAGTATTCTTTAAAGTCCAACCAGAAAAAGATTAAAGGGGATAGGGAACAACTAATGTACTCACTCGTTCCTTAAATGCCAAACAGTAAGTCAATACTTTTAAGATTGATAAAACAAGTATTTGAATGATAGATGAAGAAGACCGCCAACATTAACAGACCAATAGTTGCTTGACTTGGAAAACTCACAGTGGTCCCTCCATCCATGTTTGACTAACTATCCAGATTAATTCAGAGGTTGAACTTTCTCCCCCCTCCCCCACAAAAAAAAAAAAAAAAAAAAAAAAAAAAAAAAACCCAAAATTCACACAGAATTGTCAAGGCTTGCAAGGTCATTTCAGTCTTGCCAGTATAAATTCTTTTAAGTGAAAGACGAAGTATATTCATCATTCTGCAGATATCTTCAAAACTTTAGCAGAAAGTCAACTTACATGGTGTGAGAGCCAGATAGAGGTAAAATGTTGCATTCTTCTTGTCGCGTTTTATAATACATTGAGAGGGAGTATCGCGAGGCCCTGGCTGCACATTTATGAAACTTAGATTCAGGATTTCAGTTCACCAGACAAGATTCAATTGAAAAGGGTATATTCAAGTAATCACATCAAACAGACTCTTTTCCAGATACAATATCCACCCTCAACTGATCTAAGGGGAAATACAATCCGTATGATCAAAACTCATTCTTCGAGATTCCTCCCAATTGTCACCGAATAGACTTCGTTTTAATGTAACGTGCAAAACATAGAGTTTACTGTAAAATCTTACACTATGTCCAACACTACCAATCTTGCACTTCACTCTTTCCTTTCCCTAAATATGAAATGCATATATAATTGGAGGGTGGGTTAAATATAAAAAGTTTGCAGCTAAGCTATTGTGGCAGGAGAGCTGGAGAATGTGTTTCCTAAAGATTGGTTCAGGGATCATTTCTACTTCATATGATGCGTTCATACCCGTTGCAATTAAAGTCTAAATTGTCTAACAAATACAAACAACGCAACCCTAGAAGAATAACTGGACAAATTGAAGAGTATTCAGCTATGCCCATAGGAATAGGGGAAAAATGTATGTGAGAAAATTGTAAAAGGGAACCTTTTTGAGGGAAGAAGGAAAGGTGATTTTTCCAGGCTGATGGAGGGTGGCGTTCTCGACGGCCTCTATGGTGGCGTCCCTCCACCGTTTACAGACGCATCCGCATGCGACGACGTTTTGCCGCTGTGGCCATTTGTCCTCACTCGCTTCCACTCTCTGAATTATCTCGCCCAGCAGCTCCGGCAGCATTCCCGCCCACGAATCAGACTCCGACGGACCCGATTCGCCCGCCAATACGAAGCCGTCGTGCGGTTGCTGCTGCTGCTGCTGCTGCCCGCTTCCAGCACCAGAGTCATTTCGTTCTTCTTTGCCCCGATCAAATCCACTACTGCAAATGGACGCGATTTCCGAGGATTTGGATTCCTTGTAAGAATTCGAAAGCGTGAATGAACGATGAATAATTCTTCGCGAGAGATAAGATCTTCTAAGTGACATATCGATTCCCTGAGAGAAAGGGCGAGATGAGGGATTTCTGGGGGGTAGAGAGAAAAACAATGGAGTGCGGAAAGATGAGAGAGAATAAGAGGGCTTAATCGGGCGATAAACGAACACAGCCTGTCGTATAAAACCAGCTAACAGACGAATGAAAAAGGAGATATTTTTATTGAAATGTTAATGACAGGACACGTGGATGGTTGTAAGTGGTCGTTGAGGTTGGATCAGTGACGATGATGGGGAGTAATAGTAGGTTGATATGTAGATTTAAGCACTGGGGAACACAGAGGCCTTGGTTGGTTCGACTTTGACCATTTGACTGCGTAACGTCGTCGTTTCAGTCCGTCATTAGTTGAAAAATCAAACCTCATCGACTAACTTGGACAGGAATAGAACGAGTCACCCACTACTCAGGTTCACCTTTTCTTTTCTTTTCTCTTTTTTTTTTTTAAATAAGAAAGTTAAGTTTAAGTAATTAAATTTTATATTAAATTATTCTTCTCTTACTTCATTCAATGCACGTCGGATAAAACTTCTCCTAAATTTAAAAAAAAAAAACTGCAAATTTAAAGTGAAATAAAATTCTAGGCCAATTTTTACGTGACCTGTGTAATAGATGACCTAAAGAGATGATGGTCATTAGATATGTTAGATAAGAGTAATGAAATAAATTATTCTTAAAAAATTAATTATCTGTTCAAGTAAACAGTAGCGTATAAATTATAATATTTTTATAATAAAAAATAAATTAAATAAATTGGCGAATATCTTTCCTATTTAAAAGTTTACAATTTTTATTTTAATTTATTAAAATTACATTTGAAATAGTAAAACTAAAGAAATTAAAATAAAACACATCTTTAATATATTAAATAATAAAATATTTATTTTGATGATGTATCCTCTTGATCAAAATTATTTTTAATTTTATTAATTTTTAATTAAAATTTAATGTGGATTGGTGCAAATATTTATTTTAATATTTAAATACAAATGTGATCAAATTAAAATTAATTATTAATAAAAAAATAGTTTAGATAACTGAATAATTATTAAAAATTAATTTAAAATTAAAAGAAATATAATTTTAAATTAATTTTAGGGTCACTTACTAGGAGGTACACAAAAAAATGCATAATTGCTATAAACTACATGACTCAAAGCACTATTACTCGTAACTACACAATTATGATTGTGATATCATAAATACCCCAATGTATTTGTACAATTGTTCTGCACAATTTTGTTTTTGCACATTTTAAATTCCGGCAGCAGGCGGTGGCGGTCAACGACTGTCCGGCGGCCGGTCAATAGCCGCTCAACGTCGATCAATGGTCGGTCAACGCTGGTGGGTGGGTGAGGGGTAGGATTGTTGGTTTAAAAGTGTATGGAGTATAAGGTTATATTTAATATTTTACTTTAATATTTTGTATATAAGAGTAATTATTTAAATTCCATGTATCTAATAGTAGATATATTTAAAGTGTGTATCTGAGAATAAATAAACTCTTAATTTTATTACCATTATTTTATCAACTACAAAATATGAATTTAAATAAAGATAATTTAAAAATTAATTTATATGGGTCAAAAGCAAAACATAAAAATAGGGACGTAATGATATAGGATAACAACAAGAAATGATGCAAAGAGATGATGTGGCAATCATAAGAAATTATAAGAAATCGATTATAACCGGTAAAAAAATTGGGTAATAGGTGATCAGGGTCATCTAAGTAATCCTCAAAATTCTAATCGATAATAATTATGATTAGAAAAACTACATGAGTTTTTAAATTTTGTTAGACGTATTTTTCATATGTTTTTTTATACTATTATGAGTGTATATTAGGTGCACCCAGTGGAAGAGTGCACCTATATGTGTATAACTTCTTATTCTATTTTGTATACATGTTATTCTCTTTTGTATGCGTGTTTTGTAATAATTGTATACTTTTTTCACACTAAGTTTTTCATTAAAAAACCATCATTTATATGTGTATAACTTTTTATTCAATAGTATATACATGTATTTTAATAATTGTATATTTTTTTACACTCAATTTTTCATTAAAAAAATTAACAATTAAATTATATACATTTTTACTCATAATTGTATATATTTTTGTTTATATTTGTATGTGTGTGTGCACTATATTTAGCCTACTATTATTCTATAGATAATATATATTTATTTAAAATATTATTAATAGTAATATTTTAAAGTAGGTGTTATAAAATATACCCCTCTATCCCTCATTGTAGTTAACACTTTTTTTTTAATCTTCTCTCAAAGTATTTCACACTTTATATTTTCTAAGAATAGTAAAAAATACAACTTAGGAGATTATTATTTTATGTGTTGTGGGTAATTATATTAATAGTGAGTGACCGATATATGTGGTCCCTTTTACTAAAAAAGTAAAATGGAAACATTTGAATGGAATGCCCAATATAGTAAAATGAAACATTTCGTTGTGACGGATAAGTACATTATAACAATACATATTTTTTTACACATATCTCAATATAATATTCAATTTTTATACATTTCAATAATTGTATACACATTTTTCGTTAAATTAACTAAATTACTTCTTATTTTTCTTACTTAATACATTAAAAAATATATTTTCCTTAAACTTTGTGCACAAAAATACGTGAAGTACTTTTGGGACGGAGGGAGCAACTCACTAGGATATATACTCACTTCAGGGACGGAGGGAGCAACTCACTAGGATATATACTCAATTGTATATGTTATCATACGCATATTTATTTTATTAACATATGTGCGATACTAGTCAGCTATATGTACAGTGTATATACAATTATGCATTAATTATAGAATAAAATTAATTATAGAATGAAGAGGGAAAAAACTAAAAAAATAATATTTTCAAAAGAAATTATGTTTAGTAACTTTTTTTTTTCTTTTATCAAAATCAACTAAGGCATTTTTTTTTCTCACAATTACATAGACATGAAGTTTAAACTCTTAATTAACTTTATTGAATTTTTTTAATATAGTTTTTCAAGTAATAATAAATTAATAAAGTATGATGTTATTTTTATTTAACTAAGGTATATTTTGAATTTATAAAATTAATTAATACTCCATGTTTCCTATTTTTGGATTTATGTTTCATATATGGAAAAATATGCACATCATACTTTAATTTCGTCTTTAACCAAATATAGTAAAGTCAAAAAATGTCATGCAATTAATACGCATTAGATAGTTAAATTTTTTTAATTATATCTAAACTACATCGAAGAGCAGAGAGACTGAGAGTAGAGATATACAGCCACTTTTCTTTTTAAAAAATAAAAATTAAAATTAAAAAAGAAGAAGAATAATAATAATTCATAAGATTTATATAGAAACTCCAAGAGAAACAGAACAAGACAGCAACTACAGAGCAGCAATTAAACTTTGTACAAAGGCCACTCAAAATCTTGCTAATTCTCATCCCAACCACACAAACCTCACACACATAATACCAACATAGCACACTACAACAGATACATATACAGATATGATATCTACATAGTTATATTGGTCCATTCTACATTTTGTTTTAAACCCTCTACCAATAACACTAACATTATTCGATTCCTCTTATGTATGATCCACCCTCATCCCCCACTTATGCATCGAGAGGTGAAGCTTCTTCGTCGAGACGAGGAGCTCGACACCCTGCACGGGCGTGAGTATTTCAATCAACGACTTCTGTGAATTCACCCTTAGCTTATCTGCTTCTTTTACTATATCCGCCAAGGCACGATTTTGAGCTTCAATAGCGCTAATCACCTCCTCGTTTATCTCTCCTACTTCCGTCCCATTCGCATGTCCGCTATATCTTCCTGCAACCAACACCACCAACACAAGATCAACAAATTAACCAATTATCATGCTCTGTTAAATGACCATCTCATCTAAAAGTTTAAGCTGATAGAGAGGAGAGCTGTTTAATACTTAATCACGTCACTCTTAGCATGTTCCATCAAGACATCCTACGTACCTGTATAGTTGCCAACCTGCAGGACAACTTGTCTTCCTGTGTGATATTGTGGCATCGCATGGTGTTGATCTTGAGAAATTGCTCGTCCGACATCCGAGCTAAGTTGCCCTTCTTAGTGTCTCGGGGGCCAGCTAGTTTACCATGCTTGTCCGAGTAGGTACTCCAGGCGGAGAAGATGAGCCTGATGAAGTGGGTAGGCCTAAATTCACCAATCCACATGAAGGCCTTCTCATAAGAGGTAATCCAGTTGGGATGGAGGAAACACCGGGCGTCATAATCCACCATCACAGCCCGTCTCTCCGCGTACTCTTCATAGTGATTGATGTTCTTCTCCACCAGCCGCCTCAGCGCCTCGTTGTTGGGGTGAGGGTTGGCTGACAGCGCGGCTTGAAGCTCGTCGAGGTCTTGTGTTTGGAGGGCAATCCAATCTTCGAAGGAGGATTGGAAATGAGTGTGGTCCAAGGCTTGCATGATGTTTGAGTTTTGGATGGTTGAAGGGTTGTGTAATGTTGTTTGAGTTTGGATGGTACTTGAAGGGTTGTGTAATGGGGTAGAGAATTTATAGAGGGGAGAGGTGTTGCAAGTGGAATTTTAATATTAGAACACAACAGAATCCTGTTTCCGAGGTTGTTGACCTGGATCCTTATCTTGAGGCAATGGGAGATGGATTCATGGGAAGCAGCAGGTTTTGTCCAAATGCTACTTATTTTATAGGAAATAGAGGAGAGCCATATCCACTAAAAGTGTCATCCAATCCAACGATGTGACATAGAAAATTAGGAGCGCAATATTAGTCTTTTAACAATGAGAAAATGAATGAGGTAAAAGAACTTTAGGGGCCGCTTGGTAAAGGGTAGTAAGATTGGGTAATGGGAATGAAATGATATTGATTCACATTCCAATCATTCCTCGTTAGAGATAATGATTATTCAAAATCCTAAATTATTTTCAATCAATTTCATTCTTATTATCATTAACCTCATTAATCATAATTCTCATTCACATTACCATTCCGAATCAAACAGCACTTATCATGAATAATTAGAGATGTGATAAACAGTTAATTAATGGTGAGGACATCATAAAGTAGAAGATGAGGATGCAGTAAAAAAAAAAGAAAATTCAAAATTGTAAATGCAATAATTCCAGAAAAGACAAACACAGAAACCAGATAGAATAGAAAAATAGCAAGCATGTGATCCCACAAACAAATACCATCAGGCAGATTTAATGACACGAGAGAGAGAGAAAAGAAGATTGTAGTAAAACTGATCAGCTGCATAAAAGTTAGTAATGACATTGAACACTGACACAACCCATGCTACTTCACATGGTACCTCAACCCCTTCTTATCCTCATCACACTGGGATCCAAGTTCCAACAAACGCAGAGTTTACCATATATAATGAGCCACTAAACTCTGCGTTTGTTGGTCTAAAGAAACGAGAATGAAAGGATATTGATTCTCGGTCATTCATACTCATTACTAAGTAGTAATGAGAGTCTATTTATTCAATCATTCCTCCGCCTACTATTTAATTCTCACGGTAATCCTCATGAGAAATTCATTATTATTCTCATTCCCTTTATAAATAAAACAAACTGACTTTTAAAATAAATTCTAAGGTAAAATTATTACATGAATCATAACATAAGTTATAATTATACCTAAAAGTTAACTATAAACCCTCCTCAATATGAAGACTAAACCCTGTGATATGAACCAATTGGAGTGAGCAAGAGTTGCCTATTCCACATCAGTATTCCATGTTGTGTTTCATGGGGTGGATGGATTGAATTTGTGTGATGTGTTATCTACCCACCCAGTAACACCAGATTTTGTCATTTTTCTTACATCAATTTTTTTGTGTTACATGTTATATGATTGACATGTTAATGGTATGCGTCATCCATCCAACAATGTATGTGACATGCATAAGAGATTGATGTAGCAAAATGATACCGAAAATCCGAACATCATTCCATGAAATATAAAATGGAATATAGGGGTGGCAAAACAATTGGGGCAACAAAACAAAAATAATGTGGGTCCATTTAATCCTTACCCTATTCCTCTCTCTCCCAACCCCACATGCAGGACTAACTTTAAATATATCCATTCATTGATGTAAAGACAAATATTGCTCTCTAGAAGTTTAAAGAATCTAAATTACTAATAAAAACTTAATTACAATTTTTCGAAATAAATAACCCAAAGCTTGAAGAAAGGGTTATGTTTAATTGCATCCATATACTTGATCTTTTCTCTTTTGATTTTTTTTAATAAAAAAAATACACAACTTTCTTTATTTTTTCAATTTAATCAAATGCACCACCATTTATATTTTTCATAATTGCAATTAATTTTTTTAAATTTCAATCTAAATAATGTACTCCATTAATTAATTATGATCAGTGTTGAAGATGTGTTGACTACTAGATTGATCAAAACATGAAGTTTTTTTCCTCTCTAGTTTTCAGCAGAATTAGACTAGTTGGAAATTATGTTTGTCATTTGATCAATGAAAAAGCTATGAGTAATTAAATTATGAATTAAAAAGTGGAAAAACATATGGAGTATTTAATAATATACTTCATATCTCAACAGCTTCAGCTAAATAAATGCCAAAATTAAAGCAGTATACTACTTCAAACCAACAAAGAGAACTGGTATTCACAGAATTAGCTTATTTTCATATGGACTTCAGAATATTCAATAAAATGACATAGATAAAGACACATAAGACATGAGAATAGAAAAGTCTTTCTAATATTTAGCAGGACAAAAATAAACAGAATTTAGGGGATTTACCTGCATGATTGACTCTCCCGTTTATGCTTTTATTTTTAGAGTATAGTTTCTCTCTCCTACATGCCATCCATCCAACAATGTGGCGCAGAAAATGACGTATCAAAATGGCGCAGAAAATTTGAGCCAGCATGGTAGTACTTCTAAAGAAAAAATAAAGATGATACTCCAATAAATTGATTATGGAGAATGATCCACTAATTCTGAAACAAGATTACACTGAAAAGAGTATATTCAAGTAATCACATTAAACAGACTCTTTTCATATAATATATGCACTTTGAACTGATATAAGGGGAAATATTATCCATATCATTGAAACTCATTTTTTGAGATTTGTCATCTAATTGTCTTCATATTAATGTAACATGCAAAACATAGCGTTTACTGTAAAATCTTAAACTACAGCCAATACTACCAATCTTGCAATTCACTTTTTCCTTTAAATACTAAAAAAATAAAAAGAAGAAGAACAATACTAATTGATTCATAAGATTCATATACAAACTCCAAGAGAAACAGAACAAGACAGCAACCACAAAGCAGTTATTACAATTTGAACACCTAACAACATAACCTCAATACAATAGAAACTATAATATCTAGATCTCGTGGCGTGCTTTGATGATGCTGGAATAAGAGATGAAACATCATTCTGAGACGCTTGTGCTACAACTTCCTCTTCTACATCATTCTGAAACAGTCGTGTTACAACTTCCTCTTCTACATCATTCTGAAATGGTCGCGCTACAAATTCCTCTCCTACATCATTTGAAATGGTCGTGCTACAAGCCTACAACCTTTTCTTCTGCATCATTCACACAGTCGTGCTACAACTTCCTTTTCTACGGTGATCTATCCTAATTCCCGACTAGGATTTGTAAAGGCCACTCAAACTCTTGTTTATTCTCATCTCAACCACAAAAACGTACTAACACAGCACACTACAACCGAGACATACACACATATGATATCTACATATCAATTCTACATTATATTTTAAACCCTCTTCCAATAACACTAACACCATTCGATTCCTCTTATGTATGATTCACCCTCATCCCCCACTTGTGCATCGAGAGTTGAAGCTTCTTCGTCGAGGCGCGGAGCTCAACACCCTGCTCGGGCGGGAGTATTTCCATCAACGATTTCAGTGCATTCACCCTTAGCTTATCTGCTTCTTTTACTATGTCCCCCAAGGCACGATTTTGAGCTTCAATCTCGCTAATCACCTCCCCGTTCATCTCTCTCACTTCCCGTCCCATTAGCATGTCCGCTATACCTTCCTGCAACCACCACCACCACCAACACAAGATCAACAAACCAATTAAAGCCTAGCTAGCTCACTCACAAGTCACATCATTTTAGGATCAAGACATCCTACGTACCTGAATAGTTGCCAACCCTGCAGTACAACTTGTCTTCCGCTCTGATAATGTCGTTTCGCATGGTGTTGATCATGTGAAACTGCTCGTCCGAGCTCTGAGCTAAGTTGCCCTGCTTAGTGTCTAAGAAGCTAGCAAGTTCGTCATGCTCGTCCACATTCATGTACCTTCTCCAGACAGAGAAAATGAGGCTTCTGCAGAGGGTTGTCCTGCATTCACCAATCCACATGAAGGCCTTCTCATAAAAGCTGGTCCAGCTGGGATGCAGGAAACACGGAGCGTCATGCTCCACCATCACAGCCCGTCTCTCCGCGTACTCTTCAAAGTGATGGACGTTCTTCTCCACGAGCAGCTTCAACACCTCGTCCGATGGATTCACATAGAGGGAGACAAGATGGATTCATGGGAGATTTGATTGTGTCCAAAAGCATAATAGTTATTACATAGGACACAAGAATAGCGGTGTTCTGTGCCATCTTCAGGTGTTTGGCGCTGTCTTTGACACCAAATGTTCGGTTACATTTTTGTGTTACTTCTTCTATTACACCCGTTGAATGAGTGGTACGTAGCGGAGGAAAATTTAGAAGTGTTTGGTTGGGAGTAGCAGGAAACGGTGACGGAGGTGGTAAACCAGAAATCCTCATCGTCTCATTATTCAATGACTACTCTCAACCCTTCAATCATCTTCAGTCTCATTGTGGTTAACTTTCTTAATAATATACATTGTGGGTAGAATTTGAAACAAGCATCAGTCTTTGTCTTGGGTAGAATGACTACCTGCAAAAACTAATTAAATTCTTATTATTATTTTCTATTCTTTCTATAGTATTTATTGCAACTTACACCCCAATTTTATGAACTCCCGTGGTTCATATAATCCGATTGAGTCATTACATGGAGAAGGATTTAATGTAAATTTTAAGGTATAATTATATAAGATGATCTTGCAATTTATGTAATATTTTTCCTTTAACTATGATTTATTTTTAGAGTTATTTGATTTAAATTTTGTAATAGTAATGGTAATGATAATTTATTATTTAATATGAAGCATGAAGAATGAAAAAATAATATCATTTCATTTACATGACCTTCCTCAATACACTTATCAAGCACCCCCCACTTCCCCACAAACAAGCACTCTATTATTTTTGTGATTTGTGACTTGTATTATATGATGGTCGTATTTACTTTATCTATAGTATATCCTTACTTTTATGGTTCATGACATATGGCAGTTATGATCGTGTTTACTTTAAGAAGATGAATGAATCTACATTCATTATTCTTTAGAAACAGATCTTAGTATAAAAAATAATGATGAGTAAAAAAAATTAAAATGAACATATAGTGGTGATGGAATAAGAAGGACAAAGGAACAACGTGAAATGACATGATTATGGTAGCAAATAATGTCACTAATAACCTTGATACAACTCAAGTTTTAGTGGCATAAATTGTGGTAACAGTTAATTTAGAGTTATTGCATTTCTAAGTCTGAATCATTGTATGTTGCATCCTCATCTTCTTGTTTATGATGCTCTCACCAATATTCATTGTATGAAATCTTATATCATCTCTAATTACTCATGTGCACTAATCTAGCTATTAACAAGTTTCTTAACCTCAAAATCTAGCTATTTTCTTATTGTTAAAATGTATAGTTTTTCTCGTATGACTTATGCATACCTGATTTTCTGTGTCACCCAATTACAATAACCATACTGAATCCACACAAGTGTGAAAGGAATTTGGGGTTGATCCTTCACCTTTATTTATGATTTTGGATTAAGTTAGAGAACTCTAAATTATATATGCCTAATGTAACCCTATTGGATGAATGACATATATATCACTCATCCAGCCAATGATACACTGTAGCGATGGTATTTTGTGAGCCTGGTTAGTGCTAATATTATGAGTAATAAAGATAAAACATCTTTTATATGTATACTTCAATTCAATATGTATAAAAAGATTAGTTGATCTCTACATGCAGTCATTCTACCCAAGACAAAGATTGTCGATTGTTCCAAATCCTACAGACAATGTATATTATTAAGGAAGTCAATCACAATGAGACTGAAGATGATTAAAAGATGGAGAGTAATTATTGAATTAATGAGAATGACTAATTAATTTTGGTTTCTCACTACACCAATCAATCAAATATCAATAATGAAAATTGATATGCCTCCAGCGAACATGATTATACCCAACAGTTTTGACCGAAGAAACCATGTGATTGGTCTCATGGAGATCGAGACAGAAGAAGAAGAGAATGTCATGATACTCGAGCGGGAGGATATACAGTTGGAGGTCCAAAGGAAGGGGAAGAGAGCCGAATACCTGAGCAAAAGAATCATGTGAAGGCGCAAAGGAATAAGACAGGTGTCATAATACTAGAGAAAAAAGGTTCGTATAGTGTTATGTTATAAAACACGAGATGAAACAATATTTTACGTTTAGTCTTTTCATTTCGTGAGTTGTTTGCATGAAGTATGTGCGAAAGAGGATGTTTCTGAATGCAAGCACAAAATAAAGTGTTCTTCTATTGAAGCACATAAGGAAAGCTATCGTGAAACATACAACTCCTTATGTGCTTTAGTAGAAGAACGCTTTCTTTTGATGTGCTTACAGTCAGAAACATACTCCTTTTCTCGTACTTTCTACAAACAACTCCTCACGAAATGAAAAGACTTAAACATAAAGTATTTCATCTCATGTTTCATAACATAACACCATACGAATGTTTTTCGTCTTGAGTATTATAGTAACCTTCTCATTCTTTTGCACTTTTGATTATTTTGCTTAGGTATACGAGACTCTTCCCCTTTGTTGGACCTCTAACTGTAGATGCTCCCTCTCGAGTATCATGACATCCTTTTCTTCTATCGTCTCGCCTACCACGAGATCAACCACATGTTGTCTTCGATCTGAACTGGTAGGTGGAATCATGTTTGCTGGAAGCATATCAATTTTCATTAATGATGCTTGGTTGGCTGGTGTAGTAAGAAACAAAAACTCTTTAATCATTTTTATTGATTCAATGATTACTCTTCACCCCTCAATCATCTTCAATCTCATTGTATTTGACAACTTTAACGATACACATTACTCTTAGAATTTGAAACAAACAGGCAATCTTTTTGTCTTGAGAAAAACGCCCACCTGCAAAGACCAACTAAATTTTTTATATATATATATTGATGTATACTTATAAAAAAATGCTTAGTATTTTTATTATTCATTATTAGTGCCCTTTAGTGGCTCACAACACCACCATGGTGCATCATCTGCTGAACAAGTGACACACGTGTCACGCGTTCAATAAGGTGATGTTAGGCTTGTAAAATAGATTTCTCTAATTTAATTCAAAATTATGAATAAAGGTAAAAATTTGTCCTCTCATTTCTTTCCACACTTACGTGTGGATTCGAAGTGGGATATTATAACAGTTTGACACAGGAAATCACGTTCACAAAATCAATCCCACAAGAAAATTTGTCTTTTAATAATGAGAAAAATGACATCTAAATAAAGTGAAGAAACTTGTTTATTATAAAGTTAGTAATTTGAAATAATTTATGATTTAACACAATGGATAATGATAAGTCCTTGAGGGCATCACAAATTAGAAAATGAGGATGTAATATAAAATAATTCAAATTCAGAAATGTAATGTGGCTAAAAATAACTACAGTTTGAGATAGAATGGAAAAATAGCTAGTAGTTATAAAATATATAATAATATACATACAACGCATGTATGTATACCTGTATATCAATTAAATATAAAATAAAAATCAATTGAGAAAACGGGAAAGATGTGCATATGAATACAATTAATTTTTTTTTTAACGGGAAAGATGTGCTATGTCCTCCACCCAGCAAGTCCCAACATCTAAATCAAATAACAAACAAACCTCAATGCTAATGTAAGAATCCAAAATCAAAATATGTCTAAACATAATTAATCATTTGAAACAAAAACAACCTTAAGTTCAAATCTCAGCTAGAGGCAATCCACATTGGATTCAACTCTCCTCCACTCTCTAATTAAAAATAAAATAAATTGAAACTGATTTTATTTTTAAAGTCATTTTATAGGACATCTCGAATTTCTTTTTACTGTCCTTGAATTATAGTAAATTAGAATAGATTTTATATTTAAAAAGACATTTTATAACATGTCCTTGAATTATAGTAAATTAGAATGGATTTTATATTTAAAAAGACATTCGTGAATCTTCTTTTACTGCCCCTTGAATTCTCTCACTCTCTTTGATTAGTGATTGGAAATAAAATAAGTGTCATATTTCGAGTGAAACTCTCCATCACTCTCACAATAAAAATAAAATGAAAACTAGATGTTATATTTTGAATGTTATGAATATGAAAACTAGATGTTATATTTTGAATTATATGAATGCATTTTATTTTTAATAGATATAATATATACCATCTCATTATCATATATATCGTATTTTATTATTAAAACCAAATTGTTTATAATATTTGATTAAGTTAAATTTAATTAACATATTTATAAATAAAACATGAGTTGATATTAGGTGCAACCACCTATATGTGGGTAACTTTTTATTCTATACTCCCTTCGTCCCGGAAAACTTTTCATATTTACTGTTCCACATTATTTAAGAAAAATTGCACTTTTTGACCAACTTTATTGACTTTGGAGGGTATTGTAGTATTTTTAGGTAATAAAAAGTATAAATTAATGATATACGTGAAAAATGAGTGACAAATTTGAAATTAAAGTAACTTTTGAGATTGTTGAATAAAATGATATTTCCTTTTTGAGGGTGAAAAATTTTGTGGGACAAACAAATGAGGAAAGTAAGAAAAGTATTATGGGACGAAGGGAGTACATGTTATTCTATGTTGTATACGTATTTCTTAATAATTGTATATTTCTTTCACATTAAATTTTTCATTAAAAAAAAACATCTAAGTGTATAACTTTTATTCAATAATGTATACATGTTTTTTAATAATTGTATATTTTTTTATACTCAATTTTTATAAAAAAACTAACAATTAAATTGTATACATTTTTGTTCATAATTGTATAGTTTTTGTTTATATTTGTATACGTGTTTTAAAGTGGGTGCATCTTATCTTAGGGTGCACCCGAATGCACAGTATAATTAATCATAAAATATTAATATATATTTTGATATTCAAAAAAAACATATTTTAGAAAAATGTAAATAAATTTTCCCTTAAAAAAAACTTTTAGAATACATAATATTATCGACTTCATTGTTGAATATTATTTAAAATATGAAAAATTTCATGTTACCGATTTTTTTTGGAAAATTTGTCATGTAAGTTTTAATTATATATTCAAAAAATTGAAAAAAAAATCATAAATTAAAATATGAAAAATTTCATGTTACCGATTTTTTTTGGAAATTTTGTCATGTAAGTTTTAATTATATATTCAAAAAATTGAAAAAAAAATCATAAATTCCATAATTACATATGGGTTGCTTATGTTTAAATTCAAAGCAGGCAAACCATTACAAAACTCACATCTTTATCTTTCAATCATTTATTTATAAACAAATGAGACTTGTATTCCCAAAAAGAGCAAGTATAGATTTTTTTCTGAATAACATGACCACACAAACGAGAAAAGAAAATATATAAAAAGACCTCAACCCAATTAAAAGGTAAGGTAACACAAGGTAAGCAAGATCACAACACAAAAACAACATAAACTAAGAACAATGTAACCATTTTGACTTGAAAACAACTTAAACTAGAACAATCGTATATAAGAATTTTGACCTGAATACCTGAATGTTGAGAATCAAGCAGTGGAGACTGAGACGGGGAAGAACACCAGACCACCAATAAACACAGCAATTGAGACGTGAATAATCAGAATTTGAGAACCAAGCAGTGAAGAGTGGTGGAAGCGGACTGTGAAAGACAACCATTAGTGAACGAAAACAACCTAAACTAGAATAACATAAGAAAGTTACCCAAACGTTGAGAATCGAGCCGCGGAGACGGAAACGACAGAAGAACACCAGACCACCAATAAACACTAACAATTGGAATTAGCAGTTGCAATTAAGACGTGGATCGAAACTTGAGAACCAAGTAGTGAAGAGTGGTGGAAGCTGTGACTGTGAAAGAACACCGATAAACACGAGGATGTAAGATGTGAAATGTGAGATGTGAATTTTCTCTTGGTGTTGTGGGTGGGAGCCGGGCTGTGGTTGATTAGATAAAAAAGATAGTAGAAAGTGCGAAAGGCATTCATTTATAAGTCTAATAACACAGCAGTAAACGACCACGTTGCGGGCGGTGAAAGACACGTTGCGTGCATGCGACACGTTGCGGTTGTGAAGGACACGTTGCGTGCATGCGAGCTGCAAATGACGGTGGAAAGGACACGTTACGGGTGAAGGACACGTTAGTGTGAGAAGTCTAAAAATTTGGCACGCAAGCTAGCTGTAAACGACACACCTTATTCCCTCTTTATAAATAATAATTATATTGCTTTAAATATTAAACACACACAAATTAAAATTTAAGATTATTTTTTTAAAAAAATTTTGAATACATAATTAAAAATTCTCTAAATAATTCAATTTTTTTTTAAAAAAATAATACAAAAATTTTCCAAACAGTTATATTTCAATAATATTCTACAATTTGGAAATATTATGTATTCTCAAAAGTTTTTTTTATCAAACTTTATTTTTAAAAAAAATTGATAATTTTTTTTAGTAAATATAAAAAAATATTTAAATATTTTATAAATTTAACTTATGTAAATATTACAAAAGATTTTTTGCTTTTAATAAAAAAAAAGGTGTATTTCTAATAAAGAGTATGGTTCATGTGGTGTTGGGTCTTTCATTCGGGCCCTATAGGGTAGGTGTATAAATTGGGCTGGGCTTTCTTAAAGTGGCAGCCCATTTGAAGACTTAGTTCACTGATGTCAGGAGTGTATTGTTGTTGACTGGAAATTTGAGTGTAGGATGTTGCTGTAGAACTCAGTTCATGTATTGAATGGAGATTGTTGATCGGGAACCAAGTGAAGAACACGTTGATAACTGAAAATTGAGTGAAGTATACGTTGCTAAAGAATTAATTGACGCGCAACATATAAATGATTGGAAACAAAACGTAAATCGGACCTACTCAACTTATTCCCTCTTTATAAATAATTGTACTCCTTTAAAATTTAAATATTAAACACAAATTGAGATTTCAAAAAATAAAAAAGTGTATAAATATATAATAATAAATAGCATGTGATGGTGCAGGTAGGCTTGGTCTTTCATTCGGGCCCTATTAGGATGGGCCAATGTGTATAATTAGGTTGGACTTTCTTAACGTGGCCCATTTTAGGACTCAGTACGTGGGTTGGCTGGCCCATTTAACGTAAATTATTGACGATTTTGAAGCTCTCCAACAACTTCGTCCTTCTATCCATGAATTGCAGTAAGGTCGTGCGTAACCTAAGGCCGGCCCTGTGGAGTGTCTCAGTAGTAGGCCTTCGCCATGGGCCCAAAAAAAAAGGCCCATTTGAAAAAATAATAATTAATATATATATATTAGATTTATTTTAGGTATGTAATATTATTGAACTAATTAAAATAAATTTATTAATTAATGACCATAATTTATAATTTTAAGATATTAAACAATAGAATTAACATAATTTTTATTACTTTTCTTTTTCAAAATATCACAGCTCTCAATATCTCTATTTTTAACCCTCTATTAAATGAGCTACATCAAACTCGCATGCCTACTAATTCACGTGTGGTATTTAAAATGTCTCCGCAGTTATATTGTGAATCTTTTAGATAAATCTCTCTAAAAAAGTCTTACTCTAGCTTTTTAAGGGTTATTACCTCCTTGATAGCTCAACACATGTACTATTTACCTGCATTACTTTACTATCCAAACTGCATTATATAATCATCACCAATATATTGCAGGATTCATCATGACAGGATCTTTTGCTCTTTTATTTTGTATAAAGAATACAATAGATGAATTCTTAAATTTGTAATCCTCATTATAATATTGATTTGATAATTTGAGTACTCAATAATCTTAAAATTAATTTAGGCATAATTTTTCTCTATTGCTTAAAATTATTTCTTGTATATTTAAGATTGCTGACTATCATTAATTTCAATGCATTTTATTTTATTCATGTATTTCTTTAATTTTAAATGTTTATGTTTATGCATGAGTTGATAATACTAGTATTGTTTATAGAGTTGGTCTTACGTGCTCTCGGGCACACCGTGCGTCTTTAGAATTTAGTATTATGGGTAAGGGTATATTGTTTTATTCTAAATGGAATACACTTTAATTAATAAGGGTACACCATTTTGTTCTAAATGGTATACACTTTTCATTAATATTTCTTTAGAAATTTTTATTTTTCTTCAAAAATTAAAAGGTATACAATGCCTTGTTTATATATTCAATTCAATACTTTTGTTTGGAATCATTTTTATCAATTTTAATTTTATAATTTATAATTTGACAAATGGTAACTTCACAATTTTAATTTATGAAAATTGAAATATAAATTTATATAAAATTGTCTTTTATAATATTTTTACAATATTTACATGATAAAATTATTTATGATCAATGCTGAAGATGTATTGACTACGAGTTTGATCAAAACATGAAGTTTCTCTCAACTCTTCAACAGTTAGTAGACTAATTGAAAAGTATGATCAAGGAAAAAGCTATGAGTAATTAAATATGAATTAAAAAATAGAACAACATATGGAGTATTTAATAATCCTTTATGTCTCACTAGCTTCAGCAAAATAAATGCCAAAATGAAAACATTGTACTACTACTCCCATTCTTTCAAGAAGCACTACACTAACCAACAGGTGTTCACATAATTAACTTATTTTCATTTGGACTTCAGAATATTCAATAAAAATGACATTAGACATTAGAATAAAAAATTCTTTGTTAGCAGGGCAAAAATAAAAATGATACTTCAATAAAATTGATTATGTAGAATGATCACAAATTCTCACTTACTAAATTGCATGCCATTAGACAGTTAATTGGTTTGGCCAAGCTCCATGGCAACTACTAAGTACAATTTATATGAAAGAATCCTTCTCAAACAATCCAAATTAAACATTTAAAGATAATTTTGAGAAGCATAAGAATGTCAAACCAAGTTAAGTTCAAAGAGAGAAACAGACCCACATTGATGTTACTTTAAAACACTTTTTGGTAATACTCAGCTTTATAGGCTAAGAGATCAATGTTGTTCTTCAGTGTGCTTAGATATTTCCCGACGTTTTTGTACTTAATCTTCCTGCTCGACTTCTCTAAATTTGGTTTCAACGACATTTAGATTCAGGATTAAAGTTCACCAAACAAGATTACACTGAAAAGAGTATATTCAAGTAATCACATCAAACAAACTCTTTTTCAGATATAAGGGAAAATATTATTCATATCATCAAAACTCATTTTTTGAGATTTGTCATCGAATTGTCTTCATATTAATGTATCATGCAAAACATAGCTTATACTGTAAAATCTTAAACTACAGCCAATTCTACAAATTTTGCACTTCACTTTTTCCTTTCTATAAATATGTGTATATACAAATGGAGAGTGGGGAAAAAGTTTGCAACTAAGCTATGTAAGAGAGTAGAGATATATAACCACTTTTCTTTTTAAAAAATACCAAAAAATTAAAAGAAGAAGAAGAACAATACTATAATTCATAAGATTCATATAGAAACTCCAAGAGAAACTAAGCAAGACAGCAACCACTGAGCCGCTATTACGATTTGAACACCTAACACTCATAACCCAAATATAATAGAAACATACACCCATATATGATATGATATCTAGATCATGTAGCGTGCATCGATGATGCTGGAATAAGAGACGAAACATCATTCGAAACGGTTGTACAACAACTTCCTCTTCTGCATCATTCCGAAACGGCCGTGCTACAAATTCCTCTCCTATAACATTATGAAATGGTCGTGCTACAACTTTCTCTTCTACATCATTCTGAAACGGTCGTGCTACATCATTCTGGAACAGTCGTGCTACAACTTCCTCTCCTACATCGTTCAAAATGGTTGTGCTACAACCTCCTCTTCTACATCATTCAAACGATCGTGCTACAGCTTCCTCTCCTACGTCATACAAACGATTGTGCTACAACTTCCTCTTCTACATCATTTCGAAACGGTCGTTCTACAACTTCTTCTCCTACATCGTTCGAAATGGTCGTGCTACAACCTCCTCTTCTACATCATTCCAATAACACTAACATCATTCGATTTCTCTTATATATGATTCACCCTCATCCCCACTTCCGTCTCGCCGCTTACTTTTCAAAGTGATGGATGTTCTTCTCCATGAGCAGCTTCAGCACCTCATCATCCGGAACTTTGATAGTGTTGACATTTGATCACTCAATTTTTTTGTTCAACTCTTCAACCATCACAGCCTCTTGAGCCAGCTGTTCTTCAATATCTTGATCAAGTCTCTCCAGTTCAACTCTATGCCGTGACAGTTCTTTCTTCTTTTGTAGGTCAATCAGTCGACAGCGCGGCAAGAAGCTCATGGAGGTGTTCGGTGCCATCTTCGGGTGTTTGGCGCTATATTTGACACCAAATGTTCTGTTACATTTTGGTATTACTTCTTCTATTACACCCGTTGAATGAGTGGTACGTAGCGGAGGAAAATTCAAAAGTGTTTGGTTGGGAGTAGCTAGAGAAGGTGACGGAGATGATGAAGGCGTATCAGTTTCATTGTTGATGTTTGATTAGTTGGTGCAAGTGAGAAATCAAAATTCCTCCGTCACTCACTTTATTCAGTAGCTGCTCTCAACCCTTCAATCATCTTCAGTCTCATTGTAAATAACTTTCTTAATAATATTCATTGCTTGTTTCAAATTATTCATTGGTAGAATTTGAAACAAGGGGCAATCTTTGTCTTGAGTGGAATGACTACCTGCAAAGACCAACTACAATTTTTTATATATAATGAAATACACCTATAAATGATGCTAATATAAATCTCTAATATTTCCCATAATATGTTTGTACTGTATATATGCCCACAACACCAAGGTCCATCATCGGTTTGACGAGTGACACATATACCATTCGTTTAATAAGGTGATGTTAGACATATAAATTAAAGTTCTCTAACTTAATTTAAAACCCTTGATAAAGGTGAAGGATTGACCCTCCACTTTCTTCCACCGCATAGATTCGATGTGGGATATCGTAATGGGGCAACATAGAAAATCAGGTGTGTAAAATCAGCCACATAAGAAAAACTATGCCTTTTTAACAAGCCTTTTTAACAATGAGAAAATGACATTTAAATGAGGTAAATGAACTTGTTTATGGTAAAATCGCAGTAAGATTAGTACAGTTAAGTAGAGAATCTGATTCGCCATAAGAATAAATATTAAATTTTATTTGATAAATATTAAACTTTAAAGTGCAAATAGATTACAAAACACAGAAAAAGACAAGAACGATTCTATAGATGAAACAAGATTCCATACAATAATTATCCCAATGTAAAAAATATTTAATGTGTGTTGAGTTTTATTAATTAAAATTGAAAAAAAATAAGTACATTAATTCAATTACACATAAACTCCTTTAGAAGCTCTGGAGTTTCTGATTTCATGAATAGTAATTAAGTATTTAAGTTTTTATGAGTAACTTTAGATTTTTCAAATGAGCAATTTTTTTGGATACAAAGCATGTGAATTTGCAAATTACACCCATTTTTATGGACTCCATGGTTCATAACCCGATTGAGTAGTTACATGGAGGAGGATTTAATGTAAATTTATTTTAAGGTATAATTATATAAAATGATCTTGTAATTTATGTAATATTTTCCTTTAACTAGGATTTATTTTTAGAGTTATTTGATTTAAATTTTGTAATGGCAATGATAATTTATTATTTAATATGAAGCATGAGGAATGAAGAATTAATATCATTTTATTTCCATTACCTTCATAAATACTCTTATCAAGCATCCCTTACTTCCCTGTTTCCCCAACAACAAGCACTCTATTATTTTTGTGGTTCGTGGCTTATAGTGTTACACTACATGATGGTTTATTTTCCTTATCTACATTATTTTCTTACTTTTATGATTCATGACATATGTCAACAATAATCATGTTTGCTTTAAGAAGATGAATGAATCTACATTCATTAATCTTTAAACTCAGATCCGGCCAGTATAAAAAATCATGATGAGTAAATTTTTTTTTAAAACGAGCATATAGTGGTGATGGGGATAAGAATGATAAAAGAACCAAGTGAAATCACATGATTATGGTAGCAAGTAATATCACTAATAACATTGATACAACTCAAGTTTTAGTAGCATGAACTGTGGTAACAGTTAATATCACTAATAACCTTTATGCAACTCTAATTTTTTGGGTAACTAGGCACATAAAGAATGACATGCTACTTGGTATTCTCGTTCTAGAATAAGTGGCACAATTATTGTAGATACGAAATTAAAAAAAAAATCTTTTTAATTAATTTTATTGACTTTTAGAGGGTAGTGTAAATCTTTTTATTCAATAAATAAAAAATAAAATATATTATGTGTATTATGTGAAAGTGGTAAATTTGAAATTTGGTATAATTTGAGGTTTTAAGTTGATGTGATATTTCCACTTTTCATGGTGATATTTATTATGAAACGAAACGAAACGAAACTGAAAGTGTAACATTATTGTAGGATGGAGGGAATATTCTTCTATATTATCTCAAACTCTTTTTTCTTTGTCCATCTTTCTGGAGTCATTACATTTCCAAGTCTGGAACATTGTACGTTGCATCCTCATCTTAGCTCTCACCAATATTCATTGTGTGAAATCTTTTATCATCTCTAATTACTCCGATGCGCTCACCAATATTCATTGTGTGAAATATTGTATCATCTCTAATTACTCAGGTGCACTAATCTAGCTAATAACAAGTTCCTAAACCTCATAATGTAGCTATTTTATATAGTTTTTCTTGTGTGACTTATTTTTGTACACATTTTCTGTGTCACCTAATTACAATAAGCCATACTGAATCTAGACGCAAGTGTGAAAGGAATTCGGGGTTGATCCTTCACTTTTATTCATGATTTTGGATAAAGTTAGAGAAATCTTACTTATATGCTTAAACATCACCCTATTGGATGAATTACACAATATCACTCATCCAGCATATGATACATCATAGCGGTGGTATTTGTGAGCCACTAAATAGTAATTAGGTAGTAAAGATAAAGCACAGGTATACTTCAACTCAATACATATAAAAAGATTAGTTGGTCTTTGCATGCAACCATTCTACTCAAGACAAAGATTGTCGATTGTTTCAAATCCTACAAGGAAGTCAATCACAATGAGACTGAAGATGATTGAAGAATAGAGTAATTATTGAATCAATGAGAATGATTAATTAATTTTGGTTTCTCACTACACCGACCAACCAAATATCAATAATGAAAATTGATATGCCTCCATCGAACATGATTCCACCCACCAGTTCCGACCGAAGAAACCATGTGATTGATCTCGTAGAGGTCGAGACAAAGAGAATGTCATGATACTCGAGTAGGAGGATATACAGTTGGAGGTCCAAAAGAAAGGAAGAGAGTCGTATACTTGAGCGAAAGAATCACATGGAGGTGCAAAGAAATGAGAGAGATGTCAAAATACTAGAGAAGAAGAAGGTTCGTATGGTGTTATGTTATAAAACACGAGACGAAACAATGTTTTACATTTAGTCATTTCATTTCGTGAGTTGTTTGCATGAAGTATGTGATATAGAGGATGTTTCTGAATGCAAGCACAAAAGAAAGCATTCTTCTACTAAAGCACAAAAGTTCTGCGCTTTAGTAGAAGGACGCTTTCTTTTGACTTACTTGCATTCAGAAACATACTCCTTCTCACATACTTTCTGCAAACAACAACTCACGAAATAAAAAGACTTAAATGTAAAACATTTCATCTTGCGTTTCATAACATAATACAATACGAACGTTCTTCTTCTCGAATATTATGATACCCTTCTCCTTCATTTGCACCTTCACGTAGTTCTTTTACTTAGGTGTACGACGCTTTTCCCCTTTTGTTGGACCTCTAACTGTAGATCCTCCCTCTGGAGTATCATGACATCCTCTTCATCTGTCGTCTCGACCTCCAAGAGATCAACCACATGGTGTCTTCGGTCGGAACTAGTAAGTGGAATCATGTTTGCTAAAATCATATCAATTTTCTTTATTGATGCTTGGTTGATTGGTGTAGTAAGAAATAAAAATTCCTTAATCATTTTTATTGATTCAATCATTACTCTTCACCCCTCAATTATCTTCAATCTCATTGTATTTGACCACTTTAACGATACCCGTTACTCTTAGAATTTGAAACAAACAGGCAATCTATCTTTTTGTCTTGAGAAAAACACCCACCTACAAAGACCAACTAATTTTTATTTTATATATATTGATGTATACTTATAAAAAATGCTATTATTCATTATTTGTGCCTTTAGTGGCTCACAACACCACCATGGTGCATCATTTGTTGAATGTGTGACATGTGTCACACATCCAATAGGGTGATGTTAGGCTTGTGAAATAGATTTCTCTAACTTAATCCAAAACTATGAATAAAGGTGGAATTTTTTCCTCTCATTTCCTTCTATTCTTACGTTTAGATTTGATGTGGGATATCATAACTTCCACTCTTACGTGTGGATTTGATGTGGGATATCATAATAGTGTGACACAGAGACACAGAAAATCATGTTCGCAAAATCATTTAGACGAGAAAAATTGTCTTTTTACGATGAGAAAATGACATCTGAATGAAGAAACTTTTTTATCAAGTTGAGTAATTAGAGATAATCTATGATTTAACACAAATCAATGGATAATGATAAGGCCGCGAGGACATCCTCATTTTCTAATTTGTGATGTGCGTATGAATACAATTATTCGCAAATTTTTTGTAATACATTACATACCATATGTTTATACAATTATTCGCAAATTTTTTTGTAATACATTACATACCATATGTTTGATGGACATCCTCTTATTGTTAAGCTTGAATCATTGAGTTACTTTATGTCCTCTACCTAGCAACTTCCAACATCTAAATCAAATAATCAGAATCCAAAATCGAATTATGTCTAAATATAATTAATCATTTGAATATAAGCAAAAAATTTCGGGAGAGGAAAGATATGTTCAGACAAGCACAACCTTAAATTCAAATCACTTATAGATGATGATGGCGTCAATTCTCAGCTCAAAGCAAAATACCTCTCAAATCTTTGGTGATGCGTAAATTCTCAGCTCAAGGCACTCCACAGGTGATGGGTTCAACTCTCCTCCACTCTCTCTGATTAAAAATAAAATAAATTAGAATCAATGTTATATTTAAAAGACATTTTATAGGGTGTTGCGAATTTCTTTTTCTGCCATCGAATTCTCTAACCCTCTTTGATTACCAATAAAATAAAGATTCGGTGATATATTTCGAATGATGAAAGAAATTTTAATTTAAATTAGCCTTAAATTTTCTCTCACCCCGTAAACTCTCCATCACTACCTCTCCAACGAAAATAAATAAAGAGTTATATAAATATAAGGTGCCTGGAACTCTCCATCACTCTCACTCATAAAGAGTTGATGTTATATTTTGAATGATAAGATTTAAGAATACATTCTATTTTTAATCGATATAATATACACTCTTTTTATTATATATTTATAGATTTTTTATTAAATACATATTGAAATAATATAATTTAATTAAGTTAAATTTAAAATTTTCCTTAAAAAAAAAATCACTGAGAGAATACATAATATCATCAAAATCATTGTTGAATATTATTGAAAATATGAAAATTTTCTTGTTACCGAAAATTTTTGAAAATTTTGTAAATTGAGAGAAGTTTTAATTATCCCACAATTAAAAATAGTTGTTCAAGTTTATTATTTAAAGCAGTCAAACCACGCACTCACAAAACTCACCCTCTCTAGGGCACAACCCAATTAAAAGGCTGACATGACTTGACTCAATTAAAGTGAAGACACGAAAAGCAAGATCATAAATAGTATGAGTACTGACCTGAATGTTGAAAACAGTAAAGAGGGGTGGAAAGGAGACGGCAGAAGAACACTAGAATACCCATCTGAATGTTGAGAACCAGTAAAGAATGGTGGGAAGGAGACGCAGAAGAACACAAGCCAATAATAAACACGAGGGTCGACGTGAATGGCGTAAGCAGTACAGAGTGGTGGCAGTAGGAGACACAGATGTGAATTTCCTCTAGTGCGTAGTGAGTGGGAGGTGGAGTTGATTAGATGAAAGAGAGAAGACAGTGGGAGACACAGATGCGAATTTTCTGAGTGTGTTGTGAGTGGAGGTGGAGTTGATTAGATGAAAGAGAGTATAGGGTGTGAAGGTACACTGAAGAATTGATCAAAAATATATAAACACATCACATTAAATTCAGTGAAGGACACGTATCACTAAAAGCTGGATATGTATTGCTGGAGACTGGACACGTTGAATTCAGCGAAGGACACGTATCGCTGAAGACTGGACATGTTGAATCCAGTAGGAGACACGTATTGCTGAAAGCTGGACACTGGACACGTTGAATCTAGTGTTGGACACGTATTGCTGAAGGTTGGACACGCTGCGTATCTCATGTAGAAAGCATATCGATAAACACAGCAACTGACACATGGCTCTTACACATGGCTGATAATTTTATTGTTTTATTAAGTATTAAATCTAAATTGGGATTTAAGACTTTTTTTTCTTTCAAAATATTGACTACATAATTAAAACTTCTCTAAATAATTCACAAATTTTAAAAAAAAAATACAAAAATTTTCCAACATTAAAATTTTTATATTTTCAATAATATCAATAATGAATTTGGTTATATTACTTATTCTGAAAAGTTTTTTTAATGAAAATTTATTTTAATTTTTTTTATAAATCTTTATATTGAATATCAAAATATATTTAAATATTTTATAAATTTAACTTATTTAAATATTACAAACAATTTGTATTTAATTAAAAAAAAGATGTACATATAATATACATGTTGATGAAGAACTCAGTTCATAGATGTATTGAACTTAGATGGTTGATTGGGAACCAAGTGAAGAATATGTTGTTGATTGGGAACCAAGATGAAGAACTCAATTCATAGATGTATTTAACGGAGATGGTTGATTGGGAACCAAGTGAAGAATATATTGCTGATTGGGAACCAAGTGAAAAATATGTTGCTGACTGGCAACTGAAGGACAAGTTGCAGAAGAATTGGATGAGAAGTCCCTGCAATGTATAAATAATCAGAAGCTGTAAGTTGACCACACTCAACTTATTCCCTCTTTATAAATAATTGTACTGCTTTAAATATTAAACTTAAATTGAGATTTGAAAATATAAAAAGATTTAAATATAATAAGGTAAATTACTAAAATCCACCTCGAGATTTGTCCAAACTATCAAATAAATCCTGTGGTTTGAAAAATTACCAATTGCCCCTTTACCAATGCGTACAACTTGAGTTGGTCTTTCTTAACGTGGCCCATTTGAGGACTTATGTGAAGTCACGAGTGTATTGAATGGAGTCCTTTTATCCACTAATCCAAGAAGCATGGCTAGGTTTGAAAATCAAACCAAACTACTTGATACTCGACTCAAAATCGTTCGATAAAAGCTCGATTTGATAATGATATCAAACAAGCTTGAACACATATTTACGTTTGATAAAATTAAAAGTTCGGCTCGAGCTCGAGCTCGATTAATAAAAATAGATAAATTAAGTGTAAATTTATTAAGATACTCGAGCTCGGCTTGTGTTCGGCTCAATAAAAGCTCGTTCAGGCTCGACTCGATTGCTTATCAAACAAGGTCAAATATATATTTTGAAGCTCGATAATATTTCAAACAAACTTGAACAACTCTTCGTTCGGTTCGGCTCGACTCATTTACACCCCTAGCCATGGCGAGAAACGATTCTTCTAAATTCAGCATAGCGATTATCCACCTGATCTCGGAATAGGTAACTCTAACTGCTGCACATTATTTTGATTGAATGATTTTACATTGAATTCTTTCTTCGACCTCTTGGATGGATCTATATCTTTTATTTTTCACGAATGAAAGCCGTTTTTCATCAATTTAAGCCTTTTCATTGATTTTTCAATAAAAAAAAGTATACTATTATAATTAAGGTATATACCTTCTAGAACAAAATGATATATTTTTATATTGTTATACATATTTTGCACTCGCAACATAAGAGATCAACTATTCACTGTCAAGTAAAATTGCATAGTTTTCTGTAAAGTTGTGTTTCTCAATGGTTAATCAGTTTACAGTAATTTGATTCAAGAGAACGTTTGAGATAATAATGAATAGTTCATTTATCTTGTAGCAGAAAAGTCGTCGATGCTGCTATAGAACTCTCTTCTCGTCCTTCGTGCACATTACTAAGTATTGAGGATCTATTTATTCAATGATTTCTCTTATTTTATTCTCATAATAATTCATTATTCTCATTTCCATTATGGAATAAACAAAACTCTTAAAAGAAGTTTTAAATATTACATAAATCACAAAAACCATGTTATAATTATACTTATAAACCCTGTGATATAAATCATTCATAAAATTGTAATTTGAAATTTCTATTCCACATCCCATATTTCATTAATTCATAATATAAATAAAACTATAACCTACAAATAACTAATAAATTCTCATATTTCATTTGTTCATAATATAAATAAAACTATAATCTAAAAATGAGTAATAAAATTATGGATGATTTTGGGTGCACTTGGTGCACTAGTTCACCCCATAATTAATATGCTAATAGTGGGGTAGTAGGGGTAGTTTTGTATTTTTATTTTTTAATTATTCAATTCAATATATATAAAAAGATTAGTTGGTCTTTATATGCAGCCAATCTACTCAAGACAAAGATTGTCGATTGTTTCAAATCCTACAGACAATGTGTATTATTAAGGAAGTCAATCACAATGAGACTGAAGATAATTGAAGGATAGAGAATAATTATTGAATCAATGAGAATAATTAATTAATTTTAATTTCTCACTACACCAACCAACCAAATATCAATAATGAAAATTGATATGCCTCCAGCAAACATATTCCACCCACCAGTTCCAACCGAAAAACTATGTGATTGATCTCATGGAGGTCGAGACAGAAGAAGAAGAGGATGTCATAAAACTCGAGCAGGAGGATATAGAGTTGGAGGTCCAAAGAAATGGGAAGAGCGTCGTATGCCTGAGTAAAAGAATCACGTGAAGGTACAAATGAAGGAGAAATGTGTCATGATACTTGAGAAGAAAGAGGTTCTTATGATGTTATGTTATGAAACACGAGATGAATAATGTTTTACGTTTAGTCTTTTCATTTCGTGAGTTGTTTGCATGAAGTCTGTGAGAAACAGGATGTTTCTGAATGTAAGCCCAAAAGAAAGCGTTCTTCTATTGAAGCACGTAAGGAAAGCAATTGTGAAACATACAACTTCTTATGTGCTTTAGTAGAAGAACGATTTCTTTTGAGTTGCTTGCATTCAGAAACATACTCATCACATGCAAATAAAAACTCATGAAATGAAAAGACTTAAATGCAAAACATTTCATCTCGTGTTTCATAACATAATACCATACGAATGTTCTTCTTCTCAAGTATTATTACACCATTCTTTTTCATTTGCACCTCCACGTGATTCTTTGTCTCAGGTATACGATGTTCTTTCCCTTATATTGGACCTCTAACTATAGATCCTCCCTCTCGAGTATCATGATATTCTCTTCTTCTGTCGTCTCATCCTCCAGGGAATCAACCACATGGTGTCTTTGGTCGGAACTGATATCATGTATATGGGAGGCATATCAATTTTCATTATTGAACCTTGGTTGATTGGTGCAGTAAGAAATCAAAATTCCTTAATCATTTTTATTTTTTCAATAATTACTCCTCACCCTACAATCATCTTCAAACTCATTGTATTTGACAACTTTAACGATACTTATTACTCTTAGAATTTGAAACAAACAAGTAATCTTTTTGTCTTGAGAAAAATGGCCACCTACAACGACCAACTAAATTTTTTCTTTTATATATATTGACGTATACTTAAAAAATGCTAAATATTTTTATTATTTAATATTAGTGCCCTTTAGTGGCTCGCGACACTACTATGGTGTATCATTTGCTGAACGAATGACATATGTGTCACATGTTCAATAGAGTGATGTTAGGCTTATTAAATAGATTTCTCAAACTTAATTCAAGACTATAAATAAAGGTGAAAACTTGTCCTCTCATTTCGTTCCACACTTATGTGTGGATTCAACATTGGATACCATAATAGTGTGACACAGGAAATTAGGTTCGCAAAATCAGTCACACGAGAAAAATTATGTCTTTTAACGATGAGAAAATGACATCTAAATGGAGTGAATAAACTTGTTTTTCATAAAGTTGTGTAATTTAACACAATAGATAATGGTAAGGTCGTGAGGGCATCACAAATTAGAAAATGAGGATGCAATATAAAATAACTCAAATTCAGAAATGTAATAAGTCTAAAAGGAACAAGAGTTTGAGATAGAATGGTAAAGTAGCTATACAATATAAAATATAGAAGTGTATATTGGGTGCACCCGGGTGCAAGGATGCACCCACATGTGCATAACAATTTATTTTATTTTGTATATATATTATTCTATTTTGTATACGTGTTTCATAATAATTGTATACTTTTTTTACATTAAGTTTTTCAGTAAAAAAACTAGCATCATATGTGTATAACTTTTTATTTAATAGTGCATACATGTTTTTTAATAATTGTATATCTTTTTACACTAAATTTTTCATTAAAAAATCTAACAATTAAATTGTATACATTTTTGCTCTTAATTGTATATGTTTATGTTTATATTTGTATATGGGTACACCCTATCTTAGGGTGCACTTAGTTCACACTATAATTAGCCAAAATATAGCTACAACGCATGTATGTATACTTGTGTAACAAATATATATAAAATAAATAATCAATTGAGGAAACAAAAAAATGTGCATATGAATACAATTATTATTATTATTATTTAATAAAAATCAATTGAGGAAACGGGAAAGATGTGCATATCAATACAATTAACATTTTTATTATTATTCGCAATCTTTTTTGTAATACATACCATATTTTTTATGGACATCCTCCTATTGTTAAGCTTGAAATATTGAGTTACTTTATGTCCTCCACCTAGTCCCAATATCTAAATCAAATAATAAACAAACCTCAATTTCAGAATCAAATATGTCAAACATAATAATTTAATTAATCATTTGAATATAGGCAAGTATATCCGGATTCGAAAGATATGTTCTGACAAACACAGTCTTAAGTTCTAATCTCATAGGTGATGATGTCGTCAATTCTCAGTTAGAGGCATTTCACATTGGGTTCAACTCTCCTCAACTCTGTCTGATTAAAAATAAAATAAATTAGAACCAATTTTATATATATTAAAAAAAGGCATTTATAAAATAAATTAGAACCAATTTTATATATATTTAAAAAAGACATTTTATAGGACATGGCGAATTTCTTTTACTGTCCTTGAATTATAATAAATTAGAATCATTCCATATTTAAAAAGACATTTTATAACTTGTCGTGAATCTTCTTCTACCGCAAATATAACCCTAGGTATGCAATTTCGGAAAGGTCCAATTGTTGTTTTTGTTTCTGATATATATATATATATATATATATATATATATTTTATAATATTTAATTAAGTTAAATTTTTAGGGTGATTCTTGTGTGATTATGGGTTATGGGTCACTCGTGGTCACATAATTAGTCCTCTAAATTTAATTAACATATTTATAAATAAAATATTTAAATATATTTTGATATTCAATAAAAAAATATTTCAAAAATTTTTTTAAATAAAATTTCCCTTAAAAAATATCTTTGAGAATACATAATACTATCCACTTCATTGTTGAATATTATTGAAAATATGAAAATTTTCAAGTCACCGAAAATTTTTGGAAAATTTGAAGTTTTATGTATTCAAAAAATTGAAATAAAAAATCTTAAATTCCAAAATTACAAATGGGTTGCTTATGTTTAATATTTAAAGCAGTCAAACCAAGCATCACAAAACTCACTTTTTATCTTTCAATCATTTATGAAAAAATAAGACTCTTGTTTTTCCAAAAAGAGTAAGTATAGAATTTTCACAGGATAATATGACACACAACAGACCCTAACACAAGGATAAACAAGATCACAAGACAAAAACAACATAAACTAGAACATAAAGAATGTTGAACTGAACGTTGAGAATAAGGAACACCGAATAATATGACACACAACAAACAAATATATAAAAGACCCTAACCCAATTAAAAGGTACTGTAAGCAAGATCACAACACAAAAACAACATAAACTAGAACAACATAAGAATGTTGATCAAAAAGCAGTGGAGGCGACAAAAGAACACTAGACCACCAATAAACACGAAAATGATGGAACTTAAGAACCAAGCAGTGAAGACTGATAGAGGCGGAGACTGGAAGAACACTGATGTGAATTTCCTCTGGTGTGGTGGGTGGGAGTGTGGTGGAGTTGATTAGATGTGAACTTAAGAACCATGAAAGACTGGTGGAGGCACCGATAAACACGAGGATGTGAGATGTGAATTTCCTCTAATGTGATGGGTGGGAGTTGGGTGGAGTTGATTAGATGAAAAAGATAGTAGAGAGTGTGAAACTACGCCTTCATTTAAAAGTCTAATAACACACCACGTAGAACAGTGAAGGATCACGCTGCGGGCTTTGAAGGATAGTGGGACCTAGAACAGTGAAGGACCACGCTGCGGGCTTTGAAAGATAGTGGGAAAGATAGCGAACACGTTGCGGGCGTGAATGACACGTTGATCGCAAACCAGCTGTACCTATTTCTCTTTATAAATAATTATATTGCTTTAAATTTTAAATACACAAATTGGAATTTAAGTTTTTTTTTCAAAATTTTAAATAAATAATTAAAAGTTCTCTAAATAATTCAAATTTTTTTACAAAAATAATATAAAAATTTTCCAAACAGTAAAATTTTTATATTTTCAATAATATTCAACAATCTGGAAATATTATGTATTCTCAAAAGTTTTTTTATCAATTTTTTTTAAAAAAAAAATTGATAAAACATTTTATTAAATATAAAAAATATTTTTAAATATTTTATAAATTTAACTTATTTAAATATTACAAACGATTTTTTTAATTAAAAAAATGTGTATTTATAATAAGGAAAAGACTTGTACGAAATCGTGTCACGAATCTCGTTTCGTGAAACGGGTCAAATAAATACTGAATAAAAAATCGCGGATTCTAATTCAACTTATTACCTGCTATGTGATGTCCAGTCATCATCTTAACTTGTAATTCATTTAGCGTTTGACTCTCTTCTTTCATTCTTTTTTTTTCTTTTGACTCACTTCTTTCGTTTTTTTTTTTTTAATTTTTAATTTCATTTTATTTTTTTCACATTTGAGTTAGGATTTTATTTTAGAACATATACTATATTATTGATTACATCTATATTATTACTCGTAAATAAAATAAGAAAATATTTTATTTAGAAACACAATCGTGTAAAAATAATACTACTTAATTGGAAAAAAATGGATAATAATTTTACTTTTTATTAATTATAGTTATCACTTTTTATTTTATAATAAAAAGTGATAACTAATTCATTTAAATAATTATCACTTTTTTTTATCAATTATCATTAATTATTAAAAATGTTATCACTTTTTATTTTTAAAAGAATACAGTTTTTATTAAATATTTTAATTGGACATTTATCATTTTCTTCAATTAGATATCACTTTTTATTTGTCCTATAAAATTTTCATTAAATAATTTAATTGAATGTGTGTCATCACTTTTTCTTAATCAAGTTATCACTTTTAATTGAAATGTCATCACTTTTTGTCTTTCTTACAAATTATTTATAAAATAATTTGATTACTCGAGTATCACTAATTTTCTATGTTTATATGTCACTTTTTATTTGTCCTAAAAAATTTTCATTAAATAATTTAATTGGATGTGTATCACTTTTTCTTAATCAAATTATTACTTTTAATTGAAAATGTTATCACATTTTGTCATTCTTATAAATTATTTATAAATAATTTAATTGGTCGAGTATCACTTTTCTATATTCACATATAATTTTTTATTAAAAATATTATCCCTTTTTAATTTATAAAATTTTCATGAAATAGTTTAATAAGAAATGTATACTTTCTTTCCTTTTTTCATAAGTATCTTGAATTTTCAACTATCACTTTTAATTTTCTTATGGATCATATTAAGTATAATAATATTAATAATATAAATTTAAAAATATATAAGAAAAAAAAAAGATGTCACGTTAATTAATTGCACATTAGTATCTTCATTAATGCGTTACTTGCCAGAGACCAGAAGTCGTTTACGGGTTACCGGCCATTACGATTTTTTTCTTTATTTTCTATTTTATATATTGTGTTAATTAATTGATGAATAATCCGTCTCATCTAAAGAGATCCGTGAGACGATCTCGTACGAGACTCACCCTTAGACTATGTGATGTTTTCATTCGGACCCTATGGGGTAGGCATATAAATTGAGCTGGGCTTTCTTAAAGTAGTCCATTTGGGGATTGTTAACTGGAAACAAGTACACATTGCAGAAACTCAATTCAAATGGAGACGGTTGATGATGAGTCTTTCAAACGTATAAATGATCGGAAACAAAATGTAAATTGGACACACCCAACTTATTCCCTCTTTTTATAAATAATTGTACTGCTTTATAATTTAAATATTAAACACAAATTGGGATTTGTAAATATAAAAAGGTGTATATATATAATAATAAATAGCATGCGATGGTGCAGGTAGGTTGGGTATTTCATTCAGGCCCTATTGGTATGGGCACCAATGCGTATAATTAGGTTGGGCTTTCTTAACTTGGCTCATTTGAGAACTCAGTTCGTGGGTTGGCCCATTTAACAGAAATTGTTGACAATTTTGAACCTCCCCAGAAGCTTCGTCCTTTTATCCATGAATTGCAGTAAGATTGTGTGTATTGTATGGAGATTGTTGATCCAGAACCAAGTGAACGAGACGTTGCACACCGGGAACTAAGTGAAGGACACGCTACTGACTAGGATCAAGTGAAATGACATGCTGCTGAAGAATTGATTGAGAAGTCCTTTCAACACGTCATGTATAAATAATTGAAAACTGTAAACTTACCCGCTCAACTTATTCAATTTTATAAAGTGAAAATCATATTTGGTCCTATAAGAATTCCTTCAGTTTAATTATAGTGTCGTAGGAATACATTGATCCCATAGCTAGCGGTTTTGGTCCCATAAGAATATTATAATCATAATTTTCGAAAATTTTCATCCAAAATTAACTTACATACTATTAAATTTATATTATTTTATGTCTTTCAAAATAAACATAGTTCATTTTGGTCTTATTAATGATTCAGAATATTTCGTCAACTATTGACATATTTTGATGAAAATTTTTTATGGGACTAAATCTGTCAATTTTGAGACATTTTTGGCGTTGAGCAATTCTTACATGACTAAATCTGAAATTATCCCATTTATAAATAATAATTGTACTGCTTTATTAAATATTAAACACAAATTGAGATTTGAAAACGTAAAAAGGTGTAAATATAATAACAAAGAGTATGTGATGGTTCATGATGTCACTAGTGTATTGAATATAGACTATTGACGAATTTAAACCTCTCCAGCAGCTTTGTCCTTTTTATCCATGAATTGCAGTAAGATTGCACTTAATAAATTGCAGTATAGAATTAGCTTATAAATTTGGGTGGCATTATTATCACCCGAATATTTACTGAGAGGACCCGAATATCTTAAAAAGTTATATTCAAATTACTAAAATAACCTAACATTAAAAATTTTAGAGTCCAACTAGGATGCACCGGGTGCACCGGTGCACCTGGACAATTTAAACCATTGGATTATGTTAGAATTCAATCTCCACCATTAAAAAAGATAAAATAATTAGTTTTCTTAAAAACAAAAAACTACATCGCTACATACTTAAATCTATAAATTTGGGGTGCACCCCAAAATTACCCAAAATTTTATATCCAAGTTATAAAATTTATACATTTTTACTTTCTCTTCACCCAAATCTTATAAATTTATGTAATTTTTTAACTTTCTACACCCAAATCCTAACATATCTGCCATTAAAACCCTTAAAAAAATTCTGGAAAAACGTGAATGAAGGAAGAAAAACAGGAATGAGATTAAAACCCTTAAAAAAGAAAGTGAAAAAACGTGAATGAAGAAAAGAAAAATAGGATAGAGAGATAATGAGAAGTCAAAAGAAATTCGTTTCTGTACTTATTAATTTATTTTATATTTTATACAGATTTGTTGTTTTGATAGTGTTAGATATATGGATCAAGATTTAGAGAATTGGAAAAATAAAATAAAAATTATTCACCCCATTTCATCACTGGTTTGTCGAAATTTGAATGATTTTTGGTTGAAGGTTGTCGAAAAAATTAAATGTTTCTTCAGTAGACTTCGCTTCTTCTTTCTTATTGGTGGACTTCTTCTTCCAGTTTATGGTAGAAATTGAGTTATTGAAATGAGATTCCTTCACGTGTGTTACTTTTTTTTCTTTTAATTTCGATGAAGATTATAAATATATGTAAGAATTTGGGTGTAGGAAGTAAAATATATAGGATGTAAACTTAAAACGAAAGGTTATTTTAGTAATTTTAATATAATATTTTAAGATGACTGGGTATCCTTAGTAAATATTCGAGTGACAATAACGTCACCCTATAAATTTGGACTTCAGAATGTTCAATAAAAATGACAAGATATGAGAATAGAAAAATCTTTGTTAGCAGGGAAAAAAAATGATACTACAATAAATTGATTATGTAGAATGATCGCAAATTCTCAACTACTAAATTGCATGCCGATAGATACAGTTCATTGGTTCATATGTGGAAAGGATTTTCTCAAACCATTTGAATTAAATATTTAAAGATAATAGGAATTGGATGAAGTTAATCTATCAAATTCAAATTTTATAACCTCCTTCCTTCATCTCAAATAAATGTGTGTTTTATTGTTTCATCTAATTTTATTGCTGTTTTCTTCTTTTTAATTTTGTTTATTTTTCTGTTTTTATTTATTAATTTAATTTTAGGAATATAATTATAATTTTCACCCTTATGATTATGATATATTTATATCTTAGAGTTTATGATATAATTATAATTTTACCCTTGTGATTTAGGATATAATTTATTTCTAGATTTAGAATATAATTGTAATTTTATACTTGTGATTTAGAGTATAATTTATCTCTAGAATTTAGGATATAATAATCATTTAAGTATAATAAATTTAAAAATAATATAAAAAACAACATTAATAAAAAAAAATAATTAATTAAGAAGGATGGGGACCACATTTGGGTTCCGCCAAGTCACACTCAAGATAATAATTGAAAAGCATTAGGAGAAACAGACCATATATTGTTACTTCAAAAAATACTCAGCTTAGCCTGGCTAAGAAGTAGAGAATATGTACATATTAATACATATGGAGGTGGGTAAAAAGTTTGCAACTAACCTAGAAGTATATAACCACTTTTCTCTTTAAAAAATACAAAAAAAAAAATACAAACAAGAAGAAAAAACAATACTAATACGATTCATGTAGAAACTCCAAGAGAAATACAAAAAAAAATACAAAAAAGAAGAAAAAACAATACTAATACGATTCATGTAGAAAATCCAAGAGAAATACAAAAAAAAAATACAAACAAGAAGAAAAAACAATACTAATACGATTCATGTAAAAACTCCAAGAGAAATAGAACCAGCAGCAAATACAGAGTAGCTATTACTATGTGAACAAAGACCACTCAAACTCGTTGCTTATTCTCTCAAACCTTTCTCTCAAACCTAACACGCATAATGTTTTAAATCCTCTCCCAATAACACACCAAACATAATCCAAGATTAAATTAGATGATGCTGGAATAACAGATGAAGTATCATTAGAAACTATTGTGCTACAACTTCCCCTTCTACATCTTTCCAAAATTATTGTGCTACAACTTCCTCTCCTACATCATTTAGAAAAAATGGTCGTCCTACAACCTCCTCTCCTACATCATTCAAGCGATCATTCTGCAACCTCCTCTCCTACATCATTCCGAAATGGTCGTTCTGCAAGTTCCTCTCCTATATACGGTGATCCAACCTCATTCCCCACTTATGCATGGAGAGGAGAAGCTTCTTGGTCGAGAAGAAGAGCTCGACACCTTGCGCGGGCGTGAGGATTCCCATCAACGACTTCATTGCATTCACCCTTAACTTGTCTGCATCATTTACTATGTCTGCCAAGACACGATTTTAAGCTTCAATTACGCGTATCACCTCCTCGTTCATCCCTCCCACTTCTCGTCCCATTTGCATCTCAGCTTCCCCTTTAGTGTCATATTATGGGAGATCATTGGAACCCAGAAGATTCCTTGGGAAGACTCTAATCATACACAAGTATTGAGTCTTTCCATGACGTTTGCACTATGTGGGCTTCATGAACCAACGTCTCGACATACCAGAGGATGTCGATCCACAGTAGACTCTCAACCATTCAATCATCTTCAGTCTCATTGTAATTAACTTTCTTAATAATATAGATTGCTGGTAGAATTTGAAACAAGCAACCATCTTTGTCTTGAGTAGAATGACTACCTGCAAAGAGCAACTATTTTTTTTTTATATATATTGAAATACACCTTTTAATAAAAGATGCTAATATCTCTATTATCATAATATATTTGTACTGTTTATATGTCCTCAACAACACCATGGTGTATTATTGTTGGACGAGCGACACATGTCATTTATTTAATAGATGATGTTAGACATATAAATTAGAGTTCTCTCTAAGTACTTAATTCAAAACCATTGATAAAATTGAAGAATTAACCCTCAACTTCCCCTCTTTGTGCATGGACTCTATTTGGGATATTGTAATAGGGCGACACAAAAAATCAAGTGTGTAAAATCAGTCACATAAGAAAAACTATGCCTTTTTAAGTTTTAACAATGAGAAAATGACATTTAAATGATGTAAGTGAACTTGTTTATTGTATAATGGCAGCAAGATTAGTATTGTTGAGTAATTAAAGATGATATAAGATTTCACACAATATTCAATGGACATATATTTTTTAAATTGAGAAATACATACATGAACTTTCTTCGTATATTTTATAATCTTTTAATATTTATAATGTGTAAATTATGGATTATATTTTATGTATATTTTATAATTTAATTTAATATTCATATTTAAATTATGTACTAATATTTTAATGATTTCTCCGCATAGGATGTTTTGTTATAATTAAGAATGTGGAAGTGATTTTGTATGAGACCATTTCACAGAGACGACGATAAAAAAGTTAAAAAAGATAGTACTCCCTCCGTCCCGGGTATTTTTACCCGTTTGTACGGGCACGGAGATTAAGACGTTTTATTTTTTTAATATATAATGTAAGAGGAAGTAGGGATAAATTAGTAATTTAAAAAGAAAAAGTGAATAAAGTTATTGGGAATGATGAATAAAGTGTAAAAAAGTAATTAAAGTTGTTGGGATTGTAAAAAGTAGGTAATAAAATATTATGTATTTTTGCCAAAAATGGAATGGGTAAAAATACGTGGGACACCCCAAAATGGAAAGTGGGTAAAAATACGTGGGACGGAGGGAGTATCATTATTAAAAAGTCTTATTTGAAAAGGGATAAAAAGTTAAAAAAGTGATAGTATTATTATTAAAAAGTTATATATTTGAAAAGTAATAATAATGTAATAAACCAATTAAGGGTTTACGTAAACAGTCTCACGCAAGCACAAGTCTTTTGCTATAAAATGTTATCATTTCTGTTATAATTCTAATTATAAAGAGACCTATATGAACTTAATTCATATAAGTATTTTATCGAGTATAAAATATACATGCAACATATAAAATATAACGCAGATATGTATACCTATAACAATTAAAATAAAAAATAATAGAGTTTTATCAATTCAAGGTTCAAATTATGGGTAAACTATTAATTAGGGGCCTAAATTATTTTTTCTATCAATTCAAGGCCTGAAATATGTAAAACTATCAATTCAAGGCTTAAATTTATCAAATATTATCTCATATTTTATCAATTTAGGGTCTAAGTTCAGGCCCTGAATTGATAGTTTGACATAATTCAGGCCCCTAATCGTTATAAAACATAATTCAAGCCCCGAATTGATAGTTTACTCATTTTTCAGGCCCTGAATTGATAAAATTCCAAAATTGAGGAAACGGGAAATATGAGCGTATGAATACAATTAACATTTTTTTAAAAAGATATTCGCTAATTTTTTGTAATACATACCATATGTTTGACGGAAATCCTGTCATTGTTAATCCTGAATCATTGAGTTTCTTTGTCTCCCCCACCTAGCAAATACCAACATCTAAACAAAATAACAAACCTCAATTTCAGAGACCAGAATCAAATTATGTCTAAACATAATTAATCATTTGAATATAGGAAGTGCTCCCTCTCTCCCACCTAAAGAGTATTTTTGCCATTTTGGGCATCCCACCAAAGAGTCTTCTTTCCTTATTTACACACATGAGACTCATACACACCCCCACTAATTAAAATATGGACCTACACTCCCACTAATACAACTACACACTTCACATTAAATAATAATACTTCTTAATTTACGTGCAAAAAGAAAAAACAACATGTGTAAACACATTAAATAATAATACTCTTTAATTTACGTGTAAAAAGCAAAAATAACCCTTTACCCTGAACGGAGGGAGTATATTCTAAACCAAATAACAAACGACCTAATTTTGTTTAAACATAATTAATCATTTGAATATAGGCAAGTATATCCGGAAAGATACGTTCAAACAAGTACAACCTTAAGTTCAAATCTCCCACATGTGATGATGACATCAATTCTCACCTCAAAGCAAGGTATCTCTCAAACAAGCATGGCTCGAAGCTCAAATCTCCCACAGTTGGTGATGGCGCCAATTCTCAGCTTGAGGCAGTACTCCACAGGTAATGGGTTCAACTGTCCTCCTCTCTCTGATTAAAAGTAAAATAAATTAGAATTGATTAAAAAAAATTAATAAAATTTTCTAAAAAGAAGAAACAAAAAACAAAAAAACTTTGAGAATAAATAATATTATCGAATTCATTGTTGAATATTATTGAAAATATGAAAATTTTCTTGTTACCCAAAATTTTTGGAAATTTTGTCAAAATTTGTGAATTATTGAGAGAAGTTTTAATTATACCAAAATTAAATATGAGTTGTTCATGTTTATTATTTAAACAGCCAAAAAGACCCTCACAAAACTCACTCTTTCTATCTTTGTATTTATAAACAAATAAGACCCTATCTTTTAAAAAAATTAAGTATAGAATTTTCTCTAGATAACATGAACACCGCAAGGCAACATGACACCTCAAGAGAAAGCAAGATCACAACACGACAAGTCGACAAGAACAATATAAAAATAATTTTGTTCGCAATCCAAGGTTAACTTGACCTGACCAAGTTAAGATTAGGGAAATAAGATCACAACTCAACAAGAACAATATAAGAATACTGAAAACGGAAAACAAGATCACAACACAACAAGAACAATATAAGAATACTGACCAGAACCTTGAGAACCGCTGAACGTTGAGAACCAAGTGGAGAGTGGTGGAAACGGAGACGGCAGAAGAACACCAATAAACACGAGGATCCGAGGCCAAAAGCAGCAAAGAGTGTGGAAACGGAGACGGTGGAAGAACGCTGAGATGTGAATTTTCTTTGGCAGTGGAGTCAGTTGGTTGATTAAATGAAAAGGAGGGTAGGGTGTGAAAGTAGTAATTGATTGAGAAGTATATAAACGTAGAATTTAATGAAGGGGCACGTATTGCTGGACACGTTGCTGCTGTGAATTTAATGAAGGGCACGTATTGCTGGACACGTTGCTGCTGTGAAGGACATGTATAGTGAATGAAGGACACGTACTGCACACGTTGCTGCTGCAGTAAAGGGCACGTATCTTACTTCAAGGACACATCTCACGATAGAACTCAAGTTGCAAGTGGCTGTCACAAATTTTCAAAAAAAAAAAACAAAAGTTTTCCAACACTAAAATTTTCATATTTTCAATAATATCAACAATGAATTTGGTTATATTACTTTTTTTCAAATATTTTTTTAATGAAATTTTATTTTAAAAATTTTTTGATAATTTTTTTTATTGAAAATCAAAATATATTTAAATATTTTATAAATTTAACTTATTTAAATATTACAAACAATTTGTATTTAATAAAAAAATGTATATATAATAAAGAGCATGTGATGGTTTATGTAGGCTTGGGTCTTTTATTAATAGGCCAATGAGTATAAATTGAGCTGGGCTTTCTTAAAGTGGCCCGTTTGATGTCAAGTGTATATTGAATGGAGATTGTTGATTGAATCAAGTGAAAAATACTGGAAACTGAAGAATATGTTGTTGAAGAATTGATTGATAGGTCCCTCGACACGCCACGTTGCTGATTGAAAACTGAAGAATATATAGATGAAAAATTGAATGATAAGTCTCTCAACAAGCCACGTAAATAATGATCGAAAACCACTGTAAATTGGCCCCACACTACTTATTCCCTCGTTATAAATAATTGTACTGCTTTAAACACGAATTGGGATTTGAAATAATGTGATTCAGGTAGGCATGGGTCTTTGATTTGGACCTATTGGGATGGGCCAAGACGTATAACTTGAGTTGGGCTTTCTTAACGTGGCCCATTTGAGCATAGCAGGAAGATTGATAACAAATTGCAGTGATGCACTAATCCAAGCAGCAGCCATGGCGAGAAACGATTCTTCTAAATTGAGCATAGCGATTATCCACCCTCATCTCGGAATAAGTTGTTGGAATTTTGTCAAATGAAAGGAGAGTGTTTTTCTATCCCACATCGGGTGGGAGAGAAAATGGAGAGGGGCTCCTTAGGCTATATAAGGAGGCCCCTAGTCTCAATGTTAAGTGCACCAATCAAGTACACTTTAATCTTTGTATTTGATTCTAGTTAAAATTCCTTTCTTTGATTCTCGGTTGTGAGAATGGGAAGAAAGGTGAGAATTAGTCAAAGATTTGTAAGGGTGTAGGGATTGGGGTCGGGAGAGAGAAATTCTGTGTGATTGTAAAAATTTTTCACATAGTGGTATTTTCTCGGATCCGTGGTTTTTCTCCGGTTTTGGAGTTTTCCACGTAAATTCTTGTGTTGTGCTTTTTATATTCTTCTTTGTTTGTCCCTTAGGAATGAATGGGGATCTGCCTTGTCCCAACAGTGGTATCAGAGCCCGGTTCGGGTGCTTATAAAGTTCTTAGTATGCTCTGTGGTTGCAGCAAAGTCTGACCTTCCACATCAGAAAAGACTTTATAAGAGGAAGAGGGTTATTCATTAGGCTAAGGGTGGCATGAAAGAAGTGGGAAAAGCTGGTGGCACAAGGGGGTCAGAAGAACAGCCGAATGCGGTGGCATCTCCTTTCTTGCGGTGAAATGCGCCGGACTGTGGCGACAGTGGCGTGGCAAGGGGTAGGATTTGCGGGTCAGCAGTTTTTGGCGGAGTTCTTGGACCTGCAGCAATGTGAATTGCTGGGACTCCCGGTAAAGGAGTTGGCTTAAAAGCGGCATGGAGTTTTCCATGGATGTCGGCTCAAGGAGGTTTCAAATGAACATGTTTTCGGTAATGATTGGTGGCGTGGGAAGTGGCGATTCAACGGGGAAGATGACGATGTGGTGGCTTGGTATCGGCTGGCGCTAGATCGGTAAAGAATAGCGTGGATTCAACTGACAAGTGGGAAAGCATCGTGAATTCCGGAAGGTTAGAATCGGCTTCAAGTGACAACACTTTCAGTAGGAAAAGGGTTCGGGACAAACCTAGTGTAGCTCGGCGGAAAAAGACAGCGACGTCATGTCGGTACAGACGGGTTTTGCTCAAGGTGGAGCAATGGTGCGGTAATTGCGGTGGAGCAATGGCACGGTAATTGCTTACGATGGAGCAATGGTGACGTTTCTGGTGAAGGAGGAGCTGTTGCGGCAAAAGTTCTGAATGTTGAGTTAATATTATTGGGGATCCTTGTGACATGTTCAGTTGTCATGAAAAAGGTGTAATAATATTAGCTGGTCCACAAGTTTGCACACGGACATTGACTTGACAGGTGATGTAGGGTGTGTGGTGGATGTATATCGATGACTGATGGACTTCCAGGGGTAGCCAAGAGCTGGAAGTAGCACCATAAATATCAGCAGGTGTTTTCGATATGTACCGCAGGAAATTCTTAGAATGGTTTAATTCTAAGTGGTCTACTTATATGGTGGAGTAGGATTCTCGGGTTGAGAATGATTGTCGGTAAAGACAATGAATCTTCTTTTATTTGACAAGGTGGAGATTGTTGGAATTTTGTCAAATGAAAGGAGAGTGTTTTTCTATCCCACATCGGGTGGGAGAGAAAATGGAGAGGGGCTCCTTAGGCTATATAAGGAGGCCCCTAGTCTCAATGTTAAGTGCACCAATCAAGTACACTTTAATCTTTGTATTTGATTCTAGTTAAAATTCCTTTCTTTGATTCTCGGTTGTGAGAATGGGAAGAAAGGTGAGAATTAGTCAAAGATTTGTAAGGGTGTAGGGATTGGGGTCGGGAGAGAGAATTCTGTGTGATTGTAAAAATTTTTCACATAGTGGTATTTTCTCGGATCCGTGGTTTTTCTCCGGTTTTGGAGTTTTCCACGTAAATTCTTGTGTTGTGCTTTTTATATTCTTCTTTGTTTGTCCCTTAGGAATGAATGGGGATCTGCCTTGTCCCAACATAAGTAACTCTAACTGCATAATTTTGATCGAATGATTTTACATTGAATTTTTCTTCGACCTCTTCGATGGATATTATGTTGGAACTATTGCTGTTTACTGGATTTTAGCTTTTGTTTGAGTAGATGAGTTTCTGTTTAACATTTATTTCTCGGAGACTGAGTTGTGTAAATTCTGCGTTCAAATTTATGAATGAGAGGCACCTTGGAAATATCGAGATTTATAGTTGTTAGTTTTACGGAGTAATTGCTCTGTGTTTTCATAACATAAATTTAGTGTGAAGGAGTTAGAGAAGCCTCCAGATGGATAGAATTTGTTGATAGAGATGAGGAGGATCGTGTCTTTAAATTTTGGGTTTTCTAGGGTTCAAGAGGAGGATTTCATAAGGGGATTTTCACTGATCACAAAATTTTGCATGAATAGGATGAGTTTTTTCCATGTATAGCTAAAGAATTGCTTTCAATTCTCATGTCAAACGAAATATCTTTCATTTTTCACGAATGAAAGCCGTTTGTTCGTCAAATTGAAGCTGGATTCTTAGTTTCTAGTGGCTATTGTACCTTTCGGTAATATGTCATCCTCTACAGTTTCTAAGGATGCATTATATGTGCATTTGTTTTTATGGAAAAGCATTCACCGTCAGTTAAATTTGCATAGTTTTCTGGAAAGTTGTGTTTCTCAATAGTTAATCAGTTTGCAGTAAGTTTGAATTTCAGAGAACGTTGGAGATAATAATAATAATGAATAGTTTATCCACAGAGCTCGTGACCACATCCAAGGTACTCCTGGCAGAGTAGATGAGCCTGATGGGGAGGGTAGGCCTGCATTCACCAATCCACATGAAGGCCTTCTCATAAGAGGTGATCAAGTTAAGATGCAGGAAACACGGGGTCTCGCCGCATACTCTTCAAAGTGATGGATGTTCTTCTCCACTAGCAGCTTCAGCGCCTCGGCTGAGGATCAGCCAACAGTGCTGCAAGAAGCTCGTGGACGTCTTGTTGCTGTTGGGAAATCCAATCGTCGAAGCAGGATTGGAACTGAGCTCGGTCGAAGCAGGATTGGAACTGAGCTCGGTCGAAGCATGACGAGTGTCTTTGGATGCAGCTTGAAGTTTCTGTGATGGGGGTAGAGGCTTTACATGGAGGGAGCCACGGGATGGATCCCGGGGAGATTTGATTGTGTCCAAAACCAGAATTTTTATTACGTTGGACACAAGAGTAGAGGTGTTCGGTCCTATCTTCAGGTGTTTGGCGCTACTTTTAACATCGAATGTTCTGTTACATTTTAGTGTTATTTCTTCTATTACACCCGTTGAATGAGTGGTACGTGGCGGAGGAAAATTCAAAAGTATTTGGTTGGGAGTAGTAGGAGATGGTGACGGAGATGGTGAAGGCATATCAATTTTCATTGTTGATGTTTCATTATTTGGTGTAGTAAGAAACCCTTCAATAATTACTCTTAAAACTCTTCGATCATCTTCAATCTCATTGTAAATAACTTTCTTAATAATATTCATTGCTTGGCTCCAATCTTTGTCTTGAGTGGAATGACTACCTGCAAAGAGCAACTAAATTTTTTTCTATATATTGAAGTACACTTTTTAATAAAAAGATGCTAATATCTTTATTACCCATAATATATTTGTACTGTTTATATGCCCACAACACCACGGTGCATTTGGACATATTACCCATAATATATTTGTACTGTTTATATGCCCACAACACCATGGTGCATTTAGACTTTGGACATATTACCCATAATATATTTGTACTGTTTATATGCCCACAACACCATGGTGCATTTAGACAAGTGACACATATGTCATTCGTTCAATAGGGTGATGTTAGACATATAAATTAGAGTTCTCTTAACTTAATTCTAAACCATTGAATAGGGTGATGTTAGACATAAAAATTACAGTTCTCTAACTTAATTCTAAACCATTGATAAAGGTAAAGGATTGACCCTCCACATCATTCCCTCTTTGTGTATGGACTCCATGTGGGATATTATAATAAGGCGACACAGAAAAATCAGGTATGCAAAATCAGTTACATAATAAAAACTATGCCTTTTAAGTTTTAACAATGAGAAAATGACATTTAATTAGCAGCAAGATTAGTACAGTTGAATAATTAATTTCACATAATATTCAATGCATCATAAACAAAGAGACGAGGATCAGATTCATAAATGTAATAACTCTAGAAAAGAAAGACAATAAAGATTTGAGAATAATTATAAAAATAAAGTTAATTATATTCGTATGCACATCTTTCCCGATTCCTCAATTGACATATCTCGCAAATTACTACTTCTTCGCGTGACATAACCTTCAATGGAAACAGGTCAACTATCATGTGATCTACTTTACAAGCTCTAGGTATTGGGGACACACTCGCTGAAGATGTTTCACAGACTGAAGTCTCTGGTTTTGAAAGAATGAGGAAAGTTGTCAGCTCCGAGAATAAGATGAATGAGGGCATTGACTCAAAGATCTTAGGGGCCGCTTGGTTGGGGTAGTGGGAGGGGTAACGAGAATCAATATACATCTATTCCCATTACCCCTCCCACTACCCCCAACCAAGCAGCCCCTAACATCTTTAAGTCAATGCCCTCATTCATCTATTATCGCAACTGACAACTTTCCTCACTCTTTCAAACCAGAGACTTCAGTATGTGAAACATCATCAGCAAGTGTGTCCCCAATACCTAGAGCTTGAAAAGTAGATCACATGATAGTTGACCTGTTTCCATTGAAGGTTATGTCACGCGAAGAAGTAGTAATTTGCGAGATAAGTTCATCCACTAAGCCATTATTAGCTTGTAAGCTTGATTGTTCTTCAGTCATCTGAATAGATGTAACAAGGACATTATTTCTTGTATGTGCGTTTTCAAGTACTGCAAGAGACAACCAAGTCAGAAAGATTAGAGAAACAATAATTGTCAAATGAGAAATTATAGCACACTCAAGCCTAGTAAAACCAACATGTGAATAATAACAACCACTCAAAAAGACACAATTTAAACCTCAGGGGAACTGATTGGAAGCCCAAGTTAACATTGCATTATTTCAACATTTCAAGCATAACCTTTTGGATACACATCTCCAGATGACATTAGATAACTAGCAAAAGTTGTAATTGACACAAATCAACCAAAAGCTTCCAGTTGTGTTTGAGTATATCTTCATAATTAGTTGGTTAATTAGTAAACTGAAACAAGCATAATCCATAACTTCTGTTGCAACTATCATTAGGGTGCAAACACCCGAATCTACTGCTTAAATGAGGTATCATCTCATGTTTTCGGAAAGACGGCTCAAACTACCTTGCACTGAGCAACCTAGGGTGGACCTAGGATTTTGCTTCAAAGAGGAGAAAAAAATTCATAGTAGAATTTAAAGGTTTCCATTCTTACAAATTAAAAGATTTGTATTAAATAAATTCTTAGAAAATTTCCCAATCCATCTCTGCAGCCACTATTAAGTTTCTGTTTTCTATCTCCATTGAAACACAAAGGCATAATTTTCCTTTCTTCTACACAAGGTTCAGCAATCCCCCAGTTTCTAGCATTAATTCACCCCACCATATCCCTACCCCCATCCTTACTCAACAAACTTCAATTCCCCAGGAAAACAGCTTAATATAAGATTATGTGGACTATCAAACTAGTCCTAAAAAAAAACTCATTTCTGGGTGGTGAATAGAAGAGGTAAATGCACATACATTTTTTTCTAGTATATAAATACATAAACTTATATTGTTGAACTCATGAAAAACAATATGTAAAACTTTAAATATTTGCCAGAATATATACGTGTACCTTAGGTTGTTTCAATGCTCCTCAATTATGTCCTGTATAAGAGAGAAAATAATTATATTACTAATTCCATGGAATGAACAAATAAACTTAATCCAGTTTATGTAAAATAATTATATTTCTACTTCTTTTTTCTCTTTTGGTAACGAAAGAGGTGAAGGGAGGAAAGTAGCTGGTTTGATCATGATTAGCGATTACTCAGAAGAAAAAGGACAAACAAGATTTCTTACCATTAAATGTTCTTTATTTACATTTAAGGCAATAATATCAGTCCCTGACTTGAAACTTTGTGTGTTCTTTCATGGTGGGAATTCAAACTGAATATGGACAGTGTATCTTGGTGAGTGAACTCTGCCTATGTTCCTACTGTTTTTAATAAAGGTTTTTTTTTTTTTCAAGGCTGACAAGAAAACTAATAATCTGTAGGAGCTTATGATGATAAGGAAGCAGCAGCAAGAGCATATGACTTAGCTGCACTTAAGTATTGGGGAACATAAACTTACACTAGTTTCCCTATATGATTCTCAATAGTTTTCTCCTTCAAAACACTTATTTTCCTCATGAATTACAAGTCTCATTAGATATTTATTCTGATAACATCACCGGATATTGGATTACGACGCAGAAATCGAAATTACACAAACTATGACCAAAGAAGAGTATCTTGATTCATTGAGAAGGTATACTGTTTCATGGCCATGTAGGAAAAGTAGTGGCTTTTCAAGAGGTGTCTCAAAGTATAGAGGAGCTGCAAGGTGTGTATTATCTCTAAATTTAATGAGTAATCTCATAAGAACAACCAATTTGATAATCAGAACATAACAAGATGTTTGTGAATAATATACAGACACCATCATAATGTAAGGTGGGGAGCAAGAATCAGACAAGTTTTTGGAAATAAGTATCTCTACCTTGGCACTTACAGTATGTTGTCTAACACTTTCTTTTGACTGCTTGCATTCAGAAACATACTACTTCTCATGTACTTCCTGCAAACAACAACTCACGAAGTGAAAAGACTAAACGTAAAACATTGTTTCATCTCGTGTTTCAAAACATAACACTATACCAACGACGCTCTTCCCCTTTCCTCTCGAGTATCATAACATCCTCTTCTTCTTCTGTCTCGACCTCTAAGAGATCAACCACCAACATCACGAAACAAAAGAAAACAAGATTCAGAGTAAAATTTAAGTTGCATCAAAGCTAAATAGTGACATTAACTATTATCACAGTTCATGCCACTTCACGGGTTCCTTTATCCCTTCTTATCCAAATCACGCAGGCCACAGTATATGCCCATTTTAAATAAATCAATTGAGTAAACGGGAAAAATGTGCATATGAATACAATTAACAATTTTTTTTTAATTATTCGCAATTTTTTTTGTAATACATACCATATGTTTGATGGACATCCTCTTATTATCACTGAATCATTTAAGTTTCTTCATCTCCTCCACCTAGTAGTTCCCAACATCAAAACCAAATAACAAACAGAGTTTCATAAACCAGAATCAAATTATGTCTAAACATAATTAATCATTTGAATATTGCAAGTATATTCGGAGCGGAAAAATATATTCAGACAAGCCCAACCTTAAGTTCAAATCTCCCACAAGTGATGATGGCGTCAATTCTCAGTCAAAGCAAGATATCTCTCAAACAAGCTGGCTCGAAGCTCAAATCTCTGGAGATGGGTTCAACTTTCCTCCACTCTCTCAAATTAAAAATAAAATAAATTAGAATTAATGTTATATTTAAAAAAAAAAGACATTTTAGGTGTTATATTTCGAAAATTCGAATGATGAAAAGAAATTTTAGTTTAAATTAGCCTTAATTTTCTCTCACCCCGTAAACTCTTCATCGCTCTCTCTCAATAAAAATAGGGTAGATGTTATATTTCGTAGGATAAGAATACATTTTATTTTCATAGATATATATATAATATACACTCTCTTTATTATATATTTATAAACTTTTTATTAAATACAAATTGTTTGTAATATTTAATTAAGTTAAATTTAATTAACATATTTAAAAAATATTTAAATATATTTAAAAAAAACTTTGAGAATACATAATATTATCGAATTCATTGTTGAATATATTATTGAAAATATGAAAATTTCCGCGTTACCGAAAATTTTTGGAAATTTTGTCAAAATTGGTGAATTATTGAGAGAAGTTTTAATTATCCCAAAATTAAAAATGAGTTGTTTATGTTATTATTTAAAGCAGTCGAACCAAACCATCACAAAACCCACTTTTTCTATCTTTCAAGTATATATTTATAAACAAATAAGACCACGAGGCGGTGGCAAACAAGGCCACAACCCAATTAAAAGGCTAACATACATGACCACCACAAGGCAGACCCAATTAAAAGGCAAAGTCAAGCAAAGGAAAAGCAGAATCACAACACAATAAGAACAATATAAGAATGTTGACCTGAACCACAACCAGAACAATATAAGAATGTCCTGAACCACAACAAGAACAAGAATGCTGACGTGAATGACAGGAAGCGGTAGAGAGTGATGGAAACGGAGATGGAAGAACACTCATATGTGAATTTCCTCTGGAGTGTAGTGAGTAGGAGTCGGTGGAGTTGATTAGATGAAAAGAGAGTAGAGAGTGTGAAAGTAAACATTGATTGAGAAGTATATAAGCACACCACGTAGAATCTAGGGAAGGGCACGTATCTCATCTCATGTAGACCCAACGAAAAACAGATTGCTAATTGCGAAGTACACGTAGAACGCAACGAATGACACGTTACTGACTATGAAGGACACGTTGCTGACTGGTAAAGACACCTCACATCACGTATAAATGATCGGTAACAGCTGTTCCACACTCAACTTACTCCCTCTTTAATTAATTTAGTAATATTACGTATTCTCAAATGTTTTCTTTTAATGAATTTTTGAAATATTGTTTATGGAATATCAAAATATATTTAATTTAAATATTTATAAACTAACTTAACAAAATATTACAAACGATTTGTATTTAATAAAAAAAAGGTGTAGGTATAATAAAGAGCATGTGATGGTTCGTGTAAATTGGATCGGAAAATGTGATGGTTCATGTGGGCTGGGTCTTTCATTTGGGCATTTTTGGGGTGGGCCAATGCGTATAATTGGGCTGGGCTTTCTTAACGTGGCCCATTTGAGGACATGGATCATGGATGTCACGAGTGTGTTGAAAGGAGAACCTCTCCAGCAGCTTTGTCCTTGTATATCCATGAATCGCGCGTAACGAATTGCAGTGGTGCACTAATCCAAGAAGCAGCCATAGCCATGTCGAGAAACGATACTTCTAAATTGACCATAGCGATTATCCACCCTGATCTCGGAATAGGTAACTCTAACTGCTACACAACATTTTGATTGAATGATTCTACATTGAATTCTTTCCTTCGACCTCTTGGATGGATCTAATGTTGGAACTATTGCTATTTACTAGAATTTCTTCTGGATTTTCGCTTTTGTTTTCAGAAGATTCTGTTTAAGATTTATTTCTCTGGAGACTGAATTGTGTAAATTATGTGTTCACAGTTATGAATGTGAGGCACCTTGGAGATATAGAGATTTAAACTCGTTATTTGATTATTATTATTGCTCTGTATTTTCATAACATTGATTTGCACTTTAGATTGATGTGCAAAATTTAGTGTGAAGAAGTTAGAGAAGCCTCTAGATGGATATATTTGTTGATAGAGATGAGGAGGATCGTGACCTTAAATTTTGGGTTTTCTAGGGTTCAAGGGGAGGATTTCATAAGGTGATTTTCACTGATCACAAAATTTTGCATGAATAGGATGAGTTTTTTTCCATGTATAGCTAAATAATTGCTTTCAATTCTTATGCCAAACGAAATATCTTTCATTTTTAACGAATGAAAGCCGTTTGTTCGTCAAATAGAAGCTGGATTCTTAGTTTCTAGTGGCTATTGTACATTTTGGTAATATTTCATCCTCTACAATTTCCAAGGTTGCATTATATGTGCATTTGTTTATATGGAAAAGCATTCACCCTCGGGTAAATTTGCATAGTTTTCTGCAAAGTTGTGTTACACACTAGTTAAGCAGTTTACAGAAAATTTTATTTTCACAGAACGTTCAAGATAATAATGAATAGTTTATTAATGGTGACCTCTATACAATCTGTTTCTGTTTTTTTTTTTTTTAAATTAATGATGATGCATTTTTCTACAATTTTAGGTGGAGCAGAAAGGTTAATCGTCGATGCTGCTGTAGAACTCTCATCTAACGGTCATAGTGTTCATGTATTTACATCACACCATGACAAGACACGCTGTTTCGAGGAGACAGTTTCTGGTGTGTACATTTTTTCTTATATTATATTTTCTGCTTGAAATTCTTGATCTCTGATGGATTAGAATGGAATTTTTTTTCTTCTGGAAATTTTCATACTTATTACCATCTTAACATGTATAGGTATCTTTCCAGTTATTGTATATGGTGCTTTTCTTCCACGGCATATTTTTTATCGATTCCATGCAGTATGCGCATATCTGCGCTGTATATTTGTTGCTCTGTGTGTGTTGTTTTTGTATCCCTCTTTCGACATTATACTAGCAGATCAGGTCTCCGTTGTCAATCCACTGATGAAATTGAAAAGGCGATCTAAGGTTAGAAATATATTTTGAACAATGACTTTTTTGCATACTTATTGCCATTCATAATTTTCATTTTAGTTTACACTTCGTCTTTCCTCTCTAGGTTGTATTTTATTGCCATTTTCCTGACCTATTACTAGCTCAGCACAGTACCTTCCTTAGACGAATCTATCGGAAACCTATAGATTTTTTAGAGGAATTAACAACAGGTATCTTTGAGAATCTTATTTCATTATTTTTCCAATACTTTATGTGTATTGCATCCATCCTTGTTTTATTTGTCGTTGCACATCATGAAAATTGTGATTCTTTTGTGGGCTGCATCTGTCCGATCTTTTGTAGGTATGGCTGATTTAATTCTTGTGAACAGCAATTTCACTGCATCTACTTTTGCAAAGACTTTCAAGCATTTACATTCAAGAGGGGTTAGACCAGCTGTACTTTATCCAGCTGTCAACGTGGATCAGTTTGAAGAACCTAGTGCTACTAAGTAACAGACACTTTTCACTCTTGGTATCTGAATGAAATTATTACAAAAAATGCTATGTTAAGCACAATCGTGCAGTCAGTGAATGAATAAACATATATTTGTGTCAGTATTTGTGTGCATAATAATAGACACCATCCCCATTTGATTGTGTTCAATTGTTTCAGGTTGAGTTTTCTGTCCATCAATCGTTTTGAAAGGAAAAAGAACATAGAACTAGCTATATCTGCGTTTGCTATGCTATATAATAGCCAAGATGCTTTCCTTCAACGTGACAAAAAATATGAGCTTTCCTTGATCGTCGCAGGTAAGTTTAATCACTTTACTTCAGTCATTTGTTACACAAGATCTATCTACATTCCTAATGAGATCACTTCTAAAGGGCAGGAGAAATTACATAAAACCCATAGTGATCTTATGTTCCTTTTTCTATGTACATTGAACGCCATCTTAAGCCATAATGTAATTGCAAGCGCATCATTTTAAAATATGAGAAGCTTTTTGTTTCTAAAATAACCAAATTACTTGAATATATACTCGTTTTCAAAATGTGATGGTTAAGATTCTTATTTCCGATCTTCCAACTGAATTCGTAGCTTCAGTTTGAGTAGAACATTTGATGATGGATGCTGTCATTATCTGCTTTTGGTGATTTAATTTAAAAAATAGTTGTCTTTCCACATTTTAGGAGTCCCTAAATTTACAGAGGGTCTAGAATTTTACATTTCTCTTTTCTTTAGGTGGCTTTGATAAGCGACTCAGAGAAAATGTTGAGTACTTGGAGGAACTGAAAAACCTAGCCGAAAGGGAAGGCGTACATCGCCAAGTCCAATTCATTACATCTTGTCCTACACCCGAAAGAAACTCTCTTCTCTCACAATGCATCTGTGTACTTTACACGCCCAAGGTCTTGAATTGTCTTGTATTCTTGTAAGTTGGTTGAAATTTTGATACGATTGTTCTACTAAAATAGCATGTTTCATGCAGGATGAGCATTTTGGGATTGTTCCTATAGAAGCAATGGCTGCCCACAAACCTGTAATAGCATGCAACAGTGGGGGTCCGGTCGAGACAATAAAAAATGAAGTTACAGGCTACCTCTGTGACCCTAACCCTCAAGATTTCTCTGTTGCTATGGCAAATTTTATTAGGGATCCTCAACTGTCGGAAACAATGGGAAGAGAAGCCCGACAACACGTAGTGCAAACATTCTCAACAAAGATATTTGGCCAGCATCTTAATGCGTATATTGTTGATACAGCTCGAAGAAAGTCCGAGTGAACGTGATTGCACCTTCCTTCCATTATTGTACAAAATAGACATTTATCTTGTCTTGACATAAAAGTTGAAGCATAGGAACAGTTTTGCTTTCCTTAGTTTCTCGTCAACAGTTATCTTTAGTTTAAGAATAGGACAATTGTAAGATGTTTTAGACTTTAAAAGCATCACAAACTTTGACAATTAACTTAAATTCTTGCAGAACATAGTATTTCGACAGAGAATTTCTAATGGAATAACACCCCAGTTTGAGTGTTGAAATTTACTTCAGAATTATAAAAATGCCAGTCTCTATGCACAACTAATAAGACAAGATACAACAATTGAATATGACCTAATATCTCTAGCCATCTTCCCATATTATGCTTATAGATTAAATAACAACATTAAATAATTCTGGAGATCAGCAACTGATTTAAGTGAACAATTGACTACTAATCGTGTCGATTTTCGGGTTTATACCTAGTCGACATTCATCTTGAAGAGCTAATGCCAGCATTTCCGTGCAAAACTGATCATCTGGTTTTACATACAAAGCCTGAAAATAGAACAAAATTGTGACAATCAAGGCACAATACGTACGAGAATGATCAAAACATGATATTTCTGACTACTCTTCAGCAGTAGTAGACTAGTAGTATAACCAGTATATCTGTACTTATAGTTCTGGCATCATGAATGGGTGCTAAAAGGTTTTGCTAAACCATCATAACAATTTCATACAATTTTGACATGTAGATCAATGTATTATTAGGTCCAGCACAACTTCAACACAAATTTACTAGTACTACGTGATGAAATTCAAATATTTTGTTTGATGCCGAAAGAATGCTATATTAGTTTCAGTGAGACCTATTATACGAGGTGGAGAATTATAAAACTGTACCTTGTGATAGTGTGTAATTGCTGCTGTAAAGTTGTCCTGGAAACGGGAGAGGTGTACAAGATAGGGTCATATTCTCGACTACAAAAAAATATTTTAAAGTTAATAATGCACGAATAAGAACCTGTAGGTGGTATGTGTATGCTAGACCTGCATATGTACTCAAACTTCTTGTTGACAAAGCTAGTGCTTTCTCGTAGTACTTAGTTGCCTCATTGTACCTCCTGATTGACACAACATATTTATTGATTGTCGATAACAAACATGTAAAGAACCAAAGTATAGGTAATTAAGCAATCACAATGGCTCAAGGGTCTAGATGCAAAAGTATGTACTCAAAACTTCTTGTTGACAAAGCTAGTGCTTTCTCGTAGTATTTAATTGCCTCATTGTACCTCCTGATTGACACAACATATTTATTGATTGTCGATAACAAACATGTAAAGAACCAAAGTATAGGTAATTAAGCAATCAAAATGGCTCAAGGGTCTAGATGGGAAGTAGCTGAAGCCCTAGAAAGACATCAAAACACCAGTGAAGTTTTTTTTTTTAAATAGTAATAAAAAAAGAAAAAAACACTGGTAATTTTATTCTAGAAGCAAGAGGGAGAGATTTCAGGTTACTAATAAAAAGTAAACATAAGATCCCAGGGTATATTATATTGGACGTCGAGTCAAATAATCACTCAAATATTAAAGGTATGTAAATATAAAGATCATACATACTTTAATTTTCTTAATGCGTGTGCAAGGTTAACTAAAGTTGGCTCCCACATTTCACTTAAAGAGGATGGTACATGAGCCAATGTCTTCTCAAACCACCACACAGCCTTCTTATACCTGAAATATTTGGAATAAAAATCATGTTTAAATATTAGAAGAATTATAAACACCACTACCAATTGGCAAGGAAAAATTCAACCACAAATTACCCCCCCACCCAAAAGGTTTCACCCATAGCAATTTTCTGACTTCTCATTCAACAATTTGCTTCTGAGGGATCGTCCCACTTCCATTTTCAAGAGGTTCTAAAAACAAAAAAGATAACTATATAACAAACCAAGTTTCTTCTGAGTTAAGAACACTCTAAGTAGGCAGGAAATGCAAGCAATTTCATGAGACACAACTGCTAGTAATATCATAAGTGGTAATTATCTTACTCCTTCATATGATAGGCCACAACTCCTAGTTCATTGTATACTAGTGGATCTGAAGGGCATACAACCTGGGCCTGCATGAAAAACTGGATGCAAGCTTTCTTCAGAAAGAAGTAATGTGAAAAACACTAGTTGTGCTAAGAAACACAAAACACAAGCTTTATATGTTTACACTTTACTGCCAATTGATGGCTTAAGTCGTAACAAGATTGCAGAAATTCTAAAATTGTGTGAGATTCACCTGCTCAGCAAGTTTGAAGCTGTGGGTTCTCATGTACTCCATTCCTATGTATAGAGTTGGCAAATGGCACCTGAAATAAAAGAAAATTAGCAAAAAACCTGAAAGAAACAGTGTTAACTAAACATCATTTATTGGATAAAACCAAGAAAAGTTCACTACAAATTGAAAAGAGCATGAGGGAAAAAATACAAGGAATAAAGGTCTTAAAATCCAGTAGATTCTTAGAATGATATCCAGCAATTAAAAGATTAACATGGAGTCATGGACTAACTCTCATTGACTCCACAGGGCCAAGCTCCTAAGCAACACTTAACCTACCTGCATGAAGGTAAATTTTCTTCATCAACTTGACTAATAATGAGTTTTATGTGCACTTCTCAAGATGGAGAGGGGGGGGGGGGGTGTCAGAATTGGCCTAGGAAAGATGAACCAATGTGAAAAGTTTAATGTAACAATTATCTCCTACCGTCTCAAAGGCTTTTAATTGTATAGAAAGGTGAGGTCAATTTACCACTAATATTATCTTACAGGAGAATATTTTGGGTGAGCTAAACATGTATAACAGCAAGCATAAACTGTAATCATTCCCATTGTGGGACATGAAATGCTCTAAGAAACAAATAACTTGATTACACTTAAGAATATGGATAGAAGTTCACCCTACAAAACATTATTTTAGAATTATAACAAATATTACAAATTTAGAATGTAGAAGGAAAGATATTGAAGTATGCATATCTAAAAGTCATTGGACATTTAATAATCGCTAAACAAGAGCAGCAACAAAACAGAGGATAGACAACATAAAAAAATTTACCCAGGAAATAATCGAGCAGCAGTTCGATATGCCGACATTGCTTGATCTCCTTCTTGCTTAGTCGAATATGCATTTCCATAGCCAATCCAGCCTGGAGCAAATGTTCCATCTAAACTAGTTGCCTTGCTGGATAAGAATAACAGGGGAACCATCTCAAACTTTGACATAAAATATAGAAAACCATCTCAAAGACAAAAAATTATTCCCTCAATTTACCAATTATAAGGTTAATACCTGAAATAACGACGCGATTGATCATACTTTTTTATGCAGTAGTAGTAGCAACCCACAGCAAACCAAGACAAAGCTCTGAATAAACATGCCACATGAAGTCATTGGAACTTGAATCTGAGATTGTTGATAAATATGAAAAGGTATAGCTATCACTCAGTTACATCAACATTTAAAAACATTTAGGAGCCGCTTGGTTCAAATTCCGGAATGGCAATGGTAATGGGAATCATTGATGAGAGTAATGGTAATGGGAATGAAAGTGATTGAAGGGGTGGGGGTATACATTGAATGTAGGGGGAATGATTGAGGGATTTGGATTCCCATTACCCCCTAACCAAGCTAACCAAGCATGAGGAATGGGAGTCAATACCCTCTCATTCCCATTACCCTCCCCTAATACCTCTAACCAAGCGCCCCCTTAGAACTTGATTAAGATTCAAATTAGTAATTGAGAATCTTGAGATGTTATGCCTAAGAATTGAGTGGAACTAATAAACAATGAGAGACAAACCAGTACTCAAAATTTTTGTCTTTTAGTCGGAATCAACCATTTAATGTTGAAATCGATGAATTTAGATCTGTTCCCTCTTGCTCATTACAGATTTTGGCCATTTAGCCCCCAAATTGGCAATTGCATCAGCAGATTTTACACAAGCTAGTCATATAAAGGATGCAAACATGACCAAACTTTAGCAAGAAACTGAGGAGTAAATCCGGAACTTTAAAGCCAAATACAACCTGAAACTACTAACTTAATCTCCAATGTGAGAACATCGATTCATTAATCACCATTTCAAGATTATTAACATCCAAAGGGTTCCTCTATAGTATTTAAAATATAATCAACACACTGGGAAGCTATTTCAATACGATGACAGTAAATCACTGTGCATTAAAGTACTTCTAAAGATAAAAAGAAAAAAAATTATAAATTGATTATGTAGAATGATCCACAAATTCTTACTTTTGAGGATAGTCTTTGACTAAATTGCATGCCATTAGATATAGTTCATTGGTTTGGCCAAGCTCCATGGCAGCTGCTAAATGCACCAAGGTACACTTTAGGTGGAAAGGATCCTTCTCAAGCAATCTGAATTGAACATTTAAAGATAATTGAGAAGCAACGGAAATGTAAACCAAGTTTGCTTCAAATACAAGAAAAGACCCACATTGATGTTAGTTCAAAACACTTTTGGTATTCGCCACACTGATGGTGATACTCAGCTTTGCAGGCTAAGAGATCAGTGTTGTTCTTCAGTGTGCTTAGATATTTCCCAGACGTTTTTGAGCTTGAATCTTCCAGCTCTAGTTCTTTAAATTTGGTTTCAACAACATTTTCTTTATCATACTGACCATAATGATACAAAATAGGATTACACAGAAAAATATGGCAGATGTGTTTAACTTTAACCAAAAACATTAAAGAAAAAAAAGCGAATATCTACATTGACTTGGAAGTACTAAAGCTTGAAACTCAACTTACTTTTTTAATCAAGCATGAATAGAATGAAGAGAGCCAACCATCTTCAGGACTGAATTGCAAGGTTGCTAGTAGATTTGTCTCTATAATGTATAGATTGTTGAGTTAAGTATCTAGTCCAGTAATATAATACTGAAACCCAAGTCCTTTAATGATATTAACAAATTTAAATTAATAAATAAATAGGTATTTGATTAGTAGGAAAATTAGAAGCAAACAAAAGATAGAACTCGCATATTATATCACATATAGATAGTAGGAAAATTGAAAGCAAACAAAAGATAGTACATATTATAACCCATATTATGCTTATCTAACTGTTTGTTGCATTGATTCATAGAAGATACTCTGCACCTTCTTCGCAAGTGAGCATGTGACCCTCAATGAGACATTCCAAGGCCTGGAACAAGAAGAAAATGTGATCACACATCAACTTAATGATAAATTTTGTAAAAGAATTATTAGCTTCAATAAAGGTTTTCAACATCTGAATTGAGATTCTTTTTTTTATGAAATGATCTATCCATCATTAATCAATCACAAATTACTAATAACTTCAGCATTGATTTAAAATGAATAATGAGAACTATGTCGAGGTACAGATTATGATTGTACCTCATAACACAGAGGATCAGCTCTGATGGCAGCTTTATACCTTCAAGTAAATGGTAAAGTAAAGTAAGTTTTCTCAATTAACCAAATCTGTTCTGCTCTAAATCTTAACAACAATTGAATTTCACTAGATATTGACAAGAACAGCATCAGCAAAGCTAAAAATAAAGCAAAAAATAACAAAATACTACCTAAAACAAAAATTAACTGAGTTATATAAAAAGTGTGAGGGAAAAAAGGTAGAGCACAAGCTGAAAATTCACCATAATTAAATGTATTATAAATGTTTCATAAGAACATCGAGGTCCTTATCTTGATACCAGTAACTCAAGTGGGAAGGGTTAAAAAAGACAAATGCATCACGTTCTACATAACTAATCATTTTACTATTCCATCCATTTATAAAGCTCAGTCAAGAAGTTTCTTTATGTCACATTGTCGCCTACTAATTGGAAAATATTATTCTATTCCCCAAAAAGCCTGGGTTGACCATAGTTGCTAACTACTGCAATCTGAGATTCCAAATGATGTGTTACTTTGATCTTTTGGAGATGATACACTTTTTAGTTCACATTAATTTCTGCAATAATATACTTCGTATTAAATAAAAACAATCTCAATAATTTTGAGCATTAAAATTTCAACTAGCTTTTTGCAGTATCAATTCTTAATTTTTCAAGATTCTAGTGAACATCAGAACAATCACCTGAGGCAATACCATAATCAACAGAGTATAATAAATGAAAAGTATGAAACATATCAAGGTAAAATCAATCTCCGACAACATGGCACGCACCATAAACGGGCATGAGAACGATTTTCCAATGCCTCATACGCCTTGCCTCTTAAAAAGCATGCCGCTGATATTCTGTCAAAATAAACGTAACCATCATGCATCACTTTAACCATTAATGAGTCATTGCATTTCTTTTTTTATTTCTCATCATTAAGAAAAACAGCAGTAAATGCCGCATTTAACATGATCAAAACAAACATACATTAATTTCACGGTCTTCACTATCTTTGTCCAGATACATGCTATTGTAATCCTTTGAGTCCGTAATGTTGCCATGTTCATCGACTTTAGCATCACCAAGCATTATTAGGCATTGATCCCACTCCTTCAGTTCTTCCTGGTCACGTTATATGGTTATTGATTATGATGGAGAATCAACAAAAATCTGATCACTTATCATGTAAATTGATCAATCAATCACCAATATCCACTAGACAGAAAACCAGTACATAGAATTCAGGTTATAGATAAACAAATCCAATACTAAATTCAAGAAAAATCAGTGTTATATGTTGAGCATGTTACTGACAAGGGTGTGAAACTAATCATGCTACGTGTTAACTGTTTTGTGTGTTTCAGGCGGTTTTAAAACAAATCAATAGGAGAATTGTCTAAATTTCCTGAAGGATCGTCTAGCTATTGAGATTTAAGCAGTTATTTACAAAAACTGAAAGGAAGAAACCACGAATTTACTAACATAAATGTATACTTCAACACCAATCTCCACACAAAATTTACAAAATGCAGTTTAATAAGTAGCCAGTTACACTTAATCACAACATTCAGCCCCACTTCCAATCGCTAGAGAATTCACACAGAAAATGTATGACTATAAAGGAAATTCAATTTCTGAAAAAAGAAGAAATTATTACGAGGCATTTAGCAGCGAGGTAGCGGAACCGGAGGTCACGTAGAACGATTTGCGAGGCATTGAGGAGGTGGAACGCGCGGCGATAATGCTTGCCGAGGTAAAGAGCCTGCGCCTGCATGTAAATATCGGCGGGATCTGCCGTCACCGCCGCCACCTTGTCAGCGAAGAAGATCGCCGATGAGTACAAATGCTTGCTCACGCAGTCCCGAATCACACCACGTAGCTTCTCGATTGCCTCCTCTCTCATCTTCTCTGTGAATCGATTCAAATTCAAAGTTCAGAGATTAAATTCAGCCCAGGGTTTTAGCCTTTGGGGTTTTTTTTGTTCTCTCGCAGTGGAAAAAGAGCGGGAGCAATTTTTTGGTTTTGCGAGATGTAGATATTATTGGGCCTGTGCCTTTTGGGCTTACTTTCCATTTAAAGGGGATGGGCTTTTCATTTGGGCTTCTCAATAGAGCGTTTGTCGTGGATTTTGGAAACTATATTTAGATTTTTGTTACTTTAATAATTAATAGAGAAAAAAAATTAGATAGGTCTTTGTGAACTATGTTACGCAAGAACCCTTCATATAATTATATATTATACCCTTTAAGTATTTTAAATTTTTAAAAATAAGCATAAATTCTAAATATATAATAGAACATAAATCATTAAAATATTATGACTAAAAAATATGCCAAAAATTTTATTATACAGTGAATACAAGATGCATTAAACAATAGATTAAACAAATATCTCATATTCTCACATACTCCCTCCGTCACTGACACACTTCTCATTTTGGGTTGTCACACAAAAGTTTGCATATTCCTAAAAAAACAAAAAGTCAAACACAATTACATTTCTCCATACACTTTATTTACAAAAAAATCGCCTCTACCTAACACACTTAACATATTTTATCATTTATTTATTATCAAAAAAATATCATAATACCCCTAAAAATTATCATTTTATTAATCTCCGTGCCAGGGAAGGGGTGCAAATCTTTCCTGGTACAGTGGGAGTATATAATAATCATCCGTCCTAGAATGAAAATCGGATTTAGAAAGAGAAATTTTGACTTTTTAATTATGAATTTTAAATTAATTTGGATTAAAGTGTGATTGCCCATCCTCACCACCACCCATCAACTTTATTTCTTTATTGGCATGGCCCCTTTTTAAGAAAAAATAAAAAATTAAAATCAAGATTCATGCATGATTTCTGTTTCTATTTAGAACATTCATTCATTGCATTACGTAGTTTATCAGATAAATTCATGACTACATGTCACATGTATACTAAACTGATATTATTAGTATTTATTAAATTAAATTAAATTAAATACATCCCAACATCCTTTTGTGTTTATATGTGACATTATTTTATGCACACTTTAATTAAGAAATGAAACTCAACATCATAATTTAATATATATACTCCATCTATATAAAAATATTTTTTACCATTCTTTTGTAATTAAAAAAAAAGCAGAACATGAGTATTTTAATTTCAAAATTGATATTCTTATCTTATATATGGCATATTTCACACTTTATTTATTTAATTTTTAAAAGACTAAATTAGTCACTTAAATCATTTTTTTATTAAAAAGCGAATTTTTTTAATATTTATAATGTGAAGGCAGGAGTATAAATAAATTGTTTAAATGAAAAATCAGGAAGAGTTTGGTTGCAACATTAATTGCTTCATTTGCCATCAAATCATGATATTGGTATGGCCATGTTTATAGATCTTGTTAGGATCCAGTCAAACTTGTGCTGTCTCTTTATTTGGCACTTTCAAAAGCGAATTTATATTTTAATCAAATATATTTCTATTTTTTTACTAATATTATTTAAAATTTCATTAAATACTTTTACCTTTTAACCAGCACAGTTGAGTTGAATATTGATAAGAAACAAAAACATCCCATAGCAAAATAGGTGAAAATCACATGAACTTTTTTACTATACTTTTATGATCAAAATTTAGATATAATTGACCACAGTGGGTGATCAAATTTAAAAAAAAAAATCATTAGTGCCCAAATTTTAAGCACATGTGTAAAATTATCCAACATAACGAAAAAGCTATTAACTCAATATTGACACAATATAATTTTTTTAAAAAAATCATTATACAATCAGGATAATAACTTTTTTCAAAAATTTGTATCGTGTTGATATAAAGTCCAGGGTTTTTTTGTTATTTTTGGTATTTTTTATTTTAAACTAAAATCTTGGCAAAAAAAATTATTGTTAAATCAAAATGCCACTGTTCAAACTTTCCCTTAATTTTATCAAATGTAATTTACAATTCCAATAAAAATCTCCACTAAATTGTAGAAAAATAAATCAAACAACAGCACATACAATAACTAAAATACTACAATATACAAAGCTAAACTTTCATCAAACATCTGCAGGTATTAACAAAACTGAGAAAATTCCCTTTCAATTTGCCCTACAACCTCACCCACCCCACCCCCACCCCCACCCCCACCTCCACCTCCACCCCCAAAAAAAAGCATACAACCCCTAGCTCTATGCAAGCCATGGCAATCATTCTCTAAGGTAAAAAAACAAAGTTTCAAGCCTATGGCATTTCATTCAATCATTGATCGTCATCAAGTCAAGTATACCTGAGCTTGAACGACGATCTTACCGATCCTGAACCCCGGGACGACGGTGAACGCCACCCGGGGGTCGGGTTCTCTGAACGCCTCTTCACTCAAGCTCTCCATATAAATTTCACAAAATCGACTCCCTTTCGTCACTTGAAAGATCGAAACCTCCGGGTCGAACGACCGAGCTAGGCAATGCAGCAGCCACACTCGTTTCACCATCTCTACAAAGGAGGCGAACGAGGACGACTCGGGGAATTCACTGGAACTCACCAAGTTCCTTTGACTTAAATTACCGAAAAATGAAACCTCCATCTTTGGATGAATGACACGTAAGTACTTTGACCTACAAAACGATCCGAAGGCGGATTTAGGCTTCAATGCTAGATAATCAGCAGCCCTCACAGATTTAAGCTCCTTGAATCGTTCAAAAAACGCAGCACGACGCTTTTGATGGTCAGACACTGAGTCAGGTCGAGTCGAGAAGTAAGGCAAGTCAAAACCATGGAACATTTCCCCACAAACGAAAGACTCGTAAGCAAAGCACACGTCGTTCGGTTTCCAGTACGAAATGCCGGGTTGGATCGAGCCAGCAGCAGCATCCAAATCCCAACCAGCGGATTCCATCTCTCCGATCATCAACCGAACGAAGCTCCGAACCGACCTGACCGCCTGCTGTAACAACGAGATGAAGTGGCTCGGCATCAGGCTCGGCAGGCGAGTCTCATTAGCAATGGAAAGATTCCCACTGGAGTTCAATCTCTTCTCCAGCAACTTATTGTCGGAATTCACCTCCATTAATTTCTCCTTCAAGAACATAATCTCCGATTCCTTGAGTTTAATCTGAGAATCCATTTTCTTACTAGTGATCTCGTACGTTTTCAGCAGACTATTCATCTCCAGAATCTCCGCCGCCAGCAGGGCGGTTTCCGGCGACGGCTCCACCACCTCCTTCTTCGCGTAACACTGCTTCATCTCCGACAACCTCTTCAGCTCCGCCACGACAATCCGGTCGGCCGCCTGAATCCCGTCGGCGTCGTACGGAGACTGAGCGTACTGCAGCTGAGCATAACCCGCTTTAACAGAGGAAATGGCGGCAAACACCTTAGCGAGAAAAGCTTCCTCCACAGCACTATCAAACGACGCCGTTTTATAGACCGCGGATCGGTCCTTCTTCCCCGTCTTCCGGAGGTCATCGACCGGAGACACCCCGGCCGTCGCGGCCCGGATGTGCAGAACCTTAGCGAGAGTCCGGGCCAGGCGGCCCTTTCTTGGTGTGACGATCGAATCCATGTCTGAAATCGACAAAAGGAAGGGTGGGATATGAAAGAATATTATGAAGGACAATGAACACATTAAGGATGCATAATGAGTGTGCTTCAATTAAAGAGAAAAAAAATAATTTAAAGATGGATACTTTATCTCATGGATCGAGGCCATTAAAGGCAATGTACTAATTCTTTTGTTTTCGTTCTACAAAAGTGGTCTCTAACGGGAAGAAAAAACAAGAAAAGATGAACACACACGTTTAGTTTAGCTTGAAAAATTAAGGATTAAAATCGATACCCTATCTTCTCTGAAATGAGCTTGACCGGTTTGACTCGAGTTAACCAACTCTATTTTTGGAAAAAGTTCGAGCTCGACACTGCTCGAATGGAAAATCGAGAGAACAATGAAGGGATTGAGGTAAAGCCACTCAGATCACCTATTTCATAATAGTATTTCATTTCGTGTTATATTCTTTAGATTAATGGCTCGTCTATAAATTAATGGCAAGTAGTATAACTAATTCATGATTGATGTTAAGTTTAAAGGTTTAGTATTATTTTTAGAGTAAAAGAATATTGAGGAATATCACATGGAATTGGATTACTGAATAGAGAATTTGAATGAAAGTAAAGTAGTGTTTGAATATTTAAATACTAGTATTATAATAGAATATTAACAAGTTCCCATGCTAGAACACTTTCTATACACATAGTAGATCTCAAATCTAATGATATGAAGTATGAACAACATGGTATGGGAATTTGTTCTACTAATGATATAATAACATGATATAAACAATGTTTAGGGTATATCTTTTAAGACCAAGTGGGATCTCCTGTTGCACCCCATGTTACATCTAGTGTTCCATGGGGTGCAATGGGAGACATGTGTCCCATTTTACACACAATTGTGTGTAAAATGGGACACATGTCTCCCATTGCACCCCATGGAACACTAGATGTAACATGGGGTGCAACAGGGAATTTGAGTTGTTTTAAGACAGCTAGAATTGGCAACTTAAGGTGACATGGTGGATTATAGCACTGAGCCAAATCAGACTAAATATATCATGTCAATCATGGTATGGTTGAGCCCAATATTTTACTATAATTGAAGTCAAATTTTAAGATGCAACATTGTTTGGTGACCTATCCCATAAATTTTCGATCACAACAATGAAAGTCTTCATTAGGATTTTATTGGTTTCTCAAATCTTTAAAATCAAGCCAAACTACTGAACTTGAGATCGTTAGGTAAAATCCCGTTTGAGCTTGGTTTGATATAAATTTCAAATAAACTTTGAAGAAGCTTTTATGTTCGATAAAATTAATAGTTCAACTCGAGCTCGAGCTCAATTCATGAATATATGTAAAGTAAGTGTAAAATTATCAAACTACTCGAGTTCGCCTAATGTTTGGCAGCCCAAACATATATTTTGAAGCTCGATAATATTTCAAACAAACTTAAACAACTCATCCATCCATCAGCTCTAGTAGAGCCATTTACACCCTACTCAAATCTGATTTTTAAAATATATGGATTCCACAATCATGTTAATAATGATAGCAAGTGTTTGTTTTGAGTCTTGACATTTGAAATACGAGTAACTTGTGAATAAATTAATTTAGTTTCTATTCCAAATAATTTATAAGGACTCCAAATTCTAATTCTAAAACCCAAAACAAAAATTGCTCTTGAAAATGAATTATAGAGTTATAATAAGGAACCTAACGTATTATTTTATTTTTTTTAATGAAGTCATAATTAATTAATCTAATTAAAAATTTAAACTATCACCCTAAACCATAGAATTAATTAACTAATTTAATCTAACCTAATTAAAAAATCACCACATTTTAGATCACGTGAAGGTTTACATTAAAATTTTCTGATAAAAATAGATAAAAAAGAATCGAAATTGAGAAATAAAATACTAAAATGACCATATGCAGATTTGTACATTTTCTCTTAATAGATATAAGTATTATTAAACTCTTAATTTAAAAAAAAACAAGATAAACGGCTTAATATATAAAGTTTTAATACTAGTAAAAGAATTTGGATGTTGTTAGACAAATATAAAATAAAATAAAAAATTAAAAAAGCTTGCCAAAGAAAATTTACAATTTTTTATTTTTATTTTTTGGAATTACAGAGTTCATTGGATTCTTGGGGCCCAACATGCAATCCAACTCCCGAAAGCATCCATATTTTTACCATGTAAATAAGGACAATTATATTTTTTTGACCACCATTAATCTCACATGTCAGTTATTATTACACTGCAAGAGATTCATATGGGCCCTTGATGATTTCATATCAACGGTCCACAATTAATACTGGCCACACATGATATCCAACGGACAAAACACACACTCATTACATTAAAGTGGCTACACCTCATATATTTGGGAACTGCCTTTTCATTATTTTTAGTATGCAAATTCATTATGACAATCGCACCACATGCAACTTTTCTTTAATTTATCAATTCATTAAAAGGAAATTAACTGTATATGAGAAGTGATTTAATACTGTTATTGATTAATTTAAATCTGAATAACATTTATTAAAAGTAAAAAAAAATTGAAAAACTTGATTCCATTAAATTTATTAAGAAAACTATTAATGTCACTTTCATAAAAAAAAAAAAAGATTTAAGCTACCCTTTCGAAAATAACCTCTGAAAATAGACCTAATAGCCAGAGTGTGGACCCACGAGTGATAACAACATTTGCCTTCAAGAATTTGAATTTTATGTAGCATTATACTATCTTATGGTGAATTGTGCGAAAATTTTTGTGAAAACACGTAAAATATAGATAAATTTTATAGTATATTAAAAAGAAAATATTAGAAAAAATTTAGATTATCTTCTCGTGTAAGTATAAGTGGAGACATAACCCATATATTAATAACCTTTCATTCCACAATTCACTTCACCTTAATATTCAATAGTACTCTTTATTTAATGCTTAATCAAGTTTCTATTATTCGTATCATTTAATACTCAATTAAATCATACTAATATTCCCCTAAAGTGCATCCATGCTATTTGCATGGAGATTAGTCTTGAACTAGATTTTTTTTTATATTGTTAGAAATTTTATATTTTCTATATAATTTAATTGTGAGCAATATATTAATAAAAGAAAATAAATCTCATTCAGAACCCATACTGAGTTTATATAAATTGGGGAGACAGTTAAATGTCGTTTAATTAAATTTAAATATTTTAAATATTTATTTAATTGGTCTAGTAAACCATTAATCTAATCAATCAAAGCACCATACTGTCATAGCAATATCGTGTGTGGAGAAAAACTTTATTGAAATTACATAGATGGGTATAATATTATTTATGTGTTATGTGTTCGGCCCATATGTAAGCACAGTTTGACAGAATAATAACACACATGTGATAATAAATATGTGATAATTATTTGGATTGTTCATGTGAACATTAGTCGGTCCATAGATAGACTCTTATTTGACAGAACTTATTGTCAATACTTGATTGTTGCACCAAGATTACCACTGTAGTTAATTTTTGTCCATAGACGAGGTTAATGTTACACTTGGTGTCTTGAGATGGGTCCCCAATTTGTTTTACTTATTCGTTCATAATTTGCTTTATGACATAAATGTTTATGAATATACTTAATTTGTTCTCTATTCAATTTCTGTTGCTACAGCTCCTTACTTCTCTCAACAAGCCAATAACATCCCAATGCTTAATGGGACAACCTTCAAGACCTGGAAAGAGACACTTGAGATTGTTCTTGGCTGTATGAATTTGGATCTGGCTCTTTGGTCTGACGAATCACTGCTACTGTTGAAAATCCAAATGAGGCTAAAATTGAAAAGTGGGATCGGTCAGACCGAATGTGCATGATGATCATGAAGCGCTCCATTCCGGAGGCGTATAGGGGCTTTATTACTGAGAGCAAAAATGCCAAATCGTTCCTTGATGTTGCTGAGCAGTATTTTGCCAAAAATGAAAAGGCGAAGGCAAGTAGTCTTTTGGCTAAACTTGTCTCCATGAGGTACAAAGGCAAAGGGAACATAAGGGAGTACATCATGGAAATGTCTAATCTCACATCAAAGCTCAAGGCACTCAAGTTAGACATTTATGATGATTTGCTTGTGCACTTGGTTCTGATCTCACTTCCTGCACACTCTGGGCAATTCAAAGTGAGTTATAACACTCAAAAGGACAAATGGTCCCTTAATGAGCTTATATCTTACTGTATGCAAGAGGAAGAGAGAGTGCAGAGAGATAGAGCTGAAAGTGCTCACTTGGCTGTAAATGCTCAAGGCAAGAAAAGAAATAGACCTAATGGTGCTGTGGTTTCTGCTTCAGCGCAGAAGGGTACTGTGGTTGCTGCTTCAGAACAGAAGAAGCAAAAGGTTGAACCTAAGGATGATAGATGACACTTATGTAAGAAGCGGAATCATTTTAAGAAAATTTGCTCCAAGTATGCTGCATGGCGTGCTAAGAAGGGTATATCTCTTACTTTGGTTTGTTCTGATGTTAATTTATCTTTTGTACCTAAAAATACTTGGTGGGTAGATTCTGATGCTACTACTGACATAAGTATGTCTTTGCAGGGTTGCTGTTGAAAGATTCATTTTTGTGGGCGATGGCAATAAGTTGCAGTAGAAGCTATTGGAACCCTTAGATTGCATTTAAAGAGTTGCTATTATTTAGACTTGTTTGAGACATTTGTTGTACCATCTTTTAGACGGAATTTAGTTTCTATTTCTGCTTTGGATAAATTGGGTTTTTCCTGGTCTTTTGGAAATAATAAAGTATGTCTCTTTTAAAATTTCAATCTTATTGGTGATGGCCATTTAATTGATAATCTTTACATGCTTGATCTTATAAATTCTAATAATGTTATTCTGCAAACATATTCAAGAGGTACAAAGAGAAAATTTTCGGAGGATTCTGCCATTTTGTTGCACAAGCATTTAGGCCATATTTCTAAACAAAGAATTCAAAGGCTTGTGTCTGATGGAATCCTTAATCCCTTAAATCTTGTAGATTTTCAAGTCTGTGTTGCATGTATAAAAGGAAAACAAACTAATATGAGAAAATTAGGAGCCGAAAGAGCTAAAGAAGTCTTAGAACTTATTCACACTCATATATGTGGTCCATTCCCTATGGCATCATGGAATGGGCAACGTTACTTCATCACGTTCATAGACGACTACTCTCGTTTTAGCTACCTATATATGATTCATGAGAAATCTCAATCATTGGATGTTTTCAAATCTTTCAAAGCTGAAGTTGAACTTCAACTTGGTAAGAAAATTAAGGCTGTCAAATCTGATCGTGGAGGTGAATACTACGGTCGGTTTGATGGATCAGGTGAACAACGTCCAGGACCCTTCGCACTTTTCCTCAAAGAAAATGAAATTGTTCCGCAATACACTATGTCAGGTTCCCATCGCATGAATGGTGTTGCTGAACGTCGAATTCAGACTCTTAAGGATATGGTAAGGAGTATGATAAGTCATTCCTCCTTGCCAGAGTCTCTTTGGGGAGAAGCCTTGAAAACAGCAGTGTACATTCTCAATAGAGTACCAAGTAAAGCAGTTTCGATAACTCCTTATGAACTTTGGATAGGCAAGAAACCTAGCATTAGGCACTTACACATTTGGGGTTGTCCAGCTAAAGCGCGGTCTTATAAGCCACATGAAGGAAAACTGGAATCAAGAACGGTAAGCTGCTATTTTGTTGGTTACTCTGAGCATTCACGGGGGTTTAAGTTTTACCATCCTACATCAAGAACCTTTTTCGAGATGGGAAATGCCAAATTTCTTGAAGATATTAAGTTTGGGATGGAAGAGATTATGAGGAAGGTGATCATTCAACAACTCACCCTAAGATCATACTAACATTGATACTCACACAATACTACAAAATTACAACCTTTTTTTTATTCGATACAATGATATTTGATTCGTAGATCAAACAATTGATTTGGAAGAGAATAAGACACAACCTCTAGACCTCATTTCTAGGCATCCAACCCAATTCGGAACTGGTTCTGGTTCCGCAAAAATTAGAAATCGAAATCGAACCATCCTAGCGTGGTTTAGATTTGATTTTGGAACCGCTGGTTCTCGATTCTTTTTTTACGCTCAAATCATGCTTTTTTAAATAAAGAAAAAGAAAATCATGGATTCCGATTTCATGAAATAAGGAATCGCAATTGAACCGAAATATATATATGTGGTTCTATTTTTATTTTTTAATGTCTACCCATTTCCACTTTTTACATTCAACCTTATTGAACTTCCTAAAATACTATTTTTTTAGGTTACTCTAAAACATTGGGTGATCGTTTCCGAATTTTAAATTCAGGTTTTGGTTTTTAAACTCACATCTAAAGTTTTGGTTTTTAAAACTCATCTAAATTTTAAAAATTACCCATACATATACCTACTACATTCTCTCTCATCAATTAATATATTTTCACTTTTATTTTTTAAAAAAAATAATATATTGATTTGACATAAATTAAAACCTACCATATACGAAAACCCAAAAGATACATTGAATAGCTGATTTTCAAACTTCAAATAACTCAGAAACCAAACACCACATTGAAATAAAGGCCTAAGGAAAGGAAGAAACGACTAAGGTTTTAGGGACGGTAAATTTTCACTGTAGCCGTAAAAGTAAAACGCGTCTACAATGTAAAGTAAAAAAGGAATTAACCAGTACCTTCCAAGAGAGGGGTAGCAGAATTTAGGTTTCTTTCTCATAGCTGTGTGAATCCCAAGAAATCGTAGTATCGCAGTGAAATTTCATCCCTATCATCTCACTCTGAAATCAAAACCCAACAAAATGTCTTCATAAATCTATACATACACATACATACAGACCTACAGTATACGTATACACAGAGAAACAGAGTACTTTTGTGTGTGCAGAATCGAAATAGCAAACAAACGGCAGAAGCTTCAATTCGGATCACAAAACTTAAACCCCACAATAAAAAGGACAAGTTTGAATGATGAGAGAGAAGATTATAATTTAAAAAAAAAAAACTATCTTTCTCATTGTTTCAAAATTAGGAGAGAGAATAAGGTTTGAAGAAACTCACAAAAAAAAACTAAGAGAGAACACCGACCTCCAGCTATTTCGAAAGAAGGATCTTCATACATACATATGTATATGTGCGTGTGTATTTGTGTGTGTGAGTGCGTGTATAAATATGCGGTTCAATGGGCCCGTGGACGGCAGATTGTAGAAGAGATCGTGCTGGCCGTAGAAATGGAAGAAAAGGCAGGATGAGAGAGAGCGGGGGTAAATATGGAATCTTCGAGGGGGGAGAGAGAGGGAGAGAGTTGCACAAAGATAACAAAAGAATATACATATATTAATTAAAAATTGGAATTACAAATTCGGCTTTTACGTGTAGACAATTTTACCCCTGTTCAAATTAAGCATATTTCTATTTTGGGTACCATTTTCTTTTAAATAATCGACTATTCCACATAATAATACTGCGTGCCAGTGAATGAAAATAATTAAACATTTGAAATGAAAATAAAAATAAAAATATATTAAAAACAGTAAAATGGGAGTTCGGGAGGGTATATTCGTAACATAACTGGTGAGATTTCACGCGTTGAGAGTCAAAGGTCTAAAAATCATGGTTTAGAATAGAACTCTTAATTCTATAGTCTGATTCACTTAATATTTTCTTTTTTAATACTCCCATTATACACTCTTTACTTTTTCATGCTACCAATCTCACTAAATAAGTTCTTTATTTATTTATAGATTTATAATCTAAGTATTTATTTTGTTATTTCGTTGTTTATTTTAAAAGATACTTTTTCCTTCTATACTAAAGGTACATAATTACGGATATGACTTCCCACCTACCACTAATATTGTACCAACTTTACATAAAATAATAATAATATTTTTTAATTAATGTGAAAAAATAAATAATCACCTTATTTGTAGAAGGAGATAATATTTCTTTTTCTTTTTGAAATAGGTGAAGAGGATTGTGTGTGATCGTGTGATCTTTAGAATAAACTTAAGTACTTGTATTAATAAAAGTAATGACGGTGTGGTGTATTATTTTATAAATAATATAAATAATTTGTAGTGTATATGAAAATAATACATTTTTTAAATAAACGTAATAATGTCTTCAATAAATAAAAAGTAATTATTTCTTTTAAAAAATATAAAATTGATTACACATCAAATAGTTTTAGACACGTGTTGCCTTCTAAATATTTAAGTATCGACTAAAAAATAGTTGAATAATTACTGAGTACTAAATTTCAACAGTATTAAAGTGGGTGTTAATTGGACACAGTAATCTACAATTATAGTTCATTAATTAGAAAAGATAATTACATAAAATATGTTTCGTACAAATAAATTCATCTAACGTGGCATGTTGTTTTCAATTATTAATAAAAATATTAAATTCATCTAACGTGGCATGTTGTTTTCAATTATTAATAAAAATATTATTTAAACTACCAATACATTTTAATTCCCTTAATCCCATTATGATATTTTAATTAAAGTGAACTTTTTATAAACAAAAAAGGGAGATCACTGATCAGTACCTAAATTCATTATAATTACTTTGTTTTTTTTATTTATTAGTATTTGAGTAGAGGAGAATTTATTACAAAACTACCCTGAAAAATATGGATGTTGGTGCCTTAAATAAATGTTTGGGCACCGGAGCAAGTGTCATTTTGGGACTGGTTTATGGGCTAGTTTAGAAAAATATCTTTTAAGATTATATAAATTATAATTTTTATTTTTCCTAAAGAAGATTGATATTGTAATTATAATAGATTAGAGAATTTCTCATGCAAGATGGTGTAGAAGGGTTGCTTTTAAAATGACAAGTATCACTCTTTTTTGGTATAGTTATTTTATATATAAAAAATCTATTGTCGTGGTTAAAAGAAGTGGTCTATTTTAGGTAAGAGGTATACTCTATTATACATAATTGTATAAATGTAGGTAAGTTATTTAAGTGGATCCAAATTTTTACTAGTCACTATTTATTGATCGTTGTCATTTTTACCTAGGTGTTAGTGTTTTTATTTGTGAATGTTCGTATATTTTTATCCGTATTTGTATAACTTTTGGTGGAGTTTTGTGTTAATTATGATAGATGTGTACAGGTTTATAAATGTGTGAAAATGAACTTAAATGTATATGAAACAGGTCAAAAATGGAGCAAAACGGAGTCGGTAGCTAAAACAAGCCAAAACAAAGTGATGAAAAAAACTCACGTCCAACTTGTATAATTTTTTTGTATTCATGTGGAGCACAAAACTGGAGGTGTTATATATGGTTGGAAAGGCAAGGAAGAGATGATCGCGTGAGCGTAAGAATCATTCGAATCGGAGATCAGATATAAAAGTTATGCATGAAACGGTGAGATTGCACTGCTGAAAACAACCCAACTCGAGTTGCAAGGTCCAACTCGACTTGCAACTCGAGTCGAGCAAGGTCAGCATGCATGCAGTGACCCAACTCGAGTTGCAAGGTCCAACTCGACTTGCAACTTGAGTCGAGTTGAAGCCCGCGAAAATTCAAGTTTCTGATCGAGCTAACACGGGTTAATAGGCAACAGCTCGAGTTACCCAACTCGAGTCGAGCTGGGTCAGGACAAGTCGAGTCGTAGGTCGTGCAGAGCAGAGAAGGTGTCCAGAGAGCCAACTCGAGTTGCAAGCCTCAACTCGACTGCAATTCGAGTCGAGCTAGGTTCGAAAAATTATCCAGTTTGCAAAGTCACACAACTCGACTTGACAGGCGAGAGCTCGAGTTTGCTACTCGAGTCGAGTTGGGTAAAAATGAGAAAAAGCCAGGAAAATTCCAGAAGCTTCTAGAAGGTCCCCAAGGGGTATAAATGCATAATTGGTGCTAAAATTAAGGGAATAGCCTCATTTGATAGTTATTTTGGAGATCAACACACACACTTTCTCACCACCATTTCACACACTCCATCTGATTCATTTCTTCCACCCTTCATTTCATCCATTCAATCAACTTGATCTTCAACAATCATCCATCAATCTATCCTTCCACCACTTGAGAAGAGGAAAGCATCAATGATTGAAGAAGTTAGCATTTTGAAGAGAAGGAAAGGTATCTCCATAAAAAGGAAGCCAATCTACTTTTCAATTGTTGATTTTCTTCTTATTTTGACTCAAATGGAGCAAGTCTTTGAATGTATTGATCTAAACACAATGTGTAGTGGATAGTCCTATAGTAGGGCTAATCATATGATTGGTTGAAAAGAATGCTAGATATGTAGGATTTGAGATGTTGAATTGAAATAATGAAGGGTATCTCCATAAAAGGGAAGACAATCTACTTTTCAATTGTTGATTTTCTTCTTATTTTGGCTCAAATGGAGCAAGTCTTTGAATGTATTGATCTAAACACAATGTGTAGTGGCTAGTCCTATAGTAGGGCTAATCATATGATTGGTTGAGAAGAATGCTAGATATGTAGGATTTGAGATGTTGAATTGAGTTAATTTTGGATTTTCTTTTATGATTAATGAATCATGTTTAATTTCAATACTTGTGTGATTAAATTATCTATTCATAGGTTTATGATGGTCATTCCAATATTATGATTAGGTATTTAATTGAATCATATATTAAGATGAGCATGCATGTTAGTGTGAGGGGAGGTAAGCCATACCCTTCTTATACTTAGAACATTCATAGGGGGACACTGATCGGTGTCGTTTTCACCTAGATTTTAGTGTCTTTTTATTATGTATTTTGTGTGTTTTTATTCATTTTGTATATCATTTGGTGGTGTTATGTAAAGATATGGAGATGTGTGCCTTGAAATGATAAATGTGTGATTTTCATGATTAAGTGTCTTAAATTGTGCTACATTTGTGAATATTTAGAGAATTAGTAAATTGGTGTAATTTGTGTGATTATCAGGTAAAAATGGATTCTAGACATGATAAAGAAGATGTGGGAAAAAACAGAGCTCGATTTGGAGTTAAAACGAGGGAGAATGAGTCAAAGCAAAATGCTGAAAAATGCACGTCCCATTTGTGTAATTTTTCTGTACTTTTTTGGAGCTCAAAAATAGAAGTGTGATACATGGTTGGAAATCCATAGAAAAGAGGATCGTTTTGGTATAAGGAACACTTCAACCGGAGCCCAAACGAGAAAGTTATGATTAAAATGGTGACGTCGCGCAAGCAGTTCTTACTCAGCACGGTTGTGCTACTTTGCATGACTTGTTATACCCTCAAATGTTGGAATTTTTCTCAGATCTATATATGGTTGGAAAGCCACGGAAGAGAGGATCGCGTGAGCGCAAGAATCACTAAAAACAGAGATCGGATGTGGAAGTTATGCGCGAAACGGTGAGACTGCGCAGCACGCGATACGCTACACGGCCCGTGTACCGAGCACGGCCCTGTAAGGCATGGGCGTGCTCGGACACCAGAAAACGCTACACGGCCACCTCCGTGACCGTGTGACGCTGCACGGCCCGTGTAGGTTCAAAAGACAGTTTTATGATCTCTAAATGTTCTAGAAGCTTCCATGGGGGTATAAATACATGTTTTGACCACAAAATTCGAGAGGAATCATTTTGGGAGCAGTTACACACATTCCACACCACATTTTCACACACATTCGTCTCCATCTCTTCCACCCTTCACTTCATCCATCAACTCCACTTGATCTCTTCAAATCCATCCATACATCCATCCATCCACCAATCTAAGAAGAGGAATTCATCAAGGAGTGAAGATTTGAGCATGTTGAAGGAGAGGAAGGCCTACATTGCAAGGGAAGCCAACTTACCTTTAATTTGTGATTTTCTTCATTATTTAGCTAGATTAGAGCATGCCATGGATTGTAATGAATTATTCATGATTTGTTGTGGCTAGTCCTCATGTGAGGCTAGCAATATGATTGGTTAGGAATTATGTAGATTTTGCACACCACATGTTTGATGAAATGATTGTTATGAATATTTTCTATTATGAATGCTTATTCTCATTTGATGCATGATGTGTGTGGTTAAATTCTCTATGCATAGTGTTATGATGGCCATTCCAATATTATGTGTGGTGGTTTAATTGAATCATTGATTGTATTAGGTGACTTGGTTAGTATGAGGGGAGGAAAGTCATTCCCTCCAAGTGCTTAGAACCTCATGATAGAACATTAGTGATGAACTAGTGAGGGGAACCAACTTATGATCATAGTACCCATGAGGGAATTGAGAGTAAGACAATCTTAGGAGATTTAAACTTGTAAAAGAGTTGAGAACCTAATCACCTTGGCCATAGGGGTTAGGGGTACAATTGTGATTGCCCTTAGTATCATAACTTGAAAACCATCAAAGCATGTGTGTGTGTGAGTCTATATAAGTCTTTTCCATGAGTGTTGCTTGCCTTGCATATTTCTTAGATTGCTCTACCTTCATCCATCTTCCATGTCCATTGTATCCATCTATCTTTCATTGCTTTCCTAGTTGTTAGTTTATAGTATAATCAACCCCCCTCATTCTTTGATTCGTCCTACTAGAGTAAAGCATTTCTCAAACACGGCTACCCACTTTCGCCCTTGGGTTCGATATCTTATAAATTTTGCACTTGGTCACTTACGTGCTACACACGATAGAGTACACTTGCTCTTATCAATTACCGAAATTGAAACCAAGTTCAGACACTTAAGAAATTGAGTGAAAATAACCAAACTCATGATCATAGTACCTCAAGGGAATTGAGATTAAGAACAATCCTAGGAGATTTAGACTTGTAAAAGAGTCGAGAACCTAATTGCCTTGGCCATAGGGATTAGGGTAAAAACGTGATTGCTTTTAATCCAAAATTAATGAAGTTCACCATCAAGAGTTATGCATATCTAGCTAGATTCTTAACCATGATTATGATTAGTCTTGCTCCCTTCTTAAGTGAATTCTACCTACATTTCATTCATCATATTACTTGTTCGATATTTGATACATTTCATTGTTAGTTTAGTTCTTAGTTAATTGATTAAAATAATAAGTAGTCTAAATACCAAACCTTCAATCTTGACATTCTTACAAAGCATAAATCAATGACAAATTCGGATATAACCATAAGTTTACTTTCTCTTGGGACGACATACTTACAAATTTTGTTACTTGTTCACACGTGTACAACAACGATAGAGTCTCTTACTCTTAAACATTTTACTAGAAATGCGACCAAGACCATTCACTAAATAATTTTTACTAGTCACTATTAAATGCATTTTCCAATTTACTCCCATAATTGTCAGGATAAAAGATAAAAATAACGGGGCATCATTATCTCAGGGTTGACCGCATTAAATAGGGTGGGTGAAAGTACTTTTAAAATTTAAAATTTATCCCAAAAGTGGAAAAAACTTTGTGAATAGAACATCTGACGTAGGCCGAATAGAACAAAAGTGTAGGCCGAATAGATGTGTTTGTTGGCCGAATATAGTAAATTGTGGTTTGTCTAGACGTAGGCCGAATAGAACAAAAGTGTAGACCGAATATATGTGATTGTTGGTCGAATAGAGCAAATTGTGGTTTGCCCAAATATAGGCCGAATAGAACAAGTGTGGTCGGGCGAATAGAACAAAAACGTAGGCCGAATAAATGTGCTTGTTGGCCGAATAGAGCAAATTGTGATTCGTCCAGATGTAGGCCGAATAGAACAAGTGTGGTCGGCCGAATAGAACAAAAATATAGGCCGAATAGAACAACTCTAGGCCGAATAGAACAAATCATAGGAGGAATAATGTGTAAGCACAGACTTAGGCCGAATAGAACAGCTGTGGTGGGTCGAATAGAACAAATATTTTTTAGGAGTAAAATCAGGGCAAACTCGATGTAGGCCGAATACCACACTTTGAAGTAGGCCAAATAGTGTGTAAATATGGACCGAATATGACAATGAGGGAGCACATACCTACATAGTACCCGATATTGTACTTTGGCACTTTTTAAAGAAAAAGATAGGAATCGAATTCCTCAATTGTACTTTTGGTTCAAAAAGGAAGAAATCTGATTCTTCAAACATGTGATTAGTGGGTCCCTTTTAAGATCATTTTGGCCACTTCCAAGAAAAGTGACTAGAATAAATTGTTTTTAAGACATGTGGCCACTTAAATTGTTTTTAAGACATGTGACCACTTAAAATTACTTTTAAGTAAGAGTGACTTCTTTTTGACATTATTACTATTTACGTCTATCCGTATCTAATGAGATTGGTACAAATAGATTTAAATGCACAATCTCAGAGATTGGTACAAATAGATTTAAACGGATTTGAGTATGTGCACAGAGTCAAATAGGTTAAGTTATCCTTCACTCAAGTGAGATACGCATGTGCATAAAATTATAGTAAGAACAGACCGTCACATATAAATTGTTAAATGACTGATATTCAATTAATAAAAACATATATTTTATAAACAATTTATAATATAAATATATATAATAATAACAAAGGTTTCACACAATATTTGCCTAATATATACAAACATACGCTTTGCTCTTTAGTGGATAATATTTGTCGATAATAGCAATTTTTTCGTGGAATGGAAAAATTCAAGATTGAGGGAACTATACGTGTGATTACATTTTGTCGCATATTTGTATTTTTGTTGACAAGAAAGTCACAAATTAATATTAATAGTTGCAATCATGACATTTAATCCCACGCTGCAAGAATATCTAATACCAATAATACAACGAGAGTATACTCCCTTAACCATGAAAATGTGCATCCATTCTGTTGATATGAGTTTAAGAAAATGTATTATTGGGCTAATTTTTTTTTCGATAATATAATATTTGTAAGTATTAAAAAAAAAGTATGAAGGCATATTATAAGTTGGGAAGTTGAGATATGGGACTTGGGAGTGACATTTTTTACATCAAAGTATATATATAATGTGGTTATTGTGAGTGATGTAGATATGTATATAGGACAAACGTAAATAAAACGTGTACATATCAATCCACATGGAAGTTTTTAATTAATTATATACATATATATTATAGGAGTAGCAAATAAATTGTTGATAAGTGGTTTTGTCCGAATGAATTTAGGTTTGCACTAATCCAAAGTAATAATAGAACAAAACCAAACAATCAAACCTAACGATAGGCAAAAATGTATTTTTTATTTTTATTTTATTTTGATTTTTTAAGCAGTCTCTCTCTATTGATTGGGAAGCATAAAACTCGTTTAGACACTCAATTCTCAACTCTCACTATATATATTTCAAACTCTTTTATTTATAAAAACAGAAACATTTAGGTTCCAATTTGATAATTAATTTATTTTGTCAGGAGATAAAAAGAAAAGAAAAGAAAAACTCAAATAATAGGAGTATAAGCTCATTATTTAGGCTTTCCAAATACTAAATTAATGAACTATGGTTTGCAATATTGTGTAAGATTATACTCGCCGTACTTCATAATTTCAAATATGTTGGAGTTTATACACTTTAATTTTATTTTTAAGAATAGTTTGACAGAATCCAAAATTTTAAAAAATAAATAAAATAGAAAAATAAATACAAGTTTTTGTTAAATATTGGAAAGGCACATGCATAAGATGATGATGACAAATGGCAATATATTTTTGTCTTAAATTTGGTTTATTAAATGCCAGATTAAAATCTTAAATGGTCGCTTTCTAACGAAATGAAACGAAATAATATTTCATTTTCATTTTTATATACGGCGAATAAATCATTAGGTGTGATAGGCCAATCAACCCTACCATATCACATATTCACACTTGACTTCTGCTATAAAGACTAATCCTTCCTCTAGTATTATTATACATTTCACATTTATTTATTTAATTTAATTCTATACAATTTTCACACTAGAAAATAAAAAATAATCAATACAAATAACTTTTCGATACATGATAACATATAATATAATTTACTTCGTACTTTATTTAATATCTAAATATGTCACATTATCCCTTTAAAATTAATAAAACAAAATTTCTTAAATAACATTCTACTAACTGTGAAAACATAGTTGGGAACTTAGAACATAATTTTTATATTTCATATATTAGATTAAAAGTTTGAATTTTTCTCTTATGATGTACTATGGAGTATGTTTTTCTTTTACAATATAAATTAGTAGTATTCATTCAATAATTTAAAATTAGAGATGCAATGGTTTGAAGATTGGTTTATTATAATTTGCCCAAAAAAAAAAAAAATCAATTTCTACATACCTGTATGCAGGGAGTAGGTGATATACTTGTTTTTTATTTTATTTTATTAAACAATGGAGATAAAAAAGACTGATGTGATTAGTCGAATTTTGGGTAAAAAGTTGAGATGATTCAGAATCTGGAATCACCAGCTTTTTTTTTTTTTTCATGCATGTCTGTTCACCTTTATACATTTATACTCAAACTCAATCATACAGTTCTAGTTTTATCTTTTTAATAATGCATATAAATACTTTCTCCGATCAATCTAAAAGATATTCAAAATGCGTCAAATTTAAATGGCGTTTGGTTAGATGTATTAGGGAAGGGTAATGAGAATATAAGAGTATGAATTTTCATTTCTCATGCTTGGTTAGAGACAATGAGAATTCAAATCCCTCAATCATTCTTATATATTCAATTCAATATATACTATACTACTACTCCTTCAATCACTTTCATTTCTATTTTCATTATCTTCATTAATGATTCTCATTACCATTGTCATTCCAAATTTTGAACGAAGCGGCTCCTAAAGATAAACATATTATATTTTTGTAAAAAATTACATCACATGAATTATTATTTCCATATAACACAATTACCCATTATATATATAATAACAATACTATTTAATCTACGCATAAAAATCAAAAGATTATCTTTGCATTTGTCGAATGGGGTATAATTTGGTAAGATGATGTAAAATACTCAATTTCAATTGCACATTTTCTTTTCTAAGCCACATCAAAAAATCTGCATACTTAAAATATAGTAAAAATAACGTTTAAAAATAACGTATAATATCAACGTCATTGTAATGGTATAATATTATAAATATGTCACATTTTTTTTAACATGAAATTTATTCAAAATCAACTCATACATTTTATTCAATTAGATTATCCAAAATTCTTATTTTTTCTTATGTCAGAATTATTTTTTCATTAATTACGTGTAAATCAAAACATGCAAAACGTATCATTTTTGTGATTAAAAATAGGGATTTTTTGAGTGCATTTTGTAACAATATTTAAAAGTTATAGAATTTTATTTTTCAAAAAATGAGAATTAATTTACCATAAGAGTAAAATTAGATATTTTTTTCACCCTAAATTTTACTACTATAAAATAATGTAGGGAGTATTTTATACTCTCTCCGTCCGCCACAAAGGTGGACATTTGCTTTTTGCATGTGGATTAAGGAGTATTATTATTTAAAGTGTAGTTGGTAGTTGTATTAGTGGGGTGTATGGGTCCCATAAAGTTATTGTATTAATGATGTGTGTGGGTCCCATGTGTTTAAAAGGAGAAATGTAAATTTTTGATTCGGACGCCCAAAATGACAAAATGTGGACCTTTCGTTCGGAACTAAAACTTTGACGCACGAGTTGTGTGAATATTGAGAGCACACACCGCCAACGACCAAAAATAAATGGCGCGAATGATCTCCGATGAGAAGCTCTCGACAACAATCTCCCACAAATTCAGTTAATTTCAAATTGCATTTTATTCAATGGAGCAATAATTATCGCTGTGAAATTTGAGCAAATTTGCATTGATATCATACATGAATCTCGGTTTCCACTGCTGCAACGCTCCAATTACAGTCCGCCGGCCCTTTAGCACCGCCGTGCAGGCGACTTCGCCGTCGCTGACATGCGTGTACTCCGCCACCAGGTCCGCGCCGCCTTCAAAGTGAAAAGTCATCGACGGATAATCGTTAATCCCTCCGTCAAATTATAGCAATGTCGCAGTCCGAAGTAAGCTACGCCTACCCTTCTCAATTTCTTCTGTTTGAAATAGGTCTCCTTTATCAACCTTCTCATATGCCTTCGTCGGTAGAACTGTGTACTTAACTCCGGTGTCCATCAAAACGCCGCCGTTTTTGAGGGAAAATGTGGTTGGGGATATTCCCAATTTTGTTCCCGCGACGCTTATGTCTGTTAAATTCAAGAAAATAGTAGAATAATCCGTGTGTATTAATGAGGTGGTTTTCACCTGTTTTCCACGAGAATTTGATATATCTTTCCCCAATGTTAAGTAACTTGTTCCATTGTGCAAGCAATAAGAAAATTGTCCGTTAATTTGGCTGCGTAGCTGCCTCACAAGAGAAAATGGGTTTCTATCCAATCCCAATATTCCAGAGTAATCGCCGTAGAGTTCTCTTTTTGAGCAGCCGAAAATGAATCCTGTAAATGATTTCTGAGGTGTTAGAGGCAACTGTAGTGTATCTAACGAACCTGCTATTGTGTATTTAGCATCCTTTGATCCATAGGAAACTTTGCAAACACACTGGTTTTTTATGCAACTGCAGATTTTTTTTGCGCAGAGAGGATGGTTGCAGGGAAGGGATTTGTAGCTGCTGGAGCTCGCTGGATTGTAAGTGTTTGGTTTTTTTCCACAGTGAGTCCAGATGAAGCCACTCCCTGTGTCCAACAGCAACTTCACCTGCTTGCTTGGAGTTCCGATTTTAATGTTCACGAAATAACGTAGCTCGCTTTGATGGTATATCTGTATTTTTTTTCCAATCAACTGTTGCATTTGGATTTAAAGAAATATGTTCTAGATGGTGCGATAATCTGGTAACTTTTTTATGTTTTTGAAGTGTAGTGAGCTTTCCTGGGTAGAAAGGCGAGTCGGTGGAGTCCCATGGGTTGAGCTTTAGGCTTAGCCCTCTTGTTCGGGGTGGATAGCAGAGGAAGAATGTCAGCAGGAGATGGATGAGATAGAGCTTTCTATTGGCACTGCTCATTTTCTTGTTTCTTCAGGTTTGAAACATTTCAGCCTTCAGGTAGATATACTGCTTTTCTAACCATCTCCATCATAGAAAAATGAATGAAGGGCTAGGAATGGTATTAAATTCAGATTTTGATGAGATTAATTTCATTCACTTGTTTGCATGCCTTGCTTTGTTTTTATGCTAAATTAGTTTATCCCAACCATGAAGAAAAGTTTCATGGATTTTCCCCGTGTGCCAATTATATTCTAATTTAAAGTTACTTCTATCTTTGGTTATGTAGATAAGTCTTAAATTATTACGCATGAACAAATTAACTTCATTTGCCTTTAGTTGTAATACCGATAGAATTTAATTTATTTCTGCTAAGTTCTTTCGTTCTAGAATAGACCAAGACAGAAAATTATAGGAAGATTTCAAACTTTTTATGAAACACATCTTCCACAGTTGAGAATTGGTATTTCATATAATTTAACTATTACCCAGAAGCTAGTAATGTAGACAAAGAACCTAAATTAGTCCAAGAATCTGAGTTGCAGTACAATGTAGCAATTTGATTTTGATTAAGAGATGGACTAAACTCACATGGATAATAAACTATGGAGCAAAATTTTTATTGTTTACCATCACAAAATTTGGGATCATCACGATGTGGAAATTGTTTCTGCTGATATATTCCTACATCTTAAATTCAATTATCCTCATTTGCAAACCCTCCAACAGGTGTGCAGAGAGAAACAGTTAGATGAGAAACTACTCGTTGCTGCGTATTTACAAAAATGTGTATGCATTTCTTGATATTACATTTTCTGCATAGTTGCTTATCTGTTGAACCCCAGAAGAACACCGGAAAAAGGATAATAATCAATACCAACCTTTGCAGTTTTTGTTACTTAGAATAAATCGCAGAATTGCCATCTTCCAATTTATATTTGAGCAAAATTGCAATTTATATTTACTTAAACCAAGAAGCTAGTGGTGTAGACAATGCAGCCTTAATCACACTATTATCAATTTAGACAGCAAAACTGAGAAAAGCAGATGGCTATTCTATAAAACTTCATTCATTTTTTATATAACCTGAGTAGCTTATTATCCCTCTATCCCTTGCGCAATCATCATTGACAAATTTCAATACATTGGTATTTATGTCAAAAATGAACCTTTTATTCCACTGTTGGTATGCTCCAAGTATTGATGAAGGCCCATGCATCAGTCCTACGCGCATAATCCCGGGGGCAGTGTTTACATACCTATTACGAGTCTCATAATCAGCCCCTTTAAGGTGAAAAGTCATGCTAGCATAGGTTTTCATCCTGGGGTCTTGTTTATAACAAAGCTTCAGGAAGTTAGTAGTCACGTTCACTCGTTCAAGCTTATCGTTGTAATAGTCTTCGAATTCTTTGATCACCTTTTCATAAGCCTGTTTTTTAAGGACAGTAAGTGGAGTTCCTGTGTCAATATAAAACCCACCTTGATTATAATGAAATAGAGCTGGAGAAAGTCCAAGCCTCTTTTTACCTACACTAATGTCTCTCAAGTCCAAGAACATAGTAGGTTTATCAGGATATAATATCTGTGTAATCTTAGCATCTTTCCTGAGTCTTGGGATGTCGTTTCCAAACCTTAAGTAGCCACCCCCTCCGTACAGGCAATATGAAAAGCGCCCTCGAACTAATTTCTTCACTTGGCTTATCAACGATACAGGTGACTTGTTCAAATCCCAAAATCCCTGAGTATATTGGAGACTGAGTTGAGCATCCAAAAGTTATGTTGGTAAAAGTCTTCAGCCTGTTGTTTTTCTTTGGTAGAGTAAACGAGTCAGATGAAAGAACTGCTTGAACCTTACTTGTGGGGTAACCTTCTACTTTATACGTCAAGGTGCAAACACACTGCCCCCGTATACATTTACACATGTCCTTGGCCATTCTGCACAGGGGATGCTGACAGGGAAGTGCTTTGTATGTTCTAGATCTTGCAGGATCAAAATCAGATGTTGATGGCTTGCAACGCTTCCAGATCGGCCCGCTGCCTGTGTCGAGGAGTAGAGTGACCAGTGTGAGTCGTTTCCCTATATTGATTTTAGGGAAAATAGATTTTTTCGTCTGCTAACTTTCATTCATTTTGAAATTAGTTCATTAACTTTTTTAATTTTGAAATTAGTCCGTTAATTTTATAACAATTTTGAAATTAGTCCATTAACTTCATAAAATTCAACATTTTGGTCATTTGACCTGCTATTGCAGGTCATTTGAATATTTTAACCCCAATTAATCTATATCATATTTTTATTTAACCAATTTTATCTCACTTTTTATTTTTCACTTCCGTATACCAAACAAACAATATTAATCTCATTACTAAAGTGGAGCAAATTTGACTAAATATTGATACTTCCTCCGTCCGCTCGTAAGAGAGTATTTTTTCCATTTTGGTCTTCCGTTCCAAAGAGGGTCACTTTCTTTTTTACACACATGAGATCCACACACACCCACTAATACAATTAAAATATGGAATCCACACTCCCACTAATACAACTACCCACTACACATTAAATAACAATACTTCTTAATCAACGTGCACAAAAGTAAAATGCCCTCTTAACATTTTTTTTTTTTAGAATAACCTGCTAATGACCTGTTGAAACGGACGATTTTATTGAATTTGGTAAACATGATGGACGATTTTCAAAATTTTCAAATATAATGGACTATTTTCAAAATTCTGCAAATATAATGGACTATTTTCAAAAAGTGAAAAACTTATGGACTAAATTCAAAATTGGGCAAAGTTAACGGATAAAAAAAACCTATTTTCCCTTGATTTTTAACTGCGTAATTTAAATTCGTTTGTTCCGTTGGGATTTGTATTGCACTAGCGTTGAAAGTGTTGTCTTTAAGAGCCCTTGTTTTGGAGGACATTACCATCATCTGAACTTTCTGTGTTTGATTGAGATGTGGCTGGTAGAGGGGTGACTTTGGGGAGTCCCATGGGATGAGTTTAGGCTATATCCTGTGAATTCAGGAGATACAAAACTTAGCAGGAGGAAATGGAGGAATAAAATTGTAATTTGACAAGCTTTGAGCCTACACATCGTTGAGGATAGATATTCAGATAGTCTTGCATTTCTGATTTTATACCATTCTAAAGCAGATTAGAGATGGATTGCTTTTATAAAGAGAATCCACTTTAATTAAATAGAAGATAATCTGATAGTCTTGCATTTCTGATTTTATACCAGTGTAAAGAAGATTAGAGTCGAGAGATGGATTGCATTTATAAAGAAAATCCCCTTTAATTAAACAGATATGTGAATAAGTTAAAAAAATCTTATTAGTGTGGTAAAGTATTCCTTGTATGGGTTCACTTTACATCCAGTAGGTGTGGGCATGGGTTTCGGGTTTTCGGATCGGGTACCCGAAAATTCAGGTTGAGAATTTTATTATCCGAAATTTATTGGATCCGAAAATTCGGGTACCCGAAAATGCCTTTTTTTTTAAGTATTTTTATAATAAATTAATTAGGTGTGATTTAAATAAATTTTTTTGGATTAATTACTACTAGGTACACACTTTATACCTCTAATTACTACTAGATACATTGATTTAAAATAATTATTATTATATATAAAATATTAAAGTAAAATACCAAATATACCTCTAAACCCATACACTTTTAAACCACCAACCCTACCCCTCACCCACCCACCCGCCGGATCACCATTGACCGGCCGTTGACCGTGTTGACTGGCGTTGACCGGCGTTGACCGACAGTTGACTGCCGCCGCCGGAGCTCCGTCGGACCACCACATTTTTTTGCTGCACACACTTTTTTTTGCCTGCACATACTTTTTTCTACTGCACACAACATTTATGTGCAGCACATTTATAGGGGTAATATTGGAATATCACTATATATTTTTGTAGTTAGTAGTAATACTTTTGTATGTTTGTATCTCATAGTAATTAAGGATTTTTTTGTGTACCTAGTAGTAATCCTCTCAATTTTTTTTAATATTTAATCTTTGAGGCAATATTTTATTTGATCTCTTTTATCATTTTTTTCTTTGTTTTTAAATAATTATAAAAGAATATAATAAATTCATATCGCATCATAATAATATTAATTTTTATACTAATGTTAGGATTTAGGTAGTATATTTTAATTATGTTGTGAGATATTTAAATTTATAAGTATATTTTTATATGTTATTTTTATCTAATTAATTAAAATATTTATACATTAAAGTATATGATAATTTAAATCATATTAAAATTAATAATATAAGGAGAATTTAAATTTAAATTTGATAAGATAAGGATGTAATAATACAAAAATTGTGTTTTTATTATGTAAAAATAATTGATAATTTACAAAATAAATAAATTTAATTAAGTAATGTTTAAAGGATAATAAATATATTTTATGATTAAAAAATTAAGAATGCATCAAAATTTTATTATTTCATGATTCAAAATATTTTTTATAATTAACATAAAATTGTAAAAAAAAAAAAAAAAGAAAAATTTCGGGTACCCGATCGGGTAATTCGGGTATGTTTTCAATACCTGAAACCCGAACCGAAGTTATAGCTTTGGGTTCGGGTAAACCCAAAATTTCCCGAAAAAATCGAGTTTTTCGGGTAATTATTTTTTGGATCGGATTGGGTACCCGAAACCCGAAAATAAATGCCCACCCCTACATCTCAGTGGGTTTATGTCTTTTTTTTTTATCGGTAAATGTTAGTTGTTAATCGAGTTAGTATACACCAAGCACCTTACTTCCCCTTCTCACTTAAGTGAAGAGTCCAGTGGCCAGATGGACTATTATATCCGAGGATTTAGAATATTTAAGATATAATTGTCTTTTCAATCCAAAAATAAAGAAAGTTTATCGTGCAACCTGATTCACAAGTGGCTCTATAAGTTTGAACATGGGTAGAAGGTTATTTAGTTCTTCTTCATAAAAACTGAGAAAATGTTTAATTCATATTGAGTAAATAAGTGTAGTAATTAGAGAAATTAAATAGAAGGCGAATCAATTCATCAGGATAAAATTCTTTGTACATTTCTATTCACGTATTATATATAGTATGTATATTTTTACACAAACCAATCATTCAATCTAAGATGATGATTTGTTTTCCAAACATTCTTCGATTATAAAAACCGACTGTCCTTTCACACTGCTATTTCCTACCATTAATTTCAACTCATAGAAAGAAATCTCAGTAATATCAATCCCGACAAAGAGCAAACAGGATTTACTCTTCACGCAGATTGCCAGAATGTTTATGGGCCAGATCTAGCTGAAAATGTAAACCTCATCGAACCCTCTCCTGCAAGCATGCAAAAAAAAATGAAATAGAGAAGGAGATTTAGAGAAATTGCATATTATTAAATAAAGAGGGGAAAGGTCGGATGTTCTGTTACATTTTGGTGTTGCATCTCATGTTATACTTTCGCATGTTATTCATATAAAGGTTCGCAACAAGAGGCAAAACACCTAAGTGTAATAGAAGATCTGGCCCAGGGAACGGAGGAGAGAGAGAGAGAGAGAGACCCAGCCTTTCCACAATATGTGGGACTGTGATTATAAATAAGGTTGTCAAGCACTTTTTGGGAGGATGGCCTGTTCACTGACATTCTAGCTTCCCTGAGATATATCATAGAAAAGGAGATGAGACGACAACGGTTAGGCATGGATATTCTCTGAAATCCAATTTGCAGATAATTTATAGTACATTGCACACAATAAATACATGTAAAACAATTATCAGTAGGAATAACTACTTGACACTATTTAATTAATTATCACTTGATCGAAGAGACATTCTGAAACCAGCTGCTTTCAATTATTTCTTCAGTGAGAGAGGGAGAAGAATGATTGATTGATTGATTTGCAGGATGAGCTTTGGTGGGGGATAAAGAACTGAACTCTATATGCACCAAATTTGAATAAAATTTATTACCTTACAAAGAAGTTGGCAACTTGTTGAGTGACTTGAATAGCATCTTCTGTGTGTGGGATCCCCGATAAACCCCACTCAAAAGCATTTTTCTGTGGACCAAATATGTTAAAATTTGCCATTTCATACAAGTACTTTTGATTGATTTAAGTATTATATATTCTATGAAAAAAACAAACAAATGTTGATTTGGGAAGGGCGGAGTCAAAGATTTTGGAATCAGCTAATTGCAATAAGGTATAATACTAGCCAACAAAACATTTTAACAGAGAGATATTATGACTTCTCTGTAGTTAATGAGTATACGAGTATACCATATGTATTATACCTCTGGGTGCCACTGAACTGCAGTCACTGGGTATCTGCGTCCCTGAACTGTTGAAACATATACCTTATGCAAATTGATAAATTGGAAGGAGATCAGTGAAATAGCTGAGATGTCAAGAAATGTAGTCGAAGTAAATAATACCACATAAGTCAAGATACTCATGTGAAAACAATTTGGTTTCTTGGATACCTTGCCATCTCTGTCTGCACTAGTTGTTAGGATCTTAAAGAAGCTACAGAGTTTCTTGTTCTCTTGGAACTTTTCAGGTGATATCCCAAACTGTGTTACAGATTGAACATAATGGTCACGTAAAGAAATGTTGTACTGGTAACAGTTATCAGATACAAATTTGCTTGTTCTTTTACATTTGCTTAAAAAGGGACATCAAATGCTCTGCTTGTTGCTTAGTTAAAGTAAATATTATGCAGTTACTTAAAACGTGTTGTTTATTGATTATAAACACTTGATTGAATTAAATATTATGCAGTTACATCAAATGTCTTGTTCTGAATCAAATGTTCCTGGATAGCAGCGATGACAAACAATCAGCAACCATTTCGATCCTTTGAATAATTTGAGGTGCTTAGATGATTAGCTTTGCTAAAGCCTAAGTTATACAGGCAACTGGTGATACATGATACCATTATAACCATTTATTTATTTACAGTTGATCTTGGAATACCATAATACAAAAGAAATTATGCGATTGGTTATCTTTTGAGATAGAGAACTTGCCTGGTGATTTTGAAACACTAAATGTTCAGTACTGAGTTTCATCAGCAAAGCTGGAGGAAATCTGCACAGGAGATTAATATGTATATACACATACACACACAAACAATTTAATTTTATGAAGTCATGCAAATATCTAGCTAGAACGATAATCAGCTCACCAGAGAGGAGCATTGAGAAACTGGCACCTCCAATCATCTTTATTTCAAATAATGATTAAATAATTTTAAAGGCAAACATGAATGCTTAAGTTGTTTAAAGATTTAATCCTAAATCACAGCACCCGGAAGCAAACTTGTCAGACTTTGTTCACTGGATAAAAACACTCCCAATAAGTATTTCGAGATAATATCGAAACAAACCCTGTACTCATGAATGCTCAAATCAGAAACATGTCTGTAAATCATCCAGAAAACAACACAAACTTGATTGATCAAATTTAAGAGGACTCCTTTTATCACTCAAAACTAGTATTAGCTTGCAATGACTACATTTTACTAGCATTCCAACTTCAGCTAGACAACCAAAATGAATTGCAACCTAAGATGAAATGACTCCATAACTGAATTATTACTAGTATTTGTTTTAATGACTTAAATATCAGTTATTACCTTTGGAATAAAGTTTCATTGATATCTATATTTTCATTGAATAGCAATGTAGAAGTTTGACCCTTTGCATTGAATCTCTCCAGGATCACGCTGTCCTGTAATCAATAAAAATGGAAACATTTTATTTATCATAACGTGAAATATTAATCAGTGTGCATGGAAAGAACTAGAATAGTAGCATAAAGTCACAACAAAGTTTATGGAAATTTTGCAGCTGCAACCCAGAACAGATGGGCTTTTTGTCATAGTAATCCTCCGACGAGCTGCTTACAAATGAGACAGGGAGAGGGATCATCTCAAAGCACAATCATGTAAAATTTCAAAATCTACTTTTGAGGGAGCATGCATTAGGGGAGGGTGTCATCATGAAGTAACTGCTTATATAGCTATGGATGTGTCAGAATCAGTTTTACCTCACTCACAATCTTGGTTACTAGTTCAAAACCTAAGCAGATGGCAAGCAAAGGGAAAAAATATTCGGTGTCATTCTTTCGCAGAACTTCCTGTAAACAGATGAAAAAAACAGTCATAATTGAGACTTGAGAGACATCATAAGCGGGCAAATGAAAATATAAGAAATTTCATTAGTTCTATCCAATATATCCTGAACAAACTAGGAAGTAGAAAAGGTACTTGTATCAAAATAAAAGAATTTAAAATAACTTAAATGTTGAAGTACCTTAAATATCAATTCAACAACCTCAAAGTAAGGACCTATTTTGTCCCGCCCTCCGGTGAAGATCACCCCATTAACCAAATTGATTTTCTGCAGCATAAATTATAAAGTTAGGTTTATGGCCATTTGCACATGTAAATCTATAATTTTTAAAGACAAGTTAACAAAACTTAATCAGAAGGTGGTATTTTGTAAATGCACCATTACTGTAGCATGCTAAAGATAGGTTGAAGTTGGACTTTTCATCAATGCCAAATGAATTCATCACCTTGAAAATATTGCATTGGAACACCTTAGAGGACAAATGCTGCCCTCATTCTGATGATTCTGGTAGAGTCACATTTTTCAACGGAAGATGCGGTGACTAGATAATGCTGAGAATCACCAATAGATAGAAGGTAGAAAAGGCTGATTTGATATAGTAGTAATATTAAGCTGAATCTTAAGCAACTACCTCAAAGAATACTTAACCTTACAAAACACAGATAGCATGTCATATTTCTACTTCTATATGCTACAGTCTAAACTGTCTCAGTTTGGTCTCTGTTTTTCATGATTTTAGCCCTAGCAACATAAATACCATACGACAAAGGATTGTTTAAAACCAATCTACAGTAACATTCTCATTTCCCATCATCCATGAACCATAAAGGTCAACTATTTTACTCAAGGGCTTAATCTTTATTTTTAGGGATTGATGCTAATCTTAGGGTACCTATAATTGATATAGTGACAATATCTACAAAGATACATCGATAATTCAATATATCATCCTTGTTTCCATGAAGCAACCCTTCTTCTCCCAGTTTGTTTTTTCTGCCTAACAAAGTGGACTAAGAGGGACATAAGAAATAGTATAATCCTTGGTCAAAATCTTTTCAGATCATCAAAAATTACTAGGAGCATTTGATTAAGTAATCTGAATAATTCCTACAGAGGTATATTTTTACTCCAAAATTCAATAAATCAAACAAATTTATATCCATAACAACACCAAAATCAGCTAGCATTAATTTGGTAAGTACCTTGAAAAGAACCTCCCAAGGTTCATTGTAAATGAGAGGAATGACTCTAGCACCTGCGGATTCAACAAACTTCACATAAGAGGCAGCAATGTACGAGACGTTAGCGGCGGTGTTGAGGCGGCCGGAGGCGCCGTCCCCGGGGTGACTGAGGATTCCGATGACCGGCCGGTAATTGAGTTTCTGGTCCACAACAGACCGTGGTACAGCCGCCAAAGCGTCTGTTGCACGCGCCGCGTTGGACTGAGCGGCGGTAGCAGAGCCATTGAGCTCCTTTGAAAAAGAGATGAGTAGGAAGAGGAGGCGGCGGAAGACGGAGGAGGAGGTAGAGGCTGGCGAAACAGTGGTGATGGAGTCTGAGGGAAGCGGCGGAGGCGGTAGAGATGGCGCCATTTTTGGTGGCTCAGCGAAGGCGTTTTGACATGGAGGAAGTTCAGTTGCTATTCATTTCCTTATTTAATCAACATTTATATTTAATAAATTAAAACAATATAATTAAAATATTTTATTTATATTAAAAGTGATGATTAATTAATTTGAAAAAAAGTGAGAGAAAATACAAGGTTTACTCAATATTAAAAACTTTTAATATTAGGTAAATCTAACGCCCTCCCCAATGGGAGGTATTTTGGATGACGTGGATGGATAGTAAAAAAACCCAGGGAGGAAGGTACTCTACCTGGGTATTTTGGGTGGGAGAGAGTGGAGAAAAAGGGGGTGTTTCTCACTCTCCAATCATGAAGAGAGTGCGGCGCGTGCGCTGGTGTGCGGTGGATGTTAAACAATATAAGTGGGCCTACAATAATGGGTTGTCCCCTCCTTCCTTTCTTAATTTTTTTTTCTTGGTTTACTGTACACAATTGGGAGGAGAGAGAGAGGAGAGGTGCTGATGTGGCAAAAATACCCAGCCTTTTTTAGTGCCCCATTGTGGAAGGCCTAATTATTTCAAGGGATTAAGTGGGACCCCTGGTTAGGTTGATTTTGTACTTTTCATTTGGAAATGGAACTTTTTAATTGTCTTGTGGGATTAAATAAATATTCTTACTTGGATTAATTAAGAGCTTAAAATCATACCTGCTCAATTCAGATAGCGACTCCATACACCCAACGACATCAAATAAATACTCCTCCGTCCGAGAACCGTTCACAGTATTTTTTTAATTTAAACTCAAATACTTCGCGATAGGTTTGTAATTCCATCTCTAGTTTTAAATAAATATTTTATTGAAATTAAACTCAAATAATTTTCGATAAGTTTGTAATTACGTCTCTATGGGTGAGTTGGAAGATGCAAGATTCCCTATTCCACTTAGTGTTACGTCTAGTATACGAAATTTGCAGGTTGAAAGGAGTAATACTCGTTTGTTTGTTTGTTTTTTAAGGCAATTCTCATTTGCCTCTGATTGTTTTTAGTTAAATAAATCAAATCATTGAAAAATTTGTTATGGGTGTGCTCAAATGACATTGACTTGATGATTTGATATATTGTTAGGAAGAATTTTATATAAATACTTAATTTTTAGTTTAAATCTGAAATTAAGATAGTATTTTTTAGTTTAATTTCAATTTAAAACCTTTATAAAATAATTTTATAATTGTTTCAATTTTTAAAGTTTAAATTAAATTTCTGTTCTCAAATTAGGATCCAACCTTTTCTGTCATTTTAAAACCTATACAACATTAATTTTCTCATTTCATGACAATTAAAAAAAAAATTACTCCTTCAAATCGAGCCACAATATCAAATACTATATACTCCCTCCGTCCCCTTGATACGTGTCCATTTTGTCATTTTGATTCATCTCAATATAAAATATTCATTTTCTTTTTTGGATTGATGTGACACACAAGAGACCCACACTCAACACTAATATAACTACCCAATACACATTAAAATATTATTTATCTCACCTCATTACACATTAAAATATTATACTCTATAATCCACGTAAATAAAGTAAATGAATACATATTAGAGGAACGGAGAGAGTATTATTTTTATTGATATTTTACATTGTTCCACATATTAAATTCGAAACAAAATAAAATTACAAGAAGCCTTAAAAAACATGATGTAGATAGTGTCTAGTATATAATCCATTAGAAATTATCTTTGACGGCTTTAAAGGCAGAGGGATATTTACAGGTGAACACTTGAAGCAATTTGGCAGTAGGTTTAGTGATCAGATCTAGCTGAAAATGTAAACCTCGTCAAACCCCTTCCTGCAAATATTGAAAACATGAACAAGGGAGAGAGAGAGAGCGACGAGGGGGGTGGGGGTGGGGGTGGGAGAGAAGAGAGTTACCCATGCTTTCCACGAAAGGTAGGCTTGTAATTATATATAAGGTTGTCAAGGACAATCTGGGAAGATGGTCTATTCATAGATATTCTAGCCTCCCTGAGAAATTTTGAGAAGAAAGTAGATGTAAACTTTCCAATTATCATGAACATAGAACAATTAAGCATAGATAATAGTATTAAAACTTCAAGGCGAGGCGATCGCATTTTGCAAATCGTTACTTTAAAAAGTACTACTTTGTTGTCCCTTTTAAGTGATATGGGCACACTACAACCCGCTATTCTTGAAAGATATCAGAACTCAGAAGAGAATGAGAGAGAAAGTCGAATTGCTCACACTAAATTTGAACAAAAATTACCTTATGACAAAGTTTGCAACTTGTTGAGTGACTTGAATTGCATCTTCGGAATGTGGAATCCTTGGCGAGGCCCACTCAAATGCATTTTTCTGGACGGAGAATATAAAGAAATTGCATCTCAAACAAATAAATCCTCGTATATGAAAAGAAATGAATGCTGCTCTTGTGTTTCAGAAGAGCAAAATGAATAGGACTGCTGTAAAATCGATGAATTACTTTAAAGAATGTACTGATTCGGTTAATTTATATCCACTTCTAAAGATGATACCTCTGGATGCCACTGAAGAGCAGTCACCGGATATCTGCATGCTTGCATTGTTGAAACATAGACCTGATGCAAATTGATAATGTGAAAGTCTATCAGGAACGAGTTAAGGTGTCAAGAATGTGTACAGGAAACAAATCCAAGACCGAGTACACAACAAAGTGGCTTCTTAGATACCTTGTTCTCTGCATCTGCACAAGTTGTTAAGATCTTAAAAAAGCTAGAAAGTTTCTTGCTCTTTTGGAATTTTTCAGGGGATATCCCAAACTGTATCAAAAAAGAAATTAAAGGATGTATAAAGAGAGAAATACTACTAGTAATGAATAAAGTGTGACAGCAAACGATATGCAATCATAAACTAAAGTTAATATTGTCTGAACTTATACCTGTTTTATATCCTACTGAATCGATTAAAGCTATTCAGGAAGATAAGTACTGACTAATAAATTAGCATCTCAGAACATTTGAGAGGATGCAGCACTTACCATATGATTTTGCATCAGGAGACAATCTGTACTCATCTTCTTCAGCAAAACTGGAGGAAATCTATGATCAAAGTATCACTGATTAGGAAAATGGAAAACATATACAGCAGCCATGGGTATCTACTTCAACCTTAAGACTAATGCTCACGTTACTTAAATTTTACCAATTCAAGGAAACAATTGAACATGGAAGAGCCTAATATGGAGAAGTTGGCATGTCAATACTAGCTGAGCATTCATTCTTAAAAAATAGCATGCCAAAGCCATCATTAAAATGATTTGAAAAACTACTACAAGACTAGTTAAAAATCATGTCCCAAATAAACAACTGAAAATTTAATTCTAAAGCTACAGATATACCTTTGAAACACAGTTTTATTAATATCTATGTTATCCATGAATTGCAAAGAAGAAGCTTGATCTCTTGCACTGAATTGCTCCAGGATGTTGATGTCCTGTAAACAGAATGAAATAGAAATATAAAATGGAAGCTAATACGATGATCTATGGTTGAAAGGCACTACGATTTTAAGTAGATATCACAGCATATCACGAGAAGATCGTGCCATTGCATAAATATATTTCACAAATCAGATTTGTGTCAGGGAAATAATATTTCAGAAAGTCAAACTAAAATGTATTGGACACATTAAAAGAAGACTATAATCGACCATGATGGCCCATTTTCAATAATATTCTGACTCTCATAAAGCAGGAGATAGAGATAGCAAAAACTCTGCGTAGTTATTTAGTTAAGTGAAAAACATCTGTTTTTTCCTCTATCCAGATACTCTATTGTTACATTTAGGACCACCAATTTTCAGAGCAAAGAAAGCATGGAGATGCTAATTAACCAAAAAAGTAGACATTTATGACAAGTTTCCCCCATCTCCCCATTTCTTTACCTTCTCTCTTCCAGGAAGAAGGGATGTAAACAGGGTGGACAGAGCTAAGACAAGTTATATACATGTGCATGTTATATGCATGCATTCGCCATTACCTCACTCACTACCATGGATACAAGTTCAAAACCTAAGCAGATGGCTAACAATGGGAAATGATGTCCAGCATCATTCTTTCTCAGAACATCCTGCATCATAAAGATGAAAATAATCAACAATTGATTCATTGCTAATTAACAATCTTCTGCAAATCTTTAGTTGCTAAAGAATCAAGAATAAAGGCCTACTCTTAGCTTCAGCATCAAGTGACAATAATCAAGTTAGGAATATTCGCGATGAAATAGAATAAGAAGGAAAGGCATGTTGAATTCCGTTTTAGAAAAAAAAGACACAGAGGTTATAAAGTACCTTAAAAATCTTTGTAACAACATCAAAGTAGAGACCAGTTTTGCAGGACCCTCCTGTGAAGATCACTCCATTAACCAAACTGAGTTTCTGCAACATAAATAACTTAGTTTACAGAATGTCCATTTGTGAGGACATGAATCCAAGACTACCATCAAACAAATAACACAACTTAATAAGAAGCAGGTGAAATGTACTGATCCATCATTCTTGAAGCAGTACCAAAGGCTGTGTGGCGAACAACTACATAAATACCCAATGAACTGATTGCCATCTTCCGATCAAAAAAAAAAAAAAAAAAACTGGTTGCCATCTAATTGTACTGCATGAGAACACCTTTGAGGTCGCATGATATCCTTATTCTTGTAGAATCAACAATAGATAGAAGGTAGAAAGTAATATTGGATGATAAATTTAATTTGGAAACTTGAGAAACTATAAGATTGAACACTTAGCAGTGATATGGAAAAGACTTTCTGCAATGATGAAAGAGATGAGAGATACAGTACTGATGAATTCTGATATTGTAAACTGCATTTCATGTTCAATTTTAGTACATCCATTACATCGTATGGTGTTCAATTCTGATCAATTCCAGTACCTACCGAAAGAGTATACTTGACTATGAAATCGATATAGAAGATGAAACAACAATTGGAATAATTTTTTGCCTATATATTATTGATAATTAACCACACAAATGTATTCAGAAAATCAAATCATATACGAAATAGAACACATCAAATAGAAAATGTAAGAAGAGTGAGCGGTGTTTACTTCGTACAAAACCTCCCAGGGTTCATTGTAGATAAGAGGAATAACTCTGGCGCCGCCCGATTCGACAAACTTCACGTAAGAGGCGGCAATATAGGAGACATCAGTGCCGTTGTTGATGCTGCCGGAGGCGCCATCCCCGGGGTGGCTGAGTATTCCGATGACCGGTCGAAAATTGAGATTGGCGTCCTCCATGGGGCACCGTGGAACAGTATCGAAAGCATGGGTTTGACTTGGCAAGACGAGCAGCGACTCAGTAGGCAGAGCGCCGGCGGAGCCACCGAGCCTCTCGGAGAGAGCTATGAAAAGCGCAATACAGAGGAAATTCAGCATGCTGAGAGAGAATTGAGCAGGTGAATTTTTAATGGCGGTGGTTGAGGAAGGAGATTGAACTGTCGACGGTGGCGGTGGGTTGATCGGATTCCGGCCGGCGGAGAATCTCCAACCGCGATTCTGATCTCCTCCCATATAAATTACTACATCACAGCGTGTTATATACTCTTGATTAATATTATTTTAAAATAATTAATACTGTAATTAAGCGAACGGGAGGGGGAGTTATAATATTCAAAATTTCTAAAAAAAGAAAAAAGAAAAAAAGAAGGCTAACAAATGGTGCGAGATTCGGTAACTAACACTGGGCCCCACGCACAGGAGAAATACGTGATGCGTGACGTCACAAGATGAAGATGATGCTTCTATGTTCTATCATTGCTCATCTGCGTGTCCGTTTTCATATCGCTAATAATTTTTTAAAATAATTACCAAAATTTAAGAATTAAAATAATTAGCAAAAATAATCTCTCTTAATGAATAGTCTAAATATTTATTTATATATATTTTTTATACAGTGATAGTATAATTTATCTTTAAAAATAGGCTAATTATACTGTGATAGGTCCAGGAGTTCGCCCCCAAAAATAGCATTTGAGCCACCGAATGCTAAGTCCAGAGAGAATAAAACTGTGGCTAGATGTCTTCAAGCCCAATAGTGAGGGCTCTCAACCCAAGAGTAGACGGGCGCGTTTACTCCACTCTCTCGGTAAAGACAAATCGGACGTCTCTCCACTTGGCCACTTGCCCCCTTGAGATAGGAGGCTATACAGATATCTCTTAGGATTTGAGGATAGGGGATATCCTAGAACGAATCGTAAAAATAGTCGCATGAGGTTATAGCATTTAATGCTCACAGTGTATGTATTTATTGTGATGTGACTTGACAATATATCTGGAGATTCGGATGACGTCAGACCACTCAATATATAAAGCATGTCCCAAAAAGAATAGAACACAATAATATTCACCTCCAAAAGGCATAAGATCGTCTGGATGGAACCAACGAGTCCTCTTCTCTCTACTGAAATCATTATGTTCCCTAAACAGCCACATTACCACATAACTAAGGGAGGATAAAATTCAGCTATCTGCATATACTGTGCACCCGAGTGCACCCTAAAATAGGGTACATCCACTTTAAAAAAATGTATACAAATATAAACAAAAACATATACAATTATAAACAAAAATGTATACAATTTAATTGCTAGTTTTTTTAATGAAAAATTAAGTGTAAAAAATATACAATTATTAAAAAACATGTACTATATACTATTGAATAAAAAGTTATACATATGGATGCTAGTTTTTTTTAATGAAAAACTTAGTGTGAAAAAAAGTATACAATTATTAAAAAATACGTATACAAAATAGAATAAGAAATTGGCAAAAGCTCCTGCGCCTCTCCCCCTTCATATTCTATTTAAACATATGTATTGATAGGGGGTTTAAATTGTAAATACACACGATGTCCTCGAGAGCACAAGAGCCTCACTCTAAAAAGTTATACACATATGGGTGCACCCAATTAAACCCTTAAAAATAATTAATTATCTCTATAAATTACATGAGGGCGAAAATTTGTAGAGGAATTAACAGTTTTATTTTATAGGAGCTTCCCACTAAGTCACTGTCTTGCCAAATATTTAACATGAATGGTAATTGGTGTGGAATCTATTATAATTACTCCAATTTGAAAAACATTAACCCACTCACTGGACTGATATTTATTAAAATATTTATTAGATAATTGCGACATGTATGTAACTCTTTTTGAGATGGTTGAATGGTGATATCAAATATTCAAATTAGTTGAGAAACCGAATCAAATTTATCCCTCCCCCCCCCCCCCCCCCCCCCCCCCCCAACATGTTATTTTTTCCGCACAGCCTTAAGAGTATGTATTTTTCTTTTAGATAAATTGATCCTTAAAAAATAAAATATATATACCTAAAAAATTTATAATATTAAACAATTTGTAATCCATTCAAATTAAAACTAAAAAATATATATTCTCCATACTACAGCTAACTCATCAGTCATTAAAATACCACATCCCTTATAAAATCAAACACATGTATTATTATTTTCTTCACACTTTTATGCTTGTACATTTTATAATAATTAATAATATTCATATTTAAAAAAGAAAACAACTCTTTTATTCATAATTTTAAAAATTATTTAAATTTTAAATTTATTACTCTCACCAACACATATCATTACTTCATAATATTTAATTACTTAAAAATATATAATACCCTTTAAAATTAATAAAATTAATAAAAAAATATTTTTTAAATAACATGAAATAATAAATGTGAAGGTTTCGTATACATTTTTATTTGTTCAAACGTTTTATTACCATTTTCATATTGACATTATTTAGCCACATATATTACCTTCAAAGTCCTATCTCTAGTTCGATTTAGTAAATATGTAGCTATCTTTTTATTGAATTAATTTTTTTGATGTATTCTATGTTGAATTATCCATTTAACTTTATTTTTTGTTTATATGTCATGGAAATGTAAATTTAATTTTGGGCTTTCATCATTTTGTAGGCTTGTTGCGGACGTGAACATGACGGGCTTAGCCTCTCAATACTAAAGTACAAGGGGACGTTTGATTTGGTTTAAAGTGATTTTAAAATGAAGTAATTGTAAAAAGTATCTTACCGAGTTTAAACATATTTTTTATTACCCCAAATATAAGAGTAACTCTTTTTTGCCTGAAATAATAGATTTAACTTTCACTTGAAAATGAATTCGTGTTAAATAATACATTCGTGTATAAATTTCGTGTCAAATAATGCATTCGAATAAAAATTCGTGTCAGATTTTCGTGTCAAATAATGTATGTAAAATTTTCGTGTCAACAAAATTACCTTCGTGTCAAATAATGCGCGCATTCGTGTCAAATAATGAGTTGAGTTATTATGTGTATATACATGCACACGAATTGGCACGCGAAAATAATGCATTACTCGAATATTCAAGTAAAGGGCATTTTGCTCAAATCGTATATAAAAAGATATAGTGTTAAATTTAGGATAAGAAATAAAGTTGATATAAAAAATAGGATATAATAATTTTTAACTCTTTAAAAATTATATTATTTTATGTTTGTTACGAGTTTCAGTTGGATAAATTTAAATTTTATGTTAAATTAAATATCAATTGAGGTGAGAGAAGAGATAAATGAGAATCGAAAAAAAAAATATTAGTTAAGAAGAGATGATATATGGTAAAGATGTTAAAGGGTTAATAAAATTTTAGGTATGTATAAAAGAGATTAAAATTTAAATCCAACTATTAAACCTAAATTACATACTTCATTTTCCCAAATTAAGGTTTGCATTTTTTTTGTTATCAAATTGACCACACAAAATAATTAATTATTCCATATAGGGCCTACACACAACACTAATACAACTATTGATTGTAGTCATTTTCACCTAAATTTTAGTTTATTTGTTTGTGAATTTTTGGATATTTTTATTCGTATTTGTGTGATTTTTGGTGGAGTTATTGTTGTTTTGAGAAATGTGGTATGAATTGATAGAATTGTGTAAATAAGCTTAAATATGTGTAAAACAGGTCAATAAATGGATAAAACGGAGTCGGGAGCGAAATGGAGACAGAGGAACAATGCATACTTGTGCACGGGCCATGTGCGGAACATGGCCCTGTAACAAGTGGCCGTGTATTATCATCAAAAATCGTTGCTCGCCCAGGAGGAAGGTCGTGTGCTGGTGCACGGGCCGTGCATTGCTGCACGCCCCGTGTGCGGAACACGGCATTGTAAGAAAAAGCTGTGTATTGTCGTCAGAAAATGCTATACGCCCATGATTGAGGCCGTGTAGCGCAACTCAAGCTGTGTCCGGAGGCACGCACAACACGCCGAAGTAGGTGTGCCCTACATGGGCCGTGCGCTGCTGCACGGGCCGTGTAGGTGTAAAAACATGTGCAATTTTCAGAATATTTCGGAAGCTTCTAGAAGGTCCATTAGTGATATAAAAGGGTGACTTGTGCGAAATTTGAAAGTAGAGATCATTTTCAGAGCAGTTACACACACTCCACACCACATTTTCTCACACACTAGATCCATAATCCATCTCTATCCATTAGATCCATCCAATTTTCATTTGATCTCCACAATCAATCCATAAATCCATCATCCAATCCATCCATCCACCATTTGAGAAAAGGAAATCATCAAGGATTGAATGAGTTAGTATATTGAAGAGAAGGAATGTTTCTCCATGAAAGGAAAGCTAGTCTACTTTTCAATTGTTGATTTTATTCTTATTTTGGCTCAAATGGAGCAAAGTTTGATTTGTAATAGTATAAACACAATGTTTAGTGGCTAGTCCTATAGTAGGGCTAATCATATGAATGGTTGAGATGATGAGTTAGATGTGTAGAACTTGAATAGTGATTTGAATTAAATTGTGGATTTTCTTTTATGATATATCAATCATGTTTTATTTCAATACTTGTGTGATTAAATTCTCTATTCATAGTGTTAGGATATTCATTCCAATATTGTGAGTGGATGTTTAATTGAATCATATATTGAAATGTGCATGCATGTTAGTATAAGGGGAGGTAAGTCATACCCTTCTTAGGCTTAGAACATTCATAGAGGGACACTTAAGAAATTGAGTGAAAAGAACCAACTTATCATCATAGTACCTTAAGGGAATTGAGATTAACACCAATCCTAGGAGACTTAGACTTATAAAAGAGTCGAGAACCTAATTGTCTTGGCCATAGGAATTAGGGGTAAGAACGTGATTGCTTTTAGTCCACAAATTAATGAAATTCACCATCAAGAGTTTTGCATATCTAGCTCAAGTCTTAACCATGATTATGATTAGTCTTGCTCTCTTCTCAAGTGAATTCTATCTCCATTCCATTCATCACTTGTTGTTATTTGATCCATTACTTTGTTAGTTTAAATTCTAGTTGATTAAGTAGAGAATTAAGTAGTAGTTTTATATACAAAACCTTCAAATTATCATCCTTACAAAGCATAAATCAATGGAAAATTAGAATACAAGCATGAGTTTACTTTTCCTTGGGAAGACATTATTATAAATTTTGTTCTTGGTCACATGTTTACTCGACGATATAGTCTCTTACTCTTACACATTTTTACAAGAAATGCGACTAAGAACAACTACTTACTAGACATTAAATACTCAATTTCTCTCACTTTACTACACATAAAATATTATATCTCCTAATCTAGGTGCAAAAAGTAAACATACTCACTGGACATTAAATACTTTATTTCTCTCACTTCATTACACATGAAAATATTATATCTCCTAATCTACATGCAAAAAGCAAACAAAAACGTTAACACGGGATGAAAGGAGTATTTTCTAATTATCCTTCACTTTTTACCTACATTGTTAAAGAGTGTGAATTGTGAATGTTGTAAATAAAAATAACATAGTACTCCCTCTGTCCCTTTTGAAGAGGATTTTTTTTTCATTTTGGGCATTTCACCTAAAGAGTTCTCTTTTATTTTTTACACATATGAGACCCACACACACCCATTAATACAATTAAAATATGGAAACCAATGATATGTTGGCCCAGTGGTTGAGGGGTCAACATTGAGGTGCCCCTGATTGAAAGGTCAGGGGTTCAAGCCCCCCGGAGCGCAATGGTGGAACAATTAATATTGAGGGCTACAAGCGGCAGTGTGGGAGGCTGAAACTCAGTGGGAACCTGCGGCTCGGTGGGAACCTGCGGCTGAGCTAGGGGGAGGGTCAGCATGGAGCAATCACCAGCATGGAGCAATCACTTGGGGATCGACTCCTTGTGCGCAGTAGTTAAAGATATTAGGAACCTGTGATCCATTGTGTGGTTACCGCGATTTACTTGGAGGCAGTTCTGAGGGGCCGGGACTGTTTCCTCGAGGACTAGTCGGGCGTAAGCCCGGAACCTCGGTATCAAAAAAAAATAAAATATGGAACTCACACTCCCACTAATACAACTACCAACTACACATTAAATAATGATACTCCTTAATTCACGAGCTAAAAAGTAAAAGACTCACTTAATGAGAGACGAAGGAAATAGAGCTATTATACGAGCCGAACGAGCCCGAGTAATAAATGAGCTCGGCTCGAAAACACAACGAGCTAATACCTAAGCTCGGCTCGGCTCGAAATTCTTGCATTTGAGCTCGAGCTCGACTCATTTGACCAAGAACACTCCCTCACCCAGCTAGGGAAAGTTGAAGCATAAGGAAAAAGATTCTAAACGAACGAGAGGTATACACTTTGACTAGATTGACAAAGAACACCTTCAATTCTCAAACCCTAATCAATGACAGCTATGGTGAATGGGTGGGGAAAATAATTGAGACGAAGAATACCTTCTCAAATCCTAATTTTCTCGTCGGCACTCGACTGTAGAGCTGTCGCGGCTTGCCCTAGGATTTTTATCTCTTGGAGTGGAATGAAGATTTGGAGGAAAATATTCAAAATGATTTCCCTCAGTGAGTGCCCGCCTCATGAATTTTTTTATGCCAGCTGGCTTACACACGTCATCCATCCCATGTTAGTGTTACATTAATATATATAATAATAATATATTTATATATTATATATATAATATATTATTCTTTTATTAAAATACTCGCGAGTCTATCGAACAGAGCCAAGTTCGACTTGAAAACAAATCGAACTTTTATGGGCTCGAACTTGAGTTCAAGTATCGAGCCGAGTTTAAGCTTTTTCGAGACGAGCAACTTTTAACAGCTCCAGGAGGGAGTATCACTTTGTGAATAAATAAGAGTAACTATAACCAGCCTGAAAAGAAAGAGAATAATTTGTATCACGTGGTCCAGTGGAGTGGCAGTATAACATTATTATTTCTATAACTCTAGGCTGTTAGCCCTACATGCATAGGTGTCACGTGCCATGCCATGCACATTTCCACGGCCTCCCTCAGCCGTCGCTCCGCCGCTGAAGGTTGTTATCGGCTCTTGGTCCGCCTGCTGAAAGTTGTTATCGCGTGCAGCAAGTGGGGCCCCTCTTCCACTACCGTCTGTCCATTTTCGGTGCTGATCATGACACCAATAACTAAAATTTCATAAGTTTAATTGAAATCTTATTTATATTCAAATAATTCAACAGTCAATTTTCAAATTATAATTTACTTTATCGTTAAATCATGAATACAAATGTTAGGAAAAATAGAAGCACAATCATTTTATTGGGTTCAAATAACACCCAAGAGAATAGCATCAAATAACAAGGTTGCAATTTATTTTATTTATAAAAAAAATAAATGCGTGTATAGTCATGATATTATGCTAGTCATGTGATATATAGAGACTGACGTAATAAATTAGATACGGGGAGGCTTCTGTGCATCCGGGCTTACTGGCATACTCCGTGCGCCTTTGCAATTTCTGTGTCTCTTTGTAATTTAAATTCCCTAGAATGTATATGTTTAAATAAAATTAAAAGAGAAAAGATTGTGTTCACACGAGGATATGGAGTATCCCTTCATATCCCGAGTGCATGAGCTTTTGAAGAGGGAGGGAGAGAGTGTGAGAGAGAGATCACCGTTGAAGAGGGAGGGAGAGTGTGTGTGAGAGAGAGTGTGAGGGAGAGATTACTAGCCATGTGAGAGCTCAGTATTCCTACATTTTCCATCCCCAAATCCACCCCACGAGTTTCTTCATCTGTTCACCTGTTTTCCTTCTTCTTCTCTCTCATATTCTCTCTCTACATTTGTACATTTTCCATCCCCAAATCCACCCCACGAGTTTCTTCATCTGTTCACCAGTTTTCCTTCTTCTCTCTCTCATATTCTCTCTCTACATTTGTGTTGCTGCTGCTTCACTAATCCATCTCAATCCATTCCTGCGAAACAATCAACAATGAAGGTGATGAATTAGCAGTAGGATGACAGGGGGAACGAGGACGCCGACGTGGAAGGAGAGGGAGAACAACAAGTGCCGAGAGCGGCGGCGGAGGGCCGTCGCCGCCAAGATATTCACCGGCCTCCGCCTCCACGGCAATTTCACGCTCCCCAAGCACTGCGACAACAATGAGGTCCTCAAAGCTCTCTGCTTTAAGGCTGGCTGGACCGTTGAGCCCGACGGCACCACCTATCGCAAGGTACTCCTATAATTAACCCAATTCAATTCATCTATCATATGAAATCATGTTTAATCTCCTGTTCTGTTTTCATGATTATGCATCAATCATTGGAATTGTTATTATTTGTGCGAATTTACAGATAATTCACTTCTTAATTTGTGCGAATTTACCGATTTTTAATCTGAATTTAAGTTTCAGCAAATTAATTAGTTTTTTCTCTCCGACTGTTTTAATGAGATAGGGATCAAAACCAGTTGATAACATGGGTATGATGGGAGGAGGATCCGGATCCGGCAGTGCATGTTCTTACCAACAAAGTCCCTCAACGTCGTCGTATAATCCTAGTCCAGCTGCAGATGCAGATGCTACTCTAATCCCATGGCTCAGAAGCCTCACTTCCTCGGCGGCCTCATCATCCACCTTCGCACACCACCATCCGCACGGTGGATCCATAAGTGCTCCGGTGACCCCTCCTTCCGCCTCCCCGACTGCTGATTGGGACGGTTCTTATGCTCGTCTCGATTGGGGAGGTTCGTCATACCCGTTCCTCCCCTTCTCCACGCCTCCGAGCCCTGGGCCACGTCCGTGGTACCCTGGCGCTCGCATCCCTCAAAGTGGGTCGACTTCTCCGACGTTTAGCCTCCTTTCTTCGAATCCAAGAAGTGGGTCTCTCGTGTGTACCCCGGGGAGACAAAGTGGGACGTGTTCTCCTGCCGTTGCCATTTCTGATGCGGTGAATATTCCTAACATCGGAGGCAAGAATACGAGCCTCGTGAAGCCTTGGGAAGGAGAGACCATACACGAGGAGTGCGGTTCGGATGAGCTCGAACTCACTCTTGGAAGCTCAAAACCCAGGTATTCTTACATGGCCAGAACTCACTGTGAGAACGAAAGCATCAACTGAATTCTTGATTTGTCGAATCGCAGGTGATGATGCTACCATGCTAGAAACCATGATTAAAGGATGGAAATGGGGACAATACAATAGCAGCATAGTTTACTGTTTAACACTAATCTACTTAGATGCAGATGAGAGGAAGATTTGATCTGATCTGATCTTTTATACTTGAGTAAGATCGTGTATTCTAAGCAATCGAGATCAAGAATCAATCTAATTATGTCAAGGTGGATGAAAACTGATATAAAATAAGACAAGCAATTATAAAAAACTCCAAAGCAGAGATGTTATGATGCTTCCATTCGAACTTGCAAAAATATATACAAGCTGTGTTTTGATCAAATTGGGATAAAGAATCGAAGATTTGCATTGAAGAAATGCAAAGAAAGAATTGTGTAAAATCCAGTAGACCCAACATCTTGAATTGAGAAATGCACGTACCATCAAGAAATCCCACCCCCGACGTCGTCTGGAATAATTCTTCAAGGGACCGGTACAACGAGGAGGCTGCAGGAGGCCGTGGCATTGAACCGAGAAGAATATCTGCTGCTGAAATGGATTGAACACCGTTAAACCTGGAATTTTCTTGCGTTCGTGTCTTCACTATATTTCCTTCAAGAGAGCAACCAACAAATGCACCTGCAAATAACAGTTTCAAAACATCCACTTCTGCTCATCGAATTGCGCAAAAGATTAATAGTCTAATTAGCATCAGGAACCTTTCTGAAATGTCTAAGTAGGCATGGAAACTATGTACCTTTACTGCAACTGTATGCATAGCATGCAGCAACACCACCATCACCGGCTCGTACATCAGCTTCAGCGGCCCTCCCAATTACACCAAAGGCAGCACTTAATCCTGCCCCGACTGAAAAATGGCCATTTCCGCTGAATGTCTTGATAGCAAAAGTTGTTCGCAACGCGATAATAAAATCAGTCACTTCCCCACCAGCCTGTGAATCCAAAAGAAATCGTAAGGATACATCTTCAATTGTTAATTAAGTTGGGGATTGTGGTGAATGGGAGAGGAGAGTATCTAACCACATTGAAATTCTACAAATCCAACAGTGAAGCAATTGGATGCAAGAAGAATTAATCTAACAACCTATTTCTATGATTAATCGTTTACTCACCTGTGCTCCCTATCCAATGCCAAAGGTTGTAATTGCAGACGGTGGAGACCAAGACCCATCTTCCCTTCGAGCAACCACGAGCCCTGTCCCGACATTGTATGTCACCATTACACCAACTTTTGCAACAGTTAAGATAGCAGGACCCTTGGCTTGCTTCAGGATTGCACTTGGTATGGATTTTTCAGGTGTCAAGCTTCCAACCTGCAAATCTCAGATGGTAAATTCTCAATCGCATGAGAACAACAATCCAATCTAGTATATAGAAACAGTAAAATCTCATCCACATGAATGCTACCAAATAAAGATTAAAAGGAAGAATCCCTCTTGGTGTATTAAGTTGAAATCTACACGTATAATATTTCTTGTTCATATAGCAGTTGCTGATCATAAAAACTAAATTGACTAAAAATTCCGAGTCTACACTGCGTAATTATACAGAAAACATACCTTGGTGTAACCTAGAATGGTGTTTGTCGCCTTGTATATTTCATATTCCATAGACTGGTTCCATGGGAAGTTAAGCCAAGATCTTAATGTACTTAAATCTGTCAGATCATGGATAGGTGACTGTGCTGCACGGCTAACTTGGCCCATCAAACATTTCTGGACAGACTCAAGCCGTGCACAACATGCATCACAGACTCTTTGGGGGTTCCCAGTTTGGAACTTTAAAGGCAACAAGCACCGTCCCCTCGAGCAACTATTGCAGAAAATCCCCCCACAAAATCTGCAATGGTGTCTGGAACACATGATAGGATGAAAACGCACATTGCACAGCATGCAAGCAGAAGATGCACTATCTGGCAACCATTTTGGAGGTTCTAATTCAAGGATGTCTTTCATTTTCCCAAAGTTAGCATCAGTAAGAGCTTGAGCCAACTCTCCCCAAGCTTGCTCTAGAAGGTGGCTTGACACCAATGATATTCCGTATCCACCAACATTACCAGACCAGAAGCAAGAGTGCTAATTTTCCCTCGGGCTGCCAGCAACATGTCAAGAACCACATCCCACATGGTCATATCCTTATCTTCTCCAATGCAATCATTCCAACCAAAATCACCATCAGGTAAGTAGCCTCCACTTAAATATCTACCGGAATTCCATTCTACCTGCTCAGTTTCTGATAGTGCTGGAACAGACACAGGTACCCAACATATCCTTATCTTCTCCAATGCAATCATTCCAACCAAAATCACCATCAGGTAAGTAGCCTCCATTTAAATATCTACCGGAATTCCATTCTACCTGCTCAGTTTCTGATAGTGCTGGAACAGACACAGGTACCCAAAGACCCATTTCTTCATAGAATGGTGTATCATAAAGAATATATTTATCGAGTTTCTGACTATCACAAGCTGAGTCACTACTATGCTCATCATACGCCCCAGTCACCTCCACTCTATCTTCTATCATGGCTGGACCTTCAGTAGACTTGCACAAATCATTTTCCAATGATCCCATCTTACAGTCGCCCACATGCCCACGAAAACAATCATTAACCTGAGTATTGCAAATTGGGTTAAAAATGACAAAGAAATAGGGACTAAACCTTCTCTCTAAAAGAAGACACAGAACTACTTGCATACTTACATTGTCTCCATACATCCTACTCATTAAGCATGCAATTATTTCACACATACGAGTACACGAAGCACGTTAGGTCCAAGCAACAGGCAGATCAATAATGCATCATTCAATCCAACCCAATTACATCGCATCATAAAGCCAAAAGAAGATATCAGTCATTTCACATCCCTTATAAATTCAAAACTTCTCACTTCTATGAAGATTAATCACCAGGATTCGAATAATGGAAACACTCGCACACACAAGCGCGATGATTATAGAAGGTTATGCAAACTTGTTGCCCATCCTAATCAAACGGAAGTACTGGTCATCAACCACACCAACAAGACACAATGAATACAAAATCTCAAGTCTCTAGACCAATGTAATTCATGCACAAACTGGATTTCCAAGAAGGCCCACTAACAATTTCATGATCACGTTTCCTGACATTTCCAATCAACACTGACATCATTCCTAAATTGGCCCTACTACTCTCCATATCCGAGCTTCTAAGAACGTTAACCAGATACCACCACACACACACACACAACAGAGATTTTAAGAAAGACAATATTCCCATGATTTGTCTTCTGAAACAGCGCAATTGAGCAATTTATGTACAACTTGAACAATTTTTTTTTTACTCCTCATACATTTGAAGAACCGGATAATCATCATAGCATTCTTTACAGATTCAAAAACCCACAACAACCCTCCCCCCCCACCCCCACCCCCACCCCCAACACCACCCAAAAAAAAAGTTTATATAGCAAACCGATCAGAAATTATTCAAACATAGTTTCGCTTTTTCAGAAATATACCGTTGGCAAGAAAAATCTGAACTCGGAATCTTCGATTTGTATATCGGGATACTGCACTCTGTCGTCCGTGGACATTAGATTAGGTTTCAGTATAATGATGATTTATGAAACTGGGAAATCGGAATTACTCGCTCATAAACCATTAAATAAATAATATTGAATTATGAAATGATTAAATTAATATTAGGATTATTAATGGCCCAGAAAAAAAAAATCGATCGAGTAAAATAAATAAATAAATGAACTTTAAAATAAATAGATGAAATAAATGAATTATGAAATTGAAATTGAAATTGAAATGACAAAAACTTGTGTGCGCCCGGCACACAGAAGAACATCGCGTGTGCATTTAGAATATTGTGTTAAATTATATACCATTTAGTATAAAGATGTACATTACTATTTTACAAGCCAAAAACTTGTGTGTGCCCAGGCGCACGGAAGCACACCCCATGTGCCTTTAAAATTTTGTGTTAAATTGTACTCCCTCCGTCCCATAATACTTTTCTCACTTTCCTCATTTGTTTGTCCCACAAAACCTTTCACCCAAAAAAATGAAATATCACTTTACCCAACAACCTCAAAAGTTACTTTAATTTCAAATTTGTCACTCCTTTTTCACACACATATCCTTACTTTTTATTTTTTATTACCTAAAAATACTACAATACCCTCCAAAGTCAATAAAGTTGGTCAAAAAGTGCAGCTTTTCTTAAACAACGTGGAACAGTATAGGTGAAAAGTTTTTCGGAACGGAGGGAGTATTTCCTTTAGTATAAAGATGTGTACCCTTTATTTTCTAAAAAAATAAAAAATATTAATAAAATGTGTATACTCTTTAAAACAAAATGATGTACCCTTATTAATTAAAGTATATATATTCTTTATAACAAAATAATTTACTTTTATCCATAATACTAAATTTTAAAGGTCCGTCCCATAATATTTTTCTCACTTTCCTCATTTGTTTGTCCCACAAAACCTTTCACCCCCAAAAAATGAAATATCACTTTATCCAACAACCTCAAAAGTTACTTTAATTTCAAATTTGTCACTCATTTTTCACACACATATCCTTACTTTATATTTTTTATTACCTAAAAATATTACAATATCCTCCAAAGTCAATAAAGTTGGTCAAAAAGTGCAACTTTTCTTAAACAACGTGGAACAGTATAGGTGAAAAAATTTCCGGAACGGAGGGAATATTTCCTTTAATATAAAGATGTGTACCCTTTATTTTCTAAAAAAATAAAAAATATTAATAAAAAGTGTATACCATGTACCCTTATTAATTAAAGTGTATATATTTTTTATAACAAAATAATGTACTCTTATCCATAATACTAAATTTTAATGGCGCACAGGTGCGCCAGCCTCACTCTTATGAAATAAATTAATTTTATGAATATTAGACGTCTTTATTTTATTTTATTTTTCTTTCTAATTTATATATATTCGACTTTTTTTTATTTATTTAAATTTAAATTCTTAGAAGTGAAAATCTACATTGCGAGACTTTCCAAATTCCATCTACTCGAAATTTCTCTTCTCCCACAGTTTCGGATTATGGTTTATATTTACTTTTTATTATTAAAAAAATAAGATGATTTTGGAGTGTACCTAAGATTATTGGATTAAAAATAGGGGATAATGTGGGTAGTTTTTTTATTTAATTATTTTATTTTATTTGATGATGTGTATCAAATTAAAATGGGTCTGGGTTGAACTGTAAAAAATAAATAAATTTTAGTTGTAGTTTTTTGTGTCACTAACTTTAATTTAAGTAAATAACATATATTATGTAATATTATAAAAATTTTAAAGTAATGATTATAGTGTGTAGGTCTTATTTCTGAAATAAATAACATATTATGTAATATTATAAAAAATTTTAAGTAATGATTATAGTGTGTAGGTTTTATTTCTGAAAGAGAAATGTAAATTGAATTAAAAAAACGGTGTGAAAAAGGATATCATCAATTGCAAACAAAAAAAATATAGATACCATCAATTGTATTGAATTAAATTATATTCACAAAAAATAGATTTATTAGTATGATAATTCAATAGGGAATCAAGAATATGAAAGATACTATCAATTGAATTAAATTATATTCACAAAAAATAGATTTATTAGTATGATATTTCAATAGGGAATCAAGAATATGAAAGATACTATCAATTGAATTAAATTATATTCACAATAATTAAATTTATTAGTGTGATAATTCAATAGGAAATCAAGAATATGAAAATGATTGATAAGGGACTTGCTAGGTCTCTTTAGTCCACATTATTTCAAACATACACCATTTATCCATTTTAAGTGAAAATTAATAAATATCATTCCGATAATAATTATAATTGATTTGATCACTGTAATTTGTTCGATTAGGCCATATCAAATAATGTAATAATTACGTTTTCATAAGTTATACATCATATTCCACACTTTCTTCATTTATTCGTCACATAATAATTTTTATACTTCAAAAAAGAAAATACAACTTCATCCAACAACTTCAAAAGTTAATTTAATTTCAAAATTATTTTTCATTTTTTCACACTCATAATATTATTCTACACTTTGTTTATTATCTAAAAATACTAATACTAAAATACACTCAAAAGTCAATAAAGATGATGAAAAAAATAATTTTTTTTAAACAACATGGAAAAGTAATTGTAAAAACTGTTGTTGGATGGAAGAAGTATAAAATAAAATATGTTTTCACACTCAAAATGATTAATTTAATTTTGATTGGTTTGATTATAAAATAAAATGAAAAAACTCCGAATAAGTATTTAGTAAGACTAAAACAGTGATAATACACTAATTAAGACTAAAACAATAATAGAAAAAAAAAAGACTAAAACAATAATATTGCACTAATGTGCAAAATCTTTGACCCTTTCATTATGTGCGCATCTTATGGAATGAATTTTTTTTAAAAATTGCAATTCTTATGTGAGATTATTTATTTATTTTATAAATTATTAATGAAATTCATTATCTTTCGTCGATTATAAGTAATACAATTATGCAAATATTAAGTTCAATTTTGGGCTTAAGAAGCCCTTAAAAAAATTTTAGATTAAGGATCTAGCCCTTAAATATTTTAGTATGTGAATTTGGGTCATTTCTTACTCTAAATCATGTGGTTCTCTCTCAACTCTATGAATTAAGGGTATGCATGGTGTGGTTTTACAGTTTTTTTATATAATTTAAATTGTATTGTTATATACGATTTGGTTTAGTAATGAAGTGTAAACTGCAATTATTCAAATAATATTAATTATGCGATTTTAAACAATTTCGATCGATTTATTGTGGTTTAATGGTTTCACCTCTAGATTAACATGCCTAAATATAAATAATAACATGGAGTCTAAAACAATAACGTCTAATAAAAATATTGTTCACATAAAATTACATGTACCAAATAAAAAGTTCAAATAATAATATGTACTCCAATAATTTCGAGCAATAAGAAGAAATAGAAAGAGAATTAAGAAGAAAGGAAACGGTGGTACAAAAAAGTGTGATATAACAATAGTCTAACATATATGATACAATATAATTATATATAGTGATATATCTATAGATAATACATACGGTGCGGTCGATGCAGTTTTTATTAAAAAAATTAAATTGCACCCCATAGTATGATGCGGTTTTGCTTGGAATATGAAATTGTGGTTTAGTTACATAATTGTATATTACAGTGTGGTGCAATGCGAGTCGATCGATTTTTGCGGTTTACAATTTTTTTTGTCCAGTCCTATTTTTTTTGTCCAGCCCTATATATTATTCCCTCCGTCCGGTTTTAAGGTATCAATTTGCTTTTTGTACGTGGATTAAGGCGTATTATTATTATACTATGTAAAGTGGGTATTTGTATTAGAGGGAAGTAGTTGACCATATTGTGTACTTTTTTACTAAATAGGAGAAATGAATATCTTTGAAGCGAACGCTAAAAATAGTAAAATTAATACCTTAGAAGCGGACTGAGGGAGTGCTTATTAGAGTTGGTCTCTTGTAAATCGATTAATATCATAAACCCATGCAAACACTGTCTCCCTTAATTTAAATACCATAGCAATACATCGAGTATATAAGATTGGTAAGTATACAACAGAGTTTTTACTGTGAAGACGAGTTTACACAAGTATTTGTGTACTTATTAAAGGTTTAAATTAAATGAAGATCATATAATTTATACCATAAACCAGTTCACAGAAGACTATTTCAAAAATAAAATATACTCATTCCGTCCCGCCCAAATAATACTATTTTACTATATATTGGGTGTCCCCTCAAAATTGCACAATTTTTATTTTTTTAGTAAAAAGGGCCACCAATGACCCACCACTACCCATCACATCTCTCTAATACACCTACCTAATTTATATAAAATAATAATACACTTTAATTTATGTGCAAAAAACAAATTATGTTGTTTGCCCGGGAAGGAGGGAGTAGAAAATAGAGGAGAGGAGGTCTGGATCTTCTGTGCCACTTTGGTGTGACATTTCTTATGACACTCCATTAGATGAGTGACACGTAAGAGAGAGAAAGTAAACTATACCCTAAGTCAACCAGTCAACCCTTGGGTAAGGAATTGGATATCTCCACCCCGATGTGTTATTTTATAAATAAACGTTACAAGAGATGTGTTTCCTAGAATATCTGGTTCCGAAGAGAGGACGGGGTTATTTCAACTGTATCATTTTTGGGCTAATTCCGTTGGGTAGGGTTGATTGGCCCAATAAAATAATCCTGTGCGTGCGAAGTTTCAACTTGCATGAGGCAGGATGCTATTGCGGAACCGGGTCGGGTCGGGTTAGTAAACGGGTAAGATTCCTATCTTCATTAACTAGTGAGACAGTAGTACCCAGTTCTTCTAACCACATCTACAAAAGGATTTTACTACGTCAACGCAAACGGTAGGCGGTCCATCCACCCCCACACCACCCACCCCCCATAACCTCGAACATATCTACTCCTTTCCTGCACGCGCACAATTACACAATCCCAAAAGATCAGACTCCTATGTGACTCTCTATCTCGATCCTTCAGATTTGGAATTTTTGCGACTGTAGGATGTAGCTCGAACAATTCTACTTTTCAACTTTGCGATTTTTTTTTCTTTCTTTAATCTTTATTTTGTTTTCAGTAGGTCAAAATCTAGTGTTATGAGGTTCAGGAGTTGTGTTTCAGCAATTCGGATGCGAAATATTTGTTGAATCTGTAGATTTTGGCTGAGTTCTGCTGAGCGGTTGAAGAATTGGAGTCGACGCTTGGATTGGTTGCTTTTTTTTTTGGGCGAATAGTTTCAGTGGCTGTTTTTATCTGCTGATTATTGGAAACTTGAATCATTTCGTGTTGTGTCAATCTGAAATTTCCACTTTCGATTTTTATTCTTTGCTTTACTGAATGGTTAGGGTTTAGGATTTCGATTTTGAAACCGTAATTTTCACCTGATGATGTCTGTGGAGAGATCTTTCGAAGCGTGGGAGGAGGTGCAGCGGCACGGACAAGACTTAGCTGATAGGCTAGCGCAGGGTTTCACGGGCTTAATTCAATCTCATATAACTCCTCCCTCCTTCCAATGGCCGAATCCTCCAACGCCGAAGCTGTTTGAAGTTGACTTTCCGACGCAGAATTTCATTAAAAGTGATTTTGGCCTTTCTGTGGATAGTTCTACGATTAATGGTGTTGGAGCTATTTTTGATATTGGGAACAGAATTGGGCAAGCGGGGGCTGATTTTGGGGCTTGTTTTAATGGTGTGGTACAGCAGTTCTATAGGCGGCTGCCTGTGCCTTTTCGGCACGATGATAACTTGGGGTTGTCGCTAGGGACTGAGGAAGGTAACTGTATGAAGGCGAATATGGGTATTACCTTGCAGGAGGATTTGGGATCTCTTAAAGAACGATTCAAAGATTATGGACTTTCTGAAAATGATGTTGCGGTCGTTGAGGGTTCGAGTGAGGATGAGACTTTTGGTGTGAGTGCAAAGGCATTGAAACAGTTGGGTGGATCTCAGGTTGGTGTGTGAACTTCTTGCAAGTTGCTTTGTGATTGAATGCTGATTAAATGCTAGCATGTGACTCTATTCTGTTGATTTACCAACATTTTGTCTGATGCAGGGTACAGTCAATTTGACATCAACCTATGATAGTAGAACTAGAAACATTGAGAGTACTCTGGTTGCCAGGGGAGATTTATGGAGAGTAGAGGCGTCGCAAGGAAGTTCAACATCAGGAAACGAGAACTCGTCTCTTTTCCTTGTTCAACTTGGGCCTGTACTATTTGTTCGTGATTCCACACTTCTTTTGCCTGTTCATTTGTCAAAACAGCACCTGCTGTGGTATGGCTACGATAGGAAGGTATGGCAAACGTATTAAGCTATTGGCATATTTGATTTCAATTATTCTGTTGAAATGGGCACCCACATACGGTAGTTATTGCTGGGTGTAGTTGCTTATTCTTCTATTCTGAGACTCTTGCTTTGATATAACAGTAACGCTTCATAGAATTGCTTTCAAATTTGTTTGGTTGCTGAGATTGGTTGTGCCTTTAGTACATTGCGTAGATGATAACATCAAAACTTCATAGTATTGATCTTATATTTATCTTTGGTAACTGTCATTAGTTATGCCTGGATCTCGTAGACTTTTAGCTAATGTATGGCTTATCATTCAATATGTACAAATATCAACGAATGTCTATTTTGGAACACAAAAAATAATTAGGTTCTGTATATTTATCTCTAGTATAAAGGCCTAAATGGCCAAATAAAGCACAAGGAAATTGTTGAAATCGATTTGTAGTCCTAGAGCAATAGTGGGCGACCAGAACTATTGTGCTCTTATAGCTAACTCTGTGTTGTGTATCCTGGGCTATCTGTAACACGTGATGTATGGAAAATTGGAATAAATCGGTTAAAAATGAAAACATAAGGCGAGTATTCAGATGACTTCAATTGTCTTGCTTACTCAGGAAGTTTGTAAAATTACTAACAAGTTGTTCTGTTATGTTGGAGATTCATGTATATATTTGTTAAGCTAATGAGTTCTGTATTTTGTTACACAGAATGGGATGCATTCTCTTTGCCCTGCTGTGTGGTCAAAGCATAGAAGGTGGCTATTAATGTCAATGATCTGCCTCAATCCTTTGGCTTGTGTAAGTTTAAACTTTGTTCATACCTATTAATGGTGTCAAAGGATGCATTCCCTTAATTACTTGCTTTAATGCGCGAAAGTTGGATCTTCTTCTTCTTTTTTCATCTCACAGTGAATATTTTCTTATTTAGTTAACGTCTTAGAATTTATATTCTTCTGTGCAGTCTTTCATGGATGTGCAATTCCCAAACGGTCAGGTCACCTATGTATCTGGTGAAGGTTTATCAACCAGTGTGTTTCTGCCCCTATGCGGTGGTCTACTTCAAGCACAGGGTCAATATCCAGGCGAAATGAAGTTCAGTTTCTCTTGCAAGGTGCAACTGCAATTATCCAATAAAATGTCTTTGTCTGAACTCATTTACTTTGGATACGCGTCCTTTAAATAATAAATGACTACTGCTCTTCCCTCCTGCTCGAACACTTATATTATTGCTGAACTTCTGTAGAACAAGTGGGGAACCCGCATAACTCCAACATTGCAATGGCCTGATAAATCATTTGCATTGGGCCTGGAGCAGGCATTGGCTTGGAAGAGATCTGGTCTCTTGGTGCGGCCAACTATCCAATTCAGGTAATAGTGATTTGGGGATTGATTTGTTTGAGATAAATTAAACTCCATGGTATGTAAACTGATAATTCTTCTGTCGCGTGTTTGTTTAATAAACAACTTGTCATGTTTTTAGTCTTACATGCATGCTTGTTCTTTGTGGAGCAAGTAGGAATTGATTTGTTAGGCTGTGCCTTCAATGAAACCCTTCCTATACTGTTTGTGTTTGGACTTGCTTTATCTGCTTCAGTATTTCACTTTCTTCCTGGAAGACTCCATACTTACATTTCACGTGTGCAAACTTTTCATTTTCAGTTTATGCCCAACATTTGGTGGGAGCTGTCCAGGAGTTCGCATGGAAGTTACACATTCTGTGAAGGATTCATTAAATATCAGCTGTGGCTGTGCCCTTGTGGCACATCATTCTGCATTTGCATCAGTATCTGTAAGTCACTTTGCTGAAAATTATCTTCTTCTCTTGCATGCCATTAAGGTTTTCTTTTAACTTAAATTATCTGCAAACTTGATATGTTCTCAAGCGATTAAATAAAATCATAATAAACTCCTTAACAAATTTTGAAGCAAATTTTAGAAAAACAACATTTCCTTTTTTGTATATACGCCATTAGATTATCTTTTTTCTGTGCTTCTTTGCAATTGAAAGCTGCTGCTGAGTTGAGGAAGGCTGATTAACCCAGGCCCTTCATATTTATTTTACATTCGACATATGGATCCTTGTATGGTTCTCTGAACAACATTTCTATAGTTGAACTGTAATCACAGTACTCTTTTAGCTAGCTTAAGCTGAATTCCGTCTTTTCTTTTCACCGGTTTCTTAATTTGATCATATTTTCACCTCATCCTTGAACATGGATGTAGGTTGGGAGGTCGAAGTGGAATGGTAACGTTGGGAGCACAGGGGTAGTTGTAAAAGCTGAAACTCCTCTCGGCCATTTTGGCAGGCCTTCTTTCTCCGTTCAGTTAAACAGCGGTATTGAATTTTAGCCCCACCCTCCCCCTCCCCATCCCCATCCCCAGACTGCTCGTTGCAGTTAACTGTATATATAAACTTAAACTTCTGAGATGTCTTTTGGGTGCCCTTGTATGGCTTAATCGTTGGTCATGGATTGATTCACCTTGTTTAACTGATAAAAACGTGCACATTATTTTAAGTAAATCTATGTAAATACTTGTATAAAAAAGAATTGAGGGTGTTAAGGGATAGTAACAAATGTTACAAATCTAATACTTTCGATTCCCCCCCATCCCCACATTCTCTTACCTCGTTTGCCATTTTTATTGTTTGTATTTTAGAGGTGGCATCTTAATGGTTTATTTCTCAACTCCCTTTTTCATTTTAAATTTGAGGAAGATTGTGTAATTTGTTTTGATAAATGTGTACTTTTTCCTTAGTTGTTGGTCTCGAGAAGATTCAAGTGGATTACTAAAATGATGTTTTTTAAAATAAAAAATAAAAATTATAGGTCAGATGGCTACATAGATCTCTATGGTAACTAAGTACCAAGAGAACATAGGGAGTTTTAAAACCTTTAACGAGAACGCAACACTTGACCAAGGAGACGATATAACACTCCACGAAGGAGTCAACAAGACAAAAAAAGAGGTAAACAATCACATAATTTAACAAAGAAAACTGTTGAGCAAAGCTATCTATGGACTTGGATAAATAAATGAGTTCCCCCAACAATATCACTATACAAAAAGAAAACCCAAATTTAGGTCATGGGTATAAATTAGGTTGTACTTGCTTACTGGGCTTGTATGCTGCCTAATTAAGAAGATAGAATAACTTTTCTTTTTTATTTATTGGAACTTTTCCAACTTGTGACCTGATTCAGTTAAATTCTTATTACGTACTCCCTCCTCCCATACTTATCTGCACTATACTTTAGATACGAAGTTTAAGAAAAGTTACTTTTTGACCAACTTTATTGACTTTTTAGGGGTATTGTGGTATTTTTAGGTAATAAATAAATTATAAAGTATGCTATGTGTGTTAGGTGATAGTGATATTTTTGAAATTATGATAACTTTTGAGGTTGCTGTGAGACGGAAGAAAACGGAAAGTGTAAAAATAAGTGTGGGACGGAGGGAGTAGTATTTGACTACACTACACTGCTGACAAATAATTCCACATAATTTTAATAATACTATAGCTGTGTTTATTATTCATAATTTAATGTAAATTCTTAAGTTACTACGAATTTGACTATATTGTTTTTCAATATAATTTTTTTCTTAAATATTACATTTGGTGTGATGGTTTCATGTGCTAGCCTGAATTACGAACTCGATCACATCGATGTTTACATCCAAATCAAAACAGCTTGTTCAAAATTATTATTAATCAGACATCGAATGATGAAATCACCCTCCTTAATTATTACAACAACAAATTAATCCCTTCCCTCACACAACTTAATTAATTGTACCATCACCATGAAATCTTATCAGACCAGCATAATTTCTTCTTACTCTTGCACTCCACACCTCTCGACGGAAGAACAACAGATCTGCAAAAGATTAAGAACACCATCAATTCAACCTCAAAGAACGCGAAGCTAATCCATACAAACGCCGTTCTTCTCCAATCGGACAACATCCTCTTCAGCGGAGGAAGCTCCGATGCGATCTTGATGGTTCCGCCGTAGATCTCCGGCACTCCCGAACCGGATCTGAACTCAGCTCGCTGCTCCAGAACTACCTTAAACAGAGCTGTCGGTTCGTATCCTTGGGTGAATTCTCCCATGGCGATGTTCAGATTCTGGATCTCTGATGTCATGCCAGTGATTAGAGGTACGCTGTTTAAGAATGTCTCCATTACGCGAACTGGTTGGCTCTTGAAACGGAGCATGGTCGGATAACTCGATCCCAGAATCACGTTTCCGTTGGCTGATAGGCTTTCCACTCTTACCTTCGGATTTCAAAACACGAATTAAAAACTTTCAGTTTCTTCTCCTTCTTCATTTTTATAAAGAAGATTAAAAATAAATTTTAAATCCAAAATGCAAATGGAACTTGAGGGTCAAAATCAAACCAGACTAATAGGCATTGACTCGAAATCGTTTAGTAGTGTTTGAGCTCGGTTTGAGTAAGATATCAGACCCGCTTGAAAAAACTTTTATGTTCGGCATTAGAAGTTCGGGCTCAAGCTGATTCATGAAAGACAAGGTAAGTGTGATACTATCAAACTACTTGATCTCGACACGTATTTGGCTCATTAAAAGTTCGTTCAGGCTTGATTCGATTGCTAATCTAACAAACTCAATAACATATATTTTGATGTTTGATAATAGTATTTCAAGTTTGATTCCATCGGCTAAACTCTACTAATTTACATCCCTAAATGGAATGTTGTTTGAGGTGGAAACGAATTGCTATATATTTTGGCTTAATAGAGTAGATTTGTTTTATTTTATTTAATTTTAATTAAAAATATTCAAAATCCTATCTCTCCATATATAGAAGAGACAAATTTATGTTTCTTTTCAGATTTGCATGGAGAGAAAATAAACATTTGTTGGATTTTAGGGAAAATGATATTTATTCTTTTATTATTTGTTGAAACGGGTTATATTAATAAATTTTATTCAACATCTTTCCTCCATTATATTAGAAGACATAATGCTTAAAAAATGCATGTTAAAATTTTTATATCTTAAAAATTATAAAGCGTCCTTTTATTCGCTCCTTGGATTTTTACGTGAAGTTTTTTTTTTTTTTTTTTTCTGTTGTAATAATACTAGAAATAGTTTGTCTCTCTCCCTAATTTGAGCCATATATATAAATTCTTGGTCCATTTACCTGAAAGATGCCGAGTTTTCGGTTGTATTCGGATTCGGGCAGTGTCAACGAAACAGTAACCTTCAACTTATGATTATACGGAATTGCCCTTTTCCCTACATTATAAGTCGACCCGCTCACAACTCCGTCTGGTCCCTGGGTCGAAGAAACCGGCACCACGGCGACGGGGCTCGACTTCGTGTAATCGAAGTTGAGCATTTCCGTCGTGTGGATCGATTCTTCGACCAGGTACTTCATTACAACCCCGCCCATCACGAACCCTAGAATCAGCAACATGAAGAGCACGGCGAGCACGTAGGCACTGCGGAGCAGCGCCTTGCCGGACCTGACGGCGAGCCTCATGACGGAGCCCTGAGATTTGATCGACGGGCGATGAAGGAGACGAGGCCGAAGGTGATGGAGTTGAAGGTCTTGTGGAGGTTGTGCATGAGGTGTTGCTTGAGGTGAGAGAGGGTTTGGAAGGGGAAGATTAGGAGCATGAGAGAGAAGTTGAGACAGCAGATTGGGAATGTTAGGAAGTTGAACAACAACCTTATTTGGAACCCTACTGTCTTGATCATCAAGAATGTGAAGAGGGAGATGAGGGTTTGAGGGAAGTTGATCAGATGATGATGGCTGTGATGGTTGTCGTGGTAAGGAGATGGATCGTAGGAAGTTGGTCGGAATGTTTCTTGTTTGTCGGACCACTTAGTCTTGGGTCGTTTTAAGGGTTTGGGTTCGTCGTTTTGAGGATTGGAGTCGGAGAATGATAGGGTTTGGTTAGGGTTTCTGGCCATGAGGAGCTTCTCAGCTCCGACAAGTAGGGAGTGTTTCATTAAATTTGTGAGGAAATCAAGAGAGCCCAATTCGTGTTTGAAGAGAAAATTGGTGTATTGATGGTCGTGTGTGTAGTTTGTTGAGTAGTCCTCCATTGATGATTCTTGCAAGAATTCTCATGAGGTGATGAGACAATCAAGAGCAGCGAGTATATATCATGCAGTTTTGAAGGAAAATAGAAAATAAATAAAAAATGACAAGGGGGAGTGGGGCCCTTTTATGAATAGACCCATTTTTGGGGTTTTCAGGTTTTATTGGGATGCTAAAGACAAGTGGCCAATCCATATTTAATTTAGTAACATATAAACACGGTATAACTAAATTATTAGTAAAATAAAATAAAAATATCCCAAATGCGCCGGCTCGACCGATCTTATGAAATTTAAATTATGGTGACTCAACTAATTAATAGAGGCTACTTTACTCTGACGTTTCGACACAACAAAGTAAAGGAGAGGTAAATTATACTCCCTACATCCTGTTTTAATGTTTACATTTATTTTTTGCACGTTAATTAAGGAGTATAATATTTTAATATATAATGGGTGGAAAGATATAATATTTAATGTAAAGTGGGTAGGTATATTAGTATTGGATGTGGATTCCATAGTAATATACTCCCACCGTCCCACCCAAATAGCACCATTTTACTATATTGGAGGTCCCGTCCAAATTGCATCATTTTCCTCTTTTAGTAAAAAGGACCCACCAATGGCAACCACTACCTATCACATCTCTCTAATACACCTACCTGACTTTACATAAAATAATAATACTCCTTAATCTACGTGCAAAAAGCAAATGATTCTGTTTGTTCGGGACGGAGGGAGTATTAATTACTTTAGGTGGGTCACATATTCCGAAAAAGAAAATGTAAAGAGTGAAATGAGACGCCCAAAATAGAAATATGTAAACATTGAAATAGGACGGAGGGGTATATATAATGACTGAACTGATCAATAGAGTTTAACCACACCCCAGGTCAACAGGTGGAGGTAAATTATATAATGACTCAACTAATCTAACAAGGAGTCACTCATTTTGAGAGGTGACTCATACACAGCAGTGAGATTTGATCCTTAATTATTCATACAAAATATCATTCCTATAAAGAGTTGAGCCATTTATAAGGGGCGGAGTATAACTAAATAATTGTGTCTTAGTTGTCCAAAATTTGGGTGAGATTTTAGAGTGTCATCTCATATAATAGATGCATGGGAATGAGACTTGAGAGCTAAACATTCAGGATTATTACATGATAAATAAAATTAATAAAAGAAAAACCAAAATTTTATAAACAGTTTCATGTATTTTGGATAAAATTAGGTTTCACCGTCGATATGACTTCAAGTCATGTTGAAACAAAGTAATAATAGTAATGGTTTTATATTGCATAAAGAGCACATAGTTTCATATTACATTGATGCATGTTGGGTAAACGATTAGAGGAAAATTTCGAAACAAAAAAATGTAACATGAAGTTCAAACTAGAGATTCTTCCCATAGCAATAGTATCAAATCATTCAGATAGTATTATATTGAAAATTTTAGCTTGTAGAATAATTTGTTCCTGATAAACTACCAATAAATATTAGTGATGACAACATATATCAAATAAAAATAACAAATTAACAATTTCTAATGAAGAAAAGGAAAAAAAAAATCGAGAGTGACACACATTTCAACGCAGTACCCAATCGAATGTGTTGATAGGATAATTGGTTGTTCTGAGTAGTGTTGATGGTGAATGGTGAATGGTGAATGGTGATTGGCACACCATCCATACCTAATTTAATTCTCCACTTTTTTATTTTTATTTTTAACTTCATTACGTACTTTAGTTCTTTTGAAATGTTTGGGATAATAATAACACTTAATTAAATTAATACTATCACAAATATGCCTAATACCACCTCAGTCCCACTAACTTTCCACACTTTACTTATTCATTTGTCCCAAAAAAAACCCTTTACATCAAAAAAAAAAAAAAAAAACAATCTCAAAAATTATTTTAATTTCAAATTTATCACTTATTTTTTACAAACATACTATATTACTTTATATACTTTTTAATTATTTAAAAATACTACTATACACTCTAAAGTCAATAAAATTGATCACAAAGAACAACTTTTGTTAAACAATATGAAATAACAAAGGTGAAGCATTTATGGTACTGGAGCTGTATTTTATACTCCCTCCGTCCCATAATATTTTTCACGTTTATCGTTCCACGTTGTTTAAGAAAATGTGCACTTTTTGACCAACTTCCCTCCGTCCCATAATACTTTTCACGTTTACTGTTCCACGTTGTTTAAGAAAATGTGCACTTTTTGACAAACTTTATTGACTTTGGAGGGTATTGTAGTATTTTTAGGTAATAAAATGAGTATAAAATAATGATATGTGTGTGAAAAAAGTGACAAATTTGAAATTAAAGTAAATTTTGAGGTTGTTGGATAAAGTGATGTTTCCTTTTTTGGGGGTGAAAGGTTTTATGGGACAAACAAATGAGGAAAGTGAGAAAAGTATTATGGACGGAGGGAATATAATAGAAAATGAAATCATTCATTTTAAAAGTATCATTTTTTTATGAATAAGATAATACTTCACTTTATAGGCGTAAAAGTGATATCATTCCACGAGAACTATTATTGTGAAAACGTTCCATAAAATCTTATGCCATTAAAGATAATTGTATCACGTGTTTTAATGTAGAATTATATTAACGGTATTACAACTTGGTTCAACGTACGTGACACTTTGATTGGGAAAATAGAACATGCAATGAAAATGGGATTACTCAAACTCCAGCTAATGGAACAGTATGCAATCGAATCATTTCCACAGTATACTGATATTTAAACAGAGGATTGAAGAACAGAAGTATACAAGAAAATGAGAGCTGTGATGATGACATGGATTGAAGAACATACAAATATTACAACATCAGCATACATGAATGTAATAACAGAGGATTTGCTATGGCTATAATTCAGATTTTGATGAAATGAGTCCCAAAAATGACGACAATTACGTTGTTTCAGGTTACAAATGAGATGGTATATAAACAGCTGAAAAGGAATGAAACATGAATAACTATGATCTAACCCTGCTTTGTTATCCTTTTGTCCCTGATGGGCAACTCCGTCGGTTTTTGAGCCTCGTGAGGGTGGTCCGGACCAGTGTACACCTTAAGATGGCTGAACAAGGATCGGCCCAGCTGCAAGCAACGTGATAAACCACTTATATATGTGGAACATAGCAAAATGTAAAAAATGGAGTAAACGAAATTCATTTCTGTTGGTGAACATTTATAAAAAGTTGAACTTACCCGCCCTTTAGGAAGCATTCCACGGACTGCATGCTCAATAATTCTTTCTGGGATTCTCTGCTGGAGTTGATCGAACGTCTCCACTTTCATACCTCCAGGTCTCCCAGAGTGCCTGTGGTACAGTTTCTGCGTCCTCTTCTTTCCGGACACAGCAACTTTATCAGCATTGACCTATTCAAATGGAATTATAAGATAAAATTAGACTGAATACTATGATGATAAATTGAATCAAACTGCTGGTAACAGCCAATATAAGGATAACAAAAAAAGGGTATATTCTCCTAGAACACTATATCCCAAATGAAAGATGTACAGTCTGCACCAACTAATGCAAATTCCACATGGAATGTACCTTCAAAATGAATAACGATTGAAATTTGTAATTCACAATAGGATGCACACATACAGTGGTGAATCCCGAACAATACATTATATGAGTACCTATTGGCACTAGAGAAAACAGAACAAAGGATATATCAGATGTTTAAATGTGTTCACCAACAAACAAATACATGCTAATTAGAGCAAACCTCAAATCAAATCCTCCCTGAAATGAAACAATTTTCTCCATATCTAATAGTCTAAATGGCACTGAAACTTCTCACACCCAGATTATAGTTCATACTAGAAAAACTCCCCACATGATTGACAAAGTCACATTCTGATAAAGCTGCCAATATACCCAATGAACAATGGAAAGTGTTAAATGCAACTTTTAAGTCTACACTTCTCTAGAAAAGCACCATTTTCAACTTCAATCTGGACTTCTGTTCCTTTAAAAAAAAAAAAAATCTTCTTGGAATCCACAGTGATGACATCGTATAGAGACTTCATGGTTTAGATTTCTTAACATGACAATCTAGCTTCTTATTATAGTTGAATTGGTATAAGAATAATTAATAGTAGATGTAATACTTTTACAAAAACAATATGGATTCAATGTTTTATAATATGAAGAATTATAACTTTAGAAAACCACACTTTATTTTTACATTTGCTCATTTTCTAACTCTACATAGGATAATCTCTAATGCTTTTATGGAAGGAACATGAGATTTCATCAGATTTCAGGAAAAATTAGTGATAAGTAATTGAAGCAATTATCCTGTCGAACAGTACTTTGCAGTAAGCAGAAACAACGTCTTCTAGCTTACCACTATGACGAAAGCTCCCATGTCCACACTCGGTGTATACGTAACTAGATTCTTCCCCCTGATATAAATGGCAATTGTTGAAGCTAGCCGTCCAAGAATCTTGTCAGTTGCATCCACAACATACCATGGTTTGCTCGTCTGCACATGGTCTGCAGCTTTAGGATACCATGTCTTATTCCAGACATCCTGTTATAACATACAACTATGAGTGGTGTGATAAGATAAACCTGATTGAATGCTTGATCATCAATAAAAAGAAAAGGTAAAGCATTTCAATGGTCCTAGTTAAAAGAGAAGAGGAAGTCAAGCACACACAGTTGAATCAATGTCAAATGCACTTTCATCCCAGTGGTAATATAAAAGTAAAAACTTTTTTGGTATTAATTATGGAGTAAATGCCATTCTTAAATTTTGATTAACTTCAGCCTTTTCTCCTTCGTTCAACATTGCTAATCAACATTCTAGTCATGACCTAAAATCCATGCTAACAATTTTGCCAAAAGCCCCAAATCCATACATGTAATCTAGGCTATTTAGCTAACATATCCATGTGCAGATAAAATCAAGCAACATCAAACACGATTACAAAGTTTAATACGGCGTCGTAACGCAACCTAGGTGAAAACTAATCCCAGTGAAAGTACACAATATCTTGATAATAAAAAAAACTAAAAAGTTGGGGGGAAAAACTTACAGGGCCGTCGAGGTTGTCGAACATCCATTGCTGGTTGGTGGGCACAATTGCCGTTTTCTCTTGGCAGCAGATCTTGAAAACCCTGGTGTTTATCACCGGGTGTTTGGATGAAACGGCGACGGGTAAGCCGAGAAACGGCGTTTTGCTGAGGGATAGAGGGAAGGGTGGGTTCGATGGTAGTAAGGAAGGCGGAGTAATGCAGTTTACCGCCATTGACATTGCTCTCTTGCTCTATGCTCTTTGTTTACTCTCCCCACTTAGAAACAGAGGGATGCGAAGAAGATAAGATGGTGCGTCATTCTATTCTGGGGATTACAGCATCTGATAATTTCCAAAATCGCATTTCATCTTGCACGCTTCAAAGAGCGCTTTGTAATTACGGGATAGATGAACTCTTTTTTTCCCCTTATTTTATTACATTTTTAATAGATTTTGATTTTAAAGAATAATAAAAATGTTACGGACTTTTTATTTGGAAGAAAATATTGCATTCATACTTTAAATATAACTGATTTCAATTTTAATTACTTAATTTGACTTTTTATAATTATATTTTAAGTATACTAGGGTGCACACCTAGTTAATATGGACATTTAAATTAAGAAACTAATAAATAATCACTTTTAGATCTAATAAAATAATTAATTATTATTTTAGAAAAAAATTATAATCTAAAAATAAGATATAAACCCTAAGTACATCGAAATATCCGGTGCACAACAGAATTAATTAATATTTTAATATGAATCTACTTATCTCAGAATCAGTAGAATCCGTGTAATGTTTACGATAGAGTATCGGGTTTGGATTTGTGATTTTATTTTTTAGTTTTTAAAACTCAAATATATCATATATTCATATTTACCGTAATTTACCTATGTAATTTCCTTTAAAAATATTTTTAATTAAATAATCTGAATGTTGATGTGTCGAATATTCCACGCCCAAGCAAAACCCCAAGCAATAAATATGGCGACTTTCATCCCACCCCCACCCCCACCCCATCCACCCTCCACAACGATTCTTCGCTTTTTTCTTCTGAATTACGCAATCATAAAACCAAAAACCCCTCTTCCCCCCTCTCAGATTCAAACCCCCACAAAAACCTCATTATTGAGAGACAATGCCACCCCAAATTCAAGCAGCTGCTACTGATCTCAGTCCAAACCTGCTTCAAGAAGTGATTCGATCGATCCAATCATCGCCTCCCACGTGGGAATCTGCGATTCTCAGCAACGTTTTGATCTTCCTCGCGGGCTCTCCACTTCTAGTCGCTGGCCTTTCCTTATCCGGCATTGCTGCTGCTTTCTTTCTCGGCACTCTTACTTGGCGCGCTTTTGGCTCTTCAGGCTTCCTTCTTGTCTTTACATACTATGTCATTGTAAGTGAAGATCAAAGCTTTCTTCTTTTTAACTTCTTCCACTTTTTTGTTTTTGTTTTTGTTTTTTGTTTTTTTGTTTTTTTGTTTTTTTTTTTGAGTGTGTTGTGTGTAATAATGGATTTTCTTATGACTTCAAATGCTGGGGTTTAACTGTTATCGGAGTATTTGTATTTTACTTGTTATTGGTTGGAGTGGTTTATAAGATGTAATCTGAGGTTATAGATCAAGCTACTCGAGTTCAAATCGATAAAGACCACCTCAAGTTTGATTGATTGAATTCAATGAAGTTCAAACACAATTCTTGATGAATAACTCTGTGTCTGTTTGCTATGCTGTAGCTATACTCTTTCTTGTTTGCAATTTGCATATTTATCACATTGGTTGAAGATCTTAATGGATTTGTGGGTTTTTAGATGTTACTTAATCTATGGGGAAAAACATTTAGGGCACCGGAGTGACGAAGGTAAAGATGGCACAAAAGGAGGCACAAGGGGTTGCTGAGAAAAGGAAAGGAAGGAGGGGACCTGGAAGTGTTATTGGATCAAGTGTTGCTGGCTGTGTCTGTGCTTTTCTCTCGATCCGTGGTATTGGGGGCGGAGCATTTGCTCGTCTTTGGGAGCTTGGATTCGTTGCGAGTTTCTGCACCAAACTGAATGATACTGTGTCAAGTGAGATAGGAAAAGCTTATGGAAAGAAAACGTAACTACTATTTCTACTCTCGTGCTGAAACTATCCCCTCCTACATATTATGTCGCCTGTTTTCGTGTGAAAATTTGTTGCAGTGTGTATTTAGATGATTACATGCATAAAAGAACGAAATGATGAACTAAGGAAATATACTTGTGCTTATGGGAAATTGAATCTACTGGCCAGAATCAATAATGCTCAGTCATCAATGTCAAAATCGATGTTTAATCAGAAAGCGAGCTGCTTATGGAAAGAATCTTTGCAATTTGCTTATTTGGTTATGTAACTTGTTGTTCTGTGTTTACTGCGGTTATATCTACAAGTCTTTGTTATTATTCAGCAAATGATTCTCTTGTTGTAGTTATCTGGTCACGACACTGAAGACTGTCCCGAGGGGTACAGAAGGTGCCATTAGCATAGAGGGAACTTTTGCTGGGCTTTTAGCTTCAATGCTTCTTGCTTCTGTTGGTTGTCTATTGGGCGAGGTAAAAAGATACTCTTTGTTTTTCTTCAATTCTTTTTGCACGAATAATGTGTGCTATTGGCACCTAGATTTTAATTGAATACACCCACATTACAAGCATTAATCGCGTAATGTACAACCAACTTAAGTAATACTCCCTAGTTTTTTATTCCGCAAAAAACTGAGTGTCAATAGCTTGCGCCCAATCGATTTATCAGTTTGGTCAGACTTGTTTCATGTTTATTCAGCAATTCTTGCCTGAATTTTTTAACTTTATTATGCAAACCTTTCTGGTGTTCTTGCTTGAATTTTAATTCATGCAACGAATTTGTATGACGTGGTAGAGACAAGCTAGTTAGAACTAGTGAAGGGCATAGAAAGATCTGTATCTCTCCCCTGGTGTTAAAATCGAGATGATTGACTGTGTGCTTTCGTCTGGCTATAGCCGTGGAACTGATGAATAGTTTCGTCTGAACAGATTAATGTACCGGAAGCCATCATTTGTGTGATTGCTTCCCAGATTGCTAATCTCGGAGAGAGTGTCATAGGTGCTGAATTTCAAGAGAAAGAAGGGTTCAGATGGGTTAGTGATCATAAGTAACCTTGCTCTGTTTACAGTCGAGTTATGCCTCTCTGTTTGTGTTGTCTGCTAACGCCTTCTTTCTCGTTTGAAATACAGCTAAACAACGACGTTGCCAATATCATCAACATATCACTGGGCAGCATTTTGGCTGTCCTCATGCAACGACTAATGCTCCCAAACTAGAAGTCGTGAATCATGGAAAACCAGATTGGATTGACCGTTGAAAGAAGCTTGCTGCGTCTTGTACTATTATTCATTCCGTCGGCATTCATTCTGCTACTGTGCTATGTGCATTGGCACCTTGGAGATTCATGCACAGTGCGTAGTTCTCACAGCTGATTCTTTGATATAGAACATGGCACGACTAAAGTAGCGTCTTAAAATTTATGGGTTATGGCTTCTTCTTGCATATTTTTAAAGTTCTTGTATCAATGTTGATAAACGTGAAAACACAATTTCCATAAGATTACTCAGGTTTTAAATACTGCGTTATTTGTCATTACTTTAAATTAAAGTCAACGGGCAAAAAAGTAAACACCTCAAATCGGAAAACCAAGGTTCCACATTAAAAGAAAGAGAAAAATACACTGCCCAATAAAATTTTAGGTTTTCTCACTCAAGTATTGCCCTTTAAAATTTCTCTCTACTGAAAATTTTAAAATGAGCACTGCAGTGTTTGTTTTGAGTTTTCAAGAACCCAAACTTACATTTAAAAAGCTCAACAAACTTGAGGTTTGATTTTTTTTTAAAAATCACAGTACATTTTGATCCTATATCGAACCCTATAGTTTCTATCCATCTTATTTCACGGGACTGAGGGAGTAATAAAAAATTTTAAAAAAATTAAATCTCGATCTATTCAAAATTCCAAAATAAACTCACCATTGCCATTCACGATATTTCCAAATCTCCCAAATTTTTTAGGAAAAACCCCACAAACTCTCAAAACAAGCATCACCAACCATCTATAAGCAAATCAAACTTCCCTACGTACAGATCAAAGTGGGACAACAGGAGCTTCCAACATAGCTCATGCTTTATTATACAACATCCTCGAATCCACTGATCGAGTTAAGTAAACTAAATCGACAACATTTGAGAGTCGAGTAGCTAAGAAGTCGAGACCACTCTACGTACACATGAAACTAAACATTCAGCGACTATCTTCACTAACAAAACAAACTTGAGGAAATAAAGATGTGTTCTTCACTCAGTAACACCACCTACCCTAATCTTACAGATACGTTCTTGTGGTAGAACAAATGGCTGAGGATACGTCAGAAGTACCTTCTCCGCTTTGAGTTGGTCACGTGTGATTGATTCTGATGGTGGAAGTTCTGTAAGGGCGAGGACATTATATCGGGCACAAAGACAGCAGTGTCGTGCGAATTCTGGAAATTTTTGGGCCAGTAAAGTCCAGATGCTGTGGGTGGAGAAGTCATCTGTGGCACTGCCCAATATGTTTCCGGGACCTGACCGATGCAATCATCGCCTTCAAAATCACCATCACCTGGTTGCATGATTTGGGAACTGTCTGAATCTCCAAGCTTTCCACTGTCTGCCTGGTGAAATACAATTGCAGACAGAGAAAACATTGTAAACATCAGACTATTAGATATATAAGCTTTGAGGAATTACGAATTCTTGAAGTTGGCACAAATTGCCACATTTGAGGCATTTTGAAGCCGCATATTGTCTTCCTCTTCCACTTTTAATTTAAGTTTTTGAATGACTACTTTCAAGACATGAACCACATACGCTTCAAAAAGGATGCAATGGCCAACAAACAACTCAATAAAAGGAGGCCAGTTCTATGTACTTGAGCATAAAATTGTTTTAGAAAGTGTTTTTTGCGATTTTAGTGGCCCAAACAGTGATACACTTTGAAAATAAGAACTTGCTTGAGAAGGTCATCCCCCCAGCAAAAGTTGGATCGGACACGACTCAGAAAAGTTGCTTAATCTATATGTTGACATCCACAAGAGTTTTTGTGGTTTGTTTTGACACAGTGCTAGAAAGAACTAATACTTACTCACATGAGTAAACACAAAGTTAAGGCTATGACATAACATAAATGTTTCACATGCACAGAATAACCATCATGAAATGAAATTGAGATGAGGCACTACAGCAATACCTTTGATGAGCTGTTGTTCATGTAATTGTAATTCTGTGTGAAATCACCTAGTCCAATAAATTCATCCAACTGCCACAGTGAAAGACTTCCATTGGACATACCTCCCATAGAAGTCGGTTTTGACAATGGAACATCATCGCATGCACTAGCTTGAATGAGTCCAGTTTTACTGAATTGACAAGTTGATGATACAGGAGAGGTCCTCTTTGAAAAGGAATGTGGTTCTGGCTCCACAATTTTCCCAACCGTATTCGGATTTATCTTCCCTGAAGATGATGTTGGATGAGCTTCATTAGCTTCGAGGCCCACTTTAACTCCAGTGAGTAAAAACCTACGATGCACCGACACTAATGAATTTGCTGTATGTACAGCAACATCACATTTTCTGCAAAGTAAAGCTCGGTCCTCCAGGCAAAAGAAGTAGCCTACTGCCTCCTGCATAAATTAATAACAGTCATGAGATAACCACTATTATCGGGAAAATGGCAAGTCATGTCTAGGGGTAACATCAATAATTGATGGGTGTTAATGGAGTTTTGATTTCATTAAGAAGTAGAAATATCAAGCAAGACAATCTAATGTATATTCTCCTCGTGTGTTACAGTAGCAAGACGAAATGTTTATATAAGTTGGGAAAATGATTTCCAACTTTAATCATAATTAATGAATAGGTCTGAAGTTGAAAATTAAGCTTTAGTGAAAGCTATACACTGATTGACAGAGACAAGACTAGCAGAATAAAAGGCATCTAACTCTCCAACTGAATGAATATGGACCTGCGGTATCATTATCAATTAACAATGTCCGACAAGATTTTTAATGGTTATGGTTCCCATTCTGGTACAGAACTTATAATTGTCAAGTTTACATCCAGGCAATATCATGGACAAAATGTCTGCTTCCCTCTTGTGGAATTCTTTCTGCCGTGAGTTTTATATTGTATATTCAATAGAGTGAATAAGATTACATCAGCATACGCTCTTTACTTCATAAAATTCCTTCTCACTTCCCTTTCTTAGAGAGAGGGAGGAGGCCAACTACCACAGACCAATAGCTGACGAGGGTCCTTGCAGATTGATTCTACAAGTTTACTATTATGAAAAGTTAAATCTCAACTTAAATCCATCTACGCCTATACAGACACCACCACATGCTTGGTTGTGGCACACAGTAAGGACTGATACATCAAGGTCCTATACACAACTAAGAAAGTTTCCAAGAGATTAAACCAGGAAAAAGAAGACTCTCATTTGTCATTCTTATAAGGTCCCAGATCATGATGAAATACATAAGGTTCTAGTTGATCTAGTCTCACAGGCAGAGCTTAGACGTTCCGAATTTCAAGAATCGGGCATACAAAAAAACTAAGCAGTGGTTACACATACTTAAGGTCCTAAGGAAACTCCAACATCCCCAATCCTTGCACATGTGAAGTTTGTAAAATCCCAACCTGTTTTCTCCAAACAACTTCCTAAGTCGCACAAACCAGAACAGCAGAACCCAATTTTATGCACTTATGGAATAAATTACTCGATTCCACAGCCATAGTTAAAGATATTTTTTCTTTCTTTTTTTTCACGTTATCTTGTTAGAGTTCAATGGCTACAGAGAAAGGATATTACAAATATGACAGATGAAAATATCACAAGTTGTCAGCACAAGAACACCAATAAGCAATAAGATAATCTCCTACACACATCTTTCCACACACTGTACCCATAAAAACCAACAAAAATCAAGTCCTCTAAGTCTAATACACGACTAATTATAATAATCACACACCAAAGATATTTTCCATCGGTATCGAAAAAGCCAAACGAAACACAGTAACCCCAAACTCCCAAGCAACATAGAAATTAACAGCGGTCAATCCATCGCAACAGGAAATCAACAGAGAGAGAGAGAGCATGATGGACATCGAACCTGGCAAATATCGCACTTCGGCATCTGAGAAGACGAGCTAGAAAGCGGAACCCTCTGGTGTTTACTAGCGAGCTTGTTGGCGGCGTGCACCTTCTGATCACAATCGAAGCAGAGCGCCGCCTCGTCGGCGCAGCAGAGCACCACCGCCTCCGCCGCCTCGCAGACGTTGCACTGAATCTTCATCCTAGTGATCTGGAAAGCGGTTATCAGAAGGTGTGTGTGAAGGGAAACCACGTATGGAATCGGAGGAGTGAATATAACGAGAGGGTTTGATGCGGGTTAGAGGAAGAAGATACCCCAATTGGGAGAGCATTGAATAAAGCGAGAGAAATAAAAGCAAGTGGGGTGAGGGGGTTTGCTTAGCATATAAGATCCTGTACACTGTATGTGTATGGATTCTAGGTGATTCTTATTTTTATTATTTTTTAATTTAATTTTAGTTTTTTACTTTATTGTAAAATTGGATAATACTAATAATGGGAAATTGTCGGATGCTAGGGCACAATTACCTAATTATCCCACAATGGATTACCGCCCTTTTAGCTGGCTTCATGCATTTTGCATATAATCTTCTAAAATATTCTCCTCACGTGCCGGCCATGCGCTCTTTTCTAGCAACCTCGATTAGGGCAAGATTAGGTGTGTAAAATTAATAAAGTGACAAATTCTTCGACATTGTTTAACGAAGAGATATTTAAGATTGTTTAAAATAATATTGAGATTTAAAAAATATATTTGTGCTTATTTAATAAGCAAACAAACCGAACACTCCTAGTTTTTTTTAGTCGAACACGAGTTTGATAATTTCAATCTCTCTCCTCATTTGATTATTTTATAGAAGGTTCATTTTTTAAAAAATAAAATAATCTTTCGATCCATACTGAACCCTTCATAATTTTCTTATTTATTTATCTTACAAAATCCTGTACGTCTTGAAAAAGAAACATCACTTGATACAACAACTTAAAAAATTCCTTTATTTTCAAATTTATCACACTCATTTTTTTTCAAGACACACCATTTTTTACCTAAAATACTACCATATACCCTTTAAAGCCAACAAAATTGGTCAAAAAGAACAAACAAGAAGTGTACCCCGGGACCGGGGAGTATCATTCTAAATCAAAACCAAATATACATTAATTTGAAAATTATCATCTCTTCTTCCTACAAATAACATATTTTATTTATTATATAAAATATCAAATTATCCTAAAAAATCATAAAATTAGTCATGATGAGTATTTTTTTAAATAACGTGTAACGATAAAGGTAAAACATCTTTGAAGATAGAGGGGACACTTACTTTATTTATTTTCATGAATTGAGTTCAAACAATCTTTTAATCTGATCGAATCAAGAGTCTCTTTGAGATTCTTAATATCTTTATTAAAATAAGCTTTTACCAAATAATCTTAAATCGAGTAGTTTGGTTTACTTTTCATCCCTTGCGTGGAATTTCTTTTTTATTTTTTTAATAAAAATAAATGTCGTGATATATTTAAAAATAATAATTAAGTAATTTTATGACCGATAAGGGACATTTTAATATTAATGGTAATTAACATGATGTGACATTTAATTAATTGATATTGTATATTTTAACTTGAAAGTGTGTAAATAAAAGGATAAACATATACCACACATGAAAATAATAATTACTGAAAATTTAATACTACCTCAATGATATTTATTTACACATGATTTTGACTGTAGTTTTAGAAAATTAATTTTTGGTTTGATAGATGTGAATATATATATATATATATATATATATATATATATATATATATATATATATATATATTGAATAATTTAATGGAATAAAATGTTCTTACTAACTTTAATTACTATTATAATATTGTATGTAAGTTTTTTGAAATGGTGGGTTAATTCCAACAATCAAGTGCGTAAGTTATTTTCGAAAAAAAATTAAAAATAAAATAAAATAGAGGAGGATGAAAGTATGCAAATTTAAATGGGAGGGAATATATTAAGAAAATTAAATATTACTATTTTCCTCCCTATTTTATTTGTTTTCAAAGCAGCTTTGACCGTTAACAGAAATTAAGAAATTTTTGATTTTAAGAGTATTCTGGTATTTTCTATTTTTTTTAATAGATAGATAATAAAGTGTGTTAAATATGAATTGTTATTTTTAAATAAAGTATATGAGAAAAATAATTGTTATAACTTTTTTATCCCTTTTCCAAAGATGGAAATTTTTACATAATAAATCAAAATAAAAAGGATGAAAACTTATAAATATGATTAGAATTAATATCTTTGGTTTTTAAATTTGAATGTATTGTATTATTTTTTATCAATGAGAGATTGTCGTAATAATATACGTAATATTTTGATCAAATATTATTTTGAATGAAAATAACACTTTTATTAATTAAGTTGTACGCAATTAAATTTTATTGCCTAATAAATATAAATGCAAAGAAAAATATATTAAATATTGATTAAATATTTATTTATTAAGGAATTTAAATAAATTAATTACTGAAATAAATAAATAAATAATTGATAATTAATATAATTATTTGAACCCAAATCCAAGTCAAATGGGCTCAAATTCAAGTTAAATGGGTTCAATTCAAGTTAAATTGGCTCAATCCAAGTCATATGGGCCTGATCCAAATTAAATAGGCTCAAATCAAATCCAGCAGACCTAATTAAATTAAATAGGCCCGTATCCAGTCTAGCATGCTTAATTAAATGAGAAAAGTCCAACATATCTTTTCAAAGAGAAAATATCTCACAAGTAGTTATTTTTTCTACCTATAAATAAGGGTCTTTAGTCCTTATTTCAGACACTCTAAAAATCCTGAAGGCCTGAAGAACTATGAAGATTCAAATGAAAATCAAGTTCGATCAAGATCCAAGTCAAGTGAAGTTCAAGACCAAGATCAAGATCAAATCGAAGAACACTCAAGATCTTCAAATTAAGTTAAAGTCATCTTCAAGGATCTTCAAATCAAGTTTGATCTTCAAATCAAGTTAAAGTCATCTTCAAGGATCTTCAAATCAAGTTAAAGTCATTTTCAAGTCGATAACAACCTTCGATCAAAGACCAAGGTGCTAAGCCTCTCCGATCCGGCGTTCTTCATATCAAATTCATCCATCCGGCGTTCTTCATAACAAATTCATCCATCTGTCTCCGTGAAGTCAATGTTCTACTAAATTAAGCGTCGTACTTCACAACAAATCTTCAAGTCAACGTTTGATCCGAACAAAGGCTTGACGCCTCCAGATAAACGTTATAAAGCCCCAAATCAGAGCTCGGACAAGCTTCATTGAAAATCCGACTACGAAAGTTGAAAAAGTCAAGAACAGAGGATAAATAGAATAGAAGTTGTTTACTCAAATTCTCAAGTTCAATATATCTCGGATTATCTTTGTAATTTCTTTTGTATTTATTATTTAATAAATATAAAATTTGTTGTTACATAAGTAATTTAAATTTAAATTAAAAATAATAATACTAAATTCATTTTAAAAACAATAATACTAAAATAAAATATAAGACTCTAGATACTAAATTACAAACGCGGTCCTACCGTTTACGTGTGAGGTGGAAAGAACGAGTGATACTTAAAGAACAATAATGATATTTTTTAAAATATCAATTTTCTCATGAGCATACCTTATCCAAACACATTTAAATATAACAAGTATTTTATTCCCACAAATATATATATATATATATATATATTTTTTTTTTTAATTTATTTTTTTTAACTCTACATACATGCTTGTGAGATGTGTTTATATGATGAAACTATTTAAATTATAATTGTTTTATAACTAAAATATATTGAATTAATTTATGAACAGAATCTAGGATGTAAACTCGGTTGTTTCTCTTTAATTCAAATCCCTAACAATACATAGGTATGTAAAATTGGAAGAGGAAGTAAAAGATTTAGAGTAATAAAAGACTCACGTACACATGCTAAGCTACGTTAACCGAGTTTATAAAAATGTTTGTGAAATATATTTAGTGATAATATACTTTTTACTATCAATTAATATATTTTATCTATATAATAAGTTGTATACTTTAATAATTGATAGACTCGTCTCATTTATATTCGCCTCACAACATAGTGTCCCTTCTAGCTTTGAGAATACTCGTAGACCATTTTAATATTTTTTAAAAATAGTTATCATATTTTATAAAAGAAAAATATATATTATGTTATTTATCGCAATTTTTTTTTGGTATGATTACTTGGTGTTTTTTTAAAAATTAAAATTACTTCCTTCTTTATTTCATACAAAAAGATAGATTAAAATATGAGTGAGGCTTGCGTGCACCCGGGCGCACGGAACACATTCCGTGCGCCTTTAGAAATTTTGTATTATGGGTAAGGGTACATTAATTTGGTCTAAAGGGTATACACTTTAATTACTAAAAGGTACACAATTTTGTTCTAAAGGGTATACACTTTTCATTAATATTTTTTTTTCTTTAGAAAATAAAGGGTACACATTTTTATACTAAAGGGTATACAATTTAACACAAAATTCTAAAGGCGCACGGAGTGTTGTTCGTGCGCCCAGATTTTTCTTTAGAAAATAAAGGGTACACATCTGTATACTAAAAGGTATACAATTTAGCACAAATTTCTAAAGGCGCACGGAAAGTGTTCCATGCGCCCGGGTGCACAGGAGCTTTTGCCTTAAAATATTTAAAAAATTACTCTTTCTGTCCCATCATAAGGATGTCAAAACTTTTTGGCACTTAAATTGAGAGATATAATATTTAATGTGTAGATGAGAGGAGAGAAATAATATTTTAATATAAAATTTATACATCATTTATTTGATTAAACATTAAAATTGTTTTACTATTATAATTTTATTATTACTTAATTTTTTTATAAATATAAAAAATGTCAAAAATATTTTTTTTTAATTCAAACTTCTCGGAGAATTGAATCGATTCTGTACACGATTACTCGTATAATTGCCTCAAGCTGTACATGCTGAAAATATCACCAGTAAAAGATCTTAAAATATTTTTTTTTTTAAAAAGAAAAGCAAAATATATGTTGAATTTAGGTAAATTTTGATGTCACATCTGCCCTTGATATAAAAGCTTGGTGAAATAAATGAGACCTCATAATATCCCAACTCAAGCAAATAAATGAGAGTGTGTCTAGTGTTGAATAGCCAATTAGGACATAGTAATCATTTAAGAAATTGTTGCTCTTTCAATTTATGGTAGTACTTAATTAATTACTACTCATTTAAGAACGAATTAAATTTAAAAAATTATTATTCATTTTAATAATGAATTAAATTTATGTTATAATATGAATTTTGAAGATTTATATTTCATTAATGAGAAAAGTAATAATTTAGTTATTTGTTAAAATAAAAAATAGTGTTTAAAAATAGAGACACAATATATTAATTTATTGTAGAATGGTTTCACACAATAAATTGCAAATACATAGTAAATACTAATCATGGACACAATAAGTTAGGAAAAATTGCAATTTCTTGACACTAATCAATTTAGAAAAATTGCAATTCTTGCATTTCTAGAATAATATATTATCAGGCTGATAAATGGAGGATATTATATTTTAAATTTCGTAATTAAAGGACAGATTAAATCCAAATTAAAATTTTAGAGCTCAAACGTAAGATCCAATAAAGTGGTTTTTTTATATCACACATTGTCATTGTCACATCCTACAAAATCATTATAACACCCATTATACTTTTCCAATTCCGTGATTTTAATAACGCAATCTTTGAGGATGTAACAGTGGCATGACATAAGAAGTTCATTCATTGAGCCTCACTGAAAAAAATGTGAAGTTCAAAATTTTCAACTTGGTCATAATTTGTCCTTTAATTGACTCCCTAAATTATTGTTTTGAAATTGCAATTTATTTAATAAGTTTGTATATTCCTTTTAAAATATTTTATTTTTGAATAAAAAATATTAATTATTAAAAAAAATTAATTGAATTTCAATGATTTTTTTAAGGGTTTATTACTGATGGATACACAATTTAGAGCATATTTACTGTCCAATACAAAAGAAAAAAAGAATTACGGTCAACTACACAAATCAGTTGCACTGAGACTAAATTAGCCTTCTCCTCTACGCAAGATCCCACCTACCCATTGCTGATCCTAAATTCGTGAAGATCTCGTCGACTACCAAACCTTCTGGATTTGGCTAAATAGGCGGAGGCAGGGGCGGAGGGGCCGATTGCGGCAGTGGTGGCGCTGGATATTGTGACGGTGCAGCAGGAGGGGGAAAACTTCGAGGCGGCGTACGAGAGGGCAATTAGGGCAGATCGGTTGATCCCCCTGGAGCCACTCTGGTATTTCAGCGTTCCTTGGGGGAAATTCTAGGATCTGGCGATGTTGCCATTAGTGAAACGAGTCGAGCTCCTGCAGTGTCTGCCGAGGATGAGGGTGGAAGAGGAGAGTGGGTTGGAGTGTTGCGTTTGCCGGCGGGAATTCATGGTAGCTTCGCAGATGAGCTTTCTCCTCTGTGGACACGCCACTCATCCGCGGTGCCTCTACGATTGGTTGAACTGAATAAATCTCGCTGCCCTTCCTGCTCGACCCCAATTCAACGCACCTCCCACCATTGTCAATTAGAATCTGAATTACTCTATGAGTTTGAATTAGAATTAGAATTACTTTTTTAGTTTTAATTTATTTCCCTTTCCAACTTATTTTGTTTCCCTTTCCAACTTATTACCCTTGATGATAACAGCTTGAATTTTTTTTTTATCTGAGAAAGTTAGTTGTAGTATTGTAGCACTCATAAACTCTCGTATCTGCAAACCCCCTTATTACTCCTCACCCCTATTCATTCCGTGGTCAGGAGTCGAGGGGTGCGAGAGGCTGACCACGCTTGGAATTGCTGTGAATCTTGTCACTTACATGTATTTGGGCAATGCTGTTTCTGCTAACACTGTTACCAACTTTCTTGGCACTTCTTTCATGCTTTGTTTGCTTGGTGGCTTCATTGCTGACACCTTCTTGGGAAGGTATGCCTAATCTGAAACCTACCCTTTTCAAAACATTTTAACTTATTTTATTTTCTGCTTTCATAAACCACTGATGCAATTACAAGTATATCTATCATGAGTACAATTTTTTTTCGGCCTATTTCCGGTATTTGACCATCGCCATCTTCGCCACTGTTCAAGCAACAGTGAGTATACTCAACCAAGACCCCCTGTTTTTGTTAAACTAATGTTATGATCCCCTGTTTTTGTTAAACTAATGTTACTTTTATATTGTATTTTGATGAATTGTGAGAAAGAAAAGAAGACTTCAATTATAGAATTCTCAGCCGTTGTCAGCTTGCGTCGCTATCCCTGGCTTCAATTTCAGGCCTATGCCTGTTTTGTCAGTTGCCTAGCGACCGATCGTCAGGGCTTTTTCAATCAATTTCTTTTACTGGTACGCTCTGTTTCTAGTTTATAGTCTCTTGATGTGTCTGAAAATCACCTTACCTCAATCCCTCAAGTATTCTATGCCAATTGTGGAAATATCAGTGGGTTGAACTCTTGAATTTCAGTGTGAATGAGTTGGGTGGTTCTTTGCCCAGTTTGAATTGGTTTGAAATGTTAGAATTCTTGGTTTTTATCGTAATTATTTTGTGGTGGTGAGGTTACAGCTAGATAGGTTGGATTCACTCAGGAGTCTAAACCTATACCAGAATGAGTTGTCTTGGGAAGATGAAGCTTTTGAGGAGCTAGCTTCATCTTTCTGACAATGAATTTGCCGGTGATCAAATCCCTGTAGAAATCATAAAATGCCAACAAAAATCCCTATTGTAAAATCGTATTGCGAAATTTGGCTTTCGTGGCTTATTTCAATGTTTTAAACTGGGTCGGGGGAGGAAATTTCGAGAGTGAATTAATTAATTTCTTCAGCAGAATGCTTGATAGCCTCATAATCCACATATGCACTGAGGTCCGCACTGCCTGGATTGTCCAGTATATCAACTAATTTATGCTTCCGAATTGCCTGCATTGCTTAATTACATACTGAAGACTACTCAAACTAAATAATTTCCACATGTTGAATTATATAGCAGAAGCAGACCTGTAAACTGTCTGAGACCACTCCATTTAGACCATAGTCAATTATAAGTGCCCCACCACCATCAACATTTATTATATTAGCAATTTCTTGAGATAAATCCATTGCTTTTGGGCAAACCTCAATCTGATTAACATTAGCAATTTCTTCAGCCTTGGCCCATTTGCAGCGCTTCATCATTAGGAATTGCTTAATTCATTCATAATTTTCAATTCTAGTGATCTTTGTGGATGCTTGTTGAGGATTTTTTGGTTGTTTATTTAAGTTGATTATTGAACTGATATGTGAATCGGAGGGATTACTTTCGTACTCAGATTTTTTAATTTTCAAACTTCCACAAAGGTTGTGCTCTTAATGTATCTAGGTTGTTGCCTTGAATTTTTTGGACAGGAATTATAAATCTCTGGACGTTACTCCTGGCATTGCTTTCTCAATGTGTTGGTATTAGAGGATCACCTAGATGAGTATTGTGGGTTCAGTTTGTGATGTGATTTTTATTGGTCCCTTTGATTGAGGATTGATAGGTTGGTTGAATCAGTTGTAAAAGAGCCTATTGCATGTCATACAGGCTTCAAGCGTTTGTATGGCACTATTTAGACATTTTTCATGGCACCTGTTAGCCATTTTTAATTTCTTGCTCTATTATTTCTTGACTTTTCTGGTCGTTTTGGAGACATCTTTTAGCCTAGGCTTTTCTCTCCTCAATCCCTTCTTTATTTTCATTTACTTTTAATAGTACAACACTTATTGGCCTACTTCTAAATTTCATTGGTTGTGAAAAAATTGTGCTGTGATATATGTGGAAAATGGAGGTTAGAATTTCAATCGATTATAGACGTCTTGAATTTATTGTTAATGCCAATGTTGAAGCACAACCTGAAGCGAAACAAACCGACGTTGAAAAAAAGTGCAAAAAATAATGTGAAAAAAAAGTGCAAAAGAAATTATGCAAAACAAAATACTTTAAATTTTGTGTAGAACAAATTTTGAAAAAAAAATGTGCAAAACAAAATTGTGCAAAACAATTATGCAAAATCAAATTGTGCAAAACAATTGTGCAAAACAATTGTGCAAATATATAGGGGATCGTCTGTTGACCGGCCGTTGACCCGGCGTTGACCGGCGAAATTGTGCAAAATAATTATGCAAAATCAAATTGTGCAAAACAATTGTGCAAATATATAGGGGACCGACCGTTGACCGGCGTTTACCGGCCGTTGACCGGCTGTTGACCGGCGTTGACCACCGTTGACCGGCGAAATTGTGCAAAACAATTGTGCAGAATCAAATTGTGCAAAACAATTATGCAAATATATAGGGGTATTTATGGTATCACAATCATAATTATGTAGTTATGAGTAATAGTACTTTGAGTCATGTAGTTAATAGTAATTATGCATTATTTGATGTACCTCCTAGTAAGTGACCCTTTTTTTAAAGTAATAATTTATCATATTAGTTTAAAAGATTTTATTTTTTGAATAAAAAATATTCATTATTTAAAAAAAATTCATTGAATTTCAAAGATTATTTTTAAAGTAATAATTTACTCATTCTAGGTATTAATGACACAATAATTTTATGTACACATACAATTATTTTTGCAAATAATTACTCACTCATTCTCTTTACATTGCAATTTTTTCTTTTTTCCTTACTCCACTAAATCATTAATATTTATAGATATGTTAAAATAACTCAACACAATAATTTATTCTCCCTTCATAAGATGTCATTTGTTTTTTTATGAAAATTAAAAATATTATTATTTAATGTGTAGTATATAATTGTATTAATAGGTATGTGAGTTTAATATTTTAATTGTATTAATGATGTGTGTAAGTCTAATACCTCTAAAAAAGAAAAATAAGAACATTTGAAAAGAAAAAAAAAGAAGCAAAATGAGACCCTTACAAACAAATAAATGAAATATAGTTCTCTATAATTTCAAAACTGTCACAATTTTTTTAAGACACTTTACATAAACTTTATTTATTAGTATTTGGAAAACTATAATGCCTTACAAAATTTAACATGGCAAAAACTTGTGTGCATCCGGCGCACGGGCACACTCCGCACGTCTTTAGAATTTTATGTTAAATTGTACTATACCCTTTAGTATAAAGATGTGTACCCTTTATTTTCTGAAGAAAATAAAAAATATTAATGAAAAGTGTATACCCTTTAGAACAAAATGATGTACTTATTAATTAAAGTATGTACTCTTTAAAATAAAATAATATACCCTTATCAATAATATTAAATTTTAAAGGTGTACGGTGTGCATCCGGGCACACGCTAGCCTCACTCATTTAATAATTTTCTTTTCTTTCTTAATTCGTGAATGAAAATGCTCTATTGAAACGCCAGAGTATTATTTAGGCAAACAATTTATATCGAGACAGATGTTTGATTTTAATTTGGAGATGCAGAACTGATATTATTTTCTCGTATAAAGTTTTAGGTTAGGACTATAACTCAGACTCCTTTTAATATGATGGCATTAAATGTTGTCACACTATGATTTTATGATTTTTTATAACACGTGTAAGGACAAGATTCGTTCCTACATTGTCGCAAATGGAGTACTATATGTTAGATTGTCATATATAAACCAATTTTTTATTTGGAGTCGACTATTTGCACCCGAAATTGTTAAGTAAACCTCAATAATTTAAAGAATTAAAATATGATAATGTGAAAAGACGTAAATATAATTTTATAAATAATAAAATAAAATTAATTATAATTAAAATTTTAAATACACCCCAATCAAATTTCTAAATGCACCTCATTGTTATAATCACTGAACCACGATCAACCCTAAACCCTTCTGCATCAACGTAGGATAATAAAACAAGAAAAAACTTAGAATTATGATCAACCCTAAAATTTATTTTGCTGACATAATAAATAATCAAATTGTAGTGGTGAAGGAAAAGGAAGAATGGGAAGAAAGAGTGAAGCAATCGAAAATGTAAAATTGAGGGTAATTGATTAGGCAGGTGGGTGTTTTCAGAATAGAAATAAGATTGGTTGTGAGGTGTGCACCAAACAATCCAAAATGAATAGATTCTGTAAATAAAGAGTTGGAAAAAAAAAAGGAATATGGAGTATATGAGAAACCGAACTGCAGAAAAAAAAAGGTCGTTCGATAGCAACAATCGAACAGTTTAAGGTATTCGACTGTAGCGATCGAACACAATATAATGCAGTGGGTTTTTTGATTTCATATACCTACAGATAATTTTCAAATTTTGGAACTAACCCAAATCCTATAATTCTTGAGAATGAAGAAGTGAAATCAGAAAGAAGACATGGTACTTGACATTGACAAAGCCTTGACGATGGATAAAAGGTATGGATGTTCTTCTCTCTCCTTTCTCTCTTGAACAGTCGCCGGTAAGGAAGACACAACGCCCGTTCCCTTTCTTTTTAAAACTCAGCCACGTTTTCTTCTTTTTTATTTTTAATGTTGTGATTACTTAGTTTTTTTTTTAATTTGGGTATAGTTAATTAAAAGGGTAAAGTTGTTTTTGTATGGGGTGTATTAAGTAATTAAATATATAACCTTTAATTTTAGTAGGGTACGTTTAGTAATTGAGTTTATTTAACAATTTCGCGGATGCAAATAGCCGCCCCTTTTTATTTACTTAAACGCAAAAGTTTTAAACAATATACGAAAAATATAATTTTTTTTTTTCAAAATTATGAAATTATTTATTTATATATGTATATATGTAATGAGGAAGTATTACTCTAAATTTATAATTAAGCAGGTACATCCAAGTTCACTCAAAGGTCCATTATAATTCATTAGTACAAATTCAAAATTTTCTTATTAATAAAATAAAATTATCAATAATAAATACGGTTACCTTCTTGTCTAATAATTACACATGAGATTATGTATGAGATGAATCAATTTATTATTAAAATAGATGAATCAATTTATTATTAAAATATTTTTATTATATCAGTAGGATATATTTATTGATAATTAAAGTATATTTATAATGAATTATAATATAATACCCTATAAGAAATTTTATCTAATAAATCTCTATATATATAAAAGCAGAATAAATCTAATCCTGTCCATCTATTTTTAAAACAAATCTCAGTCACTCATTAAAATAATTAAATAATTATAATTATGACCTTTTCAAATTAGGAAATAAGATTTTATTTATTAAAAAATTAATAATATTAAATAGACCAATCAAATTATATAAAAGCAGAATAAATCCAATCCTAGACATCTATTTATAAAACAAATCACAGCCACACATTAAAATAATTAAATAATTATAATTATGACATTTTCAAATTAGTAAATAAGATTTTATTTATTTATTAAAAAATTAATAATATTAAATAGACCAATCAAATTGCAGGGATGGAAAGGCCCAAGCCCACAGAATTAGGTTAAATAATCCATTGACCAATCAGCCAAGCCCATAGAATTAGATCAAACAATCCATTAATCAATCAAATTGCAAGTTATATATGCGGTTTCCTCACCCTTCACCTATATAAGGAGCACTCCTCCATTCATTTCAAACACACCAAGAACGATTCTCTAATAAGATTAAAGACTTCAGATGTCACGACCCACTTTTCATAACTTATAATTCTTTAATTAACATAAACATCATCATCATAAAATTTGCACATATTTTTTTTACATAATATATATTATCCAAACGGTCACACCAGTTCAACATACGCAACTGGTTTCTGACACCATATCAATCCACACAAACTGGTGACAATACTTTTTATATTACATAATAAAATATCAGCGGAAATAAAATAAACACACGGTCTAGCCCAACAGGTCGTCATCTATGTACATCCACTCGAAACCTTGTAGGAGCTCCACAGCTTTCACAGTACACCACCCACATACTCAAATACTATCAGGCTCGCCTACAATGCATAAACTAGTGAGACAAAAATCTCAGTAAGTAGAAATCATGCATGACAATGCATGAAAATGCATTTATTCTCTAATCTTTCTAGTTGGTCTCTTTTATTTTGAAAACTGTTCACGTTGCGGGATCCCCACGACACACTTATGATATGCACCCCAAATGAGATCAATGGGGATGATTTTTCCGAACCCCAAAAATAGTACTGAGAATGATTTTTCTGAACTCTGACAAAGTGGTGGGGACGATTTTTCCGAACCCCTAACAAAAATATCGGGAACGATTTTTCCGAACCCTGACAAAAATGCATATATAGTGGCCGCACACGCCATTAGTATCTTATTAATTTTAGGAAAAATACTTTTCATGATATGAATGGTATGCAACCATTGCAATTAAATATACATCATAAATCATTTATGACATCAATATCAACATTTAATAAAATAACAACTTAATTTAATTCACACAAATTCACTTCACCTTGGATCACACGGATCTCTTATAATAACAACTCCATCTTGGATCACACAGATCCTTATATAATACAATAATATTATTTCAAATTACATAAATCCACAACTTGTATAATCAATTAATTCCAAATAATTCATAACATAATTAAACTAATCACAAATAATTCACAACATAATTATTACATATTAATCACAAATAATTCACAATATAATTATCACATATTAATCACAAATAATTTACACACAACATATTTATGCATTGTAGTTGGACTTCTACTTACTTGAACTCTGACAATAGTAATACTATGAAGAACCGTAATTATCCGTAATTAATTACTTCCTTCCCGCTCCGGCACGAACCCTTCCCTCTCTCTAAATTTTTTTTTATGAACTCAGTTTTGGGGCGTGAGGTAATCACCTCCCCACACCCATTTATATAGGAAACGAAAATGAGTTGGCCGACAACTCAATCAATAAAAAAAATATATTTTTTTTAAATTACGGCTGAGCAGCCTAAATGTACAAAAAATTCAAATTTGGCTGCTAATGCAGCCACCAATTTTGACTTTATTTATTTTTATTTTTTTTATTTTTTTAATATATATATATTATATTATTATAATTATAATGAAAATACGTGTGATACTTCATAATTAAGAAAAGTGTATTTATACACATAAAATAATTTACTCATATATCCAAATTAATACACGTAAATATTTATGCACACATATATTCACATATTGTCACCATTATTATCACAGATATCTCAAATAAAATGTAAAGATAAATAAAATTGAGAAACAATTACCACATAATTATAAAATACACATAATACAAATTAAATTATATAAACACACTAGTAGTGAGAAACTTGGGTATTACATTCTTCCCTTCTTATAAAAAATTTCGTCCTCGAAATTTACTTATCTGAAGAGGTCTGGATATTTAGCCATCATCTCATCCTCTCTTTCCCAAGTAGCCTCCTCAACTAGTTGGTTCCTCTATAATACTTTTACTAATGGTATTTCTTTATTTCTGAGCTTCTTCACGTCTCGCCACAAGATCTCAACTGGTACTTCTTCATAACTCAAATCTTCTTTCAACTCAACTGGTTCCTGCCTGAGAACATGAGATGGATTTGGAACATACTTCCTCAACACAGACACATGAAACACGTCATGTATTCTAGACATTGATGCTGGTAACTCCAACTTATAGGCAACACTGCCAACTCTCTCAATGATAGTAAACGGACCAACATATCTTGGACTGAGTTTCCCTTTCCTTCCAAATCGCATTATCCCCTTCATTGGAGATACTTTCAGAAATACCTGATCACCCACTTCAAATTCTAATTCTCTCCTCCATTTTTCTGCATAACTCTTTTGCCGATCTTGAGCAACTTTCATCTTCTCTCGTATACGAGTAACAGCTTCTGACATTTCACGAATCAAGTCTGGACCCAAAAGTTTCCTCTCTCCAAATTCATCCCAATATACTGGAGATCTACACTTCTCCCATACAATGCTTCATATGGAGCCATCCCGATGGTAGACTGATAACTGTTATTGTACGAGAACTCTATCAAAGGCAAAAATTTACTCCACTGACCTTGAAAATCCAACACACACGCTCTGAGCATATCCTCCAAGATTTGTATTGTACGCTCTGATTGACCATCTGTCTGTGGATGGAATGCTGTACTGAAAGATTATTGTGTCCCCAACGCCTTATGTAAACTCTTCCAGAAAGCAGACAAGAATCTCGTATCTCTGTCTGACACAGTGGTAAGTGGTACTCCATGGAGTCTGACAATCTCTTGTATATATAGTTGGGCATAACGATCCATGGAATACGTAGAGTTAATAGGAAGAAAATGAGCTGACTTAGTCAATCGATCTACAATAACCCAAATAGCATTGTGACCTTTCACCGTTTTCGGTAGTCCGATGACAAAATCCATAGTAATATTCTCCCACTTCAATTCTGGAATAAATAGAGGCTGCAAAGTTCCTGCTGGTCTCTGATGCTCGGCTTTGATTTGCTGACAAGTCAGACATTGCTCAACATATCGAGCAACATCTCTCTTCATCCCTGGCCACCAATAATATAACTTCAAATCTCTATACATCTTAGTAGCTCCTGGATGTACAGAGTATGGTGTTGAATGAGCTTCCGTCATCACTTCTTTCCGAATGTCATCCACTTCAGGTAGACATAATCGACCTCCATAACGAATCACGCCATCTTCTCCTAATTGGAAGTCAGAAGACTTTCCAGAGCTGATGTTATTCTTTATCTTGTCAAATAACTTATCCTCCTGTTGGCTCTGTCGAATCTTATCCATCAAAGTTGGTCGAAGTGTCAGAGCTGCCATCCTTGCTTCCAACGATCCTTCCTGAATGATCTCCACACCCATCTTTTGCAAATCAAGCAACTCTGGTTTCTAATTTACAATCATAGCAACTACACTCTGTATTGTCTTTCGGCTCAATGCATCAGCAACCACATTGGCTTTTCCCGGATGATAATTGATAACACAGTCGTAATCCTTCACCAATTCCAACCATCTTCTTTGCCTCATGTTCAACTCTTTCTGAGTGAAGAAATATTTCAAACTCTTATAATCAGTATAGATCTCACAACGTTCTCCATACAGATAATGCCTCCAAATCTTGAGTGCAAACACCACTGCGGCTAACTCTAAATCATGAGTTGGGTAATTCTTTTCATACTCTCTTAACTGTCTGGATGCATAAGCTATCACTTTCCCATTCTGCATCAATACACATCCAAGACCATTCTTTGAAGCATCACTGTAAACCTTGAAGTTTCCTGTCTCCGTAGGAATAGTTAAAATAGGTGCTGATGTCAATCGTTTATTTAATTCTTGAAAACTTTGCTCACATGTCTCCGTCCATGTGAACTTCACATTCTTCCTAGTCAACTGCGTTAATGGTGAAGCAATCTTGAAGAATCCTTCAACAAACCTTCGATAATACCCAGCCAATCCAAGAAAGCTACGAACCTCAGTGGGATTTGAGGGTTGTGGCCAATCATGGATTGCTTTAATTTTACTTGGATCTACCGAAATTCCTTCTCCCGATATCACGTGACCCAAGAAAACAACTCGATCCAACCAAAATTCACACTTTTTAAACTTCGCATACAATTGTTTCTCCTTCAAAATCTCTAACACCTTTCTTAAGTGTAGAGCATGATCCTCCTTATTCTTAGAGTAAATTAGAATATCATCGATAAACACAATCACAAATTTATCGAGAAATTCCTGAAATACTCTATTCATCAAATCCATAAATGCTGCTGGAGCATTTGTTAAACCAAACGACATCACCAAAAATTCATAATGCCTATACCTTGTACTAAATGCAGTCTTCGGAATATCCTCCTCCCTAATCTTCAACTGATGATGCCCCGACCGCAAATCAATCTTAGAAAAGATAGCTGCACCCTGTAACTGATCAAACAGATCATCAATGCGAGACAATGGATATTTATTCTTCACTGTAACTTTGTTGAGATCCCGATAATCAATGCACATCCTCAATGTGCCATCCTTCTTTCGAACAAACAGAACTGGTGCTCCCCAAGGGGAGAAACTAGGTTGAATGAATCCTTTGTCTAGCAACTCTTGTAATTGTATCTTCAATTCCTTCAGTTCAGCTGGTGCCATTCTGTATGGTGCTTTAGATATATGAGCAGTTCCTGGTTGTAACTCAATAACAAACTCTATTTCCCGGTCTGGTGGCAAACCTGGAAGATCATCTGGAAATACCTCCAAATATTCCCGAACTACTGGTACATTATCAAGATCTGGATATTGCTGCCCCTCAACATTCATTACACTCACCAGATATCCCTCACAATCACTTTCCAACAACCGTTGTGCTTTTGTTGTTGATATCATAGGAAATCTGAAAATTTTCTTGATCCCAACAAAAGTAAATGGTTCTCCCTTCAATGGCTGAAAAGTAATACTCTTCTTCTGACAACCTATTGTAGCACCGTACTTTGACAGCCAATCCATACCCAATATAATATCATAATCATTCATATTTAACACAATTAAGTCAGCGAGGAGTTGTTTTCCTTCAATAGGAATAACACAACCTCGAAGAAGTTGATTAGTTTGCTTTGATTCACCAGAAGGTATCATCACCTCATAATTAGCTTCTATTAAGTTAGATGTTCCACCCACCTTCCTCACATACTCAGTGGATACAAATGAATGTGTTGCTCCATAATCAAATAGCACATATGTAGAAATGCCAAAAATAGAAAACTTACCAGCGACAACTGAGGGGTTCGCATCTGCCTCCTCCCGCGTCAAAGTGTATACTCTTGCTGGAACTCTCACATGTTGCCCTTGTTTCCCCTTTCTTAGGACAAGTAATAGTCATATGTCCTTTCTCTCCACATGTGTAACATGTTCTCGGAGGAATGTGACACTCTCCACCATGTGGTCTAAAACAATTTGGACACATCGGCAGTGGCGGCACCTATGGCATTTTCCCTTGATCGAACCTGGGACGCTTGTTTGGTTCTCCTTGTCCTTGTCCTTGTCCTTGCTCCACTTGAAAATTTGATTTTGGCCTCTGAAATGGCATCGGCCTTTTATCAACTCTCCCAAACTGCTGCATTGATTTCTGCTGAAATTGACGTCTGACAGCTTGCGCTTGTCTGATCCTCATCTCTGCTTGTTCAGCAATCTGGGCCCTTTCTGCCACTTGTGAGTATGTTGCTCCATGCAGTCCCGTCATACTCACATATCTGAAAAGCTCAGGCCTTAAGCCTTCCACGAATCTCTCCACTTTTAATGCCTCCGTACTCACCATATGTTCTGCAAACCTTGACAACAGTTCAAACTTACGAAGATAATCTGTGACTGACATCCCACCCTGCTTCAACTGTATGAATTCATTCATTTTCATCATCCTCACTGGTGCCGTAAAGTACTTATTACTGAAAAGTTCTTTAAACTTTTCCCATGTCATAGTCGTGATATTCTCGATACTTTTAATGGTATCCCACCAGTGGCCTGCACTTCCTAGTAACATGAAAGAAGCACACAGCACTCTGTCCCCCTCTGGAATTATACTGTATTGAAACATATTTTCCACCGTGCGTAACCAATCCTCTGCATCTGTGGGGTCTGCTGCGTCCTCAAATATTGGAGGGCTCAGCTTTCGAAACCTTTCACAAACCATTTCCACACGTTCTACTTGACGTTGATTGTGATTAATATTAACCTCTGGCTGTCCACCCATATCTCTCTGCTGAATCAGCTGTTGTATTTGTTGGGACTGGCGCTCTACCAATTCCATCAGTCGAGTAATCATCGCATCACTATTATTTCCTTCAGTAGGTGTTATTTGCTCAGCAGCTCTATCACTTTCAGAACTTTCACCCATAATTCTTTCCATTTTGTCTACCAACTACAAGTCCTACACCACATGGCCAATATAATTTATAAAACACATAACAACACAGAAGGAAAATAACACTTGCACGCAAAGCTGCTCTTCCAATGAATGAGTTCATGTACATAGATAGTCTGCAGGACCCAAACCGTGCTCTGATACCACTCTGTCACGACCCACTTTTCATAACTTATAATTCTTTAATTAACATAAACATCATCATCATAAAATTTGCACATATTTTTTTTACATAATATATATTATCCAAACGGTCACACCAGTTCAACATACGCAACTGGTTTCTGACACCACATCAATCCACACAAACTGGTGATAATACTTTTTATATTACATAATAAAATATCAGCGGAAATAAAATAAACACACGGTCTAGCCCAACAGGTCGTCATCTATGTACATCCACTCGAAACCTTGTAGGAGCTCCACAGCTTTCACAGTACACCACCCACATACTCAAATATTATCAGGCTCGCTTACAATGCATAAACTAGTGAGACAAAAATCTCAGTAAGTAGAAATCATGCATGACAATGCATGAAAATGCATTTATTCTCTAATCTTTCTAGTTGGTCTCTTTTATTTTGAAAACTGTTCACGTTGCGGGATCCCCACGACACACTTATGATATGCACCCCAAATGAGCTCAATGGGGACGATTTTTCCGAACCCCGAAAATAGTACTGAGAACGATTTTTTCGAACTCTGACAAAGTGGTGGGGATGATTTTTCCGAACTCCTAACAAAAATATCAGGAACGATTTTTCCGAAACCTGACAGAGATGCATATATAGTGCCGCACACACCATTAGTATCTTATTAATTTTAGGAAAAATATTTTTCATGATATGCATGGTATGCAACCATTGCAATTAAATATACATCATAAATCATTTATGGCATCAATATCAACATTTAATAAAATAACAACTTAATTTAATTCACACAAATTCACTTCACCTTGGATCACACGAATCTCTTATAATAACAACTCCATCTTGGACCACACAGATCCTTATATAATACAATAATATTATTTCAAATTACATAAATCCACAACTTGTATAATCAATTAATCCCAAATAATTCATAACATAATTAAACTAATCACAAATAATTCACAATATAATTATTACATATTAATCACAAATAATTCACAATATAATTATCACATATTAATCACAAATAATTTACACGCAACATATTTATGCATTGTAGTTGGACTTCTACTTACTTGAACTCCGACAATAGTAATACTATGAAGAACCGTAATTATCCGTAATTAATTCCTTCCTTCCTGCTCCGGCACGAACCCTTCCCTCTCTCTAAAATTTTTTTTTTTATGAACTCAGTTTTGGGGCGTGAGGTAATCACCTCCCCACACCCATTTATATAGGAAACGAAAATGAGTTGGCCGACAACTCAATCAATAAAAAAAATATATATATTTTTTAAATTACAGCTGAGCAGCCTAAATGTACAAAAAATTCAAATTTGGCTGCTAATGCAACCACCAATTTTGACTTTATTTATTTTTTTTATTTTTTTATTTTTTTTATTTTTAATATATATATATATATTATATTATTATAATTATAATGAAAATACGTGTGATATTTCATAATTAAGAAAAGTGTATTTATACACATAAAATAATTTACTCATATATCCAAATTAATACACGTAAATATTTATGCACACATATATTCACTTATTGTCACCATTATTATCACAGATATCTCAAATAAAATGTAAAGATAAATAAAATTGAGAAACAATTACCACATAATTATAAAATACACATAATACAAATTAAATTATATAAACACACTAGTAGTGAGAAACTTTGGTATTACATCAGAATTGTCTAAATAGTTCTTCGAATTCTTCAACAAGAATCAACTCAAGAACGAAATACATCTGGGATTCAGGTTCTAAACTGCCTGGATCAAGTGTTCTACAGTCAAAAATTTGAACAACGGATTAAGCGTTCTATAATAAAAAAATTTGAACGGCCTATAATCTGGGATATTAAAATAATTAAATAATTATAATTATGATTTTTTCAAATTAGGAAATAAGATATTATTTATTAAAAAAATAATAATATTAAATATAAATCCAATCCTAGCCATCTATTTTTCAAAACAAATCTCAACAAAAAAAATTAAATCATGGCCATCTATTTCTCAAATAAATTTCAGCCACCCATTGAATTAATTAAATTAAATAATTGTAATTATAACTTTTTCTTAGAAAATAATTAAATAATTATAATAAATCCAATCATGACCCTGACCATCTATTTTTCAAACAAATTTCAGTCACTCAATAAAATAATTAAATTAAATAATTATAATTATGATTTTTTCAAATTATGAAATAATTTAGTTCAATCTAGAATAAATCCAATTTTAACAATTTATTTATTAAACAAATCTGCCCCATTAAAATAATTAAATAATTATAATAAATCCAATTCTGGCCATTTATTTCTCACACAAATCTCAGTCACCCAATAAATAATTAAATAATTATAATTGTGACATTTTCAAATTAGAAAATAATATATTATTTATTAGAAAAATAATAATACTCCCTCCATCTACGCATTTTTACCTACTTTTCATTTTGGGCTGTCCCATGTATTTTTATCATTCCATTAATAGAAAAAATGCATAATATTTTATTATCACAAATACAATCCCAACAACTTTAATAATTTTTTACACTTTATTCACCATTCCCAATAACTTTATGACCTTTTCTTTTTAAATCACAAATTTATTCCTATTTTTTCTTACATAATATATTAAAAAAATAACACGTCTTAATCTCCGTACTCATACAAATGAGTAAAAATGCTCGAGACGAAGGGAGTATTAAATATAAATCAAATCATAACCATCTATTTTTCAAACAAATCTCAACCATCTATTAAAATAATTAAATAATTGTAATTATAGCTTTTTCAAATTAGAAAATAATTTATTGTTTCCAAAGGGTTTAGGGTTTTAGGGTTTCAGGGTTTATCTTAAACAAATCTAAGTCACCCATTAAAATAATTAAATACTTATAATTATGACCTTTTCAAATTAGGAAATAAGATTATTTATTAAAAAATTAATAATATTAAATATAAATCCAATCCTAACAATCTATTTTTCAATCAAATCTCAACCACCCATTAAAATAGTTAAATAATTGTAATTTTAACCTTTTCAAATTAGAAAATAATTTAATGTTTCCAAAGGGTCTAGGGTTTAGACTTTTTCAAATTAGAAAATAATTTCACCAATTAAAATAATTAAATAATTATAATTATAACTTTTTTAAATTAGAAAATAAAATATTAATTATTAAAAAATTAATAATATTAATCCAATTCTGACCATCTATTTTTTTAAATAAATTTCAATCACCTATTAAAATAATTAAATAATTATAATTTTGGCCTTTTCAAATTAGGAAATAAGATATTGTTTATTAAAAATGTTAATAATATTAATCCAATCCTGACCAAACCATCCATTAAAATAATTATTTAATTTAATGTTTTCAAATGGTTTAGGGTTTAGTTCTTAAACAAAATAATTATAATTACGACTTTTTAAAATTAAGAAATAAGATATTATGTATTAAAAAAACTAATAATATTAATCCTGACCAGATCATCCATTAAAATAATTATTTAATTTAATATTTTCAAAGGGTTTAGAGTTTAGGGTTTTAGGGTTGATTTTAGGCTTTTTAGGGTTTTAGGATTTGTGGCATAATATTTTTATATGATCAAATCCTGACTATCTATTTCTTTAACAAATCTCAGTCATCCAGAATAAATCCAATGATGGTCATCTATTTCTCAAAAAAATCTCAGACACCCATTAAAATAATAAAATAATTATAATTATGACTTTTTCAAATTAAAAAATAAGATATTATTTATTAAAAATTAATAATAAATTAGAAAATAAGATATTATTTATTAAAAAATTAATAATATTAATCCAATCCTAATCATCTGTATTTCTTAAAAAAATCTCAGCCACCCACAATGTTTATAAAAAAAAAATAGTATGCATTTTTTAAGTTGAACTCAATTTTATACTCCCTCCGTCCCACACTAAGGGTAGTTTTTATTTTTTGGCGTGTAGATTAAGGAGTATTATTATTTAATGTGTAGTGGGTAATTGTATTAGTGGGAGTGTGGGTCTCATATTTTAATTGTATTAGTGGGTGTGTGTGGGTCCTATGTGTGTAAAAAAGGAAAGTGAGCTCTTTGGGTGAGACGACCAAAATAGAAAAAATAGACTCTTTGGATGGGTCGGAGGGAGTATTAATTTTTCAAAATAACTTATTTTGCAATAAACATCGAATATCTACATGTTTCAGATGAATACATTCTTTTATTTATATTGTAACCAATATTGCATTCGAAAGGGTTCGTCAATTCACTAAGATGTGTAAACAATAAATGGTTTTGAATTGTGTAAATTAGTAATATAGAATCTGATCCTATAATTTAGAAAAATAAAAATTTTATTGTTGCATTTTAATTTGTCATATTATGAGATAATTAAATAAATAAATAAAGAAATAATACGACAACAAGATTCAAACCACACCAAAACCGGATGAGAGAAGCTCAAACAAATCTCAACCACCCATTAAAATAATTAAATAATTATAATTATAACTTTTTCAAATTAGGAAATAAAATAATTAACTAATTATAATTATGTCTTTTTCAAATTAAGAATCAAAATATTATTTATTAAAAAATTAATAATATTAAATATAAATTCAATCCTAACCATCAAAGTGTTTAGGATTTTAGGGTTTAGGGTTTTATGGTTTATAGCATAATGTTTACAGAGGGTAAAATCTTGACCATATATTTCTAAAATAAATTTCAACAACTCATTAAAATTATTAAATAATTGTAATTATGAATAATCTCACTTCATATTCAAATAAATATTATTCGATTTAAACATCATAAAATTAAGTGAAATTATTGTTGCCCTAAAAATAACACATCCCGTGCAACGCACGGGTGCCCATAATCCCTAATTATTTATAATTAATCATCTCCACATGTAAGACTAATTTCACTCACTTTAATTATTATTTAATTGATGATTAATTGTACATACAACTCCAAGTGTTTTGTTCTTGAGTTATTAATTGTGTGAGGATGGTAAGAAGCCATACGACGAATCTATACAATTTCGAAAGCACTACTATATCTGATGTTCGGAAAGCCAAAGGGAAGGGTGCAGATGGATCCTGGCTCTGGTGCACCACCGATGATACGGTGTATGATGCTGTGAAGTCGATGACTCAGCACAATGTTGGAGCTCTAGTTGTTGTTAAACCGGAGGAGCAGAGCTCAATTACTGGAATTAATAATTATAATTTTTTTAAATTAAGAAATAATTTAGTCAAATCTAGAATAAATCCAATATTGACCATCTATTTTTTAAACAAATTTCAGTCACCTCTCAGCTACCCATTAAAATAATTAAATAATTATAATAATCAAATCCTAGTCATCTATTTCTCAAACAAATCATATAATTCAAATAAATATTATTTGGTTAAAAATCATAAAATTAAGCGAAGTTGTTGCCCTAAAACTAATACGTACGGTGCAAGTGGGGTTAGCTACTAGTATGTTTCAATAATGAGCGAAGCTGTAGTGTCATTCCCATTTAAAAATTTTAAAAATAATTATACTCTTAAATATTTTATTTTAAATCCTAATAATAAATATTGAAGCTCTAAGAATGTAATAAAACATAAGTAGGAGAGTTCATATAGATAACTAAGTGTACTAGAACTCGGTTCACACATATTTGCCTAATATAATTGTTGATTACTTTAATTAAAGTATGGTCGATACTATTCTCATCCGAAATTTTGAATAAATATTTGCCTAATTTTATGGGAACTTTTCATATAATAATTTATTTATATAAGATAGGTAAAAAGTGATAATTTTTATAATGAAAAATGATATGAGTATAGAATTTATATAATTACTATATTTATGTAAATTTGTATGAGATTGTTTTATAGGATAATTTCTATAAGATGAGTAAGAAAGTGATAATCTTTAGAATGAAAAATAAAATGGGTAAGAATTGATAATCTTTACAATGAAAAATGATATTAAATTCATGAAAACTGATGATGCGAACCATTTTATGAATAATTTAGAGTATTAATAAAAAGTAAAAATATTTTAAAATAAAGTGATAACATATTTTCTTGTGAACTTAATGCAAGAAATTTGAATTTCCTCTTAAGAACTCACACACTCAACCTATTGATCACTTTCAAGATTCACTCATGTTTTGATTTGTAGATTGAACTAAAACGAAAACGAAATGAATACGAAGATATATAGTGGTTCAGCGTAAGCCTACATCCACTCTTAAGAAGAAGATCACTCACTTATGATGATTACAATATACAACTGAAAAAGATGAAGATGGACTCAACTTATGAACCCTAATCTTGGTTCTCCACTTATGAACTGATGTGTGTTGCTTCTGATGATCTTAATCTGCAATGTATCAAACTTATATGTTAAGCAGCAAGCCTACCAATCTGCTGTAAGTTGGAATCTCATGTGGAAGCTATAGCTAATTCAACTAACTAACAAACTAACCACCTAACTAACTTGATTCTTTATTGATGATGCATGGTTGAGATGAGCTTCAATCTAATGGCTCACACCTTCCATGCAGCTGATCCTTATACATACTACTTCATTCAATCAACATTCTCCACATGTCCTTGTCATGTATGATCACACATAGCATGCATGTATATCTATCAATACAACATCTTTAATAAAAATAATAATTAATTACGAAAGTGTAAAATAATTATACTTATGTTACGCATGTTGCACTTTGTATTTATGGATGATTTCTAAAATTTAAATATGAATTTTAAACCCTAATCTTATATTTTGACCTCGAAACAAACATCAATATATCTAAACTTACTAGACAACGACTTGGGTGAGACCGTCTCACGGATCCCCTTATGTGAGACGGATTACCCACTAACCCATTAAAAATTATATTTTTAAGGGGCCTGTTTGGTTGTAGTCAAATTAGAAAAAATAAAAAATTAATTATAAAAGTAAATTAATTAGGTCTTATACATATATTTTTTTTGTATATATAATGTTATTTTTAAATTATAGTTTTATTATTATATTTTTTTATTAATTTAAATTTGTTATTCATTTAGTTTATTTTTTTAATTTAAATATTATAAATTTATAAAATGTGATACTCAATTGATGAAAAGAGATAATAGTGATGTGAACTATTAAGTACATGAACAATTTATAATATAAATAAAAAGTAATAACATTTTAAACGAAAAGTGATAATATCTTTATTAAAAAAGTGATAACTTTGTTGTGAACTATATTTCATGAACAATTTATAGTATAAATGAAAAGTGATACAATTTATAAGAAAAGTGATAACATTTTTCATAAAAAAAAGTGATAATTAAATAAAAAGTGTACATATTTCACGAATAATTTACTGAAATAATAAAAAGTGATAACATGTTAATATAAAAAATGATTCATAATCAAAGAAAAGTGATATTCGTTTAACTAAATTATTTCACAAATAGTAATTCATTGGAATAAAAAGTGATAACATGTTTAATAAAAAGTGATACACGATAAAGAAAAAGTGATAACCAATTAATTTAATTACTTTATGAACAATTCGTAGTTGAATAAAAAGTGATAATATTTTTAATATAAAGTGATACCTGAATAAAATAAAGTGATAATAAAATAATTGAACAATTTAGTGAACAATTAATAGTAATAATATTAATTAATTAATTAATAATATATAATATTTTTTTATTAAAAGTTAAAAAAAAAAGAAATTACATTATTTCACGCGGGAAATGCCGTGAATGTTGAGTGAAGAGGTTATATTAATTTGCTAAACAAACAGGCTCTTCTTTTTAATTTTTTTTTTAAATTTAATATAAAATATATTTATTTTGGTTAAAGGATAATCTGTCTCACCAAATAAGATCTGTGAGATGGTCTCGCACAAGACATACCAAACTTACTAAAATGTCGAATAATATAAGCAATTTTTTTTTTTAAAAAATAATAATAATGTGAATCAAAATTAAATTAAAGAATATTCACGAGACTTCCAAAAAAATAAAAAAAAAGAATCCTAAACATATATATTAAGAAATATTCCCTCCGTCCCAAAAATTTTTGTACTCTTTCTTTGTAAATTACAGTGCAAAAAATTCTGGTGCAAAAAATTTTGGGACGGAGGGAGTAATTTATTTTGAATATGCATGACATTAACGGATCGGACACAAATTACTTTTTTTTGTTTGTTTTGAGTGGTGCGAAGCAGAGCGCATTTTCCCGCCAATATAAGGGATGTTCTATCTCAAGTCTGATTCATTCTAAGCCAATAATTTCTCACACTTACTTTAGGGTTCCTGCGTAGTATACTGGTAATCCGTTCAAATTTTTGGCTGAGGATAAAATTTCCTGTAACCTTTTCAATTTAGTGTGAGAATCCAATCGTTTGATAAGAATTGCAGATTGCAGAGGCTATTTCCGGTGTTGAGCGCCGTCCTGATCTTCCCGGAATTACGATTCTGTTGAACGATTCCAGTTGAAATTTCAACTTTTAGGTATGATCTGCAGCTCAATGTTTATATATGGACAATTTATTACCTCGATTCGCAGCTGGCTAGTTTTTCTCAGGTTATCTTGAAGGTTTTAGTTTTTGAATTAAGGTAGAATGATTTGTATGCTTAAAATCGTAGAGAAAAGGGAAAGAGTCTACTTTAGTCGTCGATATAAGATTGGATCTGATATTCATTTAAGTCGCTGTAATGGCAGTTCTTTTGTATCTTCAGTTAATGTGACGTTTTACTTGATTTAAATTATGACTACTGGCTGAATTTTATGAATTACTGCCTTTAAACAAAGTCATTTGGCATGTAGGATCTGCAAATTTTGATGAATTTTATACTAGAAGGCAAAATATGCAAATGATAATTTTTCTGTTAATGATCTACCTTTAAACAAAATTTCCATGAATAGAGACATGAATTCAAATGATAGTTGTAGGTCAAATATGAGGTGCAATGCTTGTTGGCAAGAATTGGAAGGACGAGCTGTTGCCACCACCTGTAATCACCTTTTGTGTATCCATTGTTCATGTTTAAGGCTTCTTTTTTCTGTGTACACTCCCTGTTGGATTCTTGCTCGTGAATGAATCTGCATGAATTTCCTTAATTAACTTAAAAAGGCCTTGAAGATGCCAACAAAATTCTCAGCAATGATGGTTCTTGCCCCATCTGTGATCAAGTGCTGTCCAAAAGGTATGCAAAAATTCATAAGAAAATTTTATCCTTTTATAGATTGTGAATGAACTGTGAATTGTTAGAAACTTCAGATGGCTCCTGTTTTTTCTACTATAAATCAAATATTGTGGATATTCTGCAAAATCAGTTTACTTTCACTATGCTGAGATGTCTGCTGAAGTCATTTTACATCCATTTTTTGCATATATTTTGTTTGTTCCTCTGTTTAACATCTATTGTCTGTGGCATATTATTAATTCTCTTGGTTTGACATGAAAATTTTTTGCATGTCAGTCTTATGAAGGCTGTTGAAATCAATCCAAGTGATGAATCGGCAAATGTACGAAGTTTCTCCTACAAAAACTCCCTGTCCACTTCAAATTTTCAAAAACTTCCTCATCAGCCTTTATATGATAAAAATTCATGTAAAAATGCTGTCAGTTCTACATAATATTTTGCTTTCTTCCTGCAGATGGCTATGTTTGGAATATCACCTCAGATAGGTACTCTCAAAAGTTGAAGATGGAATGAATTGTTTTTATATTCACAAGGCCGGTTGTTTTCTTTACCATGTAATTTGGTAAAAAAACCGAGTACCATAAGTTTTCAAAATGCATGTCATATTTGCTTCTCCTGAACTTTCCCAGCGATGAAAAGTGCATATAGAAGTGTGGCATTTTATATCGGGCAGAAGGAATTGGAGATGCAACTTAAGATGAACAAAATAGTTGCTCAGTGCCGGTCAAAATGTGAAGCATTGCAAGAGAAATTCACAGAGAAATTGGAGCAGGTTTATACTGCTTATCAGAAAATGTCTAAGAGGTGCCAGATGATGGAGCAAGAGATAGAGAACCTGTCAAAGGATAAGCATGAGCTCCAAGAAAAATTTGCAGAGAAATGCAGGTCAATGTCGATTCACACTTTTGGTTTCTCTGAATTTTCTCATAGTCTATTGATTATGCCGACTGCAATTGCCATATAAAACTTACACTGCATCCAACACTGACAGGCAGAAAAGGAAACTTGATGAAATGTATGATCTAGCAAGAACTGAAGTTGAATCGTTGAAAAGATCTGCAATCATGCCTGCTAATCACTCCTTGGCCTCAGAAGAACCTGACTTATTCTCCAGACCAAATACTAGGATTGATAACAACGACAACATCAGACGAGGTAACCTGTTCTGCTGTATATATATTCCATCTACTATGAGGCTTGCATTTACCTCATAATTATATTATATATCATCAGGAAATGTGGGATTTTGAACCTTTAGTTTACAGAAAAATGATATTGTAGCCTCATATTAGTAAAAACAAGATAGTCATTGGCTGTAAAATAACAATTTCCATCAAAAGACATCTGATTTCCTTTTGAAGTGAAAAGGCATCTTAACCCTTTGAAGTCCCATTCTTTCTGAACAAGTGGCTATATAGCTAGAAATCTGATTTCTTCACTCCAACAATTGTCCAGAAATGCAAATTTATGTTTAACTACTTACTCATTTTAGTCTTCTACTCTTCTTGTTTTCTCAAAAATACAAATTAACTTATTCATCGCAGATTGGTTGGTTATTCCTCCTGAAACTCCAGGGCCGAGAGAGGACATATGGACAACAAGACAAAACTCAAACTCTCCATTCGACATCTCTGGTGGCATGCCTGCAAGACAGCCCACCGTCGGAATTGATCCAGGAAACAGAATGCCTGCTTCTCACTCATCTTTTCTTGCTGGGAATGGAAGTACAGCCGGAAATCCTGCAATGACTCTAAGAAACCTCATCTTTTCACCGATAAAACGACCTCAACTCTCCCGCAATCGACCTCAGCTGTTCACGTAATGCACTTATTACAATTACCATGATGTGATTACTTTATCCCACCTGTTGATCATAAAAAATTCTCTAATTCTTGGTTTTTCAGGCTGTAAATCTTGGATCCCATTTCGACAGTCAGTTGAGATTCATGTGCATATCAAAATCTATGATCTTTATTATGTAGAACTTCTTTACCGTGCTTAATAGCCAACGTTTTTGTACAGAAAGCAAAACTCTCATTAATATTCTCTATCTTGCTGCACATTCAAATAAATTTCACATTAATCTTTTTTTTGGCAGTCAATATTTGGCTTATCTACTAGTAAGGTTTCTTTATATCAAAATTCACTTTACAAAGTAACTATTTCTGAACTGTTAAATTTGTTTTGCTACTTTATAATTATTATTGCCAAAATGTGTCCATTTTAGAAGAGTATAATTGTTGAAAAATGAAATTTGCTTAGTAAGGTAGTTGTGCAACTGGATTAGGGGTGGACGGTACGGTATACCGAAAAATTTTATGCATACCGTATACCGTACCGAAATTTTCGGTATCAAAAAATATATACCGATACCGTACCGAAAATTTCGGTATACCGAAACTCGGTATACCGAAATTTCGGTATGCTAATTGACGATACCGAAATTTACCGAAATACCGAAACCTTGTTTAATACCAAAATACCGAACATACCGAAAATATACCGATATATACCGGTATACCGATATATGTATTCATTTTATAATTATTTAATTTATATATAATTATTTATAATTAATATTAATATTTATTTAATTAAAATTTCGGTATACCGATATATACCGGTATATACCGAAATACCGATATTTTTTCGGTATTTCGGTATATACCGAAATACCGAATTTTAACAATTCTCTTACCGATACCGAACCGAAAAAATCGGTACGGTATCATACCGTACCGAAATTTTCGGTATGCTGAAATTTTCGATATGTGCGTTATTTTGCGGTATGATAACTGCGGTATACCGATTTTTCGGTAATTTCGTCCACCCCTAAACTGGATCAATAAAATTTCGAAGTCTCAAAATTCGAGGCCTATTTTATTTTAATAAACTTCATCACCTTTTGTTTTCGAAATTATCAATTTATTTATTTTTTAAATTCAATAAATATAAATAAAATGAGAAATAAGAAATAGCATGAAGATTACTTGTATGCCTAAAACATCGATTACAAAGCAAATGTCTTTCGAGTGGGTTATTTCTTTTTTATTTTTTTAATTATTAAATAAGTTATATAAGAGCATCACTTATGGAGTACTATATATTAAAATGTGTCATTAGGTAAAATTCGATTGGATTATCATGTTTAGATAGGTGTGACTTGTAAAACCTCATTCTGCCCAGATTTTGGTAAAAGGCTAAAGCTTTCTTAGTTGGAGCAAACACAGTTTTCATACTTAATATAGAAGAACCATAGATACTGTCAGCTATCACAGCCTAACTCTCATTCTATTCTATACACATTCTGGGAAAGTAGGTGGGCTGGCAAAAATACCTTTAACATCGGAGCCCTCGAAGAGAGTTCGATGGTGTCTTGATGTTGTATAGAATGAACCACATGAGAACCATCCATGTATACGAACCCCTCGTTACAAGACCACATAACCTCCATTGTTTCACCGTGCTTCAAGAATCCGCGCATCAACTGTGAGGTGGGGCCTGGAGAAATGGGCTCTCGTACCATGTATTGTAGCTCCTTGGACAGGACGGGCATTGCCAATCCACCAGCAGAGAGCATTGCAGCTGTTGATCCAGCTGCTGTCGAGACTCTAAGGCCACTTGATCTAGAATGTAGCAAAGACGATGTTGACTGCGCACCATGTGTGATCCTTTAAGGAGAAGAGTTTATACAGAGAGGTGAGTAATTTGTATCATCTGTTTTCAACAACGAAGGCCAAGTTCTGTTCTACCTGAATGAGAACCGAGAAACTATTGAAGGACAGGGATGAGCCAGTAGGACGTCGTTTAGAGCAGATGTTAAGATTTGCTTTGAGTTAATACTGACGGCCATTCTTGCTAATTCGGATGGTTCGTAGAGATTCTCAAGGATGTCGTCTAGTACCTACAAAAGAAGCCTGTAAATAACCACCTTTGTTTGACAACCTTTTCTTTAATCGCAAGAACCAAATAACCTTCATGATGCATGAGCATTGGATTATTCATGCTTCCGAAAATTATTTCAATTATACATAGATATCCAAATAAATGGAACACTTTCAACTTTCAAGTTCTCCAGTTAAACTAGACAGAAACCAGACAACATATGATCGACTTAGATACTATTTTTAATAAATTAGCATTAAATTGAATTTGAACAAGAGAGGAACCAATAATAGGAGCTAAATCCATCCACACTCAATCATAGACGTCTAAAATTTATAATATCTAGCAGCAAAAAGCTTTGAAATATTTCATTTTAACAGAGAAAAATGACTTCAGATGTTGCCAAACCTGTTCAAAGTTTTTGGTAGTGGCAGCACAAAGATGGCCAGTGCTCCTAGCGGCATCAAATTGATCACGGTATTCCTCCACCTAAGTGTTAACAATTATTTTCTAAGATTGGGAAAGTTTAAGGAACAAAACAAACAAAAGAACTTCCCGTATAACTTTGCTGAAATAAACGAACAAAAAAAAGAAGCAAAGATAAAACAAACCTCTTCAGGTCGAGTGGGGTCAGAATTCACACCAAGGATTGGAATTGAATCATCCATATAATGGCTGGCATGTAATAACGTCCCATCCCCCCCAATTGTAATGACAAGATCCACGTCACGAATTGGCTGAGATATATCATTACGGAAAACCACTTGCGATTCGGTGGCTTTTTTATGCAAAACATTCTGGCAGAAACCAATAGCTTTTTTGTGAACCAGCATCCTATCACATAAAAATTGTAAAACCTGCACCTGTCTTCATAAAAGTATTAAATGAACATAAGAAATAAATGGAAGAAATCTACAGAGAAGGCATTAAGTTTCAACTACAGATTGATAGCCATAATTAAAAAAATGACTTTTTGTCAAGCACAATGAAACCTGGACCATTAAGTTTCAGCTACAGATTGATAGCCATAATTAAAAAAATGACTTTTTGTCAAGCACAATGAAACCTGGACCTAAACACCGTATTCAAATGCACAACTTATGCTTTATGTCAAGACATACACATGAGAAAGGACATGCTAAAAACAAGTAAATCATGTATGGTATAAAACATAATTAAGTTCAAGACTGGCATGTTATATCTCATTTTAGCGCTAAAGCTATAACACTAGGAACATAAAATTGGAGAAAGAGGAACAGGAAAGCAATAACACTCAATACAATGCGAACCGCATATTTTAAGGCAAACATCCACATTGCGAGAAACACTATAAATAATGTATCCGAATTCACACCAAATGTTTCATTGAAACATAAATTCACTTTGCAATTGTGATTTGACATTACATACCTCATTTTAACAATAGAGCTGCAACATTAAAATTAAGGCCTTCGAATTTATACCCTGGTTTTTACTAAATACACTTATAATGCATATAGTACAACCCATTTAAAGCATGCACACAGGGGCATATATGAAAAACTGGGGTGCAAATATCAGGAACAGTATTACACACATCTCTTACTGCAAAAATATAGCAACTTAGTTCGAATAGCAAGCATGATACTGTCAAATCACTTCACATCTACTAAAGTTTTATCATCCAACCATGCTTGGCATTCAACAGTAAATAGCTTAAATTTTCATTTCACCCTTGATTAGGCCAAACTCATCAACATAATTCTCCTATCCAAGACTCACTAAACTACAGTTTCAAGTGAAACACATCAAAACTCATCAATTAGTTCAAATAAATCAAAATTGGACGGGTTCATGAATTAATTCAAAGAAAGCATCTGGATGGTGTTCATCGAAAGAATTAAAACTGGATGACATGAATTTTATAACTAAACTAACACTTTTAAATTTAGTTTCATTTTCCAATTTGAATGAGTACCTTACGACGATTGGGAGACGAAGCGTTGAGTTCAGGAGGTGTAGGGTACGCATCGAACGGCTTCAACAGCAACAGCAATCGCTTCCTCACCATTGTTCCTCAATTTCTTCCGATTAGAATCAAATGAAATACTATCAAGTATCAACTTTTATGAATGTTTATTTGGACTCGATTAAGAATAGTCCCTATTTGAATGGGTGAAAATCTGATTCAAATAAGTTGGCAGAGATCCGGCCCGCCCGAATTAGTTATTGGGCTTCTGACTCGAATGAGACGCAAATATCCGGCCCGCCCGGATTTCTTATTGGGCTTCAGAATTAATCCAATAGAAGATGCTGAAAAGGTTATTGTATTTGTTTGTGCTTTTTCAAAAAAGACAAATTCTCTTGTGAGACATTATATATGTGTGATGGTTTGTGAGACGTGTTAAAGTATGCTTATTATATAGATAAAATATGTCTAATGGTTGTTAAAGTATGTTTTCTAAAGTATGATAAATGATGAATTAAAGTATGATTTTATGGTGTTATAATATGATTCATTATTGACATATTTTAACTACAAATAAGCATACTTTGTCTATATAATAATCATACTTTAGTAATGGGTCAACCCGTCTTAACCGTCTCACAAAAAATCCATCTCACAATAGAATTTCTCTTCAAAAAATCGTGACAATAAATAAATAATTCTAATTTTAATGTTATGGTCTTTACTTCACTTTCAAATAAATCTGCCTTAAAATTCTTTAAATTAAAAAAAAGGAAAAAATAAATAAAGAAAGGGAGTGTGGTTGAAATTTGGAGGGAGTGAGATACTCAATTTCATTTATTTAAGCTTGTTTTTCTTTCATTTAAGAATAGTTAACTCATTTGAGATTAAGTTGAGTATTTTAAAATATATGAAATTTGTGATATTATTATTTTATCTTTGTAATGATTTACTCATATAATTTATTATTTTTTCCTAAAATTTTAATTTAAAATATACGAAATTATAATTTGTATAATCGTATTACTCATAAAACTAATTTATAAAATCAAAGGTTTATAGTTGAATGAGAAGTGAGAACAGAAACATTTTCAGTATTTGCCTTCAATTAAATGCTAATTCATTATGGGGTTTTTTTATTAGGCAAATACTTATGTCGAGTGTGGAATGCCTCCATAATTCATTATGTTGGTGTCTTATACTCCCTCCCTTACGTACATGTAACGATCGTATAAGGAATCTTCATTCGTGGATCCATTATTCATAGAATTCGAATTTCGATAACTAGAAAAAGAACTTTCCAGTTCATTCAGAAAAGAACGGTTGTTGCAAAGAAATAGCCCACTTGTTTCTTGAGAGGGGATGGGACAAATTTTAGCAGATGGTGCTGCTACGGTTGGTGGCGAACTTGCTTGGGGGAAAAACGTATTAGTAGCTTACTCATTTGCTTTTTGCATGTGTCCGATTCTATAGTATCCATTTGCTTTTTGCACGTAGATTAAGGAGTATTATTATTATATATAAAGTGGGTAATTGTATTAGAGGGAAGTGGTGGACCATATTGTATGTTTTTTTACTAAATAAGGGAAATAAATATCTTTGAAGCGGACGTCAAAAATAGTAAAATGGATACCTTATAAGCGGAGAGAGAGAGTATTAAATTAAATCAAATGCAACGACCATAATATATGGCGAGTAAAATTAAAATTAATTTCTATTGACCATTAGAGACCAAAAGCCAATAGTACTATTTTTAGGTAAAACCAACTAATTCTAAACCAGGCACGATCCAAAAATAGTGTACTTTTCATAAACCAAAAACCAACCGTAGTCAAGCGGATCCGAATTCCGGGTATATTGCCAAACCAGATATCCGGTTCATATCAATATCCAAATCTACGATTATCTCAAGTCCAAACCCTAACCCTTTTGCAAATTTCGGGTCTCCGATCGGACTTTCTCGGCAAATTCAACCATCAAATCTTCCTTGCAGGTTTGATTATCATACACCTGCATGTCGGATCCGACCCGATTAATGGATCCGACGTAGTTTTCGAGCTTAATTTCTTTTCATTTGTGGTGATCTGTTATGAATTGATACTCTGAATTTCTTCATCCGCTTGCGAATTTACGATGAGTATGAATTGTCTGTGGTTTGAGTTGAATTATGTGCGTTGTATTGTGTGATTTCTTGGAATTGCTTTGTTTCTGGATATTTCGTCCTGTCAAAGTGGAATTCATCAATGATTGAACTCATCTACTCGGAATTACTCATCTTAATGGTAATGAAGTAATTAATTCAGAAAATGTCACTTTGTTCATCGGCGAATGGGTGCGCAGATTGGAGATAGGAAGGAAATATCACCCTTTTGATGAAACTCATTAAACTTGGTTTGCATTTTACCAGTTAAATCTAGTTTCGTGTTTGTTAACTGTTATATGGATTTGTAATCATTTCACACTTTCTCACGTCGTTATTAAATACTTTGCTGAACTGTTATAACCGCGTACCATAATCCATCCAAAAAATGAGAGCATGTGAGTAGATGCTACAATTGATGGGTTACTGGTTCAATGTTGATCATCTATCGGACATCTGCATGCAGGTCTACATGTATGTGTGTGTGTTTTCAAATGGGCGATGGATATTGCGCCTGAATAAATCCTTCAGGTGTTGCATATATGAGTATATTATACCATCTTCCTATCACACAATATCCTATTTGACAATTTAATGCATGCTAGTGACGAAGAGGACCTTCCCCTTGAAATCCGGTTCGCCTAAAAGTGTTTCTGTTTCTTGCAATTGGTATTTGGTGCATATCTTAGTTCTGTGATGTAAACTGGCCTACTGCCGGCTTTTGGAATCTGGATTGACCTTAACATTCATTGCAGTATGTCTTTCACTACCAACCATCGTCTCTATGCACAAGTCTGCCGTTCTTCTTTATTGCTCCATAGTCCATACCAGAGGTATCTCATCTGGATGCTGTTTGCCCATGCATCTGTTCACAGTATTTAATATCTGCTTTGTGTGTGCACGTGTTTGTTTGTTTGTTTAACCTGTGGTAAAATTACAGGATCATGGTTCCATTATTTACTTTCACCTTAGTTATCACGCATTAAAGCAAATCGTTGTTCTGTCCTTTTCTGGAAGGAGCTCTATTATGACTGCCGTTTCACGTGATTAATGCAGATTAGGTGCGAGTTATCCATGTTATGGAAGTATTAAATGAGATCCCTGCCAAGAAAACAAAGAGGTTAACTTCTGTTGTGTGGAATCATTTTGAAAGAGTCAGAAAGGCAGATGCGCAATATGCTGTCTGTGTCCATTGCAAAAAGAAACTGAGTGGGTCCAGTAATAGTGGTACGACTCATTTAAGGAATCATTTATTAAGGTGCTTGAAGAGATCAAATTATGATGTTTCTCAAATACTTTCTGCTAAGAGGAAAAGAAAAGAAACTAGCCAAAGTCCCCTTCGTCAAAGTAACCTTGCTATAGCAACCATCAATTGTGAAGAAGGGAAAGTAAAAGATGAAATTCTCTGTCCTATGCCTCTTAAGTTTGAGCCGGAGCAAAAGAAAGAAGAATTTAACCAAACTATCAATCTTGGAAGTGTTAAATTTGATCAAGATCGTAGTCAATTGGACCTTGCTCGAATGATTATGTTACATGGTTATCCCCTAGCAATGGCGGACCATGTTGGATTCAAAGTATTTGTTAAGAATCTGCAGCCTTTGTTCGAGGTCAACAACAATGGATCTGTTGAATTAGATTGCATGTCCATTTACAGGAGAGAGAAACAGAAGTTATATGAGGACATTCGTCGTTTGCATAGTAGAATAAGTGTTGCTGTTGACATGTGGCTTTCACCTGAGAGTGGTGAGTATATGTGCCTCACGGCTAATTATATTGACGAGGATTGGAGGCTACAGAAGATGATGCTTAATTTTGTATCCTTAGATTCATCCCACACTGATGACATACTTTCAGAAGCTATTATTAAGAGTTTAACTGACTGGGCTATTGATCGCAAGCTGTTCTCCATGACATTTGATGATTGTTCTGCCTATGAAATTATGGTGTTCAGTGTTAAGGACTGGTTGTCCCACACTAGACCTCTTTTAAAGAATGGCGAGTTATTTGACGTGCGATGTGTTACCCATCTTTTGAAGTCATTGGTTCAAGAAGTCACAGAAACTTGTCGGGATGTGATACATAAAACTCGTGAGAGTATCAGGCATGTTAAAAGCACACAGGCATCTCTCGGGAAATTTAATGAAATCGCTCAAGATGTAGGACTCACTAGTGGCAAGTGTCTAGTTCTTGACAGTCCGATGAAGTGGAATTCAATGTACCTGATGCTTGAATCAGCTTTAGAGTACAGAGGTGCATTTTCTCTTTTGCAAGAGCACGATCCATCCTACTCTAAGGCTTTATCAGAGACCGAGTGGGAATGGGCCAGTACTACTGCAGGTTTCATTAAATTTCTCCTTGAGTTCACTAATAGCATCATAGGAAACGTATATCCTACTGCCAACATATTTTTTCCTGAGATATGTGATATGAACATTCAACTGATTGAGTGGTGCAAGAGCCCAGATGAATTTCTTAGTTCCGTAGCCTTGAAGATGAAGCTCAAGTTTGATGTGTTTTGGGACAAGTGCAGCTTGGTTTTAGCTATAGCAGCAATTTTAGACCCTCGTTTCAAAATGAAATTGGTCGAGTACTATTTTAGGCAGATTTATGGCAGCGCTGCTCCTGATCGCATCAAAGAGGTTTCAACTGGTCTCAGAGAACTCTTTAACGAGTACTTAATGGGCTCATCTTCTCCAGATGAAGACTCAGCTCTACCCGGTAGCTGTTTACCCAGTTCCAGCAGCAGTTCCCGAGATAAACTGAAGGGTTTCGATAAGTTCCTATATGAAACTTGCCAAAGTCAGAGCATGTCATCAGATCTAGAGAAGTATTTAGAGGAGCCTGTTTTTCCCCGTAATTGTGATTTCAGCGTGTTGAATTGGTGGAAAGTCCACACACCGAGGTATCCAATCTTGTCTATGATGGCACGCGACATTCTTGCCATTCCGATTTCTACTCTTGGACCAGATGTCGCTTTCAGCAACAGTGGCAGAGTGCTCAATAGGCATCATAGCTTGCTAAATCCAGATACTAGAGAAGCTTTGATATGTGGGCAAGACTGGTTAAGAAAGGAACCTGAAGGTATGAATAAGCATGAACCGATTAATGTTTATAGTCTGATTATATCTCGTTTCTTTCATGTTCACACATTAAAACCATTTCTCGTTTTCGCAGCAACCGCCCTTCCTCTAATCAGTTCACCATTGCCGCTTTCAATGGAAACAATTTGATATTCCTTGCAGTATGGTATGATTTATGCCATTCGAAATCTTTTCTTGCTAAGTTTTGGAATTGTACTGATCCACATTCACTACTTTCTGGTGAAAGTTGATAATAGTGAAAAGCAGAACCTTCAGACTTTTCCAGGTTTTATTTTATTTTATATTCTATATCTGTGATATGAACAAGTGAGTTGCCTGCCCCAATTTAGCATTTGTGATATGTAGTAAATCTTGGTAGTTGCTTGGTTGGTGTCAATTATATGTAGTTAACTTGATTGTTTTTATAGATCATTAAATTCTGAAATGTTTAACTTAGGAATGAATTTTCACTTATTTTTGTTGAGCTCTTGAATATTTTTGAATGAATTGCCTAAATAAAACGTCAGTATGAATAAAGATAATTTTTGAATGATCAATAGATTACAATAGAGTACCTAGAGTTCATTAGTGTTTTAAAATTTATATACTACGTTCATAATTAATGGAGTATATGTGTAACGTTGGTAATTAAAAGGTGGTAGACACAGGAGAGTCAAAAGTGGTAGGCATAGGCAATTTGGGGAAAAGCAGGGCTAGGGTTTGGCAACCTCAAGTTTGTGGGTTCATTGAATCTTTGTAGTTTTTGCAGTTCAATACTCCTTCCGTCTCGTAAGAGGGTTTTTTGTTTTTTTGCATGTAGATTAAGGAGTATTATTATTTAATGTGTAGTGGATAGTTGTATTAATGGGAGTGTGAATCTCATATTTAATTGTATTAGAGGAGGTGTGTGGGTTCTATGTGTGTAAAAAAGAAAAGGGGACTCTTTGGGTGAGCCGACTAAAATGAAAAAAAAGATCATATTTGAATGGGACGGAGAGAGTAGATAATTCCTTTATTTTTAATGGTGGTGATTAAATCTATAAAAATAGTACTCTCCGTCCTAAAATGAAATCAGTTTTATATGAATGTGTAGTTTCCAATTATTTTAGAGCTAATTATAGTTGCATTTTTAAAATTAATATTAAATTCAAAATATAAATATTAAATCTTAAAGACAAACTAAGTCATTATCCAGCGAAAAAAGATAAAAAAAAAAAAATTAAAATAAGTCATTACCCACCGAAAAAAGATAAAAATAAAAAAATAAAAAAATAAAAAATTCCATGATTCAATAGAATGGTTAATTTTTGTATATTAATAATACTCCACATATTGTAAGTTGATTATGGGTTTTCTTATTTAATTTAAGGGCGATACAGAGTGTATAGTTGCGGTTTATAGGGGTAAACAGGGTATTGTGGATGGTTTATTTTTTTATAAATTTATTTTATTGTAGAAATTAAATTAAAACTTATTTTAAAGGTTAAAATGATGCATATGTTAAAGATGCATACTAGTTGAACTCTTAATTTAAAAGAATTTGTATTATAACTTGAAATATAAAGTAGTATCATATTATATATTCCCTCCGTCCCGATTAAACTGCAGCGTTTGAATGCATAAAGCTCTCACAAAAACTATAGTAAACGGTGAAATATGGGCGGGATGGAGGGAGTATTCTCTTTGTTTCCCGCAAAGAGTTGCATTTCCTTTTGTAATTTGGAGAAGTATAACTTTTTTAGCTAGCGAGTAGGGAGTATATATATGTATACACAATAATGCTATAAAGATATAGACTTTAAACGATGAATTTGCTCCAAATCATCAAAATCTCTAAACCACATTGATAAATGTACTTTAAGTTACACAAGGAAAACAGCATGTTTTTTATAAAAAAAATAATAATAAAATGTATCACTACATGTGGAGAAAAAGGATAGAATTAAATTTTGGAGTGCCTAATATAAAATGACAAATGTGTATTTCAGACAACTTATCTGCATGCAATTAAGAGAAACTTAAGCAATCATTTTGTCACCTAAAAGGGGCCATACATGCACATAGATTATCCTTACTTTTTAAGACACGTGCTTTTATTTTAAAAATATATATCTTGTCTTTGTTTCATTAATTATAATGAATATATTCCTATATTTTTCAACTTGGTCCCTAAGAAAAAACTTGTATGAAATTATCCCTCATGTAAGACGATCAGAAAGCAATAATAAATTAATAGAAAGTGATAATGTTTTTTATGAACAATTTATAGTATATAAATAAAAAGTAATAACATTTTATAATAAAAGTGATAACTATGTTAAAAAGTAAAAAATGATCTCACGTGAGACGGTTTCACGCACGACCTACCCAGTCCCTAAACTTTTGCATAAGTTGATTTATTATTATTATTATTATTATTATTATTATTATTTTATGGATTAATTAGATTTACAATTTTGAGCAAGACATGTCTCTTTCTCTTAGAATAGATTTTTTTTTTAAGTTAATTTGCAATGTTCTATTTTTTTATGCATCAGTATCCGATCCATAGATCGATTAATTTGAGGGAGATCAGAACCCACCGTTCATTAGTGGGGACCCCCATTTTAAGTCAGAGGTTTGCACTCTTTATGAACCGATCCCTCAATAATTGTTCGCACCTCGAACCTAATAACTTTGGAAATTTCACCCCTAGGATATTGAGCCAATTTTTTATACATCTCATAACATGCATTACAGTGATCGATTCGGTGTGTAAGTATTTATTTACTCATGATATTGTATTTGAGTACATTGTTATATTTGAGAGAGCATGTCATGAAATTGGTTTTATTTAGAATCAAATTTTAAAGTACTATTCTTATACAGTACAAATATTATTATAGCATATGATAAAAGTGTTGCCTTTACAGTGATTCATTTGATAAATTATTACTCTTATAATATAACAAAAAATTATATCGGGTATATACGGATGATTCTAAGTGTTAGATTAAAATTTAATTTAATTTTTATCATTAAATAAAATTAAAAAATAAAAATTTTAAAAATAATCATCCACTTGCCACTACATTATTTTAAACTTATAAATTTTAGATGCACCAGTGTATTGATCCACCCTGTAATCACTCTAAAATTTAATATTAAGTATCATCATACATAGATCAATGTAATCTTTATGTAACACTAAATCCTTCATAATTATAATAGGGATCGTTTGGTTCAAATTTTTCGATCGGAATGACAATGAGTATCATTAACGAAGTCAATCACAATAGAAATTGAAAAATGATGAGTAGTTATTAAATCAATTCGTATGATTGAGTAATTTTAACTCCCACTTAAATCAATTCGTATGATGGAGGAACTCTTACTCACCTAATTATTCAATGTTCCATATATCACATAAAATTATACTCCTTCTGTCTCGGGTAAAGGTTCTCATTTACTTTTTGCGTGTGAATTAAGAAATATTATTATTTTATGTATAGTGAATAATTGTATTAATAGTGAGTGATGAGCCATATGTGGAACCCTTTTACTTAAAAAGAAAAATAAAGACCTTGAAGATGACATCCAATATAGTAAAATATGAATCTTTTGATGAGATGGAGAATATATCTTTTTACCACATACTAATGAAATAAATGGTCAATGAAATTCAAAGTCTTAATTTAATCTGATTGGGAATATATATATATATATATGTATTTTTTTTATTTTGGATGTTTTAAAGAGTTTTATTTTCTTTTTAATATACATGAGATCCACACATCCGTTAATATAATTAAAATCTGGAGTCTACACCCCACTAATACAACTATCCACTGCACATTAAATAACATCAAAAACTGAGTTATATATAATTAGTATCCCGTGGCTCACTCATTAAATATAATTTAACCCATTATATCAAAACTTTTCAATTGCATTTTAAATTTATGTTTTCACAATTGGATGCACATGTTTCAAAAGTCAACGTTTCTTAAAAAAACACATTATTCGCAAAATATTTAATTAATTAAATATTTTGTGAAACGGTTTGTTAAAGTAGAATTGATTAATAAATTTTCTAAATATGAAGCGAATCATGTGAGTGAAAGTTGTGAAACTATACTTTTAAGCGTAATATTGCCCTAATTCAGGTTGAGTCGTTTGATTTTTTTTATTATGAAAAGAAAATATTTAAAAAAAAAAAATCAGTGTCTTAAAGTCTTTTAAAATTGAGAAATCATGTGCGAGTAATTTTTAAAATTTATTTTATAGATTTTTAAGTCGAATTCAATTATTTATGTGTTTTTAATAAAATAAAATAACGACGTATATAACACGAAAGTAACTAGCAATTCTTAATTCTCAAATAGTTCAAGCTAGTGAATTCTTTTACTAATTCACTTCAAAGTTTAAACATGGTTTTTTCCATATTTTAGATTAAGTTAATTACTCCTATAATTTTGAAAAAATAAAAATAAAATAAAAAAGTGGAATCTAACATATCTTGCAAAGTTGATCATGAGTCTGACAAAAGTGAAAAGACATGCTTTTGGGAAAGGCATATAAATCTACCTCTTTTTCTTATAGACATTAAAAAAGCTCACGTGAACACAAACTTGGATTAACTACTAAGTTTAATTTAATTTAATTTAATTAATTAGTTTATTAAAGTACCCACCTTCCCACTTAACACAACTCATGCATATGATCCTTCTTCTTCGTCGTCTCCTTTATCTTTACCCTAATCGCCCTCATTTTTTATTTTTTTTTGATACCGAGGTTCCGGGGTTACGCCCGACTAGTCCTCGAGGAAACAGTCCCGGCCCCTCAGAACTGCCTCCAAGTAAATCGCGGTAACCACACAATGGATCACAGGTTCCTAATATCTTTAACTACTGCGCACAAGGAGTCGATCCCCAAGTGATTGCTCCATGCTGGTGATTGCTCCATGCTGACCCTCCCCCTAGCTCAGCCGCAGGTTCCCACCGAGCCGCAGGTTCCCACTGAGTTTCAGCCTCCCACACTGCCGCTTGTAGCCATCAATATTAATTGTTCCACCATTGCGCTCCGGGGGCTTGAACCCCTGACCTTTCAATCAGGGGCACCTCAATGTTGACCCCTCAACCACTGGGCCAACATATCATTGGTAATCGCCCTCATTATTTAAACCTTCTTTGTGGTGCTTTAAGATAAAAAAAATTAAGTTCTTAAGTTTGAAATATACGATTAATAATTGTGGATTCAATTCAAACTCATCTTGAAATGAGGAAATCAACTAGTAGACTATGGTCTTCTCCAAATTAGTCGATTTAAGTATGGTAAAATAAAGTAATCAAACAGGATTTTTCACATCACCTTTGTGTATATCGAGAAAATAATTGTTTGGTTGACGCGTAAAACGAGAATGAATTCTATTAGTAGTATATAAAGTTTATATTTAGGTTATAGTATTTGTTTTAAGTTTAGGATTTGAAAAATCAGTGAATAATTATATTCTTTTTCTCTCCTAATTAAAGATTTACGTTTTGTCATTTTGATTTGTCCCAAGATAAGTAAGATATATATTTTGCTTTTTGACATGTGAGGCCCACACAAAATAATTAATGTTCCTACATGGGACCCACACACAATACTACACCCACTATACATTAAAATATTACTATATCTCTTAACTCACTATACAAAAAAATATTATATCTCTTAATCTACGTGTAAAAAGTAAATGTAAACGTTTGTTTGGGACGGAGAGATTATGTTTGTTTTGAGTTTTTTATGGGACGGAAAGAGTATGTTTGTTTTGAGTTTTTTATAGGGTTAATTGCACCAAAAATACCAACCTTTCATTCAATTGCAAAAAAGTCTCAACCTTTTAAATTTGGCAAAAAAAACCTTCACATTCGTAGTATTTGGCAATTTAAATTTTTGGGCAGCTCTACTGCCCGGATGCTTACATGGCAAATTCTCACAAATCATATTCATCCCTTTGAGAGTACATTCAACGAACAGAATCCGCACCTCCGTCTCTTCTCTGCAAATCTGCCCCCAGGAACATGGAGGCTCGCCAATTTCAAGCTCCTCCTCTTCGCCTTCAATCGAGGCCCATCGTTTCCAAATTCCTATCCGCTTACATCGCCATGGCCGCTCTTCCTTTCTCCTTCTGCCCCCTCCGCCGCCCCCACACCCCCCAAAAAACTACCCCTCTCTCCCAACCGAGATCCCCATTTGCTCGTCTCGATTTGTCCAGTCTGTTAATGGAGGCGCTGCTATGGCTACGCTTGGACCGCCCCTCCAACTAGCCATATCTTTCGACTTCGCTCTGGGAATTTGGGGAAGGAGGTGGAATTCGACGGTTAGCAGTATACTGTGGCAGGCTGTGTACCGCCGGTGAGGTCGGCAGCGGCGGCGGTGATGGGAGGGGACAGAGCAGCGACGGCGGGGCATTGGTGTGGTTGTGGAGTCCGGTATGAAGTGGCGGCTACCGTGAATGAATGTGGGAAGTATCTGGAAAGTATGAAATGTTTTACTCTCATAACCAATAGATAGGCTGAGTAGCAGGGAACATGCATTACTGCTACAACCAAATACCTGCATAGTAAAACAATGTAGCTCAGATACATACATATATATTACTTCACATATATAAATGATGAAATCAAAAATGTAATGAAAATGATTAGGGTTTGCTTCGTTATTTTAATTTCTCTTTCTGTCCGACTACCATGGACTCATCCACATATCATTTGGGGTTTCAAATTTTCTTTGAATATGTAAGTAATCCATGTTCGTTGATTAAAAGGGGTTCGTGGTGGTGGCGAGTTTCTGGCTCTTATTTCAGTCCAGATCTACTCTCTCATGGCCATTATTATGTGAAGATAATCTTGGAGATGGGTGTGAGAATTTGGTTTTATTTGTGTGTGAAATTTGAAGAAAATGAATGAGAATGTTAAATTGGGGAAAATTGGAAGTAGGACAGATGAGAATGGAAACGAAAAGGAGGAGAGAAGAGGATCTCACTCTCTACAGCCTCTGATCTTCAAGGTGTTTAATCCGGAGAGGTGGATTGTGATGATGACAGCAAGTCTGGTGGGAGAGAGGAACAAGATAGGAGAACGATACGAAATTTGCCATGTAAGCATCCGGGCAGTAAAGGTGCCCAAAAAATTTTAATTGCCAAATATTATAAATGTGAATGTTTTTTTTGCCAAATTTAAAAGGTTTAGACTTTTTTGCAATTGAACGAAAGGTTGGTATTTTTGGTGCAATTAACCCTTTTTTATAAGGTATTTTTATTTTTTTTGTCAAGTTAATGTGTAAGATGTGTATGATGATATGTGTAAAAAATATTAATTGATACAAGAGAGAATATATAGAGAAAATAGATAAATAACTATTAATTGAAAGAGATAAATGCATACAAGGTGACTGAATTGTGAAATAATAGGTTTGTACGTTTATATAGGATTAATATTTTAAAATTTAAGTTTGGATTTTCAAAATTAAAATTCAATTTTCAAATAAAAAACAAAATATTATTAAATTTTAGTTTTTCCATTTCTCCTAAATGTCATTTATTAAATGACATTCTAAGTATTACTACGTAAATAAAATTCTAACACAAAAATAATATAATGTTGGATATATATATTTATATATAGATTACCCCCGCATAATTCTATAACTTAACTTATTTTAAAAGACTGGCTTAATAAATGAGCTAAACTAAAACCTATTTAAAAGTATATAATTAATGGATCTATATCCTCTTCAGTTAATACTCTCTATAAATTTCATTTAACTTGACCTCCACCAACCAAAACTTTTCATTCTATTTAATAAATTATGAGCTAAAGTAAAACCTATTTAAAAATCTAGAGTACAAACTTTTTTAAATATTAAGGCATTATTATTGTTAATTTGGATCGGGTTCATGAGACTTTACCTTAAATCATTCATGTAGCTTAACTCTGATGGTGCTTCCAAAAAATAATAAAAAATAAAAAGTTTAATTCTGAAGATTAGTCTAAGATGCTCACCAACTTTTTCTACCCGGCCAGTAAGGTTTTTAATATTCCCTCTATCCGGTTCTAATGTATCCATTTGCTTTTTGCACGTAAATTAAGGAGTATTATTATTATATGTAAAGTAGATAGTTGTATTAGAGGGAAGTGACGAGTCATATTGTGTAATCCCTCCGTCCCATTAAAGTTAGTATAATCTTTTTTGGGCACGGAGATTAAGGAATATAATAATTTAATGTAAAGTAAAGTGAAGTGAGAGAAATAATATTTAATATGTAGTGGGTAGTTGTATTAGAGGTGATATGTAGGACCCATGAGAGTAGATTAATTGTTTTTATGTGGATCTCATGTATTAAAAAGGAAATGTGTCAACTTTAGTGGAACAAATCAAAAAGGAAAGTGTGTCAACTTCTATGGGATGGAGAGAATACTTTTTTACTAAATAAGGAAAATTGATACCTTTGAAGCGGACACCAAAAATAGTAAAATGGATATTTTAACAGCTGAGTATGAAATTAGCATCGATACCTTATATTTTGATTGCCAAACTATGTTATTAATATAATTCGTATAATTAAGTTTCTCATTTTAGACTTTGTTAATTAGAGAATAACTAATATACAGTATAAATTATTTTGATTGCTAAACTTATCATTAATATTCTTATAACATGTCAATTATTAAGTTTTTCATTGTAGAATTTGGTAACTAGAGATAACTAACATTTAATTTATAAATTGACAAAGTGTCTCACTAGACGCTATTAATGTGAGACGAATTGTGAGACGTGTTAAAGTATGTTTATTATTTAAATAAAGTATGTTTAATGATTGTTAAAATATGTTTTATAAAATATGCTGGATTATGTATTAAAGTATGATTTTAACGTGTTATAATATGATTTATTATTGGTATACTTTAACTACAAGTAAACACACTTTATCTAGTATACAATAAGCATACTTTAGTGATTGGTCGACCCGTCTCACACCAGTCTTACAAATAAACCGTCTAGGATGCACCGGTGCACCTGGACAATTTAAATTATTAGATTAATATATAATTCATCTTCACCATTAAAAAAAATTAAATAATTATTTTTTTATAAAACAAAAAATTACTCCACTACCTATTTAACCTATAAATTTGGGAGTGCACCCCATAATTACCTTATAAATATAGATCGAACTAATAAACATAGAGTGTATATTGGGTGCACCCATATATGTATGACTTTTTATTCTATTTTGTATACATATTATTCTATTTTGTATACGTGTTTCGTAATAATTGTATACTTTTTTCATACTAAGTTTTTCATTAAAAAACTAATATCCATATTTGTATAACTTTTTATTCAATAGTGCATATATATTTTTTAATAATTGTATATTTTTTTACACTTAATTTTTTTATTAAAAAAATCACAATTGAATGATATACATTTTTGCTCATAATTGTATATGTTTTTATTTATATTTGTATATGGGTGCACCCTATCTTTAAGTGCACCTGGGTGCACACTATATTTAACCATAAACATAATATTAATATAATAATAGAGTTGTTTTTATTTGGAAATAGCCATGTTTGCTTGTAAGAGGAGCTACTTGCAGGAAGGATGAGGAGTTGGTAGGGAAGAAAGATGGTCTCTCCTATACAATTTGGAGAGCACCTTGGATGTCCTGTTATATTATGATATTATATATTCTGTTACACGTTGTAACAATAAATTTTTGTATTTATAATGAAATAAACACAAAAGGATTACAATAATAATCCAGACGGATTGAACTTGAAAATTTAGGAACAATCTCTATCAATCTTCTGATTCTTCTCTCGAATCAATTTGAACTTTGACTTTGACTTGACTTGTGTGTGTTGACCGCGTTGACTGTGTGTGTTGAGTCGGATCTTCAGTTGAAGCTTGTCCGAACTCGGATTTGGGACTTTATAACGTTAATCCAGAAGCGTCGAGCCTTTGTTTGGATTAAACGTACTTGATCCGAAGAACACTCGATCTGGGGGGCTTAGCACCTTAATCCCGGGTCGTATGCTGTTCTTGGCGCGAAGAACACCGAAGAACTCAGTATATGAAGAACACTTGATTTAGGGGGCTCCGCACCTTAATCCTGAATCGTTTGTCATTTTTGACTTGAAGATGCTTGAAGATCTCAAGGGAGCTCGTATTCTTGATCTCTTCAGAGCATTTATGTCTTCAAGTATTTTAGTGTGTGTAATGAATGAAGGAGGTCTCCTTATATAGGTGAAGGATGAGCATGTCCCATAAATAACTTGCAATCTGATTGGTCCAAGATAGATTTGGCCTGGTTCTGCGGGCTTAGGCCTTTCCATATATATCACAGCTTGATTGGTCATTGCTTAATTTGACCTGATTTTGGAACCTTCCATGCTTTACTTAACTTAGGGGTCAAGTTTTACTTAATTTAAACCCTACTTAATTTGCTGGTATTAAATTAATTATCAATTATTTATTAATCTATTTTAGGAATTAATTTATTAAATCCCAAAAATAAAATATAATAAATTAAAATTGATATTTAATCAATAAAATTCACGTGTCGCCATTTGATTGGACCGTGAATTTTAATTGCTTACACACGTGTTAGATAAGTGACATATATGCGGAGAGTAAAATCTCAACCTTTCCTCTTAGGATTGATTGTTAGGGTATAGAATAGTTTATCCTATGCGTCAATCATCCAAGGATTTGTAATAGGAGATGTAACAGGAGATTCGAACAGTTAGGAGAGGGGGAGAAAACACCCTACGTTTAGTATGATCATATACTGTTCTCTTATGTCTCTGCAGAAAAATAAATAAATAATAAAACGTTAAATGAGCAAATTACGATGATGAGTAGCAAATAAGCATAATGATGTAAAAAAAAAAAGTAACATTAAAAGAAAAAAAATTGTGGGTAGCATTTGTAAGAGTTTGTCTCATGTTCCAATTTTGCAATTCCCCAATATTATCTTTTGCGGCGTAATATCTGACGCGGTGAATTTGATATGACGCCACGTCACACATACATCACTTGAAAGAAGGCTCCCTATATGCTTGAGAGAATTCAGTTTTAATTTAAATGATCAAATTTAATTAAATATTATATAATCAAATTACGAATTACGAAATTATAAAATGACAAATTCTCTTGTGAGACGGTTCGTGAGACGTGTTAAAGTATGTCTATTTTTTAGATAAAGTATATTTAATGGTTGTTAAAGTATGTTTTCTAAAGTAGACTGAATTATGCATTAAAGTATAATTTTAGCGTATTATAATAAAATTTATTATTGACATACTTTAACTATAAATAAATATACTTTATCTCTACAATAAGCATACTTTAATAATGGGTTGACCCGTCTCACACCCGTCTCACAGATAACACGTCTCACAAGAGAATTTCTCATATAATAAAATTGGGCTTTAAAATATCGAATTAATTAATTAATTCAATAATATAAGATCAAAAGTGCGAAATTTATCACACAAGGACCTAATTAATTATGCGTCAAAATTGATTTTACCTTAAAATACTACGTATATGATTTGCAATAATAATAAAAAATAACATAAAATAAAATAAAAGCAAACACTGATTTTAGACGGATAATAATAAAGTAATTGTAATTTTTTTACAAAAATTGATAATATATTTTATATACAATTTATAATACTCAATTCATTCACTTTCAAGAGTCTTTTTATTTTCTCCATTTTTGGCATCCACCCCAAAATGTTTCATTTTCTTTTTTACACATATGAAATTTACTCACATCCACTAATACAATTAAAATATGAGATTCACACGGCTATTAATACAACTACATACTACACATTAGATAATAATACTCATTAATTCGCATGCAAAAAATAAAAGACCATCTTTAAACCGAAAAGAGGGAATGTTATAAAAGAAATGTGACATCTCTAATAAATACTTTCACACCTTAAAAATGAATAAAATACGCTACATCAATAACCTTACAATACTATAATATTATAAATATATCACTTTCTTTTATACACAATATAATCAGATGTCAACTTTATCACACTATATTATATTCAATTACCCAAAATACCCCATTCTCTTTATTATATCATTACAACAAAAAATTATTATTCTTAAACTTCGTGTCATAAAATAAGTGCATGTATTTCTCAAATGGAGGGAGTTATATTTTTTACTCCTTAAATAGTGATAACTAATTAAAGTAATTATAATTTTAAATTTATCATTCCTAACTAACACACATAATATTACTTATACTTTAGAGTCCAATTACAGTGTATTTGAACGATCTTAACCGTTAGATTGATTTATATTAAATCTCTACCATTAAATATAATAAAATAATTAAAATCTTAAATAAATAACTATCCACTACCCTTACATTTAATAATGGGTGCACCCTAGAATCACCCTATACTTTATTATTACTTAAAGTTACACACCAAAAGTCAATAAAATTGAAAAAAAATTAACATACTCCGGGTGAATACTTTAGCGAGATGGAAGATAATAGTTACTCCACATATTACCATTTTTTTGGCTCTTCTCAATAGTTATATTTTTCATTTTAATAGATGTGATTCATACAAAATAATTAATTAATATCTTCATGGAGTTCATTAAAATATTAATACAACTATTCGATATACATTAAAATATTATATCTTTCAAATTCACTATACATTAAAATACTATATTTCTTAATTTTCATTAAAAAACAATTATAACTATTAATACGGAACTAATAGAATAACGAGTTAAATTCATTTTTTACCCTATAACTAAGCAAAACTTCGATTTTTGCCCTAAAAAGATAAGTGATTCAATTTTGCCCTGTAACTAACGAAAAATTTCAATTTTTGTCCAATTTTCGCCGGAAAATGCAAATTTCGTCAGAATCCGCCACGTCATGCTTCAATTTGGGGGTTTCCGATTGGTCAATCCGACGTGGTAATTTTGATTTTTTTTTTACACTAGAGTTAAATTATTTTTTGCCCTGTATCTAATCAAAACTTCGATTTTTGCCCTAAAAAAGATAAGTGGTTCAATTTTGTCCTATAATTAACGAATTATTTTAATTTTTTTTCAATTACATGACCTTCTCTTATTTTTTTAATTTAATCACGAATTTCTATTTTTATCACGGATTTTAATTTTTATTCTTTTCAATTAATTTTTTTTTGTGTTTTAGTTTAATTACAAATTCTTTTATTAAAAAATATATGGCTATCTTAATTAATAAATAATAATATAAAATATTAAATATTTAAAATAAAATTAATTAATTAAATATATTAAATATTAAAACTTATAAAAAAAATTTCAGACAAAAAAAATTGGAGTGATAGTTATTACGTATATTTTCGAATGAAAAAAATGGTGTGTCGATCAACTAACAAAAATTAAATATGAATATAAGAAAAAATTTTAAAAAAAATTGTTTTCAACAAAAATAGGATGAGAGTAATTTATTACGTATTTATAAATCTTTTATATTATATTAATTTATGGGTTATAATTTAAACATTATTATATTTTAAATATTATTATGTTTTAAATTTTGAATATATTAAATGTGTATTGATTTTTATGCATAGGTTGTGTGCACCCGGGTACACGGGGCACGCACCGTGCGCTTTTATAATTTTGTGTTAAATTGTATACACTTTAGTATAAAGATGTGTACCCTTATTTTCTAAAAAAAAATAAAAAATATTAATAAAAATTATATACCTTTCACAACAAAATGGTGTATCCTTATAAATTAAAGTGTATACCCTTTAGAAAAAAACAACGTACGTTTACTAATAATACTAAATTCTAAAGGCACACGGTGTGCCCGAGGGCACATTAGGAATATATTTTAATTTTCTCAATTTATTTATTAAAAGGTTAATTACAATAAAATACATGACCTTTACTAATTTTTTTCAATTTAATCACAAACTATTTTTTTTTTTTTTTAAATGACCTTTTCATTTTATGTCAATTCAATCATAAACCTTTCTTTTATGTCATTTAAATATATGACTTTAATTATTTTCTTGATTTAATACACGATTTTTATCCAATTAAATATATGTTTCTTTTTCACAATTTGATCACATTGATACATTATCTTTTATTAATTAAATATATTCCTCATGTGTCCGGGCACACCGTGTGCTTTTAAAATTTAGTATTATGGGTAAGGGTATATTATTTTGTTCTAAAGGGTGTACACCTTAATTTATAAGGGTACATGATGAGTGATATTTTCACCTAGATTTTAGTATCTTTTTATGTGAGTTTTCATATATTTTTATCCGTATTTGTATGTTATTTGGTTGTATTTTGTGTTTTTATAGAAATATGTGAGAATAAGCTTAAATGTATGATTTCCAGGTAAAAATGGATTCTAGACGCGAGAAGGAAAATTTGAGAAAAAACGAAGCTTAATTCGGAGTTGAAACGAGGGAAAATGAGTCAAATTAAGCAAAATGCTGAAAAACGCACGTCCAACTTGTGTAATTTTTCTGTACTCTTGTGGAGCTCAAAACAAGAAGTGTGATATATGGTTGGAAAGCCACATAAAAGAGGATCGTTTTGGTATAAGAAACACTTCAATCCGAGCCCAAACGAGAAAGTTATGATTAAAATGGTGACGTCGCGCAGGCTGTTTCTACTCAGCACAATTATGCTACTTTGTATGACTTGTTACACCTTCAAATGTTGGATGTTTTGTCAGATCTTTATATGGATAGAAATCCAATGAAAAGAGAATCGCGTGAGCGCAAGAATTACTTAAATTGGAGATCGGATGTGGAAGTTATGCGCAAAAAGGTGAGACTGCGCTGCACCGACCCGAACTTGACCCGAATTCGACCCATGCTCGGCCCAAAGTCATTTTATGATTAGAATGTGTTCTAGAAGGTTCTAAGAGGTAAAAACACCCATTTTGGAGTGTAAATATCAGTGGGGATCAGATCTGAAATTCCACCCTTCTACACACACCTCACACACCATTTCTTCCATTTTCCACCATCATCTTCATCCATTCTTCATCCACCCATCTACCTTGATCCAACCATCAAATCTTCCATCCAAGTAGTAGAGAAGCAAGGAAGAGAGGTGAATTGCAAGGGGAAGAAGAAGATCACCATTGGAGATATCCAAGGGAGTTTTCATCTACACTTTGTATTGAAACCTATTGTTTATCATGTTTTATAAGGAATTTAATGTCTATGTTAATTTTCTTATGGATATGAGAGGCTAATCTCCCTTGTGAGATTAGCAATATGAATTGTGTTGGATAATTTTGGGTATTTTGCAATTGAATGATTATGTTGAATGGGTTAATTGATTTTCTATCATTGATTATTAATTGCTTGATTTGTTTTGTTGATTTGTGTGTTTTGTTGTTCTAGATATATGATTAGATTGAGAAATCAATTGCATGCTTAGGATAATTGAGTGAATCATTTCATCAAACACCTCATGTGCATTATAAATTGTGAAGAGATTGAGAAGTCCTTCATAGTTTAGAACCCTTTGGTAGGACATGTAATTGGTTTGATCGAGAGGTTGATTAATTGTGTGAAGGGACTCTCATTTAAGCTTAGTACCTAGTTGGAATTGTTTAAGTGAGAACCAATCCATTGAGCTATGTTTAGAACCATATCCTATTCATTCCGAGAGGGAGTTTAGGTGATCTTAGTGTTGGCCCTTAGTCTCTTACCCATGACACATATGAATTCATTGCATGATACCTAGATTTTCCATGCTTTAAGTATTGCTAGTCTCATCTCTATCTACTTGGCTCATTCATCCATCTCCCATTCATCTATCCATTTATTTTATTGTCATTTCTTGATTATCTCCCCTTCTCGTTCATCTCTATAATACTATGACAAACACGAGATCGCTTAGACCCTAGTACCTTCCTCCCTGTGGTTCGATAATTTCTTTAATTGGTCATGCCCACTATATTATGGCTAATCAAATGGCGCCGTTGCCGGGGAGGCAACGGTTGCTAGTGGTTTAACGAAGGAGAGTTTCGATTGGTATTAATAGAGATATTTTTATTGCTTTTTATTATTTATTTTGAAAAATTTTTTATCTCACTTTTTCGTTTTGATAGGTACGTGAAACTACCTTGAGAGAAGAGGAAGGGGGATCAAAGCAAAAAATAGCAAGTTGGAAGAAGAATTGTAGTAAGCCTTGAGAAGAGCATTCAAATGGATGGTTGGAACAAATTCACAAATGTCTTTGATGATCAAAGTTATAGGGTTCCACCTCCACAATCAAGGAAGAAATGGAGAATGGCAACAAGCTTACAATGCAAATACATTCCATCCGTATCAAGCATACACTTATTCTCCACCAAATCCCAACACCAACACTTCTCCTCCGTTCCAAAACTACGCCTTACTTGAATTATATAGAAGAAGTGCTCAAGGAAGTGATGAAGGTCAAGATTCTCAATCAAGTTTTCTTCAAAATGAATCCTCCGAGATAATTACCCAAGTTACTTTGGAAGTGACAAGACAAATAAGGATGATGAATCAAGGTGCTTATGGTCAAGTCTTGTCTAATTCAAGTTTGGGGGGTGCTCAAAATGTGCAAGGTGTGTCGATTCCTAGTCCTATGGAGCAAGAAGAGTGGAGGATGCCTACGCATCAAGTAGGAGATGTTTCTTTCATGGGAGTGGATGATTTCCAAGGAAATTTTCAACATAACTATGAAGGAATTTTTCATGGGAATTATCCACCAATTCAAGAATGGAATTGTGACAACCAAGAGGGAGGAGAATTTCAACAAGTCGAAGAAGAAAAATCATCTTTAGAAGTATTGATTGAGAAGTTGATTGAGACAAGGAGAAAGAGTGATGAAGATAATGAAAGAAGATTCAAGGCTAGTGAGGAAAATAATGAAAGAAGATTCAAGGCTATTGAGGAAAATAATGATCAAAGATTCAAAGCCTTGGAGCATCAAGTGAGCCAAATTGTAAGTACTTTGACCAATTTTCAACAAGTTGAAGAACTTGAAGAGGAGAGCAAAGTCGAAGAAGAGTTGGAGAAAGAAGAGAATTTGGGGGATGAAGAATCAAATGAGGTGTTTGAAGAGCCTATTGAGGCAAATGATGTTTATGAAGAGGAACAAAGTCTAGAAACAAATGATGATGACTTGAAGAGTGAAATGAGCATTTCTAAACCTTTAAATTCTTTAAGTTGCTTTGAATTTGATAATATTGTTTACATTGACTTTGTCTTACCCATTGATTTTTCTCATATCCTTAGAAACAAAAGAGAACTCGAAGAGATGTTGGGGGTCTATTTGGTAAGGAGGAATAAGTGGTTTTCAAGAATGGAGAGGGCAATGGAGTGTAAGCTCAAGAGAGTCGAATTTTTGAAGCCATGCTCAAAGGATGCAACTGAGGTCGTCACTTGCCACAAATGCCTAATAGAGGAAGAAGCACAACGGTTAAAATTCGATGGCAAGGACGAAAGATATCCGTGGCCATTCCGATGAGTTCTCCATATCCCGTCCGGCTTGAAGACGTTAAACTTAGCGCTAGATGAGAGGCAACCCATCATTACCTTTTATTGCTTTATTTAATGCTTTCAATAAGGTTGATGGATTTGTTTGTTTGTATTTTTGGCATATAGATTGATTGTGTTCATGAGGAGAATGTGTATTGGAGAAACGATAAGTGCTTGATTTGAAGTGTGAAAGTAAGTCACACAACTTTTTGCAAACTTATCTTGAAACTCTTGTTTCAATTTAAGTTTGGGGGGATATGGCGTGGTGTGACATACTTTGTCTTGAAAGCATATACTTTTTGTATTTTTGGGCTAATTTTAAAATTTTTCTCATGAGTTTGGTTTGATTTTGGTATGATTGGTGGTGTTGAAGTGCATGATAGTCCATATTTGTTAAATGCAATTGTTGAGCTAATGGTTTTGTTGAGCATGTATGAAGGGTATTGGAAGCACGAATTGAGCTCGGAGCTAACAACTTCCACTATCAAATGCTTATTGAGGGAGTTCATTCTACACCCTACCACTTTTATGTGCTTAGCATAATTTGATTTGATTTGTATTGATGTGATTAGCATGCTACTTAATTTGTTATGTTTTGGGAGGTTTACTTTCGTATCTTAGGATTTCCTTTTTCAATAAGGTTGGGATGATTGTGAGCTTTCATTGTTATGGATGATTTGAATGTGTGCTTTATTGTCTAATGATGGTGATTTTTGTTTTTGCATGTTATGTGTTTTTGTTTTATTTCTTGTTTGTTGAGTCTTTATTTTATGTTTTGTGTGTTTTCTTATTTTTGTCTTGGTATGTTTGGTGGTCTGTTTTGGGATGTTGTGAGTTATTTTTGAATATGAGTGATGATATGTTGTAGTGATAAGTGATGACAAGTTATGATTAAGAATCTCTACACTTTCGAATTGTGACATGTTTTACTTAACTTGTTCAATTTTGAGATGAATGTGGTGCAATAAGTTTCTTAAGGTCCGAGCACAAGCTTGTGAGCATTTGAGCCTCAACCGTGCATACATGTTTTTTTTTTTTATGAGTGGATTGGTTGTGTTTGATAAGTTAGAACTTGCTCAAGGACTATAGGAACGAGCCCGATTAGTGGAGATTAGTGACATGATCTAAGGCCATCCTTGTTATTATAGTCATTACCATATATTTCCCTACCATGAACATCATCCCTAGTCAACCACTTTGAGCCTTAAAGCCTATTTATTGTGATATAAGCACATTACAAGCCATGATTACCCACTTAAGCCTTACATATATACCATTTGTGTGGGTGATTGAGGAGATGGTAACTAGAAAGGTTTGATAAGGAAGAAAAAGAAAAAAGAAAATGGTAAACAAGCAAGAAAATGGATGAAAAAGAGCACAAGAAAGAATGGACATGCAACCTCAAAATAAGAAAATGAGCAAAGCAATAACAATATGCTCAAGTACTTAAAAGTTCAAAGAAGGAAGCATGCATTAAAAGAAGCTCAAAATCTAAGGAAAGTTGATGATTAGTGCTTGTGATTACCAAAGTTGAGAAAGGAAGAGAGAAAAGTGGAGAAGTTGAGGAAGTTGATCATCTCTTCGATTACTTACACTTGTTAGTCACTATTATCCATACTCTTCCTACCCTACCAAAGAGCCTATCATTACATCCCAATTAAAGACCTTTTTGATCATTAATTTAAACTTTGGTGGTTTGTGAATGTAGTCCACGAGCAAGCTTATAGCAAGTCGAGCCAATCGATTGATGAGTGTTGATTGACCTGACTTTAAAGAGTGTTGAGTGACATTTATAACCTATGTGAGGCTTGGACCAAAAAGGGACTATATTACACTATTATTCTCTTGTGATTGAACTTGTTAATTCTTCATGTCATGAATCTAATGTTGTAGGATGACTTAGCATAAATTGTAATTCTTATTATTATTGATGTGTTGTTACTTATGTTCGTTTAGTCTTTTCCTAGGTGAAAATCTCACCCCTTGGTTTATCATTTTCGTTGTTCGGGGACGCACAACACTTTAAGTTTGGGGGTGTGATGAGTGATATTTTTACCTAGATTTTAGTATCTTTTTATGTGAGTTTTCGTATATTTTTATCCGTATTTGTATGTTATTTGGTTGTATTTTGTGTTTTTATGGAAATGTGTGAGAATAAGCTTAAATGTATGATTTCCAGGTAAAAATGGATTCTAGACGCGAGAAGAAAAATTTGGGAAAAAACGAAGCTTAATTCGGAGTTGAAACGAGGGAAAATGAGTCAAATTAAGCAAAATGCTGAAAAACGCACGTCCAACTTGTGTAATTTTTCTGTACTCTTGTGGAGCTCAAAACAAGAAGTGTGATATATGGTTGGAAAGGCACATAAAAGAGGATCGTTTTGGTATAAGAAACACTTCAATCCGAGCCCAAACGAGAAAGTTATGATTAAAATGGAGACGTCGCGCAGGTTGTTTCTACTCAGCACAATTATGCTATTTTGTATGACTTGTTACACCTTCAAATGTTGGATGTTTTGTCAGATCTTTATATGGATAGAAAGCCAATGAAAAGAGGATCGCGTGAGCGCAAGAATTACTCAAATTGGAGATCGGATGTGGAAGTTATGTGCGAAAAGGTGAGACTGCGCTGCACCGACCCGAACTTGACCCGAATTCGACCCATGCTCGGCCCGAAGTCATTTTATGATTAGAATGTGTTCTAGAAGGTTCTAAGAGGTAAAAATACCCATTTTGGAGTGTAAATATCAGTGGGGATTAGATCTGAAATTCCACCCTTTTACACACACCTCACACACCATTTCTTCTATTTTCCACCATCATCTTCATCCATTCTTCATCCACCCATCTACCTTGATCCAACCATCAAATCTTCCATCCAAGTAGTAGAGAAGCAAGGAAGAGAGGTGAATTGCAAGGGGAAGAAGAAGATCACCATTGGAGACATCCAAGGGAGTTTTCATCTACACTTTGTATTGAAACCTATTGTTTATCATGTTTTGTAAGGAATTTAATGTCTATGTTAATTTTCTTATGGATATGAGAGGCTAATCTCCCTTGTGAGATTAGCAATATGAATTGTGTTGGATAATTTTGGGTATTTTGCAATTGAATGATTATGTTGAATGGGTTAATTGATTTTCTATCATTGATTATTAATTGCTTGATTTGTTTTGTTGATTTGTGTGTTTAGTTGTTCTAGATATGTGATTAGATTGAGAAATCAATTGCATGCTTAGGATAATTGAGTGAATCATTTCATCAAACACCTCATGTGCATTATAAATTGTGAAGAGATTGAGAAGTCCTTCATAGTTTAGAACCCTTTGGTAGGACATGTAATTGGTTTGATCGAGAGGTTGATTAATTGTGTGAAGGGACTCTCATTTAAGCTTAGTACCTAGTTGGAATTGTTTAAGTGAGAACCAATCAATTGAGCTATGTTTAGAACCATATCCTATTCATTCCGAGAGGGAGTTTAGGTGATCTTAGTGTTGGCCCTTAGTCTCTTACCCATGACACATATGAATTCATTGCATGATACTTAGATTTTTCATGCTTTAAGTATTGCTAGTCTCATCTCTATCTACTTGGCTCATTCATCCATCTCCCATTCATCTATCCATTTATTTTATTGTCATTTCTTGATTATCTCCCCTTCTCGTTCATCTCTATAATACTATGACAAACACGAGATCGCTTAGACCCTAGTACCTTCCTCCCTGTGGTTCGATAATTTCTTTAATTGGTCATGCCCACTATATTATGGCTAATCAGTACACAATTTTGTTGTAAAGAGTATACACTTTTCATTAATATTTTTTATTTTTCTTTAGAAAATAAAAGATACACATCTTTATAATAAAGGATATACAATTTAACACAAAATTGTAAAGGCGCACGGTGTGTGCCTCATGTGCTTGGGTGCACACAAGTTTTTACCTATGAATAAAAACCAATACACATTTAACATATTCAAAATTTAAAATATAATAATATTTAAAATATATGTATAACTATCACTCCCATTTATTTTTTTTAGGAAAATTTTTTTTAATAAATTTTAATATTTAATATGTTTAATTAATTTATTGTATTTTAAATATTTAATATTTTATATTATTATTTATTAATTAAGATAGTCATATATTTTATTAATAGAAGAATTTATAATTAAACTAAAATACAAAAAAAATATTTTAAAAGAATAAAAATTAAAATTAGTGATAAAAATAGAAATTCGTGATTCGATTAAAAAAAATAAGAGAAGGTCATGTAATTAGGCAAAAATTGAAATAATTCGTCAGTTATAGGGAAAATTGAACCACTTATCTTATTTAGGGCAAAAATTGAAGTTTTGATTAGTTACAGGGCAAAAATTGATTTAACTCTAGTGTAAAAAAAGTCAAAATTGCCACGTCGGATTGACCAGCAGGAAACCCCCAAATTGAAGCATGACGTGGCGGATTCCGGCGAAATTTGCATTTTTCGGCGAAAATTGGACAAAAATTAAAAATTTTCGTTAATTGCAGGGCAAAATTAAACCACTTATCTTTTTTAGGACAAAAATTAAAATTTTACTTAGTTATAGGCCAAAAAATAAATTTAACTCATAACTATTAGTTTAATTTTCCGGGATCATAAATATGCAGAGTGCATTTGTTTTTTTTTTTAAGATTCCATAATAAACTAGTTTTGTCTCCCGCGAACTACGCAACTTCTATTATGTGTGATGTCTTTACTTTAAAAATATATTTTTATATTTTATTATTAAATATATTTTTTTTTTCATCTTACTTTACTATTAAATGTACTTTTTATTTTCGTGTTAAGAAGATGAACATTCAATGAAAAAAGTATACAATTATTAAGTAAAATTTATACAAAATAAAATAACATGTATACAAAATAGAATAAAAAATTATACACATATGAGTGCACCCTTGCACTCGGGTGCGCACCCAATATCAACTAATAAAAAGGGTAGCAATGTGTGATAATAGGATTTTTTATCATATTTATATAAAAAAAAACATATTAAACTTATGATTAGTTGTAATTTTAATTAATAATCAAGTATCTCTTTTTTTATCTTTTAATTATTTTTTTATTGAATAAGTAAATCAAATTATTAAAATTAAAACTCAATTAACTTTTTTTATTGAATAACTAAATCAAAACATTATAAGTTTGTAAATTAATTAATAATCGAACTCTTTTTTTTTGTCTTTTAATTTTATTTTTTAAATTGAATAACCCAAATAAAACATTTAAATGTAAAATATATTAAAAATCATTATCCTTTTTTATTATTTTAAATATTAATTGTAAGTTATTAATTAGAGGGACCAAATAAAATATTAGTTAAAATGTTAAATTACTTAATATAAAATATTAATTGTAAGATTAAAATTTTTAAACATATTTATAAAAATATTTTTATTAGAATCAAAATAATAATCTATATCTATACATATATAAAAATAAACCTAAACTTCTACTTTTGTTTTCAATTTTTTGTCAATTTTTTTTCAATTTTACTCTATTTAGAAATAATTCAATTTTAATCTTAACCTTCCATTAATTAATACTTTTGATTATAATCATAAAATTTAATTATACTAATATCAATATACTAATTTTAAATCAATATACCAAGTAATATATTTTAATTTAATCTATATATAATATCAAATCTTTCAACGCAATCTTTGATAACATTTCACATTTTTTTCCTTTGGTTGATTGCTTTCAATCACGATCCTCATTCTTTCCAATCATTTTATATAAATATTTTCATTACCTAATTCAAATCATTACTTTTTTTTCTTTTTGAGGCTTCTTCTTTTTCTTCTCTATTTCACTTTCGTATATTTTTAATATAATTTAGTTTGTTTTATGTTTTATATTTACTTTTATTTGATCTTGCAGGTTCCTTTAATTTGTTTTATCTTTTATATTTACTTTTATTTGATCTTGCACGTTCATTCTCTCAGGTATCATTCTTCTTTTTTATTTTTGTTATTTTTTTCTTCTATTTATTTATAATTCTATAAACCCTATTTTATATTTTAATTTATTTTATTTTTTATACTTTTATTTGATCTTATTTTTATATTCAATCATTCTTATACTTAATCTTATATGCATATTCAATCATTCTCATTTGAAATATCATTTTTTTTTTTGCTTTTTGAAATCTTATTTTCATTTCTCTTCGATTTTTGTATTTTCTTTATAATTCTATAAACCTTATTTATATACTTTAATTTATTTTATCTTATATACTTTTATTTGATCTTATTTTCAGATTTAATCATTGTATTTGAGATATCATTCCTTTTTTATTTTTCATTTATTTTATGGTTTATATTTTTTTCTTCATTTTTTTATATTCTTCATATTTTATATAAATTCTGATTTTATAATTTTTTTAATCTTATTGATTTTTTTTGTTTGATCTTATTTGCAACTTAAATCAATAAAAAAAGTCATCAATGATTGGAGTGATGAATTTAGACAATCCATAATTAATTTCAGAATGTTTTCTTTATAAATAATAATAATAATAATTATTATTATTATTATTAAAACATATCTAAGAAATTAGAGGACAAATAATATATTATTAATGGATAAATATATTAGAATAAACATCTAAATACATACAGAATTATACATAAATAAAATGAGTTAAAAAAATATATACCTCTATATTAATTGTTGATTTTGACATACTCAAGAACAATAATAAGTGTTTGGTTTGGATTGTTTCTCTCGTACTGCATCAATTATCTTGCACATTCTTCCCACAATGTACCATTCATGATCGTATGTCTTAAATTGATGTTAAAATTTTAATTAAAAAAATATATTAAACATAAAAATTGAGTTAAAAATAAAAATATGGATAAATATTTTAAAAGAAAGTCACTGTTCATTTTCAAGCTCAATATCAATTGTATCTGTAGGCTTGCCCCTTGTACTAACACAAATTATATCTCCTATTTTTACCACCAAATCAATTATGTCTGTGGATAGTGTCATTGTAAGAAAAAATAGAATAATTTTTTTAAAAGAATAATTAGTTTATATTAAAACATAATAATAAACTTTTAAAACATACCTATGAGTACTTTATCTCTAGTGTTGTCTTGAGAATTGATTGTATCAAAATCAATAAAATTCAAGTCAGTTTTGTTGGTTTCCAATGGAGAAGTCAATCGTGCCAACGTGTAATTGTGGATGTTCAACTTGAATTCATGATTTGTAATAAGGACCGGGCCTAATATTTTCAACAACATGGAAGTTTGATATAATATATGTTGCCCCCTCACTTAACAATTTCTCAAATTTAAAAATAAATAATATAATAAATATGGTAATAAATAATTTAAAATCAACCCCAAAAGTACTTTAAAAATATTAAATTTTAATAATATACTCCATTTTCCTAAAATTATTAAAACTTAATTAAAATAATCAAACAGCAACAAAAGTTTTTTGTTTCCTCATAAATTTACTAAACCTTTATAGCTAATCGATTGTACTATGCCTTGATTAAAAATTTATATGCTAAATATGAAAATAAATAATTTAAAATTCGATGAAAATAAATAATTTAAAATCCACACCAAATTTACATATTAAATCAAAAATATTTAAAGTATATTAAATTAAACTACTCGCAGAAACTTTTATAAGAAAATTAATTAAAATAATATTAAGAAAATTAATTAAAATAATATTATTACATAATACTAAAAATTATCAAAACTTTATAACTAATCGATTGCACTATGCCTTAATTAAAATTTATATGCTAAATATGAAAATAAATAATTTAAAATCCAATGGAAATAAATAATTTAAAATCCACACCAAATTTACAGATAAATCAAAAATATTTAAAGTCTATTAAATTAAATTACTTACATAAGCTTTTATAAGAAAATTATTTAAAATAATATTATTATGATGTATTAATGGTAGGATTACAAATATTAATTATTTTAAATTTAATAAATATTAATGGCGGGAATTTATATGCTAAATATGGAAATAAATAATTTAAAATCCAATGAAAATAAATAATTTAAAATCCACACCAAATTTACAATAAATAAAAAATATTTAAAGTCTATTAAATTAAATTACTTACATAAAATTTTATAATAAAATTACTTAAAATAATATTATTATGTATTAATGGTAGGATAACTAAATATTTAAATTATGATGTATTAATGGTAGGATTACAAAATATTAATTATTTTAAATTTAATAAACATTAATTGCGGGATTAACGTGGGAGCGCTCCATACACAATTTTTTAAGAACGAACGTGACGACGCTAAATACACAAAATTTTTCAAAGAGAAACGTGGCATCGCCACCTCACAATTTAAAAAATAATATTTTTGGCAATCACTATAAATTAATAGTATTAATGGTTTGCACCGTTAAAATACAACTAGCATGACTCAATAAAACAACTAGCATAAATTAATGTATTTTTCTAAATTTAAAAATGATTAAACGTAGGATTTTAATGAATTAAAAACATAAAATTAGGCAATATTAAATTTGAAAAAGGAGGGGGAACAAATTCCCTCCAAATGATATGATTGGGCAGCAAATATCAAGCTGGCTCCTGAGCAGCACGTATATATACATATACATACAATATATACACACACAACACACACATGCCTTTATATATATCACACATACAGATACGCAATATGCACCGCACCAACACCATTACATAAAGCTAAGCTACATACTGCTTTTGCTTCCAGCTTTTTCATGACTTTCTTCTCGAGAACTCCTCGTCTTCTTCCCATGCCCAAAAGCCGCACCACACCAATCGCACCAATGCTTTAATGTAACCTGACGTCAACATTTTTCTCCTAATTTCCAGGTCAGTTTTTCGATTTTTTCCTTTTCTGTTGAATTATTCGCCAATGAAATGCTCCAATTTCTCATCGGTAAATTTCGAATCTGTGATTGAAACTGCATGCTGATTTGCAGTTTTTCGGTTTTTGATCCGTTTTGATGAATTTTGTTATTCGAGTTTCTGTTTTTTCTACATTTTATTTGATTTTATTTTTTGAGGAGTTCGAATGTGTGCTAAATTGCGAATCTGTGTTTGAATCTGCATGCTGATTTGCAGTTTTTGATCCGTTTTGATGAATTTTGTTATTCGCGTTTCTGTTTTTCTTCATTTAATTTTATTTTTTGAGGAGTTCGAATGTGTGCTAAGTTGCGAATCTGTGTTTGAAACTGCATGATGATTTGCAGTTTTTCAGTTTTTGATCCGTTTTGATGAAATTTGTTATTCGCGTTTCTGTTTTTTCTTCATTTTATTTTATTTTCTGAGGAGTTCGAATGTGTGCTAAATTGCGAATCTGTGTTTGAAACTGCATGATGATTTGCAGTTTTTCAGTTTTTGATCCGTTTTGATGAGATTTGTTGTTCGCGTTTCTGTTTATTCTTCATTTTATTTTATTTTATTTTCTGATGAGTTCGAATGTGTGTGAGTGTGTTTCTGATATTGTGTGGAAGCATTTCTGATTGATCTGCGAAGTACTTTTTGTGATCGTATATGATTTAATTTGTGTGATTTGATTACGGATTAGCCGATTAAAATTTGAGATTTAAAAAATTTAAGTAGTGTTCTTTTTATTTATTAATTAATTTGATTTAAAAAAGTTATTTAGTTGTACTAAATAAAATTAAATTGTTTGATCATATCTACATGATAACAAATTGATAAAATATTCTAAAAAACGAAAATGATGGCAGAATATAAGAATCATGAAATCAAAATGGCACAATTTAGCTTGTTTTTGAGGTGCCATTCTTATGCTTGTGCCAATGCTTTTGCATGGCCCAACTTGGAGCTTTATATGGCATATTCTTACTTGATGTTTAATTATACTTTAATAATTTTCACATTAGGAATGATAACGTGATAGATTCGAAATTAATTTCCTCAAATATTTCTAAACACTAATAAAAAGAATGGGGACAGATTGAAAGGTTTTTTTGTGAATATTACAACACCTGCAGTTATTATAATTAAATACTCCATACTTTTTTTTTAAATCTGTGTAAAAAATGAAACTAGCGTATCTTAGTGTTATGAAAGGATGCTGTATAATAAAACACTATAAAGTTTAAAAATGGGTTAATTTCGAGTTAATATTTATTTTTACAGACATTAATTAAGATACATAGGGGCCAAGTTGTGGGTCAAAATAGGATTTATGAAAATATATATGAATAAAAAAACTCAATAAATGTTAAGTTCGATTTATTCTAAGTCTCCAAATTAATATCGTGGATGTTATGCATTCCTTCATTAATACTACTATCTTATGAAAATGTTTTAATATGAGTGTATTTGTGATTTCAGTGAATTCCCTATTTAAAATTTGGAAAAATGTGCTATTAAATATTTTATACCTTAAGAATAAACATTAAATTATAAGTAATTCAAAAGGTATTATAAGAAATAAATCACTAGAATTTATATAGTTAATTATGTGAACTCATTTCATATGAGTTTTTCTAACCTAATAAGTTAAGGTTGATGTACTCTCAATTTCCTTTTATAGGTTGAGTAAACTCATATTTGCTTATGAATTGTCTAGCAAAAAATGAAGTATCTAGCTACTCTAAGCGAATTGCAATTATATCCTACTAATAAAATATAATATATACTAAAGGAGGGTTTTGGATTTATTATGTGGCATCATGTGAGCAATTTAGGTGATGTGTCATTTTTATAGATTTTTTAATTTTTTTAATAATAAACTTGCTTAGGAAGAAAGATAATATAGTTACTTTATTTTATATAACCAATCAAAATATTTTATTTTTCTTTATCTTATTTAAAAATTTTCCTAAAACATTAAGTGTTTTAAAATTTTTATTTTTAAATAAGATTTATATAAAAATTATATCAAATTAATTATCTTTTCATGATCTTTAATTTGACATCCATATTACTAATAATATATGATTGGAGAAATAGATTATTAAATTTAATAACAATTTTTATATTGTAAAATATTCTTTAATAAAATATATTAATAAATAAAATATTTTTAAAAGAATAAGAATTATTTAATATATTTAATCTATTTATTCTTAGAATTTTGAGTTTAATAAATTTAGTTAATTATAAAATTCTAAATGAGGAATTTCATGAAAAAAATAAATCTTAATTTAATATTAATTAATTTTTATAATTTTTTATCGTTAATTATTTATTTTATATTTATTTTATTATTTTTAATAATTTAATTTTAATTATACAATAATTTATAATTATTATATACATTTATTAATTTTATTTATTAAATGATAATAGTTAGGGATGGTAATAAAATGGGTATTTCAAGTAACCATTCTATCCAAATCTTTATAGGGAATGTATGAGTAATTGTAAACGGGTTTGAGACGAATACAGATAGTCGTGAAAATTACATTAGAGTTTAGAAAGAGTACAGATAATACCTCAATACCCGCAGGTACTATATATATATATATATATATATATATATATATATATATATATATATATATATATATATATATATTACACATAAAATTTAATGTATTTATTTAAAATAATAGAATTCAATTTATATTTAATTCATAATAATATAATTTTAAATAATAGAAAAGATATAAAAATTTATATAATAAATTAATATTAAATTAGTGTGGGTACCCGCATGTATATTGATAAACGGGTATGAAATTGGTACGAGTACTATAATAAAATTTTTAAATGAAATGTGCACAATTTGTTTTTATTTTAAAATCACATAAGAATACGAGTACCAAAAAATAAACGGATACCCTATGCGTTGTCATCCCTAATAATTTAATAATTATGATTTCTTAAGATTATACTTTTTCTGTAATAATTTAAATATGATAATATAAGAACTTAATATATAAAAATAAATATTTTGTATTGGCAATATAATATTGAAAATTATATATAAATTTATATTACAATGTTATGAATTTTTTAATAAACTTTACAAAAGTTTAATGTGTTGTATTATTTTTTTTTTGTTTAAAAATTTTAATATTCAAAAAATAAAAATTTTATGAATAAAATTATTCTTATTAATTTATATAGTAGTTGTTAATATTATTGAAAAAACTTGTTTGAAATTGTCTCAGGTAGGGCTTAAGTCATAAGTATAAAAAGTAATAACTTGTATAATGGAAAATTGTACTCCAACCAAATACACTATATTGTTCGGGTACTACAACCAAATATAATATGATATTGAATACATCTTTTGGGTACTCAAACCAAACACATTATATATTATTCGGGTACTACAATCGAACACAATATAAAATCTTAATTATTAGAATATTTATGTCTTATTAATTTTAAATATTTTAATTTAATTATTTTTTAGCACATTTAGCAAATTCGAAAATACGAATAGCTAATTCCATAGAAAATTCAAATATCCCACGTAATACGCGGGCTTCGTACCAGTAGATATAATAGAAGACTTCTTTTTACTAACCCAACAATTCATCTATTGGAATACCACCACTAAACCTCCCCCCTAACAATAGACTAGGCCGACATATTTGATTTAATAAAATCCACATCATCCTCCAATATTTAAGTAGGGTTGAAAATCAAACTACTCGATACTCGACTCGAGATCGTTCGGTAAAAGCTTGGTTTGAGCTCGGTTTGATAAAGATATCAAACAAGTTTGAACATATATTTACGTTTGATAAAATTAAAAGCTCAGCTCGAGCTCGATTAATGAAAATAGATAAAATAAGTATAAATTTATCAAGCTACTCGAGCTCGGCTCGTGTTCGGCTCAATAAAAGCTCGTTCGGACTCGTTTCGATTGTTTATCAAACAAGCTCAAATATATATTTTGAAGCTCGATAATATTTCAAACAAGCTTGAACAACTCTTCGTTCGGTTCGGCTCGACTCATTTACACCCCTATATTTAAGTGAGTTGGGTTTTGTTTGACTCAATCAGTAGACTCTGATGAACAATTTTGGTTTTAATATGAATAAGTTTGGAACTTGAACCTTTGTTTGGTTCCCCGAGTAAGCAGTAAATGTGCAGGAGATTGTAGGAGCTTGTATTTTATTGTTGTTAACTCAATTATTGATACTTTCAAAAGGATTCCACACATGTACCGTCCATACGGATTCACTCTATAACTTTAAAAAAATAATAAAAATGATTTTTTTTTATAAATAATGCTGTATTCTACACCAAACTGTGGTGGGAAAAGTTTTTTTTTTAAATGGTAATTATAATCTAAAATTTTTAAAAGTATTAATTATCATTTTTGGATGTAATAATTAATGTGTTGCATAGAATTTTTTTCCCGGTGCAATATGTAAATTTTTTTTAATGGATTTTTAAGAAAATACATTTTCTTATCAACTTTCTAGTGAGGGATAATTAAATTATTTGGAGTAGTAAATAAAATATAAAATATTTTATGGGTTTAAAATTGATGATAAAATTTGAAAATATGATATGTAGTTAAAATTAAATGTTTAGAGGTTTTTTTCACCAAAATTAAATTGTACATGTTATCTTGAAACGGACAAAAAAAAAATGCATTATATTAAAACGAGGGAAATAAAAGATAAAAGAATGTGACTTCTAGCTAGTTCTATGTCTATTATTGGATCATTTTAGGTGCATTCTATACATTGGTTGGTTGATAAATCATTCATAAGACAATGGACAGTTATTAAGGATAATTGCGAATAAAATCATCAAATTAATTTCAATTGTAAATTAATTCTAACTTTAAAATTCTGCAAATGCAGGCACAATCTATAATGTTATAACATTTTGAACCAAAAATGAAGTTTTATTTTTATACTACTTTTTATTTTCTAGTCTACAAGATAATATTTCTCATGAATAATAAAATGTTTCATCTATATTTGTATTTCGATTCTTGTCGTGTTCACTATGAGTCTTAGAAAATTGATCACTAGTTTAAAAAGCCAACACATAATGTAGTGTCTTAATTCACAAAATTTAAATAGTTATGTCTATTTTGCTATTGAAGTATTTATCTAGTTGTTTTTTTTTAATTAACCATTAGGGCACTGGGATGTAATGTAAGAAGCAATTTCTACTCATGTCGTTTATTTAAAAAATAAAAAATAAGATAAAACAAGGAGTTGATATAGATAATCGCCGCATAGCATCACATCAAAATTATTGTAAACTGAATTAGAGAGCAAGGAAAGTGAAATGCAAAGATAAGCAATGTTTTTAATTTTCGGCAACATGAATACAAAATTTATGTTCATAACAGTTGACACTTCATTTAAGAAGCGTAAATACTAGATGGTCCGTGAAATAACGTAGTATCTCATAATGCCCCATCATCCCATATTCCCATATAAATATATAATCAATAAAATCATTTTCATATTTTCTTTGGAAACATCTTAAAACAATCACATTTTCATAGTGTGCAATTTTTTATTTTACAATGGTATTCCACTCTTCATTTCATAAGTAGTATTTTATTAAATTAAAAAGTACTTCTTCCATCTCAGCATGGTGTTCACACCTCTGTAATTTATACAGGAGATGTGAAAACTGTATTGGTATGGAGGAAATATATAATAAGTAGAATAAGAAACGAAATATGGAAATAAAATAAGTGATTCCATTTGATGTCAAATATATATAACTTGAATTTTCTATCACACTTCCTATGTTTCATTAGTATTCTATATCATAAGAAACTATTTCTTACAATTGACCATTAAGATAAACATCAAATTGGAATAAGTGATTTGACCCATACAGATGTCCCATTATTTGATTATTGAAACCCTTAAAAAAAAAAGGTTAAATACATATGTAAGTATATAGTATATCCATAAGCTATTTTCACCTCAAACCAGTGGCGGACGCAGGATTTCCGTCGAGGGGGCCCAACTTTTCTCATACAATAGTTCGTGTTTTTTGTTCTACAAATTTTAAGAATAATTATTTTATTTACTAACTTTTATTAACATTTTTCTAAAGATGTTTTAGTATTTTTAATAGTATTATGTAAGAGTAACAATTTTGAAACTAAAGTCATTAAAATTATTAAATAAATATATTATTTAGAGGGAAAATAAATAAATAAAAGAGGGAAAAAAAAATAACTGTGCTGCATGAATCGAATACGGGACCTTTAAAACTAAAACATCCTCACTTCACCACTTAGACACAAAAGTATTTCAAGAAAATTTTTATATCTATACTAGTAATTTTTAGAAGTTCAGGGGTCCAGTGCCCCCTACCCCCTTAGTGCGTCCGCCACTACCTCAAACTATGGTATAGGGTGTGTGAAAATCAATCTAGATTCTGGACCCAGGGATCACATAACAAATTCGCAGCTGGCTTTATTGCAGAGTGGACTGTAAATGAAATTTCCATGAAAACAAACAAACAAACATTATAGTAGCTAATTTCTGTCTTCTACTCACCTGCAATATTATTAATATCGTCGTAGCTTTCATTAACTTTGCACAAACATTGACCATATTTTTCTCCACTTGCTTCGTACTATAGTACATCATGTGGGTCTATTTTGTTCCCTACATATTCCCATTTCACCTTTATTCTATCAAGATCTTTTTTGGATCCACCTTTCTTCTTTTTCTTGATTTGCATCATCCCCGTATGGATCTTTTTACCCCGAATAACCTTCCTTCTTACATTTCACTATTTCTAGAATTAACCCACCCCTATCTTCTTCCATTATGCATGCATGCTACCTACTACTAGTAATTATTTATTCCTTTAATTTTTTAATTAGGTTAGAGTGTAATTAATCATTATAAAGACTAATTTGGTCTGGTATTTCTGTATTATTTATAAATAAATTAAAATTAATTCCAATAAAATCTTGGTTAGTCTATTTAATTTGAGCAAGTATATAATTGGGAGATTGTTGTAAGACATCATTATGCAGTATTCAATTAGTAACTAGAAAATAATAAATCATTAAGCTATGTTTGTTTGAGTTTAGGTATACGTAATTAATGGATAGCTACAATTCATGTTTATTTTGGTAGGATAATTTTTGAATTATGTTAAACCAATGTATAGAGGGTATTAATTGACGGAGATGAAAGCGGATAAGAAAAACTATTCGAATCCCCTAATTTGCAATGGTATTTCATTTCGTGTTCCATAATCAATTTACTATTAAAAAATAGTCTACGCTGATTAATGATCATTAAATTCTTGCATAATTTGGTTATTGACATGACTAAAATCTAATAAATGGAATAGAGATGAAATAGGTGATTCCATTTGTAAGAAAACTATCTGGATTTCTTTTTCACGATGATATTCCATTTTGTATTTTATAACTATAATTCATGACTAAAATCTAATATATGAAACAGAACACTAGACAAGGGAATGAAATAAAAAGTATTAATATAGAAAATTAAGTAAAGTTGATTCATATAAAAAGTGTAAAAGGGTTAGTTTTGCTCAGCCAAATAAATGGCTAGCATTATCACTTGTACAGCTAAAATTAATACTACATCGCTGACATACATCAATGTCAACAAAATATAAAATGAAATAGAAATTGTATTTCCCCGTTTGGCGTAGCTAGTGGTTTCTACTTCATCGAATCACCTTAGATAAGATCTTCTTTGATCTACCTTTTCTCGTATTTCTTGTTTTCTTTTGTGCTTTTGGATATGGGGATCAGCTGGACCCACAAAAGAGTGGAAATGATACTCCCTCCGTCCCACGTATTTTTACCCACTTTCCATTTTGGGGTGTCCCACGTATTTTTACCCATTCCATTTTTGGCAAAAATACATAATATTTTATTACATACTTTTTACAATCCCAACAACTTTAACTACTTTTTTACACTTTATTCATCATTCCCAACAACTTTATTCACTTTTTCTTTTTGAATTACTAATTTATCCCTACTTTTTCTTACATTATATATTAAAAAAATAAAACGTCTTAATCTCCGTGCCCGTACAAACGGGTAAAAATACCCGGGACGGAGGGAGTATAATTATTTGGCCTGCAATCTTCATAGCTCACATGTATATAGGTACAAAACCGGCTCCTACACTCGTATAAATAGATTTCTATTTTCTACTATTTTAATTATGACTGATATTTTTCCCAATACATGCATCGTCATCATTACATCTTCTATGTTTAAGAATTTGCTTCCCCTCCCTTGCATATATAACACATACATCCACAGCACATGGGATGGTAGGTGCTATTTTCGTGCATTATTTTTTATGCCACACGTTAAGTGATTGACACGTACGATAAGGAAATAAATCCGATCATTGCTCCTAGGGTTTAGGGATTAGGGTATAATTTCTCTCTCCTAAGTATCGTACATCCAATGGTGTGGTACAGAAGATGATGTATCAAATGACATGTTTGTTTAAGATTTTTTTTAATAAAATTAACCTAAAAGGTATTCTAGTATTTTTAAGTAATAAATAAAAAGAAAGTAATGATATGTATATATTAAGTGAAAATTATAAATTTAAAATTTAAGTTACTTTTAAGGTTATAAATAAAAAAGTTTTATTATTATTATTATTATTATTTAAATTAAATACAATTATATTCTCACTCTACTCACAAGAGACCAATCCATATTATATCTTTAGGGTAAAAATAAGAGAAAAAAATCCCTTAAATTAATTGGAAATTAGTGAAATAAACAAAACATGCGTAGTCATATAAAATATTTGAAATTATTTTGACTTTCAATGTTTCTACTAATACTGAAGAAACGCTTTTACAGTCCCACTAATTATTAATTTTGATTTTGTCGCAGAAAAGGTCGAGGGTGTCAAAATTTATTTCCATAAATTGTTATCTAATAAAATCATGCTTTCTCGTATGTAGTTTTACTTGGACACGACACTCCCATGAATGCGTAAGCAAGTATTAAATTAAATATTGTACTTGACAACGACAAGGAACCAAATAAGGAGAAAATATTAATTTTGGTCCTATATCTTTTACGAAATTCAATTTTAGTCCTGTAACTTTTAGTATTTTCAATTTTAGTCCTTTTAATTTCAATTTTAGTCCTGTAACTTTTAAATTTTCAATTTTAATCCTATAAGTTTCAAATTTAATCCTATATCTTTTTGAATTTTCAAAATTAGTCCTATTATAAATTATATCATATTTCAAAAGATACATGACTAATTTTGATAATTTAAAAAGATACATGACTAAATTTGAAATTTATAGGTTTAAAATTAAAAATTTAAAAGTTACAGGACCAAAATTGAAACTAAAAGGACTAAAATTGAAAATACTAAAAATTACAGGACTAAAATTGAATTTTGAAAAAAATACAAGACTAAAATTGATATTTTCTCACCAAATAAGAATTATTACTCATTTCTTCCGCCCGATTTTTTTAACAAACATATAATACCTTTAAGGCTTTAACAAATATATAAATAACTAGTAATATTTTTAATTACTTGGAATATAGTTGATTTGACATATTTAAAATATATTGATCTATAACTTACATCTGATAACTGACTTTACTTACGGTATAAAGTATCAACATGCATATCCGTGGTTGCGTAAAAAATATTTTTTGTTCTGTAAAATGAAATACAAATACTAGATTTCTTACTATATATCATTATTATTATTATTATCATTATTATTATTATTATTTTCTGAAATCAACAAAAGAATTCTATTTTCTGTGTCTTTTCCGGGAATTTGGGCGGATTTATTGTGATTTAATTTATGGGAAGTCACGCAATAACTTCTCTCTCAAGTTCATTTTTTCTTACAATTTTACTAAATCTTAGATACTTAGTTTTTCATTTTATTATAACGAAATATTTCTATTTTAAAAATAATTAAAAAAATTGTTCTACATTTATTTGTTTACATATCTTTTGAACTTTATGTGCATCGTTTAACAAAATCTCCTGTGTAAATATCTGAATTTGCATTTAATTATTCCTTTGCCGAAGTTTCATCCCTTAATAATAAATGTGTATTTTTTTCTGTTTTGGATGTTGAATTTCATTTTCTTTTTTTATTAATTCATAGTATAATTATCACTTTTCATTAGTTAAGTATCACTTCTTACTTCCTGACTTAATAGTTATGTTTCTTAATCATAAGGGTCTCTCAAGTTCATTTTTTCTTACAATTTTACTAAATCTTAGATGCTTAGTTTTTCATTTTATTATAACGAAATATTTCTACTTTAAAAATAATAAAAAAAAATTGTTCTACATTTATTTGTTTACATATCTTTTGAACTTTATGTGCATCGTTTAACAAAATCTCCTGTTTAAATATCTGAATTTGCATTTAATTATTCCTTTGCCGAAGTTTCATCCCTTAATAATAAATGTGTATTTTTTCTGTTTTGATGTTGGATTTCATTTTCCTTTTTTATTAATTCATAGTATAATTATCACTTTTCATTAATTATGTATCACTTCTTACTTCTTGACTTAATAGTTCCGTTTCGTAATCATAAGGGTTCATTAGAGCGGGACGGAAGGAGTAATTTTTATTAAAGTATTATCACATTTTATCAAATTTATATTGTGATTGAAGATCTCACTCAATTAGTTTTTTAAATATATATATATATATGCATGTCTAAAATAAGTGACTAGTATATAATACTAATTATTACTATTATCAAGGTGAGCCCCATCCTAATGATATTTGGGGGTCTGAATCAATCGATCAATGCATCCGATTCTCTATAGAATACGTCCCAATCATTGTAGCACGAACTTAATAAATATACAGGATCTTAAATTATTCGTCTACGTATATTTATTATATTTAAATATTTAAAATCAGTAATAAAAATTAACTATAGAAGTATGTACAGATGAGTATTGAGATTTAAAAAAAAAAAACTAATAAATTACAGCTGTGCGTGTGCGCTGCAACTAATGATTGAATGATCATTTAGTATTCACGGATCATGGTTAAGATCCAATTCATCAATTAATTTTTAAAAATATAAATAAATAGAGGCGCACGGGAATACATTCTGTGCGCTTTTAAAAATTTAGTATTACGGGTAAGGGCTTTTGTCTAAAGGGTATACACTTTAATTAATAAAAGGTGCACCATTTTGTTCTAAAGGGTATACACTTTTCATTAATATATTTTTTTTCTTTAGAAAATAAAGGGTACACATTTTTATACTAAATGATATACAATTTAACACAAAATTCTAAAGGCGCACAGAGTGTTGTTCATGTGCCCAGATACACACAATAATTTTCTTTAGAAAATAAAGGGTACACATCTGTATACCAAAGAATATATAATTTAACACAAAATTTTAAAAGCGCACCGAATGTGAGAGTTTTTGCCAAATAAATAATTAAAAGCAAAGTGAATCAGTGAAACAATTTACTACTAATAAACAAATAAAAGATTTTAATTTGTTAAAAAGGCAGACATCACTATCAAATTTAGAAGAACCAAAATCGGAAGAGGAAATGGGACTTACTACCCAATGCAAAAAAGCCCACTCCCACTTGAAAAATGCAAATATGCCCACTTTTCTATTAAATTGACCTAATTACCCCTTAAAATTTATCACACCAAAAATATTTTTTGTCTTCTTTTTATAATTCAATTTAAATATTTATAATTAAGTATATGTTGTATTAATTTAATTTAATTCAAAAATATAAATTAATTATATATCAAAAAATTTTAAATTATTTAAATTTAATAAATACTTATTATAATATTGATTTAAAAAGAAAAAATAAAATAAAATTATAAAGTTTGTAAAATTAAAAAAGAACGAATATACATTAATAACTTATATGTAGTATTAGTATTTAATTCATCATAATACAAAATTAAATATTATTAATCGTTATCTAATTATATTTTAATTTAAATTGTGTCTTGAATAATAATATTTTTAAATAATTTAATTAATTATTAAATTTAAGCTATCAATTAATTTATTATAATGAAATTTTGGAATTCTGCTAGATTATTCTCAATCATTTAATTAATTAATAATTATAGATAATATATTGTCAATCTAAATTTTAATTGAACATAAATATTTAATGGAGTCAAACAAATGTCACATAGGGGCAATTTTGTAAAAGAACATAAAAGTGGGCATATTTGCAATTTTTTTAAAAGGTGGGCACTTTTGCATATTGATTTATGGTATTGGGCATTTATGCTCAAACCCCAAATCGGAATAATGGTAGATGTCTCATGACTCTCATCCATCACACTGACTCTGCTTTCCTGGCTCTCTGGCATAAGCAATGGCCTCTAATTGCGCCCACCTACACTCCAGTATCACTCTCTTTCTCTCTCTTATTTTATTATTATTATTTTATTTTACGTGAAATTGGAAATTACCAGTAGCTAGAAATAGAATCCATATGGTTTCACCTGCATGGGTGTGCCTCTTTATACTCTCTGAAGCTTACCCGAAGATTCGTGGCTCTCGCTTTCTCTCTCTCTCTCTCTCTCTCTCTCTCTCTCTCAACCGCCACCCTTTCTTAATCGTCTTTCTCTCTCCGAGGGTTTTGTGATCGAATTGAGTAAAACCCCATTGCATTTCTTTTTGAAGAATTTTTGCTGTTTCGGAATTGTCGGTGCTCTCCTGATCATCTACTTCTGAGGGTTTTTCTTTGGATTGCTAATGTTTTCTGTGTTGTTTTTTTTGTCGAAATAATCAATGTGTTTGAAAGTGATGCTGGAATCTGTGTGTTAATAAGTGTATTGATCTGTATATGCTTCGTTTCGAGTTTGAACTCTCAAAAGTTTCGTGCATGCAATGTGTTTGTGGTTTGAGTTTTAAATTCCATGGAAGACACTTGATCTTTGCTGTGATTATGTGTTGCATGTCTGTGGTTCTTTATGTTCGTAAGTATACACACTTTTGTTATTTGAGGAACATATTTGATCGTTTGTAGTTGTACACTATATGAATATAAAATTTTGGGTATTAGTAAGGGAAATTGATGGTAGACCCCATTTTCTCCCTCATGACAATTCTGTGGATCCGGTTTTCTTTGTTATCTCTTATTTTTGGTGACCCCCCTGTCATTGTCGAGTTTTACTCTTATGCTAAATGTGCAAAATACAGATGTATTGACATTCTTTTAAGACCAATATCTCAATAAATTTCCATAGTTTTTTGCTTCTCTATTACAATTTCGTGCATTCATGAATAATTCTCAGTGTCAAGCTTGAGAGAGATTCTGGAATGAGTGCATCTCAATTTCTGTCAATCAAAATGCAGGGCAAGTGCTCTCTGGTGTATTTGAGCTGTATTGAAGCCCATTTTGAAGGTCTTACACTGAACTTCCCATATGCCAGGGAATAAGTGTAACGACAACTCACAAGTTCATAATACTCGGACAGGAAGGCTCTTGAGAGAAAGAGCACTGAGAAGGAACAGAATTCCTTCTCTTACTGATGAAAATGATGGTAATCGAGGGATTGAGATCCTTGTAAATGATAATAACTTAGGAAATTCATGTGTAGAACAGTATTTAGAAGGAGCTGCACAAGCACCTTGCGATGGGTTGGAAAGGCCTGATGGGAGGCCAATTAGACAAAGATTGCTAGTGGTGGCTAATAGACTGCCTGTATCTGCTGTAAGGAGAGGTGAGGATTCTTGGTCACTAGAGGTAAGTGCAGGAGGTCTAGTCAGCGCTCTTCTCGGTGAGTTTTTAGAGTTCCTTCTTTCTGTTTCACCATCTATTGTTTGAAATTCAGTATGTGAGTTCAACTATGAGGATTCACAGTTCCAGTGTGTGCATATTGCCTAATACTTCAAATCTGTAGGTGTTAAGGAGTTTGAGGCACGATGGATTGGTTGGGCAGGTGTAAATGTGCCAGATGAGGTTGGTCAAAAGGCACTTACTAAAGCTCTTGCTGAGAAGGTAAATATTGTTAGTGGCTCTTTATAAAAATTCCAACAAACTAAATGCATGTGATTATCTCTGATTCAGTCAGTACAAGGTTTAATTTTACACTAGAATGTGTGATGCATGGTGTTTAAATTTACTCCTCTTTGCTCTCTCCAGAAATGCATACCTGTTTTCCTAGATGAAGAGATTGTTCATCAGTATTACAATGGCTACTGCAATAATATATTATGGCCTCTGTTCCACTATCTTGGACTGCCACAAGAAGACCGTCTTGCAACTACCAGAAGTTTTCAGTCGCAGTTTTCTGCATATAAAAGGGCAAACCAAATGTTTGCTGATGTTGTTAATGATCATTATACAGAGGGTGATGTTGTTTGGTGTCATGACTACCACTTAATGTTTCTCCCAAAATGTCTGAAGGAACATAACAGCAAGATGAAAGTTGGGTGGTTTCTGCATACTCCATTTCCGTCTTCTGAAATCCATCGGACTTTGCCATCTCGATCTGAACTACTACGTGCAGTTCTAGCTGCTGACCTAGTGGGGTATTACATTGCCTACCATATAACTAATCATGACATCCAGCATTTGCGTTGTTTTCAATTCATATCATGAGCTGCACATTATGACTTTTGATAGCAAATTAATCAATTATATAGTCTATTGTTCTATAATATGCATATTAAGTAGAGGAAGTGAACATATTTTTATTATTTCTTCCATGACTTTATACTTGTTTGTTTAACATTTTTAAAATTTTATATGCCTATAACATTTTAAATATAATAATTGCTCTCATCTTTCATCAACTAACTTTTTCATGTAAGCAAACTATACTTTATCTAATAGACAAGTAAATGAACATGAGAACTTATATATGTATATCCTCATGCACAGGGAACCTTCTCTGGATTAAAGCTGGCTTGTATGCAATAATGGTTTCAAGGATATGATGTTAATTGAAAACATTTTACATTCTCCGAAAGCACTTCCAACATGCTTTAAGTCTTTGACTGCTCACTATGCAAATTCTTTTAAAGTTTTCTATAAATTATAGATATAATGGATGCCTTGGTTCATGTATGGCACCTCTTTATTATCTTGGCTTTTGTACATCCAGAACATAATTATTCACCTGAGTGTTAAGAAAATTGTGTAGTTCATAGACGATGCTGACAAAGAAACTCCTGTGGCATGGAGCAAATAACATGCGGTTTAATCATGTATTTATTCCCTTCAATCTATAGTTATTCCCTGAATGATTTACCAAAAAAATAATATCATCTCTGTCTTCGTAATAGATACATAGAGTAATCTCTTTTTTTGTACCCAAACTCTCACTTTTTTTTTAAGGCGTGTGTCATTCTTTATGCAAGGATGACTGCTATATTATTTACTTTATTGTACTTAACTCTAATTATAGCATGCTGGATGTTGAAATTGCTTTCTTATCATTAGTTAAATTTATTTCCAGTTTCCACACATATGATTATGCAAGACATTTTGTGAGTGCTTGTACCCGAATTCTGGGACTTGAAGGTACTCCTGAAGGAGTAGAGGATCAAGGGAGACTAACTCGTGTGGCTGCGGTATGTATTTAACGGATTTTCCTGGAGCACTCATACATTCTTGATATTTTCAGTTGCTCCTATAAATTATTCATAAATTTTAGTGGCCTCATACATTCCCCTTTTTTGTTGATCACAGTTTCCAATAGGGATTGATTCGGAGAGGTTCAAGCGCGCTCTTGAAGTCCCTAAAGTCCAGGAAAACATTAAAGAATTAAAAGAAAGATTTGCTGGAAGAAAGGTTTCTCCTCCTCCCCAAATTTTGTTTCTTTTATATCTGATTAATTTAGATCAATTATATTCCTCTACCACAATACCCTTGAATATTGAGGAGAAAATAGTGAAGTATCTACTAAGCAACTAATTACAAGTTACAACCTTTCTGTTCAGTCTTGGACATAGATTTATGAAACTTAAATCAGTTTCATATCTTCCTAGTAATTTGTTTGTCATTTCTCAAAAAATTATCCAATTTAATTCTGTTTATCATGATTAAAGTATAAGCTTTGATGCAGGTAATGCTCGGTGTGGATCGTCTTGATATGATAAAAGGAATCCCTCCAAAGCTGCTAGCATTTGAAAACTTTCTGGAAGAACACCCATACTGGCGAGATAAAGTGGCTTTGCTGCAAATTGCTGTGCCAACAAGAACTGATGTTCCTGAATGTATGGTCTTATTTTGGTTTCGCGTGTATTAATTTTCAGTAATTTAATATTAAAATTTCATCTATTTTACATTTTCTGTAATTTAATATTAAGATTTCATCTATTTTAACTTTCTGGCCTCTATAGATCAGAAACTTACAAGCCAGGTCCATGAAATTGTTGGACGGATTAATGGGAGATTTGGATCTTTAACTACTGTTCCAATTCACCATCTGGTTAGCATTTTTTCAGCAAGAGTTAGTAATTAAGTTTCTTTTTGTTATGTGCATATGTCTTGGATGTCTAACTATTGAGTTATCTCATTTGCTGAGAAAAATTAAAAAAGTCACTCACATTTGCTTGGAATCCCAACTTTCTTCTCATTCAGGGACCAGCATTTGATGGCATGTTTTTTTAACCACTTTATATTTTCATATGGCTACGTTATGCATTTTTTCTCAAGTTAAACAAGTTCTCTTATAGAGTACAGCTAGGTTTATTTCAATCTAGGTATTCAATTTTTTGAAATGGTCAAGATATATTTCTTTCTAACTATGTCGATAAATGGCTTTCGATTGGCATTCTCATCACTCTTTTCCTTTGATTTATGTCATGCCCATTTACCTATACATATGTGATGTTGTATCTGATTTCCTAGATGTTGATGTTATCGAGTATACGATGATTATGAAGTAAAATTTATCTCTCTGCAGGATCGTTCTCTTGACTTCCATGGCTTATGTGCGCTATATTCTGTCACTGGTAATAGCAGCTGTCAGTTAATCAAATGCTCTTACTTTTGTTTCCCCTTTTTAAAGCTGGCTTCCAGTCTTCTTACATTAAAATTGATGACACTTCAACTGATGAACCACGTTAATCTAAGCAATGCAAAGCTAATCTAAGAAAGTGGGGGGGTAAACACTCGCATATGTTATGCGAGTATAACATACTTCTGCTTCAAGGTTTCTTTCCAATCTAGTAGCTCTCATAATCTAATGGAAAACTTAGGATGCAGAATATCACACCATGAATGATTTGGCAGATTTGGATTCATAAAATGTGTTGTTTATTAGAGGTGATCATGTATTTTCATATTGTTTTATTGTTTGATGTTTGTTTGTATCTGCTCTGTGTTTTTATCTGTGTATAGAACATAAATTAAGAATTGTTTAATTAGAATATGGACTCGAAATATTGGTTGTGTCAAATATTAAACTCTAAAATTTCTTCAGGTTTCTTAGTATACCACATTTTTAGGTTGATTCTAAATCCTTCAATTGATCCAAGATGCACACCATCTGATGTAGTGATGTAATGTAGATTATAACATTTCCTGAATACTTAAAATGTGAGCAATATTAACTGATTTCTTGGTTTATAACTTAATTGAAGCAATATGGTGACTGTCGGTTGACTTGATTCATCAGATGTAGCACTTGTAACATCTTTGCGGGATGGAATGAATCTCGTGAGCTATGAGTTTGTGGCATGTCAAGATTCCAAAAGGGGGGTTCTCATCCTCAGCGAAGTATCTATCATACTCTGAACTCTGTTTTATACATGTTTATTGACAAATCATTTGCATTAATGACAGAATAAATGTTTTCTTTTATTTCCTTGGAACATTTTTTCTTTTTGTCTGAGATTTTTTTTTTCTTGGATATCTTTAAATCTGCTTCTGGTTTCTTCTTCTTCAAACAGTTGCTCAGATCACTTTTATCATGTCAATTTGTCCGAGGATATGATTTAGTTTTGTTATAAGGTTTGATAATGATTTTCCTTTTGACATCCTCCTTTTCCATTGATCATCATGTTGTTCATCACCAAATGTGTCACATTGAACTTTCTCTTTTCTATTTCCTGAAATGCTTTTGTTTCCTGTTATGATTCCTTTCGATAAATTGCAGTTTGCTGGAGCAGCGCAGTCTCTAGGTGCTGGAGCCATTCTTGTGAATCCTTGGAACATCACGGAAGTAGCAGCTGCCATTAACCAGGCTTTGACTATGCCTGCTGAAGAAAGAGAGAAACGGCATAAGCATAATTATGAGCATGTGACTACTCATACTGCTCAACAGTGGGCTGAATTCTTTGTAAGGTGAGGGCATAACTTAAAGTATCTTTCAACATCCTTATGAATTTCGGAATGATGATCTTACCCTCATCTTCAACAAATAGGTCAGATCTAATTAACATTTCCCATCATATTCCACAAAGAAATACGTTGAATTCTTGCCATGTCTTGTGGCAACTGAAGGATGGCAATAGTTAAGTTTGATAATAGTTCAGTTAAAGTTAAGTTTCAAACATTTATTTCTCGGAGTTGGAATGGAATATTATCTCTGAAGGTTGATATTTGGGATAGATGTGTTTGTATTAGTCTTAGGGTGAAAACATAAAATATATTTACTCATCCTTGAGTGTTTTAATGTCCTTGCTTCGTTTCCTAGTGGAGATCTAATTGCATGGTGGATTTGGTTCTGTATATACAAAAGCTGATAGATGCTAAATTCAATGCTTATGCTCGCAGTGAATTGAATGATACTGTTATTGAAGCACAGCAGAGAATAAGAAAAAATCCCCCCCAGCTTGCCTTTGGTGATGCAATCAGGCGCTACTTGCTATCGAGTAATCGATTGCTCATCCTGGTATGTCCCAATTTACTTGTAGAGTTATAAAGTTCACATCAACAACTGCATATGTAAAGTTTTTTGTTGTACTGTCCAACTACAATATAATTGCTGAGGCGCTCTCATATTAGCACTCTGATGCATTTCTGTGAAAAAGACAAATGTATAGCAGTATATCTGTCACTGTTTTGCATTGTAATTTTTTTTTTTTCAATACTAAAATACTATGTGATGCATCCATGCTAAACTAACCTGAGGATTAACTGAGTTTGTTTTTTCTCATTGACTAAGCTAACCTAGCAAATAATGTATTTGATTGATTTTACAAAATATGGTTAATTTGCTCATTTCTATTCATCACTGCCAGTGAATTTGATTAATGTGCTTGTATAACTTCCAAGAGTCGCTATAACCCCAATAATACAAAAAAGCAGTAGATGAAGAGAATCGCATCATAACAGGAAATCTGAAAATAAATGTGTAGTGTAGTATCAACCTGCAAGTAAAATTTTGTAGTGAAGTATATATAGATGGCTAACACTTGTGTGAGACCGTCTCACGGAACTCATTCCATAAGACGGATAAGAAGTGATAACATAAAAATAAAAAGTGATATATGATTGATGAAAATTAATAATTTTTCGAATGAACTATTTCATGAACATACGTAGTAGTAATGAAAAGTGAGAACTAATTAAGAAAAAGTAAAACGGTCTCATTACAAGGTTAGCTTTATATAGATTTGTAGCCACAAAGAGTTCATCTTTTTTGGATTTTGTCTGCAGATTTCTCCTATGAAATATTTTAATGTAGTTCTTTAAGTTTCAAATGTATATCCTTGTTATATACTTTAATTTCACAGGAAAGATGCGACACCTCAACTCTATAAATGCAGTTTTATCTCAAACAACAAACATTTGCTTTTCTCTTAAATTCAAGCACACAGAATTAGAGGTAAAACCAGGGATGTTTGAATTAGATAAGAGAGTAGGGGCAGCAAAGCTTGTATCCAATACCACATAGAAATGTAATTATACAATTGACTTTTTTAAACTGAATGTTAATCATCTATTATAGGTCATAAGGAAGAATAACCATATAGCTAGAAATGGATGCTTTAATTTTTCCATGAATGAGATGTAAAACCTAAGATACTGATATGATTAATGAATGTAAACACTTGAATAACCTTATGGATCCTTCATGTAGTTATGCGATGATGTAATTAATGTGAATACTTTCTTATTCATGTTATATATCAATATACAGGGTTTTAATTCTACACTTACTGAACCAATTGACACTCCTGGAAGAAGGGGAGATCAGATAAAAGAAATGGAACTTAAATTGCATCCAGAACTGAGAGGAGCTTTAACATCGCTTTGTAATGACCCGAACACAACGATTGTTGTCCTTAGTGGAGGCGACAGATATACCTTAGATGATGTCTCTCTCTCTCTCTCTCTCTCCCCCCCCCCCCCCCCTCTCCTCTTTCTCTCTGCTCAATCTATACCTTCTAAAATAAATTGCTCATTCAGAATTTTGGGGAGTACAACATGTGGCTAGCAGCTGAGAATGGGATGTTTCTACGACCTACAACAGGCGAATGGATGACGACAATGCCAGAGCACTTGAATATGGATTGGGTGGACAGCGTGAAGGTATGAGAAAATGTGGTAAAATGATCATTACATGATTCACATTCGTACGTATAAATTACTCATTTCTTTGGACATCTTTTACAGCATGTTCTCGAGTACTTCACCGAAAGAACTCCAAGATCACGTGTTGAAAGCCGCCAGACCTCACTTGTATGGAACTACAAGTATGCAGGTGCGTAATCATTATGGTGGCATCTTCCCGTGCCAAGTTATAATTCTTATCTCACAATTGCTCATCATTTTTTCTCAAATTCTGTCGACAAATTTCAGATGTTGAATTCGGTAGATTACAAGCTAGAGATATGCTGCAGCATCTCTGGACAGGTCCAATTTCTAATTCATCAGTCGATGTTGTCCAAGGGACACGTTCCGTTGAGGTCCGAGCAGTTGGAGTCACAAAGGTAACTACACACTTGGATATTGCATTTGAATTAATTTCAGTTAGACCCACAACTGCTCTTTACTTAAAACCCCTTGTTTCTTTCTTTTCCTTTGTATAGGGAGCGGCTATTGACCGTATACTTGGAGAGATTGTTCATAGTAAAGCCATCAGTACACCAATAGATTTTGTCTTGTGCATTGGCCATTTCTTAGGAAAGGTATCTCTTCTTTTTACAAATAATTATTGACTATTAGTCTAGCATTATAGAATTAACATGACCATTTTAACAAAATCAAGATACATTAAACCTAATGTTACAATTACTAAGTATGGATATATTTGCACTTATGAATATGAAACACATTTCCTCTGCTGTCTTTATTATAGGATGAAGATGTGTACTCGTTTTTCGAACCAGAGCTTCCGCCCAATTCGTTGGGTCTACCAAGAAGTAAGGTTTCCGATGCATTAAAGCATTCAGTTGAGAAAAGGCCAGCTCCAAAGCTACCCTCAAGCAGAATCAACTCGAAGCCTCAAGGTAAGGTCCAGTCGAACGGGTCAAGTTCAGATAAGAAATCAACAGGTGGGAACTCTGGAACCAGCAAACGACCATCACCTGAAAATATTTCTTGGAACGTGCTCGATTTGAAAAAAGAGAACTACTTCTCCGTTGCAGTTGGGCGAACGCGCACAAGTGCACGGTATATTCTCAACTCCTCAGATGATGTACTTACATTTCTCAAGGAGTTGGCAGATGTGCCAAGCTCTTCCTCATATTGAGTTCATCATGCCAACTTCTGACACTCTTGTTGTCCAAAATTTAACCTTAACATTGTCAGTGTATCACCCAGAATAACATTTGATAGATTTCGATTTCATTTTGTAGTTGCTTGTGTTGGGAATACATAATAATTTCCCCTTTGACATGCTAGATTTCATTCTAGTAAAAGCAGTTGTGAGAATGAGAGAGAGAGAGTAAAGAAATACAGACATTAATGCCTCCTCAAAACACCAGAATTCTGGAAAGAAATATAAATTCAAATAATTCATTTTCCAAGATGTCACATGGACAATTAATACAAGCTGCAGTGCTTTCGTAACAAAATATTGCAAAAACTAACAATCTAAATCTTGCAAAACTAAATCAACACCTCCAGCAAAACCACCTCCGTTTACTCACCATTAATCTTTACTCACCATACTAAGATTAAAACAATAAAGATCATCGATTGCTCGAAACGATCTACGAGCGAACCGGAGATTCGTATAGACTAAACACCACAAACACATACAGAGGTCACTGGGCATATATCACCTTAACCAAAATGCAGAATCAGCTTTATTTAGCAGGGGTTTTTCTGTTGGGTTCAAATACGTACTTGATCAACGATTTCTTGATGGACAGCATCTCAGGGAACTCTTTCTTCAACTTAGTCGCATCCATTTCGTTGTTACTTCGTTGCGCAACAATGACCTTCGCTTGCTCCTCAAGGGTGAAGTTGGAATACTTGAAAGATGGATCAATGTATTCCTTGTACATCTCCAAGATCTCATTGTGGCTGACCACCCCCGGGTTAGTGAAGTTCCATATGCCCCTAAGGTTCCTCTTCGCCATCTCAATCGAAATCGGAAGAAGCTCATCCAAGATTGTCATGCTGTTGGGGATGTTAACCACCTTATTGTACTTGGAAATCTTAGTGATGAAGTTGCGTGGGTTGTTCAGATCTGAAGATATTGGCATCCTAACTCTGAGTGTGCAAACGTTGTCGTATTCTTTCAAGAGCTCTTCCACCTGATTGATTGCACCCCAAATACAATACATGTCAGTGTATACATAAAGTGAAAAAACATACAATATTTTAATATTATAGGTAAAGCTGTAAAGAAAATCTTGGGATGAGAATATTACCATGGCCTTGGTTTTGGAATAGAAAGAACCCATGAAGTTTGGTGTGTCTTCCTCCTTAAATCCAATGCCGGAGCCTTCAGGGTGAGAGGCGTTGTACTCGAATATGCACCCTGTGGCGAAGTTCATCATGAGAAGGCCATGCTCCCGGCACACGTCTGCCAAGGTCAATGTGCCAGCAACATTAGCTCGGATCGTCTCAGGCCTGTGACTCTCGCACCAATCAACATTGGGTCTACCAGTTACACCAGCAGCATTAAAAACATGAGTTGGCTTGATGGCTTGGATGTCAGCCACAAGTTGAGATCGGTACTCAAGACGGCCATTTCCGTATTCGTATGCGATTCCTTGTTTCTCGCATAATTTACCAAGCAAACCACCAAGCCACCCAGTCCTACCATAGATCAAGAACTTTAAGGCTGGTTTATGGGGTGATTGGCTGGTTTTTGAATTTGGCACCAACATTTTGGTAGGGTTCGAATTACCAGAGAATTCGGACTTGCCTGATTCGTACTTCTCAGCGCCATCAAAATGCCTCTCTATTCCACCAGGCATCATCAGCATTCTAGGATGTGGGAGCAGTGCACCTGATACATCACCCCACCAATCAGGATTGCCGGTGTACCACTCCATGGTCTTTCTCAGACCCTCTTCCCATGTTGTCTTTTCGGACCAACCCAAGTTCTTCAGCTTTTGGTCATCGAGGAAATACCTCTGATCATTAAATGGTCTGTCCACCACAAACTGGATGCTCTTGTCTGGATCCATGTTGAACAGTTTGCATATGTCTCTGGCAACATCAATAACTCTCCTTTCTTTCTTGGTTCCTATGTTGTAAACATGGCCAACCTCTCCCTTGTGCAGAATTACTTCGAATGCTTCCGCAACATCCTCACAGTAAAGGTAACTTCGAACATTGGCACCATCACCATGAATTGGTAGAGTTTTCCCTCTCATTGCCAAAAGGATAAACTTTGGAATTAACTTTTCAGGGAACTGATTGGGACCATAAACATTGTTTCCTCGGGTGGTGATGACAGGCAATCCATAAGACCTACCATAAGCCATAACAAGCATTTCAGCCCCAGCCTTCGTCGCCGAGTAAGGGTTCGTCGGGAGGAGCTGTGAGGCCTCGTGATTTCCTACCACAGCATCCTCCTCTGTCTCTCCATAGACCTCATCTGTACTAACATGGATAAACCTCCTGACCTGCCCGGTAACCTTGCAAGCTTCCAAGAGAACGTGGGTGCCGTAAATGTTGTTCTTGGTGAACTCGAAACTGTTACCGAAAGAATTGTCAACATGGGTTTGGGCTGCAAAGTGCATAATAGTGTCGATGTTCTCAGTAATGAGAAGGTAGTTGACAAGATCAGCACTAGCAATATCTCCCTTCACAAACTTGAAGTTGGCAGAGGCTTTAGAAGGAAGAAGGTTTTTAAGATTGGAACAGTAATCAAGTTTGTCAAGAACGACAACTTTGTATTCAGGGTAGTTCCTAATCAGCCTGTTGGCGACATGAGAGGCAATGAAACCAGCTGCCCCAGTAATGAGAATATTCTTTGGGGTGAAAGTCGACATTGTCGCTTAATTTCTGCAATAGGAGTTACATTTCAGATGAGATCCAAACATTTTAAGGCAAAATCTAACTACTTCTACAGAAGACAATCAATCAAAACGAAAATCTTAAGTTAAATCATGGGTTTACAAAATAAATGCAAGCAAGAGAGGACCAATCAAATGAAGAGATCATATACCCAATGAACATAATGTATTGACAAAAATCGCATTGATCAGATTCAGGATCAGAGATCCCTTCGTAAGTATACTCAAATCCACAGTAATCAAGATTATTTTACAAAGAAGGTAAATCATTAAAACTGTAATCATTTAACAACTACGAGGTGCATTAATGCATCAACAATCCATCAAATCATTTATTTGGATCAAGAATCAATCAACGGAAAATCGCATTCAAAGCTTCAAAACGGATAACTCATTAGATCCTTGAAGAACCAATTAAACCCACATATACACAAACACCTTAAGCACATTGATCAACCACTAACTCATAAAGAAAATACGAACGAATCAAAGCATCAATATAGACAAAATTGAACAGATCTAACTCAAGTAGGACAAACCCAGATCACAACACAAAAAGGGATCTCCAAAAACGAAAGAAAGAAAGAAAGAAAAACTCACGACTCTATGGGCAATCCAGATCAGGATCCAGCAGCTAGCTTCGAAATAGGAAAGAATTCAAAAGAAAGAAGATGGAAATCAGAGAGAAAATGAAAGGATTATGGCCACGAGAGGGAGTAAGTAGCGAGAAGCAAGGAGTGTCCAGCAACGCCTTCCCTCTACACATACATTGTGCATACGCGCTAATCTCTACATATATATATACACACGCGGTTCGCACAATTTCCACAACTACCTACAATTTAGGGCCCAATAATTGTAGGAATTGCACGCATTGGTGTGTAAATAAGGCGTTGAAGGTGAGGGGAAGGTGAAGAACGAAAATGGCGAAGGTTGACCTTTGACGGGATGGTGATTTGGGAATTACACGCGAGCGGGCTTCTTGGTTGGTGTTTGTTATTAGCGCATAAACAATGTTTGTTTGGTGGGATGAGAAAGAAAGGGGGTAGGTGGAATGCTGAATTTTTCTTTCTTTTCTTACCTTTGGTAGGTCAAATTGAGGAAATACATATTGCAAAAAAATTGGGATAAATATCGATTTGGTCCCATGACTTTTTTAATGGTCCTTTTTAGTTCAAAAAAATATAAATTTATCAAATTAGTCCCACCGATGAAAAAATAGGGGCAAATACGTCCTATTTTCATCGGAAAACGGTGACTTCGTCGGAAAATTCCGGCCATCACGTGACAATCACGTGTCATTTCTAGCGATGTCACCATTTTTTGGCGAAAATAAGACGTATTTGTCCCTATTTCTTCACCGGTAAAACTAATTTGACAAACTTATCTTTTTTGAAACTAAAAATGATCAAAAAGAAAGTTATGGGACCAAATCGGTATTTATCCCCAAAAAGTTTCATAAATCAATTCACATATGCATCCAATTACTTTTTTTAGTGATTAATTCAAATACTTTAATCGAAATAATAATAGATATAATTAAAAAGGTTAACCACAATCGAGAATGATTGGTAGGTGGAGAGTAGTTATTTAATCATTAAAAATCATTGAAATTTTTTTATTTCAATAAGATGAAATAAATATTAACAGTAATAATCAATTCTTCAATTGCTATTGAACTTATCCAGTACCTCCAACCTAACATTTATTTGGGTCATATACTCCCTCTAATTAATTATAATATATCCATTTTATTATTCTAAGTGTTCATTTCAAAGATATTTATTTTATCTATTTAGTAAAAATGTATACTATATAGCCCGTCATTTTCATTTGATAGAACTATCCACTTTACATATAATAATAATATTCATTAATCTACGCGCACAAAACAAACGATTATTTTTCAAGTAGTGAGAGGAAGTATTTCGTTTCTATCTCATTCTCTATTTCACATATTGAATACTCCACTTGTCATGTCTTTATTATAACCAATGTTTAAATTATCATCACACTTGCATGAGCTTAATAGTCACTAATTAAGATATACTACTACATATTAATAGAAAAACAAACTATCGAACACGAAGTAGATTACAATAGTGGAATATGAGATTTGAACTTTTACTATTACTCTTCAAATTTTTATATGTTGTGATTTTTTATAATCTCTCTGTCCAACTAATCTTGTTACATTTATTTATTGGGTTAATTACAAAAAAAAAATACGACTTTTACTTCTATTGCAAATTAATATTCACTTTTAAGAAATTGCAAAAAAATCATCACCTTTAAGCATTGTTGCAAAATAAACAAAAAAACTCTACTTTAGTAAAAAAATTGGATTTATTTTGCAACAATACTTAAAGATAGTGTTTTTTTTTTGCAATTTCTCAAAAGTGATGATTAATTTGCAATAGTTCGTTGTTTTTTTTTTGTAATTAATCCATATTTATTTTTTAGTCCTGCTAATTTTGTTACATTTTTTTAATAGATTAAACTCACACAAAATAATTAATATATTTTCATGGAATACACATACAACAAAAAAATGAAAAAACACTTTGTATTAAGACGGACCAAAATGAAAAAACACGTACGTTTCAATGAAACGGAAAAAGTATATTACAGTATTATTATTTTTTTAATTAATTCAAAATTAATTTTTTTATTAAAATACTATCACTTTTTATTTATCACACATAAATTTTTCCAATAAAGCTATCTAGCGTTTGCCAACAACATAATGCCATTTTCAAAATTTCGAGGTTGTTACTATGGCCCCTGAGAATGAACACTTTAATTTCCCACCATACCCAAATCGGTGGTAGGTACGCTCTCTCATTTATATCATTCCATGTCCTCTTGTTTATTGTCATTCTATGTATATTGTAATTTTGTTTAATCACATGATTTTTCACTATTATTATTTTCGTAGATGAATGTGTTATTTAAACATAATAATCACTGAGAATAAGAGCTAGGCTTTTGTGTATCTATATTTAAATTTAAAACCATGTCTTTGACTATTTGGATCCAATAAATGAAATTATTTTAATATTATTTAATTCTAAAAAAATACTTATTTTGATCCATAAGAATATTATTTTACTCGGTTGAATTATTAATGATTAATTGATAAGAATATTATTTTACTCGTTGAAATATTAATGAAACGGCGGGACTATTGCCACCCAATATTTTCTAAAGGCACCCAAATTCTAAAATAAATGATACTAAAATTCCTATTATGCCCTTATCCTAAATTTATCCTATACTCACCCTAATCAACTCATTTCTGCTAATTCACCCAAATATATTCTTTTTACACAGCTAATAATTAAAAAAAAAAAAAGAAGATAGCTCCCCACAGTTCATCCACCTTTCACGGCGGCGTAGGCCTCACCATCATCTCGACGACCCCTCCATAAACTCACCACCACCTCCTGAATTTTCCGAAAGCTAAAGGGGACCAAGGCCCTTGACTTCCACGCCGCCGCCATTGAGGTCTTCTGGGATCTCTTCGCTACCTGCTGCGACTCCGGGCCCGAGCCCCGTCAACGGTTATTACGTCCTCATCACCGTCGATTCCGATCTCAAGCTGATCGTCGGCGTCATGGGTCTAGAGAATCCTAATATTTTAGTATAATTTGAAAGCATGAAATGGGTGGATAGTGGTGAAGGGGGTTGATGCCCATTCTTGAGGTGTGGTATATATGGACGGCTGGTGGAGCTGCCTCGTGGAATCCACCACTTGCCCCATCTTCAATCTCTTTAATTGGCAAATATAGGGAATGAATTTGTAGAGAGATTTACTGAAGAGAGAAGAGACAGAGACCATAATTGGAGGTTATCTTATGGAACAGGTGGCGGAGAGATGAACAGGACAGAACTAAGGACTATTTGGGTGGGTTTAATAATATAGTATTGAGCAAAAATTAATTAGTTAAAGTAAGCGTGGATATGAGTTTTAGGAGCAGGGATATATTAGGAATTTCATTATAATTTTTTTGAGATTTGGGTGTCTTCAATAGAGTTTCGGGTGGCAATAGTGTCACCTGAATGAAATTGCATTGGCTATTAAAACTAAATTAATGAAATTTCTATTGAACAAAATAATCGTCCTTCATTTTGCAAAGAAAAAAATTCGAACCCGCAACAATCTCGTTATTTTTCCATGCCATAATCTTTCTTGAGAGCGATGGAAAAAAAGAATCAAATGAAAACAAGAAGTAATAAATGATTGATGCTTTATATAGCTGGAAAAGGACAAACAAAACTCGTGCTTATAATTTTGAATCATTTGATGTGAGACGCCAATCTTGATTTGAGCCACTAAAACTCGTAAGCCAAAATTCTGGACAAAAAGGGCACAAAACTCAAGATTCCAGCTTAACTCCTCCTCCTACTTGTGGGCTTGCAAGAATTGTTCAATTGTTTGGCGAAGAGAGGGAAGAACGTCACAAAAGAGAAGATTTTTTTTTTTAGAGAGAGGCATGGAAAGGCTCTGAATTTATTATTATTGTTATTATTTTTTTTTGGAGTGATTAAAGTTGGGATTTAGGTTTAAAGAATGGAAGAACTGAGAATTTCAATGGTTTTTCTGGCATCACTTCAGATGTTGGCAGCTTGCAAAGTAGCAGCTGGAATTGCTGGTATTTTGAACCCACCCCCCTTTATGTTCTTATTTTTGTGCAGTTTATTGAGCAATACCTTGTGGGATTTGGGTGTTTGTAATTATGCTATTGAATTGAAGTAGTAGTTTGTGCTTTGATGTTACTGGTATTGAAGAGTTTCTTGAAATAATTGAAGACTTCCGTTAATTGTTGATTTTCTTACATTTCAGTATGGGTGTGGGTGTTTTACTCTCAAATTGTTGTTGAAAATTCGAAAGTTTTTCCCATATGTGCAAGACTTTAGCTGGAAGTAGGTTATAATGAATTCAAATATGGATTTATATAAGATTCTTGCAATCAATCAACTCTATAGTTTGATGCTTTGTTGCAATTCCCACCCCACCAGTGTTTACATTCTTAGAAGTTCTCCATGGTTGATGAACTAATCGAATTCGAGTATAGAATCTATGTGAAAAATGTGAGGCTAAAGATTATGCAAAGTGGTATTTGGATGAACTCATGCTTCATTTGCTGGCATTGCAGGAAATATCTTTGCTTTTGGATTATTTCTATCTCCTGTGTGAGTTTACATTCTACTCTTAAAATATTATCGTCTCGTAGATATTTTAACTTGCCTCGATAAGTTACCTTTTGGTTTATGTTTCTTCGAATCTATTCTCAGCCCCACGTTCAGGAGAATCATCAGGAGTGAGTCGACGGAGCAGTTCTCGGGATTGCCTTATGTCTATGCTCTCTTGAACTGTTTGATCACTGCTTGGTATGGTTCGCCTATGATCTCTACAGACAACTTACTTGTAACTACTGTTAATTCGATTGGTGGAGTTTTCCAGATAGCTTACATTGCTATCTTCATAAAGTATGCTGATAAAACTAAAAAGGTTGCCATATTGTTCTCATTCTTAACTTTCAACATTGTTAAAAAAAGACAATTCTTGAACAACTTCTAATTTGAATTTCCCTGCAGTTTAGGATGGTAGGGTTGCTCGTGTCCGTTTTCATTGTGTTTGCAATTCTTGCACTTGGAAGTTTGCTGATAGTCGACTTTAAAGTCCGCCATCTGACCATTGGGTTTCTAAGCTGTGCTTCCCTCGTATCCATGTTTGCTTCACCTTTGTTTATAATCGTGCGTGCTGCCTTTAACCTTGCTTAATTTATTCGTCATTGTTTTATGAACTAATTGCTTAGTTTTATGTTGACAGAATCTGGTTATCCGAACGAGAAGTGTTGAGTTCATGCCTTTTCATCTGTCCCTCTACACATTCTTGATGAGCACATCTTTCCTTTTATACGGGATCTTCAATTTCGACCCGTTTATATATGTAAGGTTTCTTTCCCATGGCTATCTATTATACTTAGTTCTTTAGTACAGCTGCAAAACCTTCATTTGTTCTCGAAACAACCGACTGACATTACAACGTCTCACATGAGAATTTGTCTATGTTGTTTCGACCTATTTCAGGTCCCCAACGGAATCGGAACCCTGTTAGGGATAATACAATTGTTCTTGTTCTCTTACTACAAGAAGCCATCAAGAGAAGACTCCACAGAACCCCTAATAGTGTCTTACTCCAGTAGTGATATTGCATGAAAAGGTGTTCACACACACAGTCACACACGCACATATAATATGTTCTCTAAACTTGTTATATGATTAAAAAAAGCATGAAATTATTCCCTTCTTCCATTCCATCAGTAATCCACAGTATCTAACATGTTCTGTTTCCACTAACATCAAATTCTCTCTCTTTAGATGCTGCTTTAATTTTCTGTCGAAGATCTGACCGTTGGGAACGGGACAGCTGATGAGGTCGAGGGAGGAGAAGATCATGTGTATATTCGACCGAGTTCAGGTTCTTCGTATACACACCCTCGCCTCGCCTCGCCTTGTATACTTATCGAGACAATGTTTAGGTTGACAGGATAAAAGATGCCTTCAATTACCTTTCCAATTCGTTTTCTTTCTGCTACAATCATCCATCCATGTGTATTATTATAAATTTGTATCTGAATTCAATCAGCATCAATTGATCATCACCTGGTTTCTATCAGCTCAGCTGTTGTGCAGACAAAATGGCTCTTTATTACAACTGCTATATAAATTTGTACAAGTTTATCTTATGTTTGTTAAAATCAGTTACTCTGTTATCTGTGATTAGATTTTTTATTGAATAACTCGTAATTTAAGGGTTCTTTTTAGTCTGCAAATTCTTATAGTCAACTGTATTATTTTCTATTTTTATCTCTTGACGTTTCATGTAATTTATATGGTATAGTTGTCTTTTCTATTTATAATTGTAGAGGACACATATAATCGATTTTCATATAAGTTATGGAAAAGAAATTGATGTATCTTTAAGAAAGGGGATAGGAGAGGAGTCTATGCAGCGTCAATATGGAGGAATCAAACAGTCGAATTCGCAAATCGTTGTCAATTTTCTTATAAAGCAAACTCCAAAATTTATATTCCCTCCGTCCAGTTTTAAAGTATTCATTTGTTTTTTGAACGCGTCCAATTTTATGGTATCTATTTACATTTTGCACTGAATAAATGAATATTATTATTATATGTAAAGTGAGTAATTGTATTAAAGGGAAGTGGTGAGCCATTGCATATTTTTACTAAATAGGGAAAATATATACATTTGAAACAGATGCCAAAAATAATAAAATGGATGCCTTATAAGCGAACAGTGGGAGTATATATTTGTAGGATACGAAATATTTTAAAAAAAAAAACTTATGATGGACGTGTTCCTATGATTGGACAAGGCAAAATGCTAATACTCACGCATTAGCTTTATAGTATGCTTTTTTTGTGCTTTTCCTTTAATCCCAAGAAGAAGAATAAGTTTATGATTTAATTAAAATATATATATATATAATTATGTATTTAATTGATAAAAAATTATGATTAAATTAAGAAAAAAAATATTTTATATCTTAATGCAATTAACCCACGAGGTAAGTGTTAAATTATAGAAATAAAATATTAATAATATCTGACATAATAAAATTAAAAGTACGTCTTGTGTAAAACCGTCCCACGTGAGACAATTTTTCACTTTTTGAAATAATTATCACTTTCGCTATAAAATGTTATCACTTTTTTTCATAATATAAATTGTTCATGAACTAACGTTATCACTTTTTATTAATTTATTATCATTTTCCTTTATAAAGTTATATCACTTTCTGACCGTTTCATGTAAACCCTTACATGAGACGAACTCACACAAGTCTTTGGCTATAATGAAAATTTAAAATAAATAAATTATCATGGCAAAAACTCTTATGCACTCGGGCGCACGGATCACATTCCGTGCTCCTTTTGAATTTTGTGTTAAATTGTATACTAACCCTTACATGAGACGAACTCACACAAGTCTTTGGCTATAATGAAAATTTAAAATAAATAAATTATCATGGCAAAAACTCTTGTGCACCCGGGCGCACGAATCACATTCCGTGCGCCTTTTGAATTTTGTGTTAAATTGTATATTCTTTAGTATATAGATGTGTACCCTTTATTTTCTAAAATAAATTATTGTGTGTATATGGGCGCATGGACAACACTCTGTACCCCTTTAGAATTTTGTGTTAAATTGTATACCCTCTAGTATAAAAATGTGTACCCTTTATTTTCTAAAGAAAAAATATTAATGAAAAGTGTATACCCTTTAAAACAAAATAGTGTATCTTTTATTAATTAAAGTGTATACCCTTTTAGATCAAAACAATATACCCTTACCCATAATATTAAATTTCTAAAGGTGCACGGAATGTGTCTCGTGCGCCCGGCACACGCAAACCTCACTCAATTATCATTATTCAATAAATTTGAAAACTCATAACTTTTAAAATAAAAAAATTAAAATCTGCATAAAATTCAAACAAACATAATAATCGCGGATATTTTTAATTAAAATAACCTATAAAATTTAATTTTGATAGTTATTGATAGTATTATAAAATAAAAAATATCTGTATAATAATGAATAGCATGCCAACCCCGCTTTTACTTAACTGATGATATTAATAGTGTAAATCTTATTTTTGATTCGAAAATTAGGGTTTTGAGATTTGGGATTGTTGCGGGAAGAGAAGGGAACAAGCTCCATCATTAATTCCCTCAACCTAATTTACATGTGAGCGATTGTTTCGGCTCGATTCGATTTTTTAGCTCTTCGTTGCGTATTCTTATACTTTGATGATGGATTAATCTCTCTATTCAAACTTTGATTTCTGCCTTTTTTTGTTCCATTGATATACATTTACAGAAATTCTGGGTTTTTTTTTGTAATTATCGCTCAACTGGGTTTGGATTTCTTGTCATTTGGTTCAAGATTGGACCAGTGCGTCTACTACATTGCTTGCCATTAATCAGACGTTTCTTCTTCTATCTTTTACATCCTCTTATGAGTAGTTAATGCATCTGATTGTATATGTCAGTCTGTATAGTCTCTAAGAATTCTGAATTTGTTTGAGAATTTGTCACCATAGCATTTGTTGACTTGAGGCATCTCTTTATTTCATGTCACCATAGCATTCTCTTGACTTGAGGATCAGTGAAGTTAAGTCAACAGATATGTCGTCGAGAAATCGAGGGCCACCAATTCCTGTAATAGGAGGTCCTCATGGTGGGCTAACCCAACCTCATGTCCTTGAACCACCCTTTGCTAGAGGTCATCGGGGCGGGCCTCATCCTCCGCTGCACGAAGATATGAGGGAAGCGCATTATAGTTTGTCTGGTCCGAGACAGCTCCCTCCCCACCCTGTGATCATAGAGGAACGAATGGCGGCTCAGCACGATGATATCCAGGCCCTGTTGGTTGATAACCAGAGGTTTGCTGCGACTCATGTGGCACTTAAGCAGGAATTAGAGGTTACACAGTATGAACTTCAGCGAGCGGACAAGTATGCGCAGACACTGCATGCGGAGAAGGGTTTACAAATGAGGGAGCTTTATGAGAAGTCAGTTAAGATGGAGAATGAACTTCAAGCTGTTAATGCTTGGAAGTCTGAACTTGCGCAGGTGAATACGGATATCAAGGAGTTCACTGCTGTTAATCAAGATCTTGCTTCACAGATCCAGATGATGACTCAGGATTTAGGTAGAATTACTTCGGATTTGCAGCAGATTCCGGCAGTTAAGGCAGAAACGGAAGGTTTAAGGCGCGAGCTAGAGAGGGTTAGGTATAACTTCTTGTTTATCCTCTCTCTCTATCTCTCTTGCACATGCTATTGACTATGTTGTTATGCAGGGCTGCTACAGAGCATGAGAAGAAGGCCTTTGCTGAAAGCTTTGAACATGGTAAGGTGATGGAGAATAATTTAGTCACTATGGCAAGAGAATTAGAAAAGCTTCGAGCTGAATTGGCGAATGCAGATAAAAGAACTCATGCTGCTGCAGCGGCTGCAGCAGTTGGGAATCCAGGTAGTACTCTTAAATTTAGTTTAAGGTGACATCACTAGATGGAATGCTTCATGTTCTTCTCAAATGATTTATTTTAGTACGTTGTGACACTAGTAGTTTTTCTTAAAGCCATTCATGTACATTGAGAGAGAAAATGTGTTTCTTGTCTTTCCAATTTCCACTTATTGAAGTTATTTGAATCCTTTATTGCATAAAAATGATCTTAGCTCTTTCTTTTCAGTCTATATAAATCAACTTAAAGAAAAAAATCCGTGTTGAGAAGATGAAATTTTAACCTTTTCGATTAACTTGTTTCAGTTTGTTATGACGTTTTTTTTTTTTTTTTTCCTTTATTTAAGCGTTTTCAAGTAACTTGTTTAAGTTTAACTATGTGGATTCTTTGATAAATATGAATAAAGTTAGCTACTTAGCTCTTTCTTGTTCTCCATGTTCTATTAGAGTGGGATACATCCCGTTCCCTTGGAAGGATATGGAGGATTTTTGAAATGAACGAGTCAACTGTGAGTACAAAATAAGTTTCACCTTACGACCCAATATTCGGCAAAGAAGGGGTGTTTCTAATAAAAAAATGTAGGCAATCAACTTTGTTAAAATATCCATGAGTTTGTTTCGATGAATTTGGTGGTGCAAGCTTCTCATTAATGTAATCATTCACATGTTGTGTATAGAGCCTTATGTTTGAGTTTTATCTCTGCAGGAATGAGTTATAATCCAACTTATGTCAATCCTGGAAATCCCTTTCCATTTGGTTATGGCACGATGCCTCCAAACTCAGTGCAACCTGTAAGTTCTGAATTATACGAGCTTTTCCTTTGGGATCATTTTGTCTTTGTAAGCTCTTTCAGAAATGCATATTGGCATTTTCAATCAGATCTAAAGCACTTTGTATTCCTATTGCAGCCAGCCGCTGGTGCAGAAAGTTATCCTCAGTATGGATCTGGACCCGGGCCTGGTCCTTGGGGTTCGTTTGATGCAAACCGAGCTCAAGGATCTAGATAAGCTGGTTCATGCTATGATGTATATTCTACTCGCTGCATTCAGGTATCATAAAGTGGCTACTATTGGGTTCTGAAGTTCTGTAGAATTGAACAATCTCCATGAAGTGTCTACATGTTCGAGGGATTAGGATGTATTGGTGTTCGACATCTTGTTATCAACCTGTGAAACGAGGTTTCTTAGACATATCTATTGGCCTCTCATGTCTCGTTTCTCCATGGGAGGTTTCGATTATCAGTAATTGACAACCATTGAGTTGAGTAAACAGCCTTTCATTTATGCTTACATGATCTTCCGGCCACGATGAATCGGAGAACTCACTGATGATCTTTGTAGAGCTGAAATTCAACTGACAGTAACAGAAATGCTGTTCTTCATCCTGTTATAATATTAGTTAAATCTCATGATTTGGAGTTTAAAATAGTTAGAAATAAACGTTTTTGCAACTGTTACTCTTAGTCATAAATATATGTGGTTTTCTTTTTTTTTTCAGTTTGTTTTTAGTAGTGTGTTGGTATTACCACCACCTCTCTACGTCAATAATTCGAGTATAATTATATTTAGAGTTGGAAAAATTATTATTGGAAATTATGAAAATTGTAATTTAGATTTTCTCGAGTATTAAATAATTTAGACTGTCTTTTAGGTAGTAATAATAATAAAATAGTTGTAAGATACGTTAGAAAACTAATTGAATTAAACGCTACATGTCCAATTACGAGTACCATAATTTGAAAATGATTTGAAGACAATTGTCATCAAAAAGAAAAAAATGCATGTTCATGCGGAAGACCGCGCCACATTCAAAGTTTATGCAGTGTCTTTGTTTGATAATTTATTTATAAAGTGAGTAGTTGTATTAGTAGTGATTGATATTTATAAAGTGAGTAGTATGTGTGGGGAAGAAAATGTGTGGGGTCATTTTAATAAAAAGGAAAAATGAATATTCATCGATAATTTATTTATAAAGTGAGTAGCTGTATTAATAGTGATTGATATTTATGAAGTGAGTAGTATGTCTGGGGAAGAAAATGTATGGGGTCATTTTAATAAAAAGGAAAAATGAATACTTTTAAAATGAACTATCAAAATAATAAAATGATACTTTATCCGTAAACAAGGAAATATACCATAATAAATAAAAATTTATACAGCTTTTAATTTTTCACAGACGTATTTTTTTTTATTAAATTACTTAAAATATTCCTACTTTTTATTTTATACATAAAAAATAAATTTTACTTGGAGTACAAAGATATACTCCCTCCGTCCCGGGAAGTATTTCGCGTATTGGTGTGCGCGGAGTTTAAGAAAATTTTGTATTTTTATGTATAAAGTAAGAAAGAGAATATATATTTTAGTTGATTTAATGAAAAAGGTGTCCCGGGAAGTATTTCGCGTATTGGTGTGCGCGGAGTTTAAGAAAATTTTGTATTTTTATGTATAAAGTAAGAAAGAGAATATATATTTTAGTTGATTTAATGAAAAAGGTGTGTAAAGTTATTGAGAGATGTGGAAAAAGTGTGTAAAGTTTTTGGGAGATGTGAAAAAGTAAGTATTATATTGGGATATGTGTAAAAAGTGAGTATTAGTATAATGTATTTTTTACCAAATTTAGTAAAAGTAAAGTGTGAAATACTTTGAGGGATGGATGAAAAAGGAAAGTGTGAAATACTTTGGGGGACGGAGGGAGTACGTAAATAGCATTTGGACACTAGTCAGATAATTAAAATTTTAATCAAGAATGAGGTTTCAAATGAATTATGGCATGGCGGTAAAAGACAACGACTTTTGTTTGAAGATTTAAACCCCGCCATTCTTTTCATGTTCGGACTGAAATTTTAAAAAGCTCCGCCGTGCCCCGCCGCCGAAAATTTCAAACAAATTCGATAAAACTTCCTCCCACCACCATCTTCCCGCCACCTCCAAATTTTGGTTCTCAAATTTCCCCAACTATTTTACTGTTCTGCATTAGGGCTAATTGCATTCTGCTCTCCTTAAACAAAAAATTTCCGCCGATTTCTCCAACCTTCTTCCTCCCTCTTCATTTTCCGGCGGTAATGGAGAGCCAAATTTCCGACTTACCACCTCTCAAAAGATTCAGAATGATGCAACAGCAAGAAGAAAATAATCACTCCAAATGTATTCCAGATTTATCGGAAAATATCGCCACCCCATCATGCCTTCCGGCGAAAAAGCGAATGGCTAGTCGAGATTCGCCGCCTCTTCCTCCCATTTCCACCGCCGGTAATACCGTCTGCTTACCGGCAAAGAAAAGAATTTGGGCAATTCAACCTTTCGACCTCAATCTCGAATACGAACATCTCTCCAATATCCCAACCCTAGAGATTCCCCCAAAAGAGTCGCAGAAATCAACAGAAATTCGAAAAATCGACGACGAAGAGGAAAAACCCAGTGTGAATATAGATGACGACGACGACGGAATACTGTGCGCCGTATGCGGCAGCACAGACGGCGATCCGACGGACCCAATCGTGCTTTGCGACGGCTGCGATATAATGGTGCACGCATCCTGCTACGGCCACCCATTCACCAACGGAATTCCGGAAGGCGATTGGTTTTGTGCTGAGTGCATCGAATCTAAATCAACGGCGAAAACAGGGGTATCCTGCTGCCTCTGCCCTGTTTCCGGCGGCGCGTTGAAGCCGACGACGGACGGCCGATGGGCTCATCTGGTCTGCGCGATATATGTTCCGGAAGTGTTTTTCGAGGATTCGGAAGGCAGAGAAGGGATCGATTGCAGTCAAGTGGTGAAGACGAGATGGGGGAAAAAGTGCTACATTTGTGAATCGAAGAACGGGTGTGCTGTTGATTGTTCAGAGCTTAAATGTCCATTGTCGTTTCATGTGACGTGTGGATTGAAAGAAGAGCTCTGTTTTGAATATAAACAGGGGAAGAACAGGGGAGCTGTTGTTGCTGGTTTCTGCAGAGTTCATACTGATCTATGGAAGAAGGTGATATTTGAGTACTTTTACTACCATTTGATTATGGATTCTTGTTGGTGATTTGGTGTATATTTTCTTGGATTATTGTTGATTGATTTGAAAGTTTTTGTATTATTTAATTATTATTATTCTTAAATTTGGTTTTTTCTGCAGCAAGAACAAACAGGGAAGTTCAAGATTGTTGCAAGAGATGATTTCAAGAAATAGCAAGAATTTTTATTATATTCTTAAATTTGGTTTTTTCTGCAGCAAGAACAAACAGGGAAGTTCAAGATTGTTGCAACTTGCAAGAGATGATTTCAAGAAATAGCAAGAATTTTTAATTTAATTCTTAATTCATAGTTGTTAAATGTAGTCTGTTGGTTTTAATTAGGTTTGGTTTTTAATTAGCAACATTGTTAAATTAATTCTTACTTCATAAGAGTTGTTAACCATTCTGTAGCAATGACAATTAATCAGTTTTGTGTTTTTTAAATTTAAATCTTGATATAAATCACTTGATATCCATCAATTTGATGATGTAAAGATTTTACATTTGGCATGATTATAGAATATGAAATAAAATAAGAGGCCAAATATATGATCATTCAAATTAAGCTTTTGTTTTCCCTTGTAATCAAATATACCATACACATCATACTATTGTAAAAATTAAAAAAAATCAAATACTACTATATAAAGAAATACCAACAAACAATGGGAAGAAAAGTACGAGACGAAAGTGGCGCAAAAGCCATTGTACCAAGATCAAGTAAAAGTAAGGGAACATCATATGTAGGAGCATTTAAGACTAATGCAAGATCACTTAATTGAACACCACAATGGAAGTGAACATTGGTGTAGCGTCACACAAATCAAATATGTGGAATCTCTTCTCCATCCACAACGTCGCCACGCCTATAATAAAGTTTGGATTTAGAGCTATTGTATCCATCAGGCACTGTGACTCCAGCTGCGAAAATTACATTGGCGAGTGTTCACACTTTCTTTATACTCATCTAGACTCTTGCTTATTTCCTACAACAGATTGAAATCGAGGAATTCTGGTAACTTTTAGGGCAGCCCAAGTTAGACGTTGAAAGAACATGTCAAAATGTTGCAACTTTACTAAAAAACTTGGCACAAAGAAAGTGCATATATACATGCGTATGGAGGATTAAACGACGTAATGCTGAACAACATCCAACACAGTCGTTTCTCTTGTTGAAAGCTTTTATATCCACTTTATTGACCATGTCAAGGGATGCACTATTTCGGGATGCCAAGACATGGTGATCACATAGGTGTATTTTTCGCCTTTATCTTACATGTTTATGAATTTTGCTAAGTTAGGATTCTTCAGAAAAAAGTTAAACACACTGAATCTTTTCATTCTCAGCAATGAGGTGTAAGATATTACTGCCCATCCTGTTGATCAACTCCACTAAATTAGGGAAATCTTGAAGCAAGAAACTAATGATATCAGCATGGCCATTACTTTATGCCAAATGAATTGGTAATGAACAACTCTGGTCTCTTTTAGTAACATTTTGAAAGCACCATCTTAGCAAGAAGCAATCCTTTTCAAAATAGCCTAATGACACAACATAGTGAAGGGTGTTCCTTCTTTCTCCAATCAACTCCACTAAATTAGGGAAATCTTGAAGCAAGAAACTAATGATATTAGCATGGCCATTACTTTATGCCAAATGAATTGGTAATGAACAACTCTGGTCTCTTTTAGTAACATTTTGAAAGCACCGTCTTAGCAAGAAGCAATCCTTTTCAAAATAGCCTAATGACACAGCATAGTGAAGGGTGTTCCTTCTTTCTCCAATCAAGAGATGATGAAGGAAGGAATCCTTCGCATTATTAGACTATCTTGAAAAGGATTGCTTCTTGCTAAGACGGACAGTACTTTCAAAATGCAACTAAAAGAGACAAGAGTTGTTCATTACCAATTCATTTGGCATAAATGAATGGTCATTAGCCTCTTGCTTCAAGATTTTCCTGATCCAGCAGAGCTGGTTGACAGGATGGGCTTAATATCTTACACCTTATTGGTGTGAATGCAAGATCTAACGTGGTTAATTTTGTTCTGGAAAATCCTAATTCCTAACCTAGCAGACATCCTAAACATGAAAAATAAACGCAAAAAATACACCTTTTCATCTGGCTATCATGTCTTGGCATCCCAAGTTATCACATACTTTGACATGAGAAAAGAGTGCATGTAAAAACTTCCAATAACCAAGGAATGTCTGTGATGGATGTTGCTCTGCATTACATGTCGTTTAGTCCTCCTCACACAAAGATATACATGCACTTTTCTCTATACCAACTTTTTAAATGGACTAAAACATTTGATATGTAACTTTATTTTTTTCAACGTTTAACCTGGGCTGCCCTGAAAGCTGATAGAACGACTCAAATTTCAATTCGTTGTAGGAAGAATGAATTGAAGAGTCCATATAAGTATTAAGCAAGGGTGAACACTTTTTCTATCTTACTCGCTTACTCTCCCGAACAGCCTCTGCAATCAAGCATCACGAAATTGCTCACAGGATTAAAATTAGAAGACAACACCGATACTCAAAATTCACCCATCATTTCCGTAACCCTAACTTTATTTACTTTCAACGTTTGTACTAATCTACCATTCATCAAACTAAATGGCTTGAAATATCTGTTCATCATTTCTAATCGAATATATTTCTAATTGAATATTTGCGTGAAATAAAAAACAGAATGCAAGGCCCACCTCATCAAAATCAACCCGGTAGTCAACCGGACGAACTCGAATCCGCCGCTAAAATCAATCACGCCTTACAAATCCAACGACCCTCCAAACCCTGGATAAAATCCTCAGCACTCAGAAAAATAAAGATGAAGTGAAATGGGCATATTCAACCGTAAAGTACACTAACGTCAGTGAGAGTAATTTCCGGGAAATTTCCCTATTACCTTCTTTAACCTCGGTCAGCTATCTGCCCGAGTCTTATCCCTCACCCTTAAATTGAAAAGTGAACAACAAATTTTAGAGTTAACTCGGGTGCCCCAAGGGTGTTCTTATGCACCTAATTAACACTCACTCAGCCCATTGGTAAGTTTTAATTCGATTATACCGTGTATCAAGGAGTATATAATATTTTAAAGTGTAATAAGAGGAGAGATAATATTTTGATGTGTAGTGAGAAATTGTATCAGTGTTGAGTGTGAGTATTATAGTGAGTTGAGTATAATAATATTATTGTGTGTGTCACATCAACCAAAAAAAGAAATTGATACTTTGTATAGGAACATACCAAAATGATAAAATTGACACTTATCAGAGGGACTAAGAGAGTATTATCCATTAGTGAGTTCAATGCATAGCTCTAGTGGTAGATGAAGAGTAAAAATGCAGTTCCAATTCTGTATTTGACATGAATGTAGTCTCTTGCAAACACAGTCAAACAACCATAAATCCTTCTTATGAGGGATACACTTTTTCAATATTAATCATTAAATCATAATTACTTTTAAATCAAATAAAATAATTAAACAGTTAAAATATTACTTAGTAAACTTAGATTCCCGATGCACTACATAATATCCAACTCTTGCTTGCGTACAATTTTTTTTTATCGGTAAATGTTAGTTATTAATATAATTAGTAGTTAGTCATCAAATATTCATACTTCTTCATACTCCAAGCCTCGTAACTCTCCTCCTAATTCGCAATCCTAAGAATTAGGAAAGACAATGAAGTTAATTAGGCCGGGATATCATCAAATTGAATGTTATGGCTGCAGCGGTTATTCTAGGGCCCGAATCGCCATTAGCTTGATATGAGTGATAAATTATTGAAGTTTCTTTTTTTATTTTTCTTTTTTTTCCATATTTTTTCTATATTAGTAAAATAAAATAATTATTATCCAGATCTTTAAGAAATCAAAATTTTCTCCTAATCATTGTTTCTCTAGAGAAAGAAACGTTTAGTTTATTTTTTATTTGTATTCGACAAATTAATAAAGAATGTAACATTTTAAATATCACCAAAATACATAGCAATCACCGTATAAGAAACTATTTTCTTTTTAAATTTATAATGACAAAAGTTTCTTACCAAATTCTTTTTAACTTGTGGGACTAAAAGTTATCAAGGGATCTTGTGGACAAATTGTTAACCCTCTTCTACTTTACATCTTGCACTAATAGCTCAAGACATTGACTAAACTCTATGATCACATATTCTAACATCCATTGTTTAGAATAAAATCTAAGTTGTGGATAAATACACATACCTGTTCATTTTGGTTCACAGCAATCACAATAAAAAGCACTATAATCAATGTTGCTGCTGCCACAAATTGTATTTGGATTAGTTTTTCTGTCAACTGTGTCATTGAATTATCCGGCTGCTGCCGAGAGCGGGCGAATATCGGTAGTTGGTGATCCTGGAATGAGACGAGATGATTTTAGGGTAGCCATTGAGGCATGGAATCAATGCAATGAGGTTAATGAAGAAGCTCCTAATATGGGAAGTCCAAGAATGGCAGATTGCTTTGACATCATCAACTTCACAAATCCCAGTAAGTTCTTGATATCATTTTGATAATCCCTACATGTTTTTCAAATCCACAACGCACTATACAATGTTTCAAATTTGTGTTTCGTCTCATGATTGGATTGCTGTGTATGTTCAAAATTCAGTGTCACTGTCTGGGTTCATCATCACATTTTGATTTCTCACTGACATATATTTTTTTTTCAAAGAGCAGTCAGGCTGGTTCACAGGGTAAAGGAGGAAGACAATGGGCTGGGCATAGTAAATGCCTCGTTCGGTGGATCAGGGACGACGGAAGTCAATCAATACGCAGCGTGGAAGGAGATATACCTGGGCAAGAAATGTGAAGTACAAGACAAGCCAAAGCCATGGCAGTTTTGGATGATAATGGTTAAGAGTGGAAATATGGATACACTTGCTGCTGTGTGCCCTAAAAAAATGGGAAGAAGGCTCTACCTTTCCCACCTGAGTCCGGGTTCCCCTGCTTTGGACCAAGGTGCATGAACATGCCACTCATGTACCATAACTACACACGTGTACAAAGATACGAAGGCAGAGAAACGCTAAAGGGTAGTTTCTATGGAACATGGGACAAACTCTTGATGCTAGAATTGCACTTACAGAGAACAACACTTCGTATCATCAAGTGACTTGGGAGGAGGAGGTCGGACAAGGGAGCTGGAAGTTTCGTCATGTTTTGAAGACATCCTCCAAGTATCCATGGCTGATGCTGTACCTAAGATCAGATGCCACAACAGGTTATTCTGGTGGATATCATTATCAAACAAGAGGGATGCTAAAAATGGTACGTGCTTTCACTCTATAACAGCTAAGAAACCAAGCATTCTCGACGTCTTTGGTCCTAACATATTTTCATCAAAGATTCCCAAGTCTCCAGATTTCACAGTGACATTCACATTAGATGTAAAGCAAGGAGGGGGACCAAAAAGCCATTTCTACTTAATGGACATTGGCAGCTGCTGGAAGAAGAACTGTGAGCCATGCAACGGGGACGTAACAACAGATGTAACACGTTACAGCGAAATGATACTAAATCCTAGCATAGATTCATGGTGTAACCCACAGTCTTTGGTCATGCCTCCATACCACACCCTAAGCAATGGGACCAAAATTCATCGTTCCGACCAGAAAAACTTTCCATACGAAGCTTACCATATCTACTGCTCACCCGGTAATGCTCAGTTCCCAGAGGAGCCATACAACTTTTGTGACCCATATAGCAATCCCCAGCCTCAGGAGATACTGCAGATACTGCCTCATCCAGTCTGGGGAGAATATGGGTATCCCACGGTGAAAGGCGAAGGTTGGATAGGAGATGCAAGAACTTGGAAACTTGCAGTTGGCAAACTTTCACAAACCCTTTACTTTTACCAGGTAAATAAATCATGAATGTAAATTGATCTAAAAGGTGAAGGATACACTCACAAAGATATTGCAGGATCCAGGTACTCCACCAACAGAGAGGCATTGGACATCCATTGATTTGGGAACTGAAATTTACGTCTGAAAACCAAATTGCTGAATGGACCAGTTGAAAATTTTGATATCACTGTTCCTGAACAAGAATAAAAATGAAGAGTCGAGATCAAGAATTGATCGCCTCTCTCTTCGACTCTTCCTCTTTCCAAACTGATTTGGTGAAGAAGGATGGGCTGTTCAACTAGTATTGTACTAAAACGCATCCATGTGTGCAAATCATAGGTCCCAGATAAGCGTACCGTTAGAACGAGGAAACAACTTTAAAAATTATGGAAGTAATACGACCTCCAATGTTCAAATGATTTATAGATCAATGATAAAACAATAGTTACTGTACAAGGAACTACACTAGAAAATTCTTGAACTAAAAAAAAAAAAAAAAACTCACTCCAAATTCTCACAAGAGCCCACCAATCTCGGTATGGTATGAATCATTTCACCGATTTACAACATCATCATGCACACCTGATAATCCGATAACACCGTCCACCAGTCCACCACCAGCAATACCACATGTTGGTCGAGGTCCTTTTCGCACTGAGTCATCTTTCCAAGAAGTTAGTTCACCTGAAGTTCCAACACTAGGATAAGCTTCTTCAACTAAGTTAGTCCAAGCTGCATAGCCCCTGCATCCCTGTGAGCAGCAACAGCAACGGCAGCAGCTCCAGCGACAACAAACTGAGACTGGGCTTGCAACAATTTTGCATCAATCGGAATTGGACTATTCACTATACCTGCTTTTGATTGTGACAGGCTATACGGGTTGCTGTTCCTTTCAGCACAAAATGCGGGGTTTACTTTAGCCTGTGCATATTGTGAAGGCTGTGCTTTGCAGTCAATGTCGATATTCGAGCCATTTATTGATTTAACTGGCAAGTATTGTTGCTGAGATTGTTGATTGACATTACAATTCTCCAAGTTCTTTCCTGTGTTACTCTTAAAGAAACAATGTGGAGAGTTCGATTGTGGAGGAAAAACAGAATTCTGAACACACACCCCTCCATCATAGGAGTCATTCAGTTGTCTGACACTCTCATATGGTAAAACTGGTCCCACAACTCTTCCTGGCTTGGCTGCAACAAGTAAAGAAAAGGTTATTAGAAAAAGAGAAAAGAACAAAAATATTTTTTCCCCAACACTAGACGGGAACACCCAATCCAGTTGCATGCTATTTAACAAGTTAGTAAAGCTCAATTGTTATTACGTGCATCTTTTCCTTCTAATCAGATTCAGTAAGTCACTTATTTTAAGTGGATTTACTGTATTTCATTTCAACTTATTACTCAAGGTAAAATTTCCTGTACCATTTGGAACCCGTGGCGGCGGCCGTGAAACCTTTGTTATATCTTCCATTTTGGGTTCTGGAACTCTAAATACTCCTGACTCTTCTGCTTTAATTTTTCGGTTATCAAATGCAGAACCATTTGTCTGGGTTTTAGGAGGAGCTGTACTAGAGTTTACAGTGGACCTACATCAACGGGAAAAAAGAAGAGGAAAAGAAACAATGTATTTTATGCATTAGAATAGTAATTTTTCATACAGTATATAGATACATGCACAATGTCAACGTGAATAACAGTAAAGAAGTAGCAACTGGTTGCTTACCAGAAGAGAGATTCCAGTACTCGCATAATTTTTTTTAGCACCAGGAAGCCCATAAAGATATTAATAATTTAATATTACAAAGGACCAAAAGTTCATGTTTAGGTGGGGTAAGATTTTCTAAAGTTCCAACAAATAAATAAGAATGTTGTTTTGGAAGGATAAATTCAGATTGAATGTAACAGAAAGAAATGGATTGAAAGGCGAGTTAACGTTTGGTATATAAAAGGCTGTAGAATGGTGGTATAGCTCATCCCGACAGGCATCGGGCAGGCAGGTAGTTGTGCATGTGTAGAAGATGCTTGGACCAAACCAAGTATGTAAGGTTAGATTACATAGGAAATTGGGAAAGCGCATTCTAAGACAAACATAATGAAATATAAAAGAGTATCAAGTATAAGAACTAACCTTGGTAGAGATGCGTGTTTCCTATCTGGAGGAATCACTTGCCCACTTTTTCCAGTATTCTCCTCCAAATAGGCAAATTGCTTCTTAAAGTGGCCGATTGCACTGTACAACATAGACAATATGTTAAACATAAAAAGAAACGGCAATTAAGATGAATGGGTCTGGTGACGTAGAATAAAAACCTAGGATAGAGAAAACTAGTGCCACCATTTCTCGCCATATAGTCCTTCAATAGTTGAGGGTGATACTCCAATATTTCCCTGAATATTAATTCTCTAATATCTTCTTTTGCCAATCTTCGTCGCTCAAACTCAAATTCCAACTTGGAGATGTGCTGCGAAGAAGGCTCCCTCTCAATTTTAGACAAACCCTTGAAGTAAGGATCAGCCAAAGCCTAATAATCAAATAAACCAAAATCAGAACAATATATAGGTATAACATGACCAACTTTGAATCAAAAGCAAATGAACAATGATCATATATGAAGAATTAATGAAGTTGGGAATTTTGTTCAGGCACACAGCACCTCTTCAGCACTGGGACGATCCTTAGGATCAAATGCCAAGAGCCTTTGCAATAATTTAAGAGCTGAAGGATCTGCATTAGGAAATTTCTCAGCAAAAGACACAGAGCGTTTTTTCCTCATATCCATCAAATATTTCCTCGCCTTCTCATTCCGTACCTGCATCAGTACATAACAAACTCACACATGTTAAAGATATAGCAGAGAAAAAATAAAAAGATAAAAATTCTAGAAGGATCATGTCACATACTCCAGAAATTGTATCTACAGGCGGTGTTCCTAGAAGATCAGTGATCAAGTCCAATTGATGCACAACGCTTTTACCAGGGAACAATGGCTTCCCAGCCAAGACTTCTGCAAAAATGCATCCTATGCTCCAAATATCAATAGCAGGTGTATACTGCAAGATAGTATGTGAAGATATATCAGAATTGAGATGGGCTAAAGATTATAACGCAGTAAAAACCCTCCAGGAAATTATGCAACCTGACACAAGTTACCTCCGAAGAACAGAAATATCAACTTCCAGGAGAGTTCATAGTCCTCCCTGAACAACAATTGTTTTAATCTACAATTACTACTCGTATGGTGACTCTAAAGACTGCATTTTATACTGAAAACAAGCAATGTTGATTGATGCCCCCTATGTATACCAAATAATATGGCACCAGAAGTCCATATAAACCTTAGTTTCTGACCATAATATAAGTTCACTTACCGATCAACTGACACAATGAAATAGTAAAAATATACTGGTTAACAACTCAAGCTAAGAGCATTGCCAATTTGCCAGATTCTATTTAAAACTCCAACCCAAAATGTGAGGCCAAAAATCATCATGAGGTGCAATACGCTAAATAGCCATGGAATCACTCCATGAGAAATCAACATTGAATTAAATACAAGGAGCTTAACAACAAACAAAAAATGCAAGAAAACAGATCTAAGTAGAGAGCCAAGGTGTTGAACAGCTTATTTAAGGAGGTGAAATATGAGGGGCAGAGTAAACACATAATCAATTATACAACCCAAGCAAGTAGAATAGAAGAATTTGAAGATGGTATCATGAAATAAAAAATGATCATAATCTGGCGCTTTGCAATCAAAGATATATTGACAAAGTAACAAAAAATGTAGACAAGCAGAACATGCAAAGGTAATACCTTGGAGAAGAAAGATCCGCACAATTCAGGAGCCCTGTACCATCTTGTAGCAACATAATCCTGCAGGGTTGGACAAATTGTAGAAAAATTAGGTGTCCGACTCTAACACCTCATGAAAGATTAAGTCATAATACAACAGTATCCTCCAACTTCCTTCAATGGGCTGAAAATAAGTATTGAGAAACAATATAAGATATGTACAGGGAAAAGTATATACCGTCCAAAAAATTGTTGTGGGAGTGTCACTGAATGCCACTCTTGCCAGTCCAAAATCACAGATTTTAAGTTTGCAGTTGGCATTTGCCAGTATATTCTTAGGTTTAAGGTCTCGATGATATACATTAGCTGAAAGCAAACAGTAGCAAATTTAGATACCGTACATAAGTTGTGGGCTGATGCACTCACATGCTAACTGAAGAGATTGAAGAATGGTGAGCAGCAAGCAAAAGAAAATTGTATAAAGACAGCAGCACCAATAAAACCTATCAGCATAGCAATCTACGTGGCAACAGAACGTAGGGGAATCAATCAAGTGATTCATGATGTCAACCTAAAATGATGCCTTAATGCTTATTTACCAGTGTGCATATATTTCATCGCCCTTAACATTTGATAGAGAAAGAAACGGTGGTGCTCATGTGTCAAGTCATCATTAGCTTTTATGACTTGATGAAGATCTGACTCCATAAGCTCGAAAACAACATAAATGTCTTTGAAGTCACGCCTAGAGGGTGGCATCATGATCCTCTTAATTTCAACAATATCAGGGTGCCGCAAGAGCCTAAGCAACTTGATCTCGCGCAAAATTCGAATAGCATCAGATGTATGCTCAAAAATGTCTGTTATTTTCTTTATTGCAACTTTTTCCCCAGTATGAGTGTCGATGGCAGCACAAACAACTCCATAGCTACCCTTTCCAATAATTTCTTGAATTTTATATCTATTGGCATCTCCATACTCAGTAAAGAATTCGACATCTTTTGAGATCTGCAAGATAATTACACTGCTAAATTACGCATGAAGTTGCTAAAGTCTGAAATTAAAAGAAACCTTTTTTTTCATATACATATCAGAATTCATACAAAACAAGGAAAATGTCAGATCTAAATAAAGTCTCAAAATCAATCACTTCAACATAGCTCAAAAAGTATTTAGATTTAAAAAAAAATAATAAAAGTGGGCAAAATTCCACGCATCAAATCTTGTTTCCAACCCAATCATGAATTCATCTCTTGTAAATAAAACGATAATGCTTCTGAACACAAATAAATCCCTCTTCAAGGAAAATAGGAAGACGCAATTTATTGACGAACAAAACTAAGAACTGAAATTAAACAACAAAAACAGGTTCACACAAACGCCGAATCAAACCTTGTTTCGCTTGTCTTGCTGCTGCATCCCTCCTTTCTACCTTGAAAATACTCTCTCTTACTCGGTCAAATCAGATCGAAGTTCAATTCGGAAGAAAAATGTAAAAAAAATAAAAATTCCAAAACAGCGTGCTTCAAGAAATCTGTTGTTCCACCCACCGACGGAAAAAACTATGCTGCAACCGGCGCCGCCGCCACTGCTCAACCACCGGAATACAACAGTAAAATTTGACCAATTTTGAGAGAGAGGTACTGCAATTTGGAAGAGGAAATGGAAGGGTTTGGAAATCGGACGGTGACAAGAAAGAGAAATTTGTTGAACGTTGGTTTGATTTTATACAGCGCATTTTTTTAAATTAATTAATCTATTTTTTATTGTGTGGCTTTGCTATTTTTAAAATTTTCTTTTTAATAATAGTTTTTTTAAATAAAAACAATCTAATTAATTAGTTAATTCGAATTACTGTGTGGATCTAGCAACTTGGTTGGGTGGGTAAAGACGTACAAAACGTAGCTATACGGATTTTACTGATTGGTCAGCACTGGCCAGTTGTCCTTTTCGTTCGTTCCAATTTATTTATTTATTATTTTGGGCTGGTAGGTGTAGCATTTTAACCATCAATTTAATTTAATTATATAATTTAATAAAGAGTGTATATTAGGTGCACCCGGGTGTACCCTTGCACCCATATTTGTATAACTTTTTATTCTATTTTGTATACATGTTATTCTCTTTTGTATACGTGTTTTGTAATATTTGTATATTTTTTTCACACTAAGTTTTTCATTAAAAAAACAAGCATTCATATGTGTATAACTTTTTATTCAATAGTGTATACATGTATTTTAATAATTGTATATTTTTTTACACTCAATTTTTTATTAAAAAAATTAACAATTAAATTGTATACATTGTTACTCATAATTGTATATGTTTTTGCTTATATTTATACGTGGGTGCACACGAAGCTTCGTGTGCACCCGGGTGCACACTATATTTAGCCTTTAATAAATGTCTTCGCTTTTTTTTTTTTATGACAGATAAAATTTCGCATTCTTGAGACTGATCGTTCACGTAATATTGAGAACTCAAGTAATTTAGCAAAACATTTAAATTTTCATGAATAATTTATTTTTTAAGTAAATCATAATATAATATCTTAAATTCTTATTTTAATATATTATTCATCATAGTTTAAAAAAATATATTTTAACTATCAATATACTTTACATATATAACAATTACCCTTAAAATATCTCATGTATTGTCTTGATTTTATAATATTTTAATAAAAAATATTAAAATTACTAAAAAGTGATAGGGTACTGTGAATAATTTTTTAAATAAATTATAATATAAATAATAAGTGTTACTAATATTTTTGATAAAAAAATTATTATTATTTTAAAAAATGCAAACTTTTTGATAAGTGTCGCACTTTATATAAATAATTCAATATAATAAAAATAAATATATCAAATGCATCTTAATAATTAATTAATGTGAAAATATTAACAATACCGCACAATAAATTTAGAAATTTGTTTGTATTATGTTTTGTGAATAACCCTTTTAATATAATCGTATTTTATTTATGTTGTGAATAACCCTTTTAATATAATCGTTTTATTTAGTGTCAATAAATATTATTTACAATACGTATTTACATATTACTAAATCATAATTCGTTTAAAAAATTACTTATAAATAGAAAATTTTATTTTGTTTTACCCATAATTGTTTAGTGTGAAAATCTGTATGTTTTAGAGTCCGATTTAGCACCGTTTTGTGGAATTTTTGTTCGTATTTTAGCACCAAATGAATAATTTTCATACATTTAAGATATTGGTGCATTTGAGGAGTTATTTCGTGTTTTTAGGTAAAAACGGATTAAAAATGCAAAGTTTGAATGAATAGTAAAATCGTGAAAGAATGCTGAAAAACGCATGTCCTATTTGCATAATTTTTCTGTATCTTTGTGGAAGTCCAAATTAGTCATGTGTTATATGTATAGAAAGCCAAAGAAGAAATGATCGCGTGAGCTCAAAAATCACTTCAATCGGAGATCGGATGAAGAAGTTATGAGTAAAACTGTAAGGTCGCGCAGACTGTCGACGAGTGGCACGACACGGCGGCCCAATTTTCGGCCCGTTCATGTTTTTGACGTGAAAAAACCCAATTATGAGGTGGAGTCCAAATTTTAGCAGCTCTCAACTATAAAAGGAGTCCTTGGGGAGTTCCACAAGAATCATAACTCTCTACCACGCCCTTTGGGCTACACAATATTCACTCATCACCTTCCGCCATCCATCTCTACCCTTCGCCTGCCTTTCACCTATAACCTTCACACTCAATCACGATGTTTGCTACTTGAGAATGACTTGAGAAGGAGAACGGGAGAGAATCATCAAAATGGAAAAAGAAGACGGAGAATTATTCCAAACAAGAGTTTTTCTTCCTTCTTTATTTTCTTATTGTTGATTTATAGACTCATGTGTAAGTTTCTTTCCACAGACATGATTGTTGCTTGTAACACCATGAGCTAGTACTTTTCTGGATAGTTCTAGGTTTTGAAGGTTGAATTGGATTGAATTGATGACCTAGACTAGGTTATGGATTTCTGCAGTATGTTTATTCATTTATTAATGCTTTGAATTAAGACTTATATTTTTGTCTTATATGGTATATCCTTATTCATGATATGTCATTATCTTATGCATATTTATGCTTGTTGCTTATGCCATAAGAGGATTATATTTGTCTATCTGTTATAAGTAAAGGGGATCTAACGGTATAACCTTTATTCATTATAATAATTAATATTTGACACTTAATATACCTATTAATTACCATTCTAGATGAGTTGGTTTCTTAGATTGTTAGGTGGGAACTGAGGTTTAATTCTTAAGTATCTATAAAGGAAAATCTAATGTTCTAGCATTTAATGGAATTTTGCATGAAGTACCTAGAAAGGGAGTATGAATTATTCTTCTGCATCTGAGGGTTTGAACCAGATTTATGTGTTAAGTTTACTTCACCAAAGAGATTTAACATAATTAAGTGATTGCTTTCATAAAATCTGCAAAAATTCCAACCCACTGTCTAGTGATTTAGTTTGATCAATTTAAACTAGATTTCCTAAAGCTATCTTGTCTTCTCTCTTGAAACACTTGTGATTGTTTGTAACTTTTATTTTATTTAGTATTTATTTTCTGCATAATTAGTTATTAATCTCCAAATTCTTGAAAAATCACTTGTCTTAATTATTAGTGGTTTGAATTATTTAGTGCGTATCTTATTTAACCATAATCCCTTTGGTTCGATATTTTTACTTGGTCACACGCTGAACTGCAATTGATTCCCTACACTTGGGGACACACAAAAAAGTGAACAAGCAATAATATCCATATTTACTGAACATCAGTGTGCATCGTCCGTAGAGAATAAAAAGAACGCGATTAAGTATTGATATGAATATACATCACTGTGCATTCATGTGAGAAAAATAATTTCCGGGAAGAGAAACAAAGAATATACATCATTGTACATTCGTCTGTGATAAATAATTTTTGGAGAGAAATAATAAAAAAACTCATAATTTGTACACACGTGTGCAAAATGGAGTTAATCATTCTTAATTTTGATTAATTAATCAACAAAAAGGAATGTACGTTAATGTACTAAACAGCCTGTGCTGTACATTTAATATATTCATTAAATTAAATCACAAAAAGGAAACTTGTAAAAAAAATTACAAAAAGGAAACATCCGTTAACTTGATATACATTGGTGTACTTTCGGAGTGAGAATTACAAGAACGAAAATCATAATGTATATTGGCGTCCATCTGGAGGGTAAATATCATAAAAGGGTATGATATATGTTCTTTTACTTTACTATACATTAACGTGCAATTTGGAGTGAGAAATCAAAGATGGGGTAGTTCATAAAATATTTCCTTAAAACGCGATTAAAGAATGCACGGGGCAATGATGGAAAATAAATTAAATTTTATATATCTATCAGTAATTATATTAAAACAATGTATTTATTAATAATTAGGCTATAAAAATCCCTTTTATTTATTTTGTGAATAACTTTTGCAAAGCAAATAAATTGGGATCAACTAAAATATTTCAATTTAAAATTATTTAGGAAATAAGATTATTTTCCCAACTTACCCTTTGGTCGGTCGGTGCAATGAATGTCAAATGGTGTAAGGTCTTTCTATGGTGTACCCCACCATTAGGGGTCCCACCGCCCCTGCCCTGGGGATTGGTGGAGGAGGTAAATCGCAGGATGTGCCTCAAGTGGCTTATAGGGAGGGCTCACTGTTAAACTTGTGCTTGCAAGGGGCCAAATCCATGCCAAATGCAGGATTCGAACCCCCACCCTGCAGCAACCAAGCTCAACTGGAAGACCTTTCCACCCTTCCCCTCTACCACTCGAGCTATGCCCTGGGGGCGTGTAGGGTCTTTCTAGCCACTTGGAATAGTCGGCTATAACTTAATTTAATGGTGTGCAATGTTGATCACATATATTGCTTTCTCTTCTACTATTAAATTCACAATTATTTAACACATTTTCTCTTTATAATGACTTTCCACAATAGTTTATAATGTAAATAATGACCTATAGATTAACATTAAAAGTCAACATTTTAAACAAAGAATAATGTGATAGGGTATGCTTTATAATCTAAAAGTTTTTTAACATCTTTCCATACCAACTAATCATCGATTAAAATTATTGTAATTTACAATAGCATTTTATGCTTTACCCATTAGATGGGTGACCGATATATAGAAAAAGAAAATTTTGAATCTCTCCCTTCAAAATTTATACTTTTTCTTTAGTCATGTGTGTATAAATTTCCTTTATAGGTTATTTAACAAGAAATGTTATAATTTTTCTTCTCACACAAATCAATTAATTTAGATCATTAGATGATGTTTATTTTGGATGCAAATAGTATAAGAAATAATGATTTAGAATTAGTAAAAAAATTTATAATTTGTACTTACTCGCCCCTATCCTGTACGGGCAGGAGATGGTCTGAACTCGCAACAAAAGAATGAATTTGAATTTGCCTATTCTGTTACTCATCTGTTCGGAACTATTGACATTTCTAAAAAAATACCAGTATTAAAAAATGTAAACACACAAATATCCCAGCAAACAATTAATTCATGTGATGGATATATATATCCAATAGTGTTGGGTATTCTCATAGATCAATATCACAAATAGGGGCCACATACTGAAATGAAAGGTGCAAAATGTAGCAAGAATAAATTATGTGTGATGAGATGCCCATTGGAATCCACATGACTTGCTCTTTCTGCAATGCACCACCATCACTACTTTTGAGATGAACCCTCATGGGTCATGGCCCCTTTTAACAGTGGGGCTATCCCTCACTGGATTATTCCTCCCTCATATCTTTCCAAAATTATTGATATTGGGGATTATTCTCTTTTTAATATTTTATTTCTCATGTTTTTATATTAGTGGTTTAGGTAGTTGCACTGTTCTTACTGACTATAAGATGGAGTATAATAATTTTCTTTTGTTTTGAGAGGTGATGTCTTTCCTACCAAATCTCAGGGACAAATCTGGGATTGTGTTGTTGTACTACTTTTTTGACCTAGGCTTTTATGACTTGTGTGTTCATTGTTTACTCATTTTTAATGGGTTAATGGATTAGCATTCATATAATTTGTTCCATATTACTCTATCAGAACGTGTTAAAGTATAATTATCTCTTTTTATTAATTTAAGTATTACTTTTAATTAATGGATCAATAAATAAGTACAAAATGTATTTAGATATTATTAATCCATATATTCATTATAGAAAATTACTCACAGATACAAAATTATATATTCCATTATCCAAATTACACATATTAACATTAATGTGCAAAATATATTTCAAGATAATGTCATAATTATTCCTAAAATTTCTCCTTAAATTTCTCGCCAATTTTGACACGATCGTGAATATTATATTAACTGTTTTTATTATATGCACACTGTGTACATTCAAATGTATCAATTTTTCTTATTTAATGTCTACCACTTCCCTCTAATACTACACACTTTACATATAATAATAATACTTCTTAATCCACGTGCAAAAAATAAATGAATACCTTAGAACCCGAAGGAAATATAATTAATACAAAATTTTACTAAGGCAAAAGCTCCTGTGCACCCGGGCGCACGGAACACTTTCCGTGCGCCTTTAGAAATTTGTGCTAAATTGTATACCTTTTAGTATACATATGTGTACCCTTTATTTTCTAAAGAAAAATCTGGGCGCACGAACAATACTCCGTGCGCCTTTAGAATTTTGTGTTAAATTGTATACCCTTTAGTATAAAAATGTGTACCCTTTATTTTCTAAAGAAAAAAAAATATTAATGAAAAGTGTATACCCTTTAGAACAAAATTGTGTACCTTTTAGTAATTAAAGTGTATACCCTTTAGACCAAATTAATGTACCCTTACCCATAATACAAAATTTCTAAAGGCGCACGGAATGTGTTCCGTGCGCCCGGGTGCACGCAAGCCTCACTCTTTTACTAAATGAACAACAGTGTGCATATAAATTTTATTGTTATAGCAAAAGACACGAAGATTAAAATATAAATAAAATCAATGTGGGATTTAATTATGCCTGGAATATGGAATATAAAGATTTATTCCAAATGAGATAATAAGGATATTTTTGGAAAATGAAAATGACATCATGTATTTAACGGTAACAATGTGGGATTTAATTATGCGTGGAATATGGAATATAAAGATTTATTCCAAATGAGATAATAAGGATATTTTTGGAAAATGAAAATGACATCATGTATTTAACGGTAACAATATTAAATTATTGTATTTATTAATAATTAGACTATTAATTTACGTATCTATAAGTAATAAATCCTTAACTAATTTAAGTATTATTTTTTATTAAGGTATTATCACTCTGTGTTCATTATACAAAGTCTTAAAATAAGACAATGTTCTCTATGCAATGAGACCCGATCTGACCAAAAGTCATAGTATATATATATATATATATATATAATTAAATTAAATATATTTTTGAATAAAAATTTATACTTAAAAAAAAAATTATACACTTGATTTGTTTGTTCTGGTTTTTTAATTTAAATTTAGGATTATGTAATCCATTTCTTCTTCTAGTTGAGGTTTAATAAAATCAGATTATATAAATTTCACATATTTTTTTGTAAAAATCACATCTTACTTTCTCACACATATAATTTCTCACTGTGATTTGATATAAAATTAAGTATATAATACTTAAATCTCCAAAACATAGATTAATAATATTAGTTGGATTTACTAAATCCACATAATTCTAAATCTAACTTTATTATTTCTACTTACACTGAATCATCATCTTAGATAATACCCTTGTGTTCCGAAATTAATAATCTCTAAAGAAAAATTAACACACTTTGTAATAAAATGAGACACAATGTGTATAAATTATTACCATAATAATGAGAGAGAAGAAAAATGTTCTATATTTGAAGATTAACACAGTGTGTATACTCTTCATGATTGGAGGCCCAAGTACCCTCAAATAAAACACTTTTTACTTCAAAATACAGATATAACCATAATAGTGATAGAGAAAAGAAAAGTGTTAATTTGGGAGGATACTCGTATGATTGGAGGCCCAAGTACCCTCAAAGAAAACACAGCTTCTATCAAAATCAAATAAAAAATATCCACAAGTGAAATGATTTAGGCCCAATTCTTAAAAAAAAAAATAAAAAAAATAAAATTGTCTCACAATTTTATATATATGTACACACATTGATTACTTAGCAATTTTAGGAGGGTACTCTCGTGAGACTCACAAAAGGCAAACACCTACTCCAAATGATATTATTTAAATGAAAAGATGATAATTAGAATAATAAAAAATTTATAGTTGTGTACTGAATTATTACATAAACAATTCACAATAAATAAAAAGTGATAATTATTTTTTAAATTTTTTTTAACAAGTGTTGTCTTTCGAGCAGTCGATTCACTTCCTTTAGATATTTGAAACAGTGCAATAAATTTATCAACGGAAACCTTATCCTGTAGCACTGCTTTAGGGCATAATCTCATTTAGATAATAATTTTCACGTTATTCATGTATATACGTGCCATCTCTCTCTTTTTTTTTTTTAATGTGAGAACACATCAGTTTGGTGGTTAAAAATTCACAAGTCGTGTCGGTATTAGATTATCTGTCCCTTCTTTTCCTACAAAGGAAACCCCAACTCGTTTTTATTTGACCATTCTTAGGTAAAGTTGGAAATAAAAACCAAATTTTCACATGAATCAGACCTCCCAAATGTCCACTGTTTGGTTTTCGTCAGGATTTCTCTAGTTACATATTTGCCACTGCCTTTTCCAGTTAATAATGGTCCTTAATATCTTCTCCGTGTATTTGTTCAGTAAGGGCAGTTTAGACATTTCAACACTTTCATGACTTCTTTAATAATTCATCTCAACAATAAATAAATAATGAAATACTAGTAACCTTAATCCAAGCTACTAACCTTCAATCTGTTAATTTATAGAGTGTTTAATCAATGTACATAAGTTTGATCACTCTTATCAATCAATTTGAAATATTTTATTGAACAATCAAAGGTTCAATCATTACTACAATCAACATAATTATAAGCCTAACATTTACATGGGATCATCATATGGCCCAATTTAGTCATTTTTTAAAAAAATTATAGAAGGAGCTACGAATTTATAATTCATCAAGTATAGCATCTAAAACGAAAAATGGCATGACAATAATTTCAGAAGAAATTGGACATCACATGTGGACAGCTGTTTTTCAACTCTACATACACTATTACTTCTTGTGAAATGAAAATGTTGCTCAAAAGGCAAATGATTTCACTTGAAAAGGGCCATCTTCTACTACTGCTCATCAATTGGAATTTCTTATATATGAACTGAGCCTCAGTTGTTCATCTCTCTCTCTAGAGTTAGTGTGCTAGGTAAACTCTTACAATATATCTAGTTCCAAATCAAACAAGTCCAAAAGTGAGAGAAAGTTGTACCTTTCTAGTTTTGCATGGGGAATATTGCTCTGTATGTCTCCATTTCTGTTGTTGCTTTTGTCATCTCGAAGATCGTCATGGCCATCCTTTGCTATCGTCGCTGGAAGAGAAAGAAATTGATCATTCAAGACAGTTTCAAGGGTGAGTCTATCTGTCTGTCTTTCCTTGTACGATCAGTTATGTTTATCTACGTACGACTATGTCTTCTGATCATGTTGCGAAACACAGGTGGGAAACTGGTGATGTTTAGATCACCAAGAATCAAATCTTTGAAGCAAAATGTGTTCTTAAAGAAGACAATGAAGCTAAGCAACAAAGACATCATTGGAGCAGGAGGGTTTGGGACAGTTTACAAACTGATCATTGATGATTGCATATCTTTTGCTGTTAAGAGACTGATCCAGTTCGGTGAAAATCATGACCGTTGCTTCGATAGAGAGCTAGAGGCGATGGGGGACATCAAGCACAGGAATATAGTTACCCTTTATGGATACTACACTGCTCCTCAGTATAATCTTTTGATCTATGAGTTCATGCCTAATGGTAGTCTAGATGTGTTTCTGCATGGTATGTGACTGAATCTAACTATCTGCAGACAATATCGAAAGAGGATAGTATTAGAATTCTAAATTTACACAATGTAACCAATGAATATGCATACATGATGATTCATCAAAGACTAGGACTTACAGTATGGTGTCATGCAGGCAAGTCGACGAACAAGACATTTCTTGATTGGCATTCAAGATACAAGATAGCAGTAGGAGCAGCGAGAGGGATATCATACCTCCATCATGATTGCATTCCTCACATAATACACAGAGATATTAAGTCGAGCAACATACTATTGGATCATAATTTTGAGGCTCGGGTTTCTGATTTTGGACTGGCTACCTTGATGGACCCGGATAAAACTCATGTGTCGACACTGGTTGCTGGAACTTTTGGATACTTGGCTCCTGGTATGCTTTGAGACAATATAAACTTTGATGTGTCGGGCATGATCTAATGATGTCTTGATCTCCTGCAGAGTATTTCGATACAGGAAAAGCAACAGCAAAAGGGGATGTCTATAGCTTTGGTGTTGTATTACTAGAGCTTCTTACTGGGAAAAGGCCAACAGATGAATCATTCCTTGAGGAGGGAACTAAGCTTGTTACCTGGGTAAAAATTTCAACTCTTTGAACACTGTTTAGTTCAAGTTTTCTTGTGTGAAACTACACAGTCAATGATTCATCGACTACTATTTCATCATAGGATACAATGTTTACAATTCACCATGATGCAATCTGAATCTTTCAACCTGTATTTCCCTGATATTATTCTACTTTATTCTTACAATGTTGCAGGTGAAGTCAGTTGTCCAGGAAAATAGAGAAGAGTATGTACTGGACAGCAGATTGGTCGACTGTCCTACTGATGAGATTCACCGAGTATTTAGTATTGCACTGATGTGTCTTGAAGCAGAGCCTTCTAATAGACCCACTATGGCAGAAGTTTTGAAGATTTTAGAGCAGATAAAGCCAGAAGAATTTAAACCAGGAACTTGATAGGTTCAACTTTTTAACAAATAGGAATAATGAACATTATGAGCACGCCAATGATCAATACCTGATCCTTCAAAGTTAGACACACAAATCAAACTCAAGCTATTCAGTGAGAACACTTTGCTTATAGTTATGGGAATATAACTAGCCTAGAGCCTAAGAAACAACAGGAAGTCCTTATATCTCGGATTACTTGAGTATTGCAGCCAAGCCACTACAAGCCGAAGCTTTCAAGGATGGGGAAACTAGATTCCCTCCAAGAAACACATCAAACAGAGAATATGTAACATTTGATGATTCTATTGTAGCATCAACAGAAGAAGGGTTCCCATCAGGTGATACACAAACCTGCATATTTTATAAAAATTTCGACTGTTGAATTAGCAAAGAGAAGTTTAGTGATTACATAGAGAAATGGTAAAAAAAAAAAAAGGGAATTTGTAAGTCTGTATATGCAAATTATATTAGTTGGATATTATACTCACAAGCATTTTTGTTGTGTCCAACCAAGTCAAGAATATGGAAGTTCCTTTCTTAAGAGGTCGGTCTTGAAAGATACTACGGAATGTCGAAAGTGCAGAGTCATCAACTGTAGTTGGCGATTTAATTCTTGGAGAGACTGCTTCATCCAAAGCATCCCAAAATATTTTACCATCTACATCTCTCACTAAAATAATACGTAATGATTTCTCTAGGGGAGCTGCATTTCAAAATCAGTATTAGTAATCTTTTTATAATTTTCTCTCCTCATTGAGAATAAAGTTTAAGACCATACCCTGAAAAATTGCATCAAACAATGATTTATCCTTTTGTAAATATGCAGATGATAGTCCTTTCCAGGCATCCAAATTACCGAAAATGGACTGATTCATATAAAATCCGGCAGCATAGACTTTAACCCCAATAATTGCAAAGACTTTCTCCCTGTATCCTAAGAGTGAAATAGACTATGGTTATAATTGAAATTGACTAGAATCATGATGGATTCAACAATAAAACAGGTATTTAGTGGAAGGAACAGCAACTGACCAGTTCCTAGTAATGATAATGAGGAAGAACAACCTGGAAGGCTCTGTGAAGTTGGAAATTTCACCTTTGTTTCAGGTTCTTCTGCATATTCTGAAGTTGCAACTGAAAGCCATTACATTAATATCATTAGATAATGGTTCACAGCACAAAATATGGAAAGGAATTATAGAGAAGATGCAGTTCAGTCAATTTTCAGCATCCTTTGTAATATAGGGAAGTTTTGTACTATTAAAAGTGCTTGAAATTTATGCCTATAATACATGCTCCTGTGGTACATCAAGAATCAAAGTACCATTTACACAAGCAGTAATTCTTATTCATAAAGGACTTGGTAAATATTTTGCTATAAATTGAACATGCAATGTGGCTTCACACTTGATGCTACTCATTGTTTAAAAAATACAGGAGTTGCCTGAAAGTAGCCATCAGGTTAACTGAAATAAGACTGAGCAGCAACCAATTGCACGGCTCCTACTTTATGTTCAAACCTTCTGAAGAACAGAAAATACTAAAGATATGTGCCATTCTCATAGCTGTAAATCAAAGGACAATTAATTGGAAATATAACCAAATCCAAACACTAAATTTGCAAGTTTGACAGAGGTTTCTGAAGCGTTATAGATGATTTTCCAGATAACAGCAACAAGCATTTTTTTAATTTTTTCTTCCCTCTCTCTGTCTCACTACTTGTAGTTTCTACAGTCAAGTTAGCTGCTTATTGCTGCAGGGTCAAAGACATTCTAAATTGATCATATATACAGCTCTCATTGCTGAAACACCTGTATACAAATCATTGGAACATAGACCTTCTAAGGAATCTAATGTTATCCAATTAATTAAAAGCTGTTGTGTCAAGTAGATTGATAATTGAATTGTTGCATATATATATACACAGAGATCAGAGAAGGTAATCAAAATACCATTTGTATTTGATACTGTGATGTTCTAAATTAAAACCAGAGTAATTTTTAAGAATTCTCAGACCTGAAGAGAGTCAATGGCAACAAAAGCATTTTCTTCCCCATGATGTCCTTATCTACATTGTTCTTCATTATCCCACAGTTGCTCTTCTTTAGTTAATGAAGTATATTAATTTTAAAAAAAAGATATCATAATTTCAGGTGTTTTTCTTTTAATTTACGTTTTTCTCATCATGAAAGCTTAGCTCAGATATCCAACTCCATATTTTGATAAGCAGAAAAAATATCTAGCATATCACCAATCAAAGACGCACAAGGACAAACTAGTGGTGGAGAAAATGAAAGATGAACAACAAACAACTTCAAAAATACTAATGCAGAATCAAGTGACGATTCGAGAAGAAAAATCCGTAGTTTAACAGTAGCTAAACCAGCATATCTCAAAGTAAAGTACAATGTTGATTGAGTAATCTTTCACCTGAAGAAGAAGACGCAGCAGCAGCGGTTGGAGATAGATAGGTGTGAAACCCTGCATTCCTGTTGATGCAGAAATGGGGAGGAAATGCAGAAAACAGGAAGATTGGTCTGTTTTTGTGCTTGATTGCTGATGATTTTCTGTTTGTAGGATGTACAATTCTAGGGTTTGCATCAAATGATTTGGAGTTGATGCGTGATGATTGGGGAAGAAGTGAGGATACTGTCATTGCTGACGAAGCCATTTTCTGAGATTGTTAAAGCGGATAGAGTTCACATCCCAACTTGATTGCTGTTAGGTAGGAGTAGTTTATATAGAAGATTGTCCTACATTTATGGCAAAATATTCCGATATACTTTCTCCTATAGTTTTTTTTTTTTTTTTTTTTTTTTTTTTTTTTTCTTTTTGGTTTTTTTGGCCAACGAATCATATTTTCTTTTTTATATGAGATTACACATCTAATAATTACTTACTATACATTAAATAATAATATTTCTTAATTCGCGTGTGAAAAAACAAATTATCCTCCGTCCATCGAGGGAGTATTATTTGACGGTAAAACATTTTGATACACTTACATTCAAATGCTTTTCAATTGTTATTGTGTAGCAACTCATTCCGATTAAATAATGCTACTAATAGCATCTACATTGATCTTAAAATAGTGAGTTTAAACTAAAAAATTTACAACTTAAACCAATATGGATGGATGAGTGTAAACCCACGGTACCACCTACTTAAGTTAAACCAAATTCACTTATACGTCATTTCTTAATTTAAATTCATTATTTAAAAATAAAACAAGTAAAAGATGTGTCCTTTAGCACTCAGTTTAAATTGGAGTACAGATGTAGGCGATAGTTTATTTTCATTGAAAAATATGTAAAATGAGGATAGTTTATTTTCATTGAAAAATATGTAAAATGAGGCGAAGATGAGAGAGTGAGTTTAAACCACTACTATCAATGCGGATGTTCTAATATAGACAGGTTATCTCAAACCTTAATTTTATTGAAAATTTATATTTATTAGTAAATAAAAAATTTCTTTTAAAGTGATAAATTATTACCATTTGAATAAAAATTAATACTAATTAAATTTTGATATAACATTATTTTTTTATTCTCGTTGACATGAGAAGTATTTTCGGGCAAAAGGTCATTTAGGACCCTCACTTTATTTAAGAGGATCAAATGCACCTTTTATCTAAATTTTTTAACAACCAAACCCTTCAACTTTTTCTTATGGATCAAATTTGTTCTTCATTTTTGGTTATCAGAACAAATTGAATTTTGTTCAATAAATAATTAATACCACTCTATATGTGGGCCAAGGTCATAAATAAAAAATAAAAAATTAAATTAACACATGCTCTCTCTCCGCCACCTGTCACCCCTACATCTCATCATCTCAAAAACGTATTCCTCAGCACATCTCCAATGGAGGTTTCTCTCTATTCTCACATGATTCAGAGTTTCTGAATTTGAATTTGGAAAGTATTTCCCCATCTCTGCACATGCCCATGTTCAACGGTGGTGGTCTCCTCGAGGATTGGAGCTTCCAGGTGACGGCGGTCATCGTTGATATCGACGCGCGAACTTAGTCTACGAGAAAAGCGACGCTGGATTTGGAAGACATAATCACAACAACAAAAGCCTTGTTTACATCCTCCTCGCTCTCGTTCTCCTGAGCATCGCCTTCCTCATCTTTGGCCTCCTCGCCCTCTGAATCACCGCCCCTACCATCCGCCTCCAAAACGTCTCTGTTCGCCACATGCGCTTCCAAACAGCCTCGCTAATTAACGTGACCCTCACCGCCCAAATCCGCCTACGCAACCTCAATTTTGGGCGCTTCAACTTTCATGGCGGGACCACCACTCCGCTGTACTGGAACGCCACACTCGGGTCGGTCGACATCGACGGCAGCGGCATGGGGAGAGAGAGAAGAGAAGTATCAACGCGACGATGGAGGTGACTGCGGGGTTCGGCGCGGGAATTTCAGTAGAGATGTTGAATCGGGTTTGATGAAGATGAAGAGCTTAGCAGAATTGAGAGGCGGAATTTGTGTGGAACTTAGTCTTCTATTGTCGGAGACCAGGGCGGATTCACGATTTAAAAACTTGGGGTAACACATGTAACTATAAAAATACTCCCTCCTCCGCCTAAAGGTGGCCATTTGCTTTTTGTGCGTATATTAAAGAGTATTATTATTTTATGTGTGATTAATTGTATTAGTAGTGAGTGGTGAGCCACATGTGTGGCCTTTTTGTTAAAAGTGAAAAATGGGAACTTTAGGATGAGATGCCCAATATAATAAAATAGGGACCTTTCAGTGGGACAGAGAGAGTATTATAAATTTACAATTAAATTTGGGTAACAAACGATTGAGGAAAATTTGAATGATTTAATCTAACATGAACATTAATATGTTATATATATATATATATATATATATATATATATATATATATATATATATATATATATATATATATATATAGGTTAAAAAAAAAGATGTAGTATAACCTTAAAAAAACATGTTTGATATATAAAATAAGATAATTAAAATAAAAATGTAGAGAAATAATATAAATATAAAGAGAGAAAATGATTAAAACATAAACTAAATTATGAAAATAATATAAAAGTAAAATAAATAAATAAATAAATATAAAGGATAAAAGGATCAAATAAGATAGTTAAAAGAGTGAGGCTTGCTTGCGCCCGGGCGCGCGGGAACACATTTCGTGCGCCTTTAAAAATTTAGTATTATGGGTAATGGTACATTGCTTTGGTCTAAAGAGTATACACTTTAATTAATAAAAGGTACATCATTTTGTTCTAAAGAGTATACACTTTTCATTAATATTTTTTTTTCTTTAGAAAATAAAGGGTACACATTTTTATAGGGTATACAATTTAACACAAAATTCTAAAGGCGCTGATTGTTGTCTAATTCACCTAGATTTTGTGTCGTTTTTATGTGTCTTTTGTTACCTTATTCCGTAATTTTTGCATCTTTTGTATATAGTGTTTTTGGGATATTGATGATGATGATTTTCATGTCTTTGAATAGGTGATTTTGAAGATAAATGGTGAGAAAAAGCATGAAGAAAGGAGAAAGTTGAAGAAAATAAAGAATTAATCAAAATGCATAAAAACACGCCCGTGTTTTTATGCATTGCCCGTGTTTTTCTGCAGGTGTTAAAACTTACAGAATGCTGAAAAATTGCAAGAAAACACGGGCAGATGCAGGAAAACACGCCCGTGTTTTCTTGCACTTTTGGCCAAAAGTCGTTTTTCACCTTCATGCGATTTCCAGGTGGGTTGGGGGTATAAATACCCCCAACATCAACTTTTGGAGGCAGATTTTTGCAAGGGCAGTTTTCAAGAACACACTACACACACTATTCTATACAATTTACACCTTCATCATCATCCATCCACCATCTCACCATCCATCAACTCCATTTTCTTCAATCCTTCATCACCAAGCTATTGAGGATAGAGGATTGAGATTTGGATCTTACAAGTGAAGGAAGATATCCAACCTACCTCAAGAAGGGAAGATATTTTACTTTTCATTTGTAGTATTTTTGACTTGTGTTGAAACAATGGATGCATGTAAGCATTTTATGGATGTTTTCATAATGTTTATTGTTGGCTAGACCTCTAGTGAGGCTAGCCACAAGATGGATTAGGGCTTTGTGGATTTGTTGGATTTTAATGGTATTTTGATATGATATATGGAATTTCCTACATGATTTATGATTCACTTTATTTGTATTATGATGTGTGTGATTGAAATCACTATTTATGATGTTAGGATGGCCATTCCGATATTGTAACTAGGGTTTTGATTGAATCATGTTATAGTATGGATAGTGTATGTTAGTATATGAAGTATGTGGTAGCATCTTTATATACTTAGAACATTCATGTTAGGACACTTAGTTAAAGGATCTAAGCAGGTTATTAATTGAGTGAGAAGAACCAATCTTATAATCATAGTACCCTTGAGGGAATTGAGAGTAAGGGACAATCTTTTGTGCTTAAAAACTTGTAATGAGTTTAGATCCTAATTACCTTGGCCATAGGGATTAGGGGAACCTTTGTGATTGCTTCTAGTCCATTTATCATTGATAATTGTCATTTGAATCTAACAAGTCTATTTAATACCCTTGATCTTGAATGTGGTTGGCCTTGCTCCTCTTTAGTATATTCACCTTTCGCTTCATTTTCATTCTTGGTTATTTGTCTCTTGCTTCAATCTCATTTAGTTGTTATTTAGTTTACTTGCTACTTGAGTAGATAATTTGTCTTTTCGTTCTACAACTCACAAACCCGATCACTCCTATAAAGCATGGTTAAAAATGAATCCAGATACACCTCGGATTGAACTCTCCCTTTGATCGATAATTAAACTGGGTCAATAACTACACGATGAGGTACGCTTACCTTGCGCAATTATACCAAAATTGGCTTAAAGTTCATGGCGCCGTTGCCGGGGAGAGTTAAATCTTGAGAGTAATGAGTTCGCGTTTAATTAGCTTTGCTAGGAATACTTTTAATTGCTTTCTTTTTATTTGTTTTTTTTTAATTTGGTTGTTGAGTTATCTAACTTGGTAAATCTTGTAGGTGTATGCACACTCGTTCCAGGTCTCATTCTATCGAGCCTTTGGATTTGGAGTTAGAGGCCACCTTACGAAGAAGAAGGAGAGAGTTGTTATATTCAAAGGAGGACGAAATGGATCAAGGAGCTAATGGCAATGGTGTTGATGAAGAAGGATTGGACAAAATATCCATCATGGTGCGGAAAATGCTCAAGGTGTTCAAGTGAATCCGGAGCTTATGCAACAAGTAAATTTCCACCAGGTGCACTTACACAATCAACAATTGCAAGCCATTATCCAACAATTGTTAGCACAACAAGAGGCTAGAAATATTCCACAAGTTCCTCCGGTGGTGCAACAACCTCAAGTTCAAGGACATCATGGAGGCATGAATATTAGAGATCATTTCCAACCACAAGTGGGAAATTATGCTATGGGGCCGCCATTGAATGTCAACAACTTTGAGATCAAAACGGGGTTGATTAATATGGTCCAAGCAAATCAATTTGGAGGCGGTGCAACGGAAGACCCAAATGCTCACTTGTCTCAATTTGTGGAGGTAGCCAACACCATTAAGATCAACGGAGTGAGTGATGATATTGTGAAGATGAGGCTTTTCTCTTTCTCTCTCCGTGATCGTGCACGAGCTTGGTATAACACAATCCCTAGGGGAGCGTGTAATACATGGAATGATCTGGCCCAAAGGTTCTTGAACAAATACTTCCCACCATCTAAGATGCTACACTTGAAAAGCTTGATAATACAATTCAAGCAAATGCCAATGGAGACATTTAGTGAGGCATGGGATCGATTCCGAGATATGTTGAGACAATGTCCTCGACATGGGTTTCCTCTCGATCAACAAATTGGATTTTTCTATGCGGGATTAGATGGGAATTTGAGGATTCTACTTGATGCATCCGCAGGGGGTTCTATTTTGGGGCAAACACCGGAACGAGCCATGGCTATATGTGAGGAGATTGCTTTAAATTCGGGACAGTGTCCTATGAATCGTGTAGCGGGAAGTTATGAGATGGAAAGGATAGCTAAGATGGAGGAGATTTGCATGCAACAAGTAAAACAAGTGGAAGCACCGAAGGAAGATGTGACGGAGAAAGCAATCACGGAGATACTTAAGAGAATGAATGTCAATATGCAATTATCTCCAAGTTCTTTGCCTGTGATGAATCAACCTACTCAAAGCTCAATGAGTAAATTGCCTATCCAAATGCCTCAACAAGGATCTTCATCTAGTATGGGAGGTCAAGAGAATTGGTGCCAACCCGAGATGTCACTTGAGGAAGTCGCCTTCATGCAAGGAAGGAACTTTCAAGGAAACTATGGAGGGAATTTTGGGCACCAAGGAGGAGGATACCCACCTAGGCAAGGAGGATTTGGTCAAGGGAATTTTGGTGGAAATTTTCAACAACCTCGGAGGTTTGATAACTTGTCATATGGAAATCAAAGTAATGCTCTTACACTTCCACCGGGGATCAATCCGGGAGCTAAGGCTCAAAACAGTGAACAAGAGCCTACGGTAGTTGAGGTTGAAAAAGGGAAAGAGAAAGAGACTCATGATGCTAAAAATGATGAAGTGATCCCTCCATTTGACAAAGAGGAAGCGAAATCTCCTAAGAAATGGGAAAAGTGCAAGGAAACAAAGAGAAAAGAGAAAGAAGAAGGGTTTGAAAGAGATGAATGGGGAATTCCCAAGTTACCCGTAGCCATCCCATTTCCACAAAGATGTTTGAAGAAAGGATTGGATGAGAAATTTGCTAAATTTGTGGATATGTTGAAAAAGATACACATCAACATCCCCTTCGCGGATGCATTTCTACAAATGCCCAACTATGCAAAATTCTTGAAGGATATCTTGGCAAAGAAGAGGAGCTTGGGTGATCATGAAACGGTGAACCTCACGGAGGAGTGTAGCGCCATCTTGCAAAAGAAGCTCCCTCCCAAGTTGAAAGATCCGGGAAGTTTTACCATCCCGTGTGAGATGGGCAAACATGAAAGCTATAAGGCTCTATGTGATTTGGGGGCAAGCATCAACTTGATGCCTCTATCAATCTTCAAGAAGTTGGGTATTGGAGAAGTGAAACCTACATCGGTCACCCTTCAATTGGCCGATAGATCTATGACATATCCGAAAGGGATTGTGGAGGATGTATTGGTGAAGGTTGGCAAATTTGTATTTCCCGTTGACTTTGTGGTGTTAGATATGGACGAAGATTCAAATGTTCCATTAATCTTTGGACGTCCATTTTTAGCCACGGGGAAGGCTTTGATTGATGTGGAGAAAGGGGAGTTAACCCTTAGAGTTAATGAAGAAAAAGTGATCTTTTCGTTGAAGGAAGCTATGAGGTATCCTAGTGGGGAAGGAGAATGTAGGCGAATTGATGTGTTGAATGATATTGTTGAAGAACATCTACATTGCTTCCATTCCAAGGATCCTTTGGAATCAATAATGAGCAATTCTTACTCTCTTGATTTTTCTAACTTTTCTTGTTGCTTTGATGATGATGAGATGATTGATAATTTTCATTATTTAAATTCATGTAGTGAACTTACATCGGAAGAAGCAAGAGGAGCACTTGAAAAGAAGCTTGATGATGGGCCCAACGAGGAGGAAAAAGTTGAGAAAAAGGTGGAGCTAAAGCCTTTACCGGATCACTTAAAGTATGCATACTTGGGAGAGAATGAAACGTATCCGGTAATCGTATCCTCATCTTTGAATGATTTGGAATTGGAGAAATTGTTGAGAGTCTTGAAAGAGCACAAATCTTCCATAGGTTGGTCCATTAAAGACTTGAAAGGTATAAGCCCCTCTCTATGCATGCATAAAATTCATTTAATTGAAGAGGATAAGTCTTGTGTGCAAAACCAACGTCGTCTAAATCCTATAATGCAAGAAGTTGTAAGAACGGAAGTGTTGAAATGGCTTGATGCGGGTATCATCTTTCCAATTAGTGATAGTCCATACGTGAGCCCTTTGCATGTGGTAGCAAAGAAGGGTGGTATGACCATCGTGAGGTCCGATACTAATGAGACAATTGTCACGAGGACTATCACCGGTTGGAGAGTTTGTGTTGATTATAGAAAGCTCAATGACAACACCCGAAAAGACCATTTTCCACTCCCATTCATTGATCAAATGCTCGATAGATTGGCGGGACACAAGTACTATTGTTTCCTCGATGGTTATTCTGGGTACAATCAAATTCTAATAGCCCCGGAGGATCAAGAGAAAACAACATTCACTTGCCCCTATGGCACATTTGCATTTAGGATGATGCCATTTGGTTTATGCAATGCTCCAGCCACGTTTCAACGTTGTATGATGGCCATTTTCGGTGGATTAATTGAGAACATCATGGAGGTTTTTATGGATAATTTCTCCATTTATGGATTGTCATATGACTTGTGCTTAACTAACTTGTCTATTGTGTTGCAGCGTTGTGAGGAAACAAACCTTGTACTTAACTGGGAAAAGTGCCATTTTATGGTCACGGATGGAATTGTGCTTGGGCACCACATATCAGAGCATGGTTTGAGGGTAGATAGAGCAAAGGTCATAGCCATAGAACGTCTTCCTCCTCCTACCAGTGAGAAAGGAGTTCGATCGTTCTTAGGCCATGCGGGCTTCTATCGCCGCTTTATTAAAGATTTTTCAAAAATTGCAAAACCTCTTTGTAAGCTTCTTGAAAAGGAAAGTATATTTAAGTTTGATGAAGAGTGTCTTTCTTCTTTTCAGGTACTAAAGGAAGCTTTAATCTCATCCCCCATTCTTGTAGCTCCGGATTGGAGTATGCGCTTTGAGTTGCATTGCGATGCGAGTGATCAAGCCATCGGAGTTGCACTTGGGCAAACAAAGGAGAAGAAGTTTAGGGCTATCTATTATGCCTCAAAAACATTGAATTCGTGCCAAGTCAACTATACAACCACCGAAAAGGAGTTTTTAGCGGTTGTCTACGCCTTTGAGAAGTTTCGCCCCTACTTAGTTGGCACACGAACTATAATATTCACGGATCATGCGGCCATCAAGTATCTAATGAACAAAAAGGACGCGAAGCCAAGATTGATTCGGTGGGTATTGCTTCTACAAGAGTTCGATGTGGAGATCAAAGACAAGAAAGGGGTTGAAAATGTGATAGCCGATCACTTATCTAGGCTAGAAAGAGAAGAGGGGGATGAAGATTTGACTCCAATTAGTGATGTGTTCCCAGACGAGGAAATCCTTAAGGTTGAGGTTGAACAAGTGTGTGCTCTAATGATAAGTTCGCCTCCTTGGTACGCCGACTATGTCAACTACCTTGCATGCGGAATTAAGCCCACGCTTCTTAATGAGTACAAAATGAAGAGATTCTATGTTGAGGTGAAGAAGTATGTGTGGGATGAGCCCTTCTTATTTAAAATTTGTGCGGATGGAGTCATTAGAAGGTGCGTCGCCAATGAAGAAATTGAGGGGATTCTAGAGCTTTGCCATTCATCTCCTTGTGGTGGGCACTTTAGCCATCACAAGACGGGAGCAAAAGTTCTTCAATCGGGTTTTGTTTGGTCCACTTTGTTTGGAGATGCCAAGAAATTTGTTGAAAAATGTGATAAGTGCCAAAGGGTTGGAGGAATAGGTAAAAGAGATGAAATGCCCATGGGATTAGGAATTGAAGTGGAGATTTTTGATGTTTGGGGCATTGATTTTATGGGGCCGTTTCCTTCGTCTCAAGGGTATCTATACATATTGTTTGCGGTGGACTACGTATCCAAGTGGGTGGAGGCGATCCCCACCAAGACTAATGATGCATTTGTGGTGCAAAAATTCTTGAAAAAGAACATCTTTAGTCGATTTGGAGTCCCAAGAGCTTTGGTAAGTGATGGGGGTTCACACTTCGTGAACAAATTGATGGAAGGACTGTTGAAGAAATACGGAGTTAAACACCGGATAGCCACTCTCTACCATCCCCAAGCAAATGGTTTGGCGGAGGTCTCAAACCGCCAAATCAAGTTAGTGTTGGAAAAGACGATCAATGGGGGAAGGAAAGATTGGGCTGAAAAGCTTGATGATGCCTTATGGGCATATAGGACGGCTTTCAAAACAATTCTTGGTGTTTCTCCGTATCAGTTGGTGTATGGGAAAGCTTGTCACCTCCCTGTTGAGTTGGAGCATCGGGCGTTATGGGCAATCAAGAGGCTCAACATGAATGAAGGGGAGGCCGGACAAGAAAGGTTGCTAAAAATGGTAGAGTTAGAAGAATTTCGTGAAAGAGCATACGAAAACTCTACCATTTATAAAGAGAAAGTGAAAAAGTGGCACGATGCCAAGATTAAAGAAAAGACATTTGCCCCCGGGGATAAGGTACTAGTGTTTAATTCAATATTGAAGTTGTTTCCGGGAAAGCTTAAGTCGAAATGGATGGGCCCATTTGAGGTGTTGGAGGTCATCAGAGGACATACATTGAAACTCAAGGGGCAAAATGATGAGTTCGTAGTTAATGGGCATCGGGTTAAACATTACCTATCTCCTTCTCAAAAGGAGATAGTGTATGTGGATACTCTTCACTCTTAAACTCATTTTTATTAGTAGTATAGTAGGATTTTCTTTTATTGTTGTTTTCATGTGTTGTTCGTGTTTTGGTGGTGTAGGTTTACACTCTAGTGGATGGAATGAAGAATGGATTACGAGAAGCGCTACGTTGGATGCGTCAAGGATAAGTTTCACTACTTTCACAAACTTAATTCTTTCCTCTATCAAGATTTAAGTTTGGGGGGATGCGTCGTAGCGTAACTTGTATGTGTTTGTTGGTTGAATCCATTGGAGTGCATTGGTGTTTTGTTAATTTGTTGTGTTCTTGTTGTTTTTGGTTGATTTTTTTTTTGTGGTTGTTGTTTGTTCTTTTTGTGATCTTGTTATTTGATTTTTAATGAGAGTATTGAGTTATGCTTCATTATTTATATTGGAGTTGGGCTTGAATCATATGCATATGTGCTTGGAAAGTATGGTAAGGTAAGAAAAAAATGAGGAAATTTGGATAAGTATGGAAGGAAAGGTGAAAGAAGCAAATAAATTGGCTAAGTATGGAAAAGAAGAAAATTGTCCAGAGAGCTGAAATTTGGCAGAAAAACACGGACGGAAGCATAAAAACACGCCCGTGTTTTTATGAAGTTGAACCGAAAAAAATCGGGTCCAGGTAAGTCGAACCGGAAATTTGCAGAAAACACGGGCAAGTGCATAAAAACACGGCCGTGTTTTCATGCAAATTGCGGGCTCTCTGCCCTTTTTCTTCCCCTTTCTTCTTTCTCCACTCATTCTTCCCCTTTTCACTCATCACGCACTCCCGTCTCCCTACCCCCACTTCCCACCGCCTCCGGCCACCGGAAACCACCGGAATTCTCTCTCCGATCTCTTCTCACTTATTAAGTGAAAATGGTAAGTACCTTTCCACTCCTCCCTAATTTTTTTGAAGTTAAATTTCTAGGGTTTATGTGTAAAAATGTTTGGATTTTCGATTATGAATACGAATAAGCATGTCAATAAACCCTGAATGTGAAATTAGGAAGGGATTGAGTCTATGCGTATGAGGAGAATTTTTGAAAGAGAAGAGGATTTTGAAATTTTGTGTAGTAAGAAGTGTTGAATGATGAAATTGATATATTTGATGGATATTCTACATGCTTAGACTGTATGATGAGAAATTTTGGGATGAATGTTCAAGAAATGTGTGAAAACTTGTACTTTGAAAATTCTTGCTCACTAAGTGTTTGTTGAAATGCCACTTAGAAAATTTTTCAACTTTTGAGGTTTAAAGTGCTTAATTATACAGGTTCATGATTGTCATTAGTTGTGCAAGCTATGAAATACATGAGATGTTGTGTTCATATGATTTAAAGAAACATGAGATGGCTTATAATGATCTAGAAAAAAAGACATGATTGGTGCATTGTTGAGTATGCCTAAAGAAGAGTTGAAAAGTTTTCTAAAATAATTAAAGGTGCACATGTAGAATATTCAAGTGTGGCTAATCAATACTTCTTACTTGCAATAACACTTCTTGTTGATTATGTAGGAGCATGATGAAAATGAGCCGTTGGACAATGTTGAAGAAGTGTTAACACATGAAAAGTTTAGAGAAATTAATCATCAATTAAGGATTTTAAGATTGCATCCGGATAACTTTGGGGTAGATTTTGGAGAGAAATGGTGGGATATGTACTTGAAGTGGAATAAGTTGGCCCCCAAAGTCATTAAAACGAGGTATGCTGATCCAGAGGCAATGGAAGTGTTGGGAATTACTCGAGACATTGAGGGGATGTTTGAGAGAGTTGGAATGAGTGAGTTCTTAAGGAATAGGTCCGAAACCTATGTGGGACTGACATTGGAGTTCATGTGTTCACTCACAGTAAAAAATTTCCCAAGGACGTCTTTTCCACAAGAGATCACTTTTCAAATGATGAACGAGAAACTAAAGATGGAGACTCACGTTGTGAATGACTTCTTGGGATGCCCATTCCTTCAAAATGTCAAAGATTTTCAGGATAAAGGGAATTGGAAAAGACAAGATTTTTGGGGAATGTTGACTCTTCGAGAGGAGAAAGGTAAGCAACTGAAGTACAATTCATCATCATCCAAAGCTGCTAGTATGAGAAATCCAGCCCTCCGCTATCTCGAAAAGATATTGTCAAATACCATTTTCGCTAAAGCAGAGACAACCATTGGGGCACGCGAGTTGTATGTCATCAAATGCTTCCTCGAGGGTAAAGTGTTCAATGCTGCGGGATACTGGATCCCGAATGTTTTTAGGAATGCTAAGAGAAAGCACCCTCAAGTGATTGCGGAGGGAGGTTTGATTACATTGCTTGCTCGAAGAATGGGAAAAGACCTTTCTGGATTGATACCCTTGGAGGGGCCCAATCTTGGGCTGGATGAAATGAAGAAAATGAGAATTTTGGAAGAAATTGGTAATGACTGGGTGTTTGTACTCCGTCAAAAAGAGATCTTTCCTGTACCAAATGTAGAACTGACAAAGATATATCCAACTAGGCAAAAGAAGAACATCACTCTACTTAGCAAAAGCCATACAGCTAAAGTGAATGAGTTCAAGGCTAGTCATCAGATTGAGTTGATGCACAGGGAAGTTCCTAGAGATGAGATGACTCGGGAGCCTGAGTTTGAGGGAGGTGATGAAGGAGCAGGACCTAGCACTGGAGCAGGAGGAGGAGGAATTACTAGAGAAGAGTGGGGTGAATTGAGAGGAACAGTGGCTGAAATACAACGAGATCAACAATGGCTTGTGAGAGAAGCTAGATACTCTAGAGAGCGTGGAGACAGGGTGGAGCACACGGTCAACAATATTGGGAGGAGTCAGGAGAATGTTGAGAGGATGATGACATACTTTTACAATCTACACAATCCTTCTGACCCTCAAGTTTTCCAACCATGGGCTCCATTCCAACCGCCTCAAGAACCACAGTTTCCGCCACACTACCCCCCATATCCCTCGGAAGATCCAAACAACTCACCTTCTCCATGATTGGAGTTTTCTAATCTTCTCTACTTTTATTCTATCTTTTAATGAACTTTGATTGTGATGTTGCATTTGACTTAGTACTCTCTTGTTTGATTGTTTGGTTTTATTATTAGATTGTTACATTCATAGTTGTTAGACTTGATGCTTATGTTTGATGATTTGGGATATTTGAACTTTGCTATGAATGTTTAATCTTTGTATTTGCTTTTTGTTGATGTGTTGTTGTTGTTTGTATGTGTTTGATCGTCGGGGAGGGTAGATTTTATTTGGCTCTTTTGTATTATTTTATGTAGTTTTCCCTTGAGCGTTGATATATTTGTTTGCAATGGTGATTAAAAATTTTGTTAGGACATTTTACTCTAGGAAATTGAGATATAGGTTTTTAAATTGCGCAAGATAAAGATGGATAAAACTCAATAATATTCTAAGGCCATAAGCAAAAGCCTAGTGAGATTTGAGCCTCAAACCGTGCATTTCATACGGTTTTGATTCCATTGATGAGAGGATTGATCATTAGAAGATGAATTAGAATTTGCTCGTGAACTCTGCAAGTACGCCTTTTGATGAAGCGCTGAGAAATGATTCTAGGCCATGTTTGATTTAACAAGTCACTAGCCAAATGAATTTCCTACCTTGAATATTTATCCCTTGTTAGCCAAAATTTGAGCCTTAAAGCCTATTTTATTGATGAGCACATTACAAGCCTAATAATCCTACTTGAGCCTATACATAAAACCTATGATGCGTGGAGATTATAGAAGAAGGTTAACAAAAGGTTGAGTATAAGAAATAAAAAGGAAGGAAAGCAAAACAAAAGTAAGCGCTATTAAGTGAGAATGAATGGGAAAGAAAAAGAAATAGGATGTAAAGTTGAAAACAAAAGAAAAGCGAGATTCTAAGAAAAATGCATCATTGATGATCAAGCTCTCATAAGAATTCAGCAAGAGATCTTAAGTTTTGAGGTACACATGGATAAGATAAAAAGTGCAATAAAGAGAAGATGGAGATTGAAAGAAGAGAACACATGAAGGCCTTCTCTATGATCATAATACGTATTAAAGTCACTTTTATCCATATTTACCTATCCTACCAAAGAGCCATCATTACATCCTGATTACAAGTCCTTTTTGATCTTTGTGTGACATTAAAAATGGCAAACAAGCATGAGTTCACTTGCAAACCTATGATGATTTGACTATGATCAATTGAATGAGGTATCACCCCTTTATATCACAAGAGTGAGTGTTATACACTTCCGTGAGGCTTATGGTTGAGGGATATAATTGTGTGGCTTCCTCTTCATCTTGAGCATTTTAAGTTCCACATGTGTTAATTTCTAGTATTAGTAAGGTTTCCTAACATGATTTGCGATCTCTAATTGCTTGTGGATATGTTGGAGCTCATGTTGTTTTGTTTTGTGAGTCTAGGTGAATGTTACTCCTTTGTTCTTTTATTTTCGTTGCTCGGGGACGAGCAACACTTTAAGTTTGGGGGGTTGATTGTTGTCTAATTCACCTAGATTTTGTGTCGTTTTTATGTGTCTTTTGTTACCTTATTCCGTATTTTTTGCATCTTTTGTATATAGTATTTTTGGGATATTGATGATGATGATTTTCATGTCTTTGAATAGGTGATTTTGAAGATAAATGATGAGAAAAAGCATGAAGAAAGGAGAAAGTTGAAGAAAATAAAGAATTAATCAAAATGCATAAAAATACGCCCGTGTTTTTATGCATTGCCCGTGTTTTTCTGCAGGTGTTAAAACTTACAGAATGCTGAAAAATTGCAAGAAAACACGGGCAGATGCAGGAAAACACGCCCGTGTTTTCTTGCACTTTTGGCCAAAAGTCGTTTTTCACCTTCATGCGATTTCCAGGTGGGTTGGGGGTATAAATACCCCCAACATCAACTTTTGGAGGCAGATTTTTGCAAGGGGAGTTTTCAAGAACACACTACACACACTATTCTATACAATTTACACCTTCATCATCATCCATCCACCATCTCACCATCCATCAACTCCATTTTCTTCAATCCTTCATCACCAAGCTATTGAGGATAGAGGATTGAGATTTGGATCTTACAAGTGAAGGAAGATATCCAACCTACCTCAAGAAGGGAAGATATTTTACTTTTCATTTGTAGTATTTTTGACTTGTGTTGAAACAATGGATGCATGTAAGCATTTTATGGATGTTTTCATAATGTTTATTGTTGGCTAGACCTCTAGTGAGGCTAGCCACAAGATGGATTAGGGCTTTGTGGATTTGTTGGATTTTAATGGTATTTTGATATGATATATGGAATTTCCTACATGATTTATGATTCACTTTATTTGTATTATGATGTGTGTGATTGAAATCACTATTTATGATGTTAGGATGGCCATTCCGATATTGTAACTAGGGTTTTGATTGAATCATGTTATAGTATGGATAGTGTATGTTAGTATATGAAGTATGTGGTAGCATCTTTATATACTTAGAACATTCATGTTAGGACACTTAGTTAAAGGATCTAAGCAGGTTATTAATTGAGTGAGAAGAACCAATCTTATAATCATAGTACCCTTGAGGGAATTGAGAGTAAGGGACAATCTTTTGTGCTTAAAAACTTGTAATGAGTTTAGATCCTAATTACCTTGGCCATAGGGATTAGGGGAACCTTTGTGATTGCTTCTAGTCCATTTATCATTGATAATTGTCATTTGAATCTAACAAGTCTATTTAATACCCTTGATCTTGAATGTGGTTGGCCTTGCTCCTCTTTAGTATATTCACCTTTCGCTTCATTTTCATTCTTGGTTATTTGTCTCTTGCTTCAATCTCATTTAGTTGTTATTTAGTTTACTTGCTACTTGAGTAGATAATTTGTCTTTTCGTTCTACAACTCACAAACCCGATCACTCCTATAAAGCATGGTTAAAAACGAATCCGGATACACCTCGGATTGAACTCTCCCTTTGATCAATAATTAAACTGGGTCAATAACTACACGATAAGGTACGCTTACCTTGCGCAATTATACCAAAATTGGCTTAAAGTTCAGGCGCACGGAGTGTTGTTCATGCGCACAGATACACACAAAAATTTTTTTTAGAAAATAAAAGGTACATATCGATATACTAAAGGATATACAATTTAACACAAAATTCTAAAGACGCACGGAATGTGGTCCATGCGCCCGGGTGCACAGGAGTTTTTGCCTAGTTAAAATATAAAGAAAGTAAAATAAATAAATAAATAAAAAGGATAAAAGGATCAAATAAGATAGTTAAAATATAAAGAAAAGGATTAAAATATAAATATAGAGTTCAAACCATCCCGACCTCAGGTGGGTCGGGTGCGCCCACAACCACCAAGCTATTGATAATTTAGTTGATTAAATACTATATCTATATTAATTAAATTCTAATTTGAGGGTACAGCTGTACCCATATACCTTAACTAGATCCGCCTCTGCCGGACGAACATAGTCTTGAGGATGATGAGATGCTAGGGCAGCAGGTGGGAAGAGAGCATATGTTAATTTTTTTTATTTTTTTATTTATGACATGGCCCACTTATTAAAAGGTGTTAATTATTTTAATTAATAAAATTTAATTTACTCTGATTAGGAAAGATAAAGAATAAATTTGATCCATATAAAGAAGCTGAAGGGTTTGAATATTAAAAATAATAGATGGAGGGTCCATTTGATCCTCTCAAATAAAATGAGGGTCATAGATGACCTTTTGCCCAAATAATTTCTGTTTAGAAAAGTAACAATTACTTTTTTATAAAAAAAAAAGTAATTCTTCATATACTATATAAGTAATATTTAATTTGATTAATTTCTAAAAAAATTAACACCTTATTGGAGATTTTTAAATTTATCATGATCTTTCATTTTTACTAATTTAATAAGAGAACTCGTTTCCTTATGAGATAAGTAAGAATAAACAACATTAAATTCGACTTTTAAAGACTCATTATTTCGTCTTTAATTGAAATATTAACTTAAAACACGTTTACTTATGAATAAACAACATATAATACATTGATAGATTTGACATTTAAAGAATCATTATCTCGTCTTTAATTGAAACATTGATCTATTTAATATTTTCAATTCTATCATGACCTCTTATTTTGTCAATTCAATACGCAATCTATTTAATATTTCCACTTATATCACAACTTTTATTTTTACAATTTGATATACCACTTGTTTCATATTTTCAATTATTAATATTATTATTATTGTTATTATTATTATACCCTAACAAGTATAAAAATAAAACAATCAATCCATCCCCAAATAACTAAAACTTATGTGTCCCGGGACATCGTGTGTCTATATACCCTTTAGTATTAAATGATATATTTTTTAATATAAGTACATGCATTTTTTATTCTTTGAAAAATTAAAAAAATAATAATAAAATTATATATCTTTTAAAACAAAATGTTATACATTTATTAATTAAAGTGTATGCTCTTTAAAATAAATTTGTACTTTAAAGGACATGCGGATAGAGAATTATTTTAGTATTTTATCTCAAGTCAATAATCTCCTTTAATTAGATTATTTAGTTTCCTTATTTCCTATTTCATATTCCTGCTGTTTTAGTAATTAGGGTTAATATTATGATTGTGGGCCTTCGGCCTATTCAGAGGCTATTTAAGTACTATGTATTATCGTAGGGAAATCATCAATAAGATATATTTATTTGCAACCTTAATCGATTTGTGGCAGAGTTCATCTCTGTGACTTTCTTTGAAGGAGTGCAACTTTCAAGCTCGTGTGGCGAAGAATTCATTTTCCATGGCCCTCTCGAGAAATTATTTTCGTTGTCTTTTATTTATTTTCTTAATTGTTAATGCATCTCTATCAATTGGTCCCAAATATTTCATCAAATTCTATAGGATTAAGTTACGTACAAACAATCTTGTATTTTTCCACGTGTTTCAACTAAATTTATATTGAATTAATTTCTAATAATCTCAACGCCGAAATTTCCAACGAACTTATTTAAAAATAATAATAGTAATTATAAATAAATGATGACGTCTTTTATCTCATTATTATCACCTCAAAATTAATTAAAGATTGATTAAATCAAATCTCTACACCAACCAAACCATTGAAAATTGAAAACAAGAAATTAAAAGAAATGCATGAACATACCGTAATTAGATTGATCTCGAAAAGCAATTTGTATTGCAGATAAATTCATTCTTAAAAAAAAAAAATAATATTAAAAAAATAATAATCAATTTAATTGAAAATATAAAATAAATGGTATGTATCGCATTGTAAAAAATAAAAGTCATAATAAAATTAAAAATATTAAATAAATATTGAATTGACAGAAATAAAAGATTGTGATAAAATTGAAAATATAAAATAGATTGTATATTGAATTAACAAAAATAAAAAAGTCACGATAAATTTAAAAATTCTCAATAAAATGATGATTTTTGTAAAAATGAACCCTTTTTAATTTTATAAACTTAAGGTTCATGATAAACCGAGTTCATAGTGGTTTCTCTTATAAACGACAGTTTTACTCTCTCTCACATAATCTCATTATGGTTTTAAAGTTGTTTTTACCCTAAAAAACAACTTCACACTTATTAGGGTAATAACAAATGTAAATGTGAAATTTGATTGCTTAAAGTAGATGTTAAAATGAAAATGAAATGGATGGAGAATTTAATAGGGAAAAAAAATCCATTTTAAAGTTTTAATGCTCCACTCTTTCGTATACGGCAGGAGTCAATTGATGAGAAGGGGCTAGGGAAAGCTTGAACCCAATGGAGGGTTTTTTCAAACAACAAATGGCTGGGTCAACTACCGCGACTAATCCGGAAAGGAAATAAACGGAAAAAGAGCATGTCGTATCAGCTCGTGTCGTGAGATGTTTGGTCAAGTCCTCTAACGCGCCCCTTATTGAGAATTCAAAGAAAGCCCGTGCAATGATATGATATAGCTAACACATTAAGTATCCTGCCTGGAGAGTACGTTCGCAAGAATGAAATTTGAAGGAATTGACGGGGGCTTGCACAAACGGTGGAGCATGTAGTTTAATTCGATGCAAAGCGAAGAACCTTACCAAGGGGAGAGGTTCGGCTCAATTACATCGACCCCCAACAGAAAGAAAGAACGAGGGTTCGAATCCCTCTCTTTCCGTTTCTGTTGATGAATTGATTTTGTTTTTTTATTATTATTTTGAAAATCTTATTGAAACGTTCATATTTTAAATGCATATTTTTACTTTATTATTATTATTTTTTCATTATATATATATATATATATATATTTTTTTTTTTTTTTTTTTTTTTTGAGACCAAATTTTGTGCCTATGAAATAGAGAATTCAAAGTCCAAACAATTTGCTGCAGGAGTTAGGCCCATATAAGAAGGCCTAAGTGTGATGGCCCCAAAGGCCAAACTCCGTGGTTTACAAAGAAGGGCCCCATAAGAAGAGACAAAAGCAATAATGTCAGACATGAGGGGCTCAGCCCTCGATACGATGGACGGTCCGAATCCCGGCATCGCGTGGGGTTACCTGACTGGCCCAATGGCCCAATAGCCACGTTTATGGGCAAATAGAATCACTATCAACACAATTTAACCAATTACTTGTACTCCAGTCAATGCACACCAGTTAAAAAAAGAAAAATCACTGTCAAAAACGACTAAAAAACTTTTGAGTGTACATAGGGTGCACCCGGTGCAAGGTGCACCTGTATAACTTTTTATTCTATTTTGTATACATGTTATTCTATTTTGTATATGTGTTTTGTAATAATTATATACTTTTTTCACATTAAATTTTTCATTAAAAAAACTAGTATCATATGTGTATCTTTTTATTCAATAGTGTATACATATTTTTTAATAATTGTATATTTTTTTACACTCAATTTTTCATTAAAAAATCTAATAGTAATTAAATTATATACATTTTTGCTCTTAATTGTATATGTTTATGTTTGTATATGAATGCACACTATAATTAGCCAAAAACTTTTATAATTAATATATAATGATTATGACGGTAAAACTTAAATATTTAAATTAAAATTATTAACAATATATGCACTTTAATTACAAATCTTGACTCAATCATCGTTGGCATATTAGCCTAACAAGCACGCGTGCTACTCGGGCTCATTAAGTTTTTTATTATTAAATTATTATATAAATTAAAAATAATTACAAAAAGTGATAACTCTTATAATTAAAAGTTATACTCAAAAAGTTATAATGCTAATTATATGAACAATTTGTAGTATCCTTCTTGAATTTTTAGCCTAAGTAACATACTTATTTCGCGAACGATGTATAAATTTTGTATGGGTTGAAGGATAGAATATATAATTGTAGCAACGATCCAAGTCAAATACACTATGGAGCAGCAAAAAGAATACTCTGGTATCTTCAAGGAACGAAGAACTTTGGCATCTGGTATGCATCAACTCCTGACTCTAAACTAACAGGCTATATAGATAGTGATTGGGCAGGTTCAGTTGAAGACATGCGAAGCATATCTGGCTACGCATTCACAATGGGTTCAAGAATATTTTTCTGGACATCTAAGAAGCAAACTACAATCGCAAAATCATCCGCCGAAGTCGAGTACATAGCAGCAACAATGACTATTAATATTATATACATATTCAATACATAATAGAATAGATTTTAAAATTCAATACCCAACCGTATATCTTGACCTGAACAGAGTATAAAATTTGTACCATGAGAAGGATAAAATTTTTAAATGATAATATATATATATATATATATATATATAATATTTTAATTTAATATTACCTTGAACTTACCTTAAGATAGTATCGGAAATGCAAATTTATTTGTTAAATAATTGTATAAGATTTCTAATTATAAGTTAGACTTACTTTAATTAAAATCTGATTATGCATATATTAATTATATATAATGTAATGAAATTAACTCTAGAATATTTGCAAACATTCAATATTAAATTGGAATTCATGATTTTTTTAAAAAGCAATAAATTTAAAATATGATTACATACCATGCCTTCTATCTTCCTATATTAATAGCAAATTTTAATCTACGACGCAGGGTCTCAACTTTAAGATGGAATTCTGTTTAACAAAGTTCTAGTCCATCAACAATGAAAAAGAAGCCACACTGCACTTTAATTATACTCGGTGCCATTTCTACCCTGTACCGTTAGATGAGTGAGAGAATCAAGTGAAATAATAGTGTTAGAATAAAAACAGGTTTATGAGTGAGCTCTTTGGCGATGATATTTCATTGCTTAATGAATTTATAACTATTTATATAGAGTCAAGAATAAGAAATTATATATATAACAGTTAAAAGAATTATAAGAACATAAGTTGCAAATATTGGAAATTTGTGATATACTATATATTATCATAAATTACTCGCTTATAAGATCATTGGAATCTAAAAAAATCTGGCAAAAGCTCCTGCACCCCCGAAGACACGTCTTGTCTTCATGTGAACACAAATATATCCTCCATATTCTATTTAAACATATGTATTTTTAGGGGATTTTGCAAAGGGGCATGGTGTCCACAGGGCACAAGAGCCTCTCACTCAAAAAATCGACCATCAAATTTAGAATCCCTCGAATCTCCAACCTCAACAACTATATTATCCTTCATTAGCCCCATTTATTAATTAAGTTGTCAAACTCAAAATAAAAGTATAGCTCCCAATTGGTATAAGAAATTTGATTAAATTTATTTGATGTAAACCAAACAATAAACTCTAATGTACTTTCACATAGTAAATGATGACCAAGAACACTCCATTTTGCTTAATCCTTGTATTTAGTTATAGAACTTATGGAAAATTCAATCGGCAAATGATTTCAAATTAAATACACGTTATTAATAGTTACATAAAATCAAAGTGGTTCCCTATACCAAGTGCTCCAGTTTCAAAAAAGCATCTACACATGCGTAAAATATCAGAAGGAACAAATTCTAATGACCAGAAATGCTTGTTGTCAAACATTTAACATGTCACATGCCTAATATTTGAGAATATGTACTCATCTAAATTCTAACATATTTAATATACAATATTAATTAAAGGAGGCAATGTAGTTTCTTTTTTTTGTTATAATATGTTGATAATCAGTTCTTAACCTTAGTTTAGGTGATAATCGAGTCTGATTAAACACAAAGGATATTCGGAATGATTAGTCGAGCTATTAATTAGATAGAATGAGGAGTAGCGTAGCTAGCTAATTGCACGTAAATCAAGTCAGAGAGTTGACATGGTGTCCACTACTTGTCTAAATTTTCCAAAATTGAATTCTAGGTACACAATGTGGGAGCTATTTATAGGCAAAAAAGCCTAGGAAGTGCAATAATTAGGTCTAGGGTTATAGATATAGGCTTGATGAGTCAGCACTCTCATGTGATGCCAAACCAGCCAGCTGCCACCTAAGCCCGGACACGTGGCGCGATGGCATTCAGTATAGTTTGCATGATTTAGCTGAGGTGAACCACCTTAACTGGTCAAGTCGAGCTGTACCACTTGAGCTGAGGTCGATTGAGTTGAGCAAGCGGAGCTGAACCATCTGAGCTGAGTTCGATTGAGTTGAGCAAGCGGAGCTGAACTAGTTGAGCTGGACCATATGAGTCGAACATCTTTGTGCAATCCCGCCGTTTTGAGCATAACTTTCACATTCGAATTCCGATTTGAGTGATTCTTGCGCCAAAATGATCCTCACTTCCGTGGCTTTCTAACCATATATGATATGACCAATTCGGACTTCCACATGAAGACAGAAAACTGAGCAAGCTGAGTGTGCATTTTTTTAGTATGTTTGCGCAGGTTGACCCTTTTCCCTAACTATACACTTTTGCACCATTTTTCCCTTGAGCCTAGGACCAAGCTTGCTGAAGTACTTGAGATGATTTTTTTTTAATTACTCAGGTTAATTCAAGCTGCATTGTATTTTCGGATTAATACTTGATTAATCCGGGTAATTGCGTAATTAATTGCACCTTATCCACATAATCATTCAGCTATCCTTTAAACACAGCAAACTGGTGGTCTTATTTCTTTGTTTGTGATTGAATTTAAAAAGTTTGAATATCAGCAATGAGTTTTTTAAGTTAAGTTACCAATGTATCCAATCTACTTGCACTGTACAAAGAATGTAATAAGAGAAAAAGTGATGAAACATCATATCTAGCCAGGCAAAATGAAATGATAAGCAAAAATCAATCATCTTGAACTTGGATACACATAATGTAATATGAGAAAAAGGGAAGGTACCTGACAACTCCATGGCTCCACTTATAGAAGAAATCCACCAATGTTACAGAAGAAGAAACTAAATACGATTGATACTCAGCATTGAAAGGTTCCTAATAATAACAATTAATATGGAACATATACTTCATAATATCAATGGATATATATAATTATAACACAGAATTTTTAACATTAAGCGAGCTGCATCACGCAGATTATTATCCTTTCTTAGACACAAAAAATTATAGGTTTCAAACTAAAAACCCTAGATTTAAAATTTAGTAAGAAACATGTGAAAAAGAATACCAATATACAACAATATGCGTAAGTTTATTCTTGTTGGCATATTGCAAAGTGCGTGAACGTTCACCTCATCAAACATATTGTGTACTGTCATCTGTAAGAAAATAATTAATAAATAATTATAATAATAAACATTTCTAAGACCTAAAACAATAATATGTTAGATGGATTGCTAAAAACTAAAAAGATAGTAAAGATATACACCCAGGGACAAAAACAACATTGAAATCCTCTAGTGTTATTCAGCGAGAGAAATAAATTGCTAGAGATGGTAATGCTCTTACCAGGTGGTTCTTTGACATTTACAACTCAAGCAAGGTATTCTGCAAGATACATCGGTTATAGAATCTGATCATTGTATCTAGAAGAGATAGATTGATAAAAAAAATGTCATCATTACATTCTTGATGATGCCTATTTAATTGTTTTCCTTGTTATCACAAATGTGTGTTATTTAGAGAGAGTAATGAAGCCCCCAGGGCATAGCTCAAGTGGTAGAGGGGAGGGTGGAAAGGCCTTCCAGTTGAGCTTGGTTGCTGCAGGGTGGGGTTCGAATCCTGCCTTTGGCATGGATTTGGCCCATTGCAAGCACAAGTTTAACAGTGAGCCCTCCCTATAAGCCACTTGAGGCACATCCTGCGATTTACCTCTTCCACCAATCCCCAGGGCAGGGGCGGTGGGGGCCCCTAATGGTGGGGTACACCATTTAGAGAGAGTAATGAAGCGGTAATAATTAAAAAAAATATATGCATGAGAGTTTCTACATAAATTAAGAATTACGATCTTGAACTAAATAAGATTGGGAAGAAGCATTGGCAAATCGAGGAAGAGAAGATGAATTCTTACCCAAATCTGAATTTTAAACGGATATGTCGAGGAGACGAAAAACCCTAATGAAGTGAATGAAATAAAAATAAATTAAAAAATCAGAAAAGCACAAAAAATACACATTACCACTTAAACCTGTAAAGTTGACACCTCAGCAGTATAAAACCTTAAAATTACACATCATCACTGAAACCCTGTGGAGTTAGAAAACCTTTGTATAGTATAATAAAAGATAGGCTCATACTAGTTGAATTAGATGATGGCTATGTGTACCAGATAATTTATATTAATAGTTACACACACTCCATTTAATATGAAATTTAATATCAATTTAAATCTTTTAAAATTAAACTTACTATATACGCAATATAATTTATATCGTGAAGAGATGTTCGCATATAATTGAGGTGGGTAATAAGTGATAATCTTTATAATTAAATGATATTTTTAACTAATGAAAAACGATAAGGGTATTGTAATAATATGAGACGGTATCATACAACTATGTCTCTAAATTTATATAGTAACCTATTTTGAAATGATACTTTTTTATCCGATAAATTATTAAATTTTAAATGATACAATTTTCTAACTTCAAATAATACTAGACAAATACTATTATTTTACTCCGTATAATAGTCTTTTTACGAATATATCTTTATTATTAGAAAGAATAATAATTTGTTATTTAGACAATTTATAATAAGGATAATAAGAATGATGACATATTGATTTCGGAATTCTCATTTTTTTTTATCTTGATTTATGTAGTGAGAAAAAAAAATTATCAATTTATTTTATTAATACCACAACTACTCTTTAAGTCCTACCCTTCTATTATCTTCAATATCATTATTATTAATTTCTTTTATTCATAACATTAACAACTTTCAGATTTGTTTATAGTCATTGGCCTCCGTTTCACTAGTTCAATGATCTATAATCTCATTGATGGGTACACTATTCATAGTTTAATTATTTTAATCATTTAAAAGATTGCGGTATCTACACCTTAATTATTTAAACTAAAAATATATCATCAATTTGTTAGATTCTTGAATTAACATCCAGCTCTTTAAATGTAGTATATTGATGTATTATTATTTTTTCTCGATCTTCACGTCAGGCATTTGACATCACACAAGGGGACTATTGAATAAGGACTTCCCCATGAAAAAAAAAAAGTTTTTTGGACACCACGTCTAGGGCTGGGCAAAAATTTTTGAAAACCGTAAAAACCGCCCTCACTGAATTGTACCGTACCGTAATATACAATTATTTAAATAAATCTCAATTTATAATTTAAGAAAAAACCGCACCGCACTTTATGGTGCGGTTTCATTTTTATAGTCGAAACCGCACCAACCGTACCGCTAGTTTTTATTAGTATTATATTATATTTATACATGTTAGTATTTAAATAGTTTAATAATTACTCATTAGTTATTCACTACTCCTATAAAGAAAATTCTAATAATGTTGTTGTCTTTATCTTCACTCTTACCATATATGTGTCATAACTTCTATTCTTCTTACTTCGATGGAGCACTTCTTATCTTTATTATTTCTCTCATACATCCATGTAGAATCCCAACTATATTCAACAGTCTAACCTCCTATGTATTGTTAGATCAAGGTTGCAAATATTTTCACATGACTATAGATTTCTTTTTATGTATTAATGTAAATGAGATCACCTATTATATTTATAAGTTTCATCACATATTCTACATATTAAAATGTTTGTCATGTGTTATTATCATGACTAAATTATCGTCATATATACAAGGATGTAATGATCATTACTTATGGTATAGGTTTTTATATTAGAAAATAAGTTGTAAAATACGAAGTGTACAATTATAAAATAAGAGATCCAGATCGATATTTATGTAGACTAATCTATTAATAAAATCGCCAAACCGCACCAAAACCGATCGAAACCATTTAAAACCGCATAATCAATATTACTTTAATAACCGCAGTTTAAACTTGATTACTAAATCGAACCGTATATGACAATGCAATTTAAATTATATAAAAAAAACCGCATAACCGCACTGTGCACACCCCTAACCACGTCAGCGCCACGTCAAAATTAAATAATCCCTATCTCCAAAACATAACTCTTTCCCAACAATAAAATCAAAAAGTAATTTTTTTCGTAGGACCCACCAAATTTTATTTTATTCTCATTTAATTGATCAAATATATTTATCTAATTCTAAATAAATGATAAATAATTAAAAATATTTTATTTTTATAATATTTAAGAAAAATTCGAAAAAAAAAGAGTTGTTCCCTCTTTCAAAATATTAAAGAATATTTTTATTCCACTTGAACAAAATTATAATCCCTCTCATAAAATATATTTTTATTCCACGTTAAAATTTATTTTCAGAAATGAGAAAAGGAAAAAAGAAATAAAATGAAAAAAAGGAAAGATTTTAACATAAATGAGAAAAGGAAAAAAGAAATAAAATAAAAAAATAAAAAAAGAAAAGAAGATGAGATGGGCGATAGCAGCAGGGGCCCACAGTGTAGATGTTTTACTCGCGTGTGAAAGACACTTGCTCCGCTGTTGTGGGTGAGTTGCACACTCTTCTCTCCCACTCTCACCCAAATGAAAAAACTTGGGTTTTATTCATAAACCTAACAAAAAATCTCACACCCCTCCCAATGATAAAAACCTCTCACTTGAAGTTTTTTGAAATTCTATCTCATCAAAAAAAACCTCCCATTGGGGGAGGCCTAATATCATGAGCGATAAATTTGCCAACAACTCACTACTAATTAATACATGTCACATGGTTAGTCTTCAGAAGAGAAAACCAATACTTTAAACTATTTAAGGACTTGAACTAAATTTTGAAAAGCTAAATTGATATATATATATATATATATATATATATATATATATATAAATAGTATGCACACGGATACGATTTAGTTGATTCATTCCTAGTCAATTTGGAGTATTAACTTAAAATAAATGAATATTTTCGATACAAAGTCTAAAAAAAAATAATTTGATTCATTCATACTCAATTTGGAGTATTAACTTAAAATAAATGAATATTTTCGATACAAAGCCTAACATAAATAATAAACTATTTATTTGAAGTCTGATGGAGTGTTTGGTCGACGGGTGTGGAGGAGGGAAATGCAAATGGAATAATAAAATGTTGTTTGTTTGAAGGATATGAAAGTAAGCGGCTCGGATTCTCTGTGCCATTTTGGTACATCATCTCATGTGCAGAAACGTTGGATGGACGACACGTAGGAGAGAGGAAACTATACCCTAATTCTTAAATCCTAGGGGCAATGGTTGGATTTAATTCTCCTCTTACGTGTCAAGCACTTAATGCGTGACACATGAGATGATGCACGAAAAAGGCGCAGAAGCTCCTGTTTGAAAAGTAAGCACAGTAAATTTGATTCCTCAAAATCTCTACACCTGTTAATCAAATTTTTAATAATAATAATTTTTATTATAAATTATAAATAATGAAAAAATCATTTTCTGTTATAAATAGTAAAATTTCTTTCAAATAGAAATTAAATTTGTAAAAGTTATAAATCGATTCTTATAAAATTTGATCATACCAAACATAATCAATAGCTATGATAGTCATTCCTTACCCTCAACCAAACAACATAATTATAAAAGATAAACCCATTACCCATTACCATTCCTTATTACTATCACTATTATTCTTATTCCGATTCATTCCAATAAACCAAACGCCCCCTAAATTATTTTGTAATTGTTTTGCTTTCTAATTGTTTTACGTATAATTAATTCATGCACCACGTAAAAAATTATCAAGCATGCTCAATTAACTTGCTCATGTTGCATTTCACGCATTGGAACAATATACCTAACATGTTCAATTAATTTGCTCATGTCACATTTCACGCACTGGTTGAAGATTTACACAACACTTACACTTGGCCTTTTTTTTCTTTTTTTTTTTCTTGTTGATATGTGTGGTATTCTTGATCTATAAAATTGATATAATTTGTTGTTGGATGAGATTAGATCAATAGTTGAATTAAGAAAATTATGTTATTTGATGGTGGCTGGAGTTGGTTGGATATTCTCAATTGGTGTTTAGTTGTAAGGTTTTTTTAGTTCTAAATAACTTTTTTAGAAAAAGACACCAAAATAGCGAAGTTAAAATTGTTATGTATGTGAGTGGGAGATTGAGATTAGAAATGAGAGAGTAATTTAGTTTGTCGGGTAACTTATCATAAACTTTGTTCTAGTATATTTTATTATCAATTAAATTTTATATGTATATGGATATAAATATTTGATCAAACATTTAAATCGATATCTGTAAATTTATACATTTCTTATTTACTTCTCATTAAATGATTGTTATATTTGATGGTATCTTGAATCGTTATATTCAAGCACTTATAATCTGCTTGTGGACTCATCAATTAATCAATTGTGAAAAATAATCTTTGGCATCTCAAAAGTCAATAGTCCAAGTGTCCAAAAGACTATTAACACAACCAATAGTAAACATGCACGTGGCGAATATGATATTTCATTTTGGACAAATAATTCAATAATTTTCTTGGTTCCAAGAAAACCACACCATTCTTATTACCAGCCACCAAGTTGCCAGCACTTCTTACACCCACTCTCTCTCTAAAAAATGGTAGATAAGATCCAATAGTTTTCCTGCCCGTTTCATTGCTTCTCGTTTCTCTCAACCCATTTTCCGGAAAAAATTATAAAAGCAAATATTTCTTGAAAAATAGGAAAAGTACAACCCTTTGTGCTATAGAAAAGGAAAGCGAAAATAAATTAAAAATCCGAACTTCTTGTATTCTTTGTGCTCCACTCAATTTCTTGCTACTTGTACACAACACAAAATCAATACGGGTTACTTGGTTTGAAGTTTAACTTCCACTTCTCTTCCTTGTCCGAAGGGTGAATACCCATTGGCATTTTCTAACTTTTTCTTTGGCTAATCATTCGATTCTTATTGCTGTGGATTCACTAGCTAGGTGGGTCTCTGTGAAATGAGAAATTGCACAGGTTTCTGAAGTGGGTTCTTGATTTAGTACAAAATCTTGAACTTTTCTGTTTGTTTTGTGGGGATGATGTCATTGACTTGTAATAATCTGGAGTTTGGAAGAACAAGATTGGATTTTGCGGCATGTGGTTGCTCTTCCAACGCCTCTAGTAATCGTCCCTCTGTCAGAAATTATGGAAAAGGGCTGCTTAGGAATGTCAGTAGATGCTGCAGAGCTCGGAAAGTGTGGTGTTTCCGGCGGGATTCCGGTAGCTGCCGCGTGTTCTCCACCAAGACTCCGGAGGCTTTTCTCAACGGTAACTCCCCCCCCCTCCCCCCCCCCCCCCCAAAGTATGTATTATTATCAAGATTGAGTGTTGGAGTTTGTGATAGTTTTCTCACGTATTAGGAGTTGCAGCTGGTCCTCCTCCAGCTTTGGACTTAACAAAAGAGAGAAAGGGCCCTTCTTCATTGTCTGATATGTTTGAAGTTGTGTCTGAAGACTTAATTACACTCAACAAAAATCTACAATCGGTGAGTTTCTTGAATTTGTATCTATGAGAAGTGCTTTTTCTGAGATAAATGTGTCAAACTGCCATTAAGTTTATTTTGGGTGGGTGGATGAAGGGTGTTATAGAGCAGTTCTTGTGCCATTTTGGTGGTGGATGAGTCACACTGTTGATGTGGAGACAGCAACAAAATATACTATGTTAAGAAAGCATCATTATGTGGGAATTATTTGACTTTGTTTTCTCTTTTTGTGTCAGTCATGTAACTAGTGCAATTGATGATATATAAAGTGCAATAGATGATATCAATAGATGATGTGGAGTGAATCTTAATATAAGTAGAACCAATTTATGTGAGGTGGGATATGTTTTTTAATGGTGAAATTATGGGATTTATGCAAGGCATGCCACATATGGAAGTTATGGATTTGTCCTCAATTTTGGTTGATTAATCATCATATCGTGACGTCATGCTTTTGCATCACGTCATGCTTAACATCAATGGCAGTTTTATTGAGATATGGAATTATGTTCATTTCTTTTTCATTGTAAATGAAAATTAATCTATTGAGTAATGTGGATGTGGCTAGATAGGGTTTGGCTCTTGAGTGATGCATTGGAGAGCCTTGAATTAAAGTACCAATGCAAATGCATCATATGTGAAATGGATTCAATGTTGATTGCTTAATATTGGAGAAAGAAACTTGAACTATCCAACTGATGATGTTACTATTTTTGATGTTACTATTTTTAGTTGTTGCTTAAACTGTTAAACAAGTCTCATTGTGTTTTAACTAAACTAACTAATGATGAAATTAATTTTCAGATTGTTGGTTCAGAAAACCCTGTATTAATGTCTGCTGCTGAGCAAATCTTCGAAGCAGGTGGGAAACGGATGCGACCAGCTTTAGTTTTTCTGGTTTCGAGAGCGACATCAGAGATTGCTGGTTTGAAGTAAAGCAACATGATTCTCTCTTCATGTGTTATTCTTTTGAGATTTAAAGTCATTTAATTTGTTAATCTTTTATGGTTCAGGGATCTTACCAAAGAACACAGAAGGTTGGCTGAGATAATTGAGATGATCCACACTGCAAGTTTGATTCATGATGATGTAATAGATGAAAGTGACATGAGGAGAGGTTAGGCTTCATAAAACACATTATCAAACTTTCTGTTCCTTCCGAGCATTTTCTTGTCTGATTCTTCTTCTTTCAAAGTTTCATATTTATATCTGAGTTGGGTTTCTATAATTCTAAACAAAACTATTGTGATGAAAATTATGATCTACCATTCCAAACCTTAATCACACACAATAGAACTGTCGACACACATTTCGTCTGCCTTTGTGACAGACAATACAGTGGGAATGTACTCTTGTTTTTCATTAGCATTGTTTGCTACTCTTGTGTGTTTAAAGTAACCAGCTTACAACCCTCTTCAAATGTTCCTAGATAATGAACAGTGTAGCCCAAATTCGAAAGATTGATAAGAAGAATTGGAAGAACAGATCTTGCTTGAGCAAATGATGATTATTATGATCTTATTTTAAAGTATTTTGAGTTACATCTCTGCCATACTACTTGATTTCAGGAAAAGAAACTGTCCATCAATTATATGGAACAAGAGTTGCTGTTCTTGCTGGTGATTTTATGTTTGCTCAATCATCATGGTACCTTGCGAACCTCGAGAACCTTGAAGTTATAAAGCTTATCAGTCAGGTATGTCGAACTCAGCTCGTGAAGTTTTACTGAACAGTGAAAAGTTCTCAGCAAAGTATGTATAACAAGATAGTACTAATATTTTAACTTAAAGATGTTAAAGTTTTATCCTTTTCAATAGGGAATAAATTTATAGGAACATTCTTACCCATTTCTCATGTACAAAACCAAGATTCATCTTTGTAGGGGTGGGGTGGATTTGCTACAATAGTTTGGTGTTGTTCAAGTTGAGAGCCTAAATCAAGTGTATGAATGGCATTGCAGGTCATTAAGGATTTTGCGAGTGGTGAAATAAAGCAAGCGTCGACTCTGTTCGACTGTGATGTTCAACTTGATGAGTACTTGATCAAGAGTTACTACAAAACAGCCTCCTTAATAGCTGCTAGCGCCAAGGGGGCCGCCATATTCAGTGGCGTCTCTGGCGATGTCAGCGAGCAGATGTACCAATATGGTAAGAATTTAGGTCTGTCGTTTCAAGTTGTTGACGACATACTGGATTTCACTCAGTCAGCTGAACAGCTGGGCAAACCTGCTGGGAGTGACCTGGCTAAAGGAAATCTGACTGCTCCAGTGATATTCGCCCTCGAGAGAGAGTCTAAACTCCGAGACATCATTGAAAATGAGTTCTGTGAGACGGGCTCTCTCGAGGAGGCCATTGACATTGTCAAGAAATGCGGGGGGATCGAGAGGGCGCAAGAACTGGCTCAAGAAATTGCTGATCTAGCCATTAAGAGTCTTCACTGTCTACCCCCAAGTTCTTTTAGGCAATCACTTGAACAAATGGTGAGCTATAATTTGGAACGAATAAAGTGAAGTCGTTCGTATAGAGTTTACCGTTGAATTAATTCTCGATCGAGTTCTACCGATCGATCCATAACCGGAGGTGGTTCCATCTGAAGTGTTTGCAGATGGTTTCAAGTGAAAGGTGGTGATAAGAAGCAGATTGTGGTTGTATATTTATAGGCAATCTTGAACAATGTTGCTGTTAGTTTTTATATGGTTATTGAGGTCATTTTCTTGACAATGGCCTAATAGGTAACAGTGAAATTCAATTCTTGTTATATATACACACATGTTCTTCATTATATGATAAGCGAATAATGCTAAGCATGACTTCTGTTTATAATTATGTAGTATTGATGGAAGTTAACTATTTCATCTCTAATCTTTCTTCTATATTTATCTTTTGGTTGCTAGAAATGATCTATTATTGGTTTCTTGGATGGGATATAAATTTTCAATAGTACTTCGGCTGAATACTAGTATTAAATTTGGATTGCAATGCCATTAGTATTTTCAAGAAGATATTTAAGTGGTATAGCTCAAGTGGCAGAGGGGAGGGTGGAAAGGTCTTCCAACTGAGCTTGGTTGTTGCAGGGTGGGGGTTCGAATCCTGCCTTTGGTATGGATTTGGCCCCTTGCAAGCACAAGTTTAACCGTGAGCCCTCTCTATAAGTCACTTGAGGCACATCCTGCGATTTACCTCCTCCACCAATCCCCAGGGCATGGACGGTGGGGCCCCTAATGGTGGGGTAAACAATTAAGAAGATATTTAAGCGGTCAGGATATAATATTTTTAGAAAATAATTTATTGTAATTATTTTCTTACGTGATTCTACCATTAAAACAAGTGGGAGGTGGAATTTTTATTTTTATTTTTCTGAAAAGGAAACCAATGTTCTTCATTTCCTATGTGTTAATACACAGAAAACTATCATTACAATAAAAAATCTTAATAAAACTATCATAAAAAAATATAGTAAACTAATTACTTTACTTGAAACAACGTATTACATTATTTTTTAAAATTTCTTTTAGGTCATTAATAAGAAAAGTGATGAAAAATATTTATTATGCCCATATTAATTAGCTCGGGGAGCGTGCCCACTGGCCCAAGCCCAATATACACAGGGTTAGAAAAGACTTTTCGCTATCATAATTTCTCTTATTATATCCGAGGGAGGATTCAGGGTTTCATTATTGCCTTTGAGAGAACAAAGGCGCGCCGCCGATCGAGGCGCTCTTGTTCCGTTGCCGGCATAAACTCACCGTCGGAGTTCTCTCCAGATTTCAACTGAAGGATTAACTCTTCTTTTGATCTGCAGAAGCTCTCACACTTATTCTTTCTTTGATCTACGCACTGTTAGATATCTGATTTAGGGTTTATTTTTTGGCTGTAATTTTTGGATTGGCCGTTCCAATGGGCTCCCAATGATAATGTGCGAAGCTCTATTTCACCCGGCCTACATTGACGATCAACTTAATTTTCTGTTGACTGGTGATCTCTAATTTGAACACGTTTTTATTCGTGTTTTGATTCTGGGAAACTGCCCTACATTTCATCGCTCTGTTTTCGTTTTGACTTTGTGGATTTGGGATGTTTCCCTGATATCTTTAGGTTTTTATCTTTCATCTCCCACTCTCATAAAAATGCAGTTATATAACAATCATGAGTAAAAGATTACTAGAGCTATAATGATAGACTGTTATTCAAGTAGTTAATCTATAAAAGAGGTTTAAGATAAATAACAATTAATCCTTGGCCAATGTGAGTATGTAACTACATGACGAGTAATAAGAAATAATAAAGTTTTTTAAGGTGGTAAGAGTAAAATAAGAAAGTGTAGGAGTGAGCTTAAAGTTGAGATTACCATGAATTTTACAATGAATCGAATCTATCTTCTCTGGCTGACTCTTAATGGGATAAAAAAAATCCGTTGAAGGAAATGCGTTTGCTTATTTTTGCTACACTCAAGATATAAGTTTCAATGGCAAATTTTTCATCATAAGTGTATTACTTATTTCACACCTGGTTACGATGAAATCCGAAGCTGTGTGTTGGTGCTAATGCAATTACTATTAATTTAGATGATTTCTTAGGTATCAATCTTTCATCCCACTTTCTGATTGAAAATGGAAATTTGTTTTAAATTATTGAGTAGTTTTGGCGTTGATGGTTGAGCTAGAAGAAAACATCGGACAGCTTATCTAGAGCTATGTAAAATTTTTAAGAGCTATATCCTAAAACTGATTTTAAAGTTTTTGTAATTTTAATTGCTGTTCATCAAGAAAGTTTTGAATCGGTTAGGATTTACATCTGACATCCCAAATACAGTATATAAAAAAAACTTTAATATTGTTAGTTCAATGAATTTGTTCAACCATAATTAATATCATTACCTTTCTATCCTAAGAGGATTAACAAAAGTACAATCATTAGTTTAAGATTACTTGAGCTGTAAATCTTCTATGAAGTTGTTAATGAGAGACTACTCTTACAAATAATTAATTAATAAAAATAAAAGAATAAATTTGTAAAGTGGTGGAGCAAAATATGAAAATACTTAGGAATTGAACTGAAATTTGAGATTGCCAAATGAACTGATTCTGTCTTATTTAATTCAATATCCATGTATCAGCTTATTTTTGCTACTCTTAAGATAGAAGTTACATTGAAAAATTTTCAACAGAATTGTGTTCTTTCACGCTATGGTAAATGGTTATGACGTAATTCAAAGCTGTATCTTGACATAAATATGCACTGGATTAAAGCTTATGCAGGATCATTGGAGCACCGAACTGGGGTTGCAGAGTCATAATCGGAAATGGGGCGTGGCGGTAAGACGGCGACAACTCAAACGAGAAGCGCTGTAGCATGAGTGCTAATGCCATTTTTGCCTCTATCATAGCAAAGTTTTGGCCAACGCAGACTCGGGAGGCCTGAGCTGAATGGTATGAAGGAGAATTGGGTGTTTGCAGCACTTGATACTCCTTAAGAAAATCTCTCCGGTCTGAATTCGTTCACATCATCACCCCAAATCTGGCGGTCGTGATGTAGGAGGCCTATGAGCAGAGTGAACTCTGCTCCTGCTGGTATGATCACACGTCCTAGTTTCACCGTCTTTGTAGCTGCTCGAATAATAATTGGTGCTGGTGGATATATCCTCATAACCTCTTGGAAATTCATTGTTACCTGTGTGCACATACATTAGTTCTTGTTGGATAAGCATAATAACTTCATATCTTGTTTGATAATACTGTTTTGTTTTGTATGTTATTTTGTCAATGCATACCACCATGTTTCAACTTATATTTGATGATGGGTGTTCTTTGAGAGAATTTAAGGATGGATGAAGAAAATCTTACAGTTTTAAGCTGGCTTAGACCATCAACAGTAGGTTCTTTCTCTCCAAAAACTTTGAAAATCTCTTCTCGTGCACGATCTTGCCAATTTTGATGTTTGCTTAGCATTACCAGAGTCCAGACCAGCAAATTTGAAGTGGTTTCTGACCCAGCAAAGTAGAATAATTTGCACTCTTCAATCACATCATCAATGCTTAATCCTTTTTTCTTGTTCCCCTGTTCTTGAATTTCTTTTGACATTAGATTCCATTAATATCCCCAATAAGTCATCCTTGATGATCTCTCCCCTTTCCATTGCCTTTTCTCGTTGGTCGATGATACCCTTTAGCAAGGATTGGATTTCTCTTTTGATGGCTTTCATTCTTCTATTTGCTTTGGTTGGGAAATATCTGTTAAACGAAATAATATATTAGCACAACTGTTATGTTATTTGATCTTGTTACATTTCTTTGTTTTATCAGGTATTTTTTCATCATATTCCATACATGGCATACAGCCCATATTTAAGAAAGCAACGTGGAACATCTCTTTTATAACCTACCCAAATTTGTTCCATATTGGGGTATATATAGATATTAGATAGCAATAGTATACCTCCATCCAGGGATAAAAAGGTACTGCAGGAGCTGCAAAATAAGCTTAACTTGTTCTTTCTGTAGCTCAAATATTCTTCTTCCCTCTTCATGACTGCGCCAAATGCTGTCCTGGAAATCACATCACCCGATAAATCTTCAAGATAAGGCCATATATCTATTTCCATTTTCTTTTCGTTACTAGAAACAAGACCTCCCATTTTTGTAGCATGTTCGAACAGCTTAAGTACATTGCTGTGGTATCATTTTCTGCGTAGTTAAAAGGCGTCTGTCAAGAAGATTAGCAGTGGTAATTGAGTTATATATTCTTGAAACAATACTTCACATTCAGGCAAAATATTTCTAGTACACTCTAGTAGCTTATGCCTATTTTATGTCTTGTGGCTAATGGCATATTTGGTTCATGACATATTTAAGGATATAAACAAGCTCTTACTTTCAACTTCTCCATATGGAATGCACTGTTGATGATTTTTCTGTGTGTAGCCCATTTATCATCTTCAAGAAACAGGAGCCCTCCCACAATGGTTTCGCCAATGGGGTCGGGACGTGGCTTTCTGAAAACACCAGGTTTCATGAGAATCTCCTTGATCAGCTCCGGATCAACAATATTTATCCTGGGTGAAGGGCCAAACCAGATGAAAGACTGCTTACCTGATGTCACACAAGACCTCAAATTATGGAAATAGCTAGATATAAGGTAAACTCAACAGTTCCTTTGCTGTAACTTACCATATTTGTGAATGATGCGGTGGTAAAATGGAAGAATATGCGACGGTACGTCGTCGGAAAGCTCTACTATTCTGGGCTGCTCTGTCTTTGCGGAGGCGATGAAGTATTTCATGTCCCCTATTATGAGTTTGTAGGAGTTCCCCTGTAGTCCCTGCGATCGCAGAAACTTCTCCAGCTTCTTAGGACCGAAACCAAGCCCAGTTTAGTAATTTCACTACTAGTATTATAGATGCAACTGCAAGTGTAGAAGCCATGACTGGCCAGAGTTTCAACTCCATTTTCATCTGCAGATTTCGAAATGAGACAACCTTAGGTGGGGGTATGAGAGAATAGAAACACTTTTTGGTTGATTGATTTAATAAAGTGGGCGTATTCTACTACGTAAATTTGTTTAACTATAATTGGCCTGGCATCAAGATGTATGACTGTGACAGCTCTTTTGGCTAATTCTCTATGTTAGTGTATGTTTGTCTGTCCCGATTCATTGTGCTGACATTTCGAATTAGTATAAAAATAATTCTTTCCAAGATTTTGTAATTACTCCTTCCATCTAATTAAGGATTGGTATCTAGAGTTGGTTTCTTGAGCTAATAATGTTTTTTTCTCGAAAAATCAAAGCTATAAATTATTATAATAAAATGTACTCCTTAATATTTATTAAAAGATACAACTTTTAAAAAACATTGAATTTGGGAGCAAGAATCCAGAAACAAGTAACATTTGTCCATTATTCAATGGGCAATTGTTAATTTTGAAATGTTGTTTTTCCTTTTACTCGTATAAACTAAATTTAAACGGATTACTTAATGGTATGATATTTTAGAGTATGATTTTATTTATAAAAAAATTTGGAATATTGTTAGTTAAATGAAGTTATTCCTAAATTTAAATGGATTTCTTATATTAAGAAATCCATTAAATGAGAAACGCTGTAGCCGATTCCTGAAGGGTATGACTCCAGAAAATCTCTCCGGTCTGAATTCATTAACATCGTTGCCCGAAATCTTGCGGTCTTGATGCTGCTGGTATGATCGTACTTCCTAGTTTCACCGTCTTTGTAGCTTTGCGAACAAGAATTGGTGCTGATGGATTTTTTAGGTTAATGAATTTTTTAATGGAGTGAAATCTTCTCTTGTTTCTCTACATTCCACAAACCCTACAATTCTACATCTCTTCTCCGATTAATGTTTTCTGCTAAATTGAAGACTTCACTTATTTTTTACTGCTTTGCTTACTTGTTTTTAGAATTTTTAGGAATATTTATTTTTTGGTGTGAGATTTTCATTTACTCTTACTAAAATATAAAATAAACACCTGCAAAAATGGATAACTTAATAGTGGATGGAGATGGAGCATGTATTTTTTAGTATACGGTACAATTCTTCCTCTCTATCATCCAAGAGAAATTAGAGAATTGACTAAAGTAGAATCATGAATTTAATTTTACTTGCGCTGTAAATGTTTTTATGAAGTTGCTAATGAGAACTACTGTTGCAAATTATATTAAAAAAAAAAGAATAGTAAATTTGTACTGTGGTAGAGCAAAATAAGAAAAATTTAGGAAATGAACTGAAATTTGAGATCACCAAATGTATCAGCTTATTTTGCTACTCCTATGATAGAAGTTTCAGTGAAAATTTTCGACAGAATTTTATTCTTTCACACTATGGTACATGATTATGAACAAAGCTGTATATTGACATAAATGTGTAATGGATTAAAGCTTATGCAGAATCATCGGAGCGCCAAACTGTGGTTGCAGAGTCATAATCGGAAACGGGGCGTGGCGGTACGACGGCGACAGCTCAAATGAGTAGCGTTGTAGCATGAGTGCCAATGCCATTTTTGCCTCCATCATAGCAAAGTTCTGGCCAACGCAGACTCTGGGGCCCGACGCGAATGGTATGAAGGAGTATTGGGTGTTTGCAGCATTTGCTACTCCTTCAGCAAATCTCTCCGGTCTGAATTCGTTAACATCGTCGCCCCAAATCTTGCGGTCGTGATGCATGAGGCCAATGAGCAGAGTGAACTGCACACCTGCTGGTATGATCATGTTTCCTAGTTTCACTGTCTTTATAGGGGCTCTTACAATAAAAGGTACAGGTGGATACATCCTCAAAACCTCGGAGAAAATCATTGTTACCTGTGTGCATATATATTAGGCCTGCTTGATAAGCATATTATTGGTTTCATCTGTTGACTGTTATGTTATCATTGCATACCACTATGTTTGTATGGAATTCAAGAATATCTTACTGTTTTAAGATGGCTTAGTCCATCATCTGTAGGTTCTTTCTCCCCGAAAACTTTGAAAACCTCTTCTCGTGCACGATCTTGCCAATCCTGATGTTTGGCAAGCATCACCACAGTCCATACCAGCAAATTTGAAGTGGTTTCGGAGCCAGCAAAGTAGAATAGTTTGCACTCCTCAATCACATCTTCAATGCTTAATCCCATCTTCTTGTTACCCTTTTCTTGAATTTTTTTGAGACTGGATTCCATTAATGCCCCCAGTAAGTCATCCTTGATGATTTCTCCCCTATCCATTGCTCTCTCTCGTTGGTCAATGATGCCCCTTAGCAAGGATTGAATTTCTCTGTTGATGGCTTTCATTCTTCTATTTTCTTTGGTTGGAAGATAGCTGTTACACGAAATAATATATTACTTCTGTTATATATTATTTGTCTAATCTGGTATTTTGTTGTGACATTCCATACATTCTTTCCATATTTTAGGTATTACATGTCAGGGAGAAAAGCAAAAATACCCACTTTTTTAAGTTCAAAATCATTGCCACCCCATCAATTAGCTTGATAGCAAATCTACCAAATGTTACATTTTTGCACCAAAATACCCTAAAAAGGCCACACCACCTTTTTAATAGTTTAATTGTTCAGAGTCAATTTCCCCTACACAGGATACTAACACCATATCCGAAATCGTCATTATAGCACCGGATGTTGGATTTGGTATCAGTCATGCTGTCGGAACCCCGACACATGATACCAAACATTTTCCCTTTCCTTTAGTTATCATTTTGGTAAAAAAAGTCTAAATTAAAGTTTTGGTGACAATGATTTCACTTTGCAAATTTGGTAATAGTGTACCTAAATCCAGGGATGAAGATGTACTGCAGGAGTTGCAAAACAAGCTTGACTTGCTCTCTCTGTAGCTCAAATATTCTCCTTCCTTCTTCATGAATACTACCAAAAGCCGTCTTGGAAATCACATCACCAGATAAATCTTCCAGGTAAGGCCACACATCTATTTCCAGTTTTTTCTCGTTGCTAGAAAACATCTCCTCCCATTTTCGTAGCATGTTCGAACAGCTTAAGTGCATAGCTGGAATCATATTCTGCAAAGATAAAAGGTCATAATCCCTGTCAAGCATGATATAACCAACTGAGTCACACATATATACATATTCTTGAATTGATGTTTTACTTTCAGCTTCTCCATATGGAAAGCACTGTTGATGATTTTTCTGCGTCTGGTCCATTCATCTTCTTCAAGAAAGATTAGCCCTCCCACAACGGTTTCGCCAATGGGGTTGGGACGTGGCTTTTGATAAACGGCGGGTTTCGCAAGAATCTCCTTGATCAGCTCAGGATCAGCAACATTTATATTGGGTGAAGGTCCAAACCAGGAGAAAGACTTGTTACCTGATTTCACAGAAGGGGTCAAATTATGAAAAATATCGACATATAAGGTATGTTTCATTACCATAACTTACCATATTTGTGAATGATGTTGTGGTAAAATGGAAGAATATGCGAGGGGACATCATCGGAGAGCTGTAGTATTCTGGTTTGCTCTGTTTTTGTTGAGGTGATAAAGTCTTTCATGTCCCCCATCAAGAGTGTGTAGGGGTTCCCCCGTAGACCCTGCGACCTCAGGAACTTCTCCAGCTTCTTTGGTCTGAACCAAGCCCAGTTTAGTAATTTCACTAAGAGCATTATAGATGCAACTGCTAGAGTAGAAGCCATGACTGACCAAAGCTTCACTTCCATTTTCGACTTTGGATTCGAAATGAGGAAACCTTATCTGGGCAATGAGAGGATATAATCTTTTCTTTTTTTTCCACTTGCTTTTGGATCCCCCATGTGCAAACATGTATATATTGACATTATAGTGGTGTATACAGAAGATTTTTTACCATATCAAATACTGTTATTTTATCTAAACTTTTATGTAGATGTTTGGCGTATTGTTATACAATTAAAATTCAGTATATCTAATTAAGTACATAAAAAAAGTGTATTGTTATATACTTAAAATTCATTATACCTAATTAAGTACATAAAAAAAGTGAAAGATAACTATGCTATCAATTCCAATAAAAAATAAATTCATAATAAGAAAAATATACGACAAATAATTAAATTAAGTAATAGTATAAAATATTATACAATTCATCTCTAAATATTAACAAAAATATATTAAATGATAAAGAGTATTAAGTATTTTCCTATTCTATCCATTTAATAATCTATAAAAGATAAAAATGTAAGGCAATTTATGGTATGGACCTGGGTGCACCTAAAGATAGGGTGCACCCACATACAAATATAAACAAAAATATATACAAATAAGAGTAAAAATGTATACAATTTAATTGTTAATTTTTTTAATGAAAAATTGTATATAATATTCAATAAAATATTATACACATATGGATGTTAATTTTTTATTGAAAAATTAATGTGAAAAAAGTATACAATTATTACAAAACACGTATACAAAATAGAATAATATGCATACAAAATAGAATAAAAAGGTATACACATATGTGTACTCTTGCACCCGGATGTACCCAATATACACTCAAAGTAATTATTATTTTAAAACACATGTAGAGGTTAATTACACTTACATGTTTCATTTTTTTTATAAATATTTTATTATTAGCCCATCTCATAAAGTTGATTAATTTTTTTTCTTGACCTACACTTTGTACCATAAATATATATTTATATATAAATAAATACTCACTCGGTCTCACACTATTCTTCACGTTTATAAAACGTTTATTGTTCCATAAAGTTTAAGAAAATGCTTTTTTCTTTTCAAAAATTTTTAAACTTTTGAAGTATTTTAGTAATTTAAGTAATAAATAAAGTGTAAATTAAATGTTATGAGGGTGTAAGAAAGAGATGACAAATCTGAAATCAAATTACTTTTGAAGTTATTAGATAATTTTTATTTATTTATTTATTTTTATGTGAATAATTGTGTGGAATAAATAAATAAAAATAATGTAGAGTGTTCGGTGACACAGAATATATGTTTAGCATTAGTTAACTTCATGTCTGTCATTGCCACCATATGTTATTTCCTTTGTTCAACAACCATTTCTGTATACTCAAAATTTTCCATATTTCAGCAACCTTTTTTTACCCTCAACATCTACTCTGACTTTTAAATGGATTTAATTTATTTTACTATAATACTAATCAAAATCTTTTTTAATTTACTTATAATCCGAAGACAATTCAATCATTTTTCCTCGTTCTTGGCCAACCGAAAACCAAGCAGTACTCTTTTTTCTTAAATTTATCAATTACCTTCCTAGTTCTATATATAGGAAGAACAATAATTTATGTGAGAATTTTTTGACCGAATCCATTTCGTAAGATGAAATAGAAGAGGCAACATTATTGAATATGGTATATTGCATTTTAATTAAAAATGACAACCATTCAGTTGAATCATTTTAACAACTTATTATAGGATGGTTCATGATGAGAAATAATATATTTCACGTGAAAATTGATAATTAATTAAGAAAAAGTGAAACGATTTCATCAGATAGTCCACTTACGTACGAATCGAAATAGTATATTTTAATTATAAATTGGAATTTTATCCATTCAGACCTGAAAAATGAGTAAACTATCAATTTGGGGCTTGAATTATGTTTTTTATCGATTAAGGGCTTGAATTATGTCAAACTATCAATTTAGGGCCAGAACTTAGGCCCTAAATTGATAAAATAGGAGATAATATTTGACAAATTCAGGTCTTGGATTGATAGTTTTACATATTTAAATTCTTGAATTGATAAAAAAATGATTTAGGTCCCGAATTGATAGTTTACCCATAATTCGGGCCTTGAATTGATTTTGAGATACGAAAGTTTTATTTTATTAATACGTGATCGAAAAAATATGAAATTACCGAAAAATGACAATTTGTTAAAAATTATTTAAAAGTGATTATATAAACTTACTACATAATTAACATGTTGTTTTGATAATAAAAATAAATTGTAAAATATTTAAAAAAGGGAAATTACATATATAAAAAATTAATTATTTGTTATTGAACCATTTAAATGATTTTATTATCCAAAATGATTGTTCCATGTTTTGGGGACCTTAAATCGAATGAAAAAAATATTTTAGGTATCGTTTTGATATTAAACTTATTTTTAAAATTTTAAATAAAAAAGCTCAGTTTAATAATTTACTGTACTTAATTTTAAGTTACGGTTGATTTTGTGTCGTTGTGTTGAACATCGGATTTCTTTTACGCATTTGAATCGAAACGATGTCTTATTAAGCTTTTTAATGTTGTGGAAGTATTTATGAAAGCGTTGTACGTAGAATCTCTATGGTCTTCATCCTTTCTAATTTTTTTTATTACAATTGTACTTAAAATTAATATTATATTCTAAGAATCAAAATAAATGTTAAAACCTAGAGATAAAATAGGTTATAAAAAATACTTATATACTTTGTGGACGAGTTTTTAGTAAGGTTGAAAGTATATTATATAAAAAGTAAATATTTTATTAAATAATACTAATAATATATGGGTCCACGGAATTATCAACTCATATTATAAATTAATTATATTATTTGAAAAGTTTGTTTTTCCAGAAGAAAGGGACACATGCAATATGAGTTGTCAGAATTGGAGAGATGCGTGCATGACAATTAATGGGAGTATTTAATTATTATCGTTTTGAATTTTCTATAACGTTTTAATATACTATTATTTTTGTATTACCTAGTGAGATGAATATATAAGGGCATTGAATAATCTCATATTTGTATATTAGCCGACAAATGCAAGGGAGAAAATATTAAACCTTTCATTTTAGGATTTATATTTTTTTTAAGGTATAGTTTTTTTTTTCATTTATGTAATATTCATTAAAAAGTTTGCAATAAAAGATATAAACCCCAAATAATAATAATAAAACTATAAAGAAAGAAAAATATAAATTCTAAAGTAAAAAAATAATGATATATAATTGGTACTCTTTCTTCTCTTTTAACATGTCATTCATGATGGAACGAAAAATACGGATGAACGTACTATAATTTGCTGAATTCTGAATTTTAAATTTGCAATAATATTTTACTCAAAACAATGTTTCTACATACTACAGCTCAATTCTCATATAAGAATTTGGGTTTTGGATTACAACGTAGTGCTAGAATTGTGAAATATTTAGAAGGTTAGTATATTGTGCTCTATTTAGAATGTTAGTATATTGTGATCTCTTGGGTCCCATAAATTGTGCACGTATTCTACTATACGGAAATTAAAAAAAGTTCTTTTTTTATATATAAAGATGTGTAAAGTTATTAGAATGTGTGTAAAAATTAAATATTTTAGATAATTTAATAAAAAAAAGTGTAAAATTGTTGGGATCGATTTGTGTAAAAAATGAGTAATATTATAATGTATTTTTTCTATTTTTAAAAATGTGTATAAGTATTGAGACGAATAAAAAAAAGTGTATAGTAATTAATGGGGCGGAGACAGTATATATGTTATATTTTGCTGACAAGAAATCAATAAAATGTACCACTTCTCGTTATTTTTTGAGATAGTCTCCGAAACATGAATTCAAGTATGAAAATGAATCAATGATATTAACGTAAACACTAAAATGAGTTATGAAGTTGTTGTTAACTGGTTGATATAAATACATATTAAAATATTATTTATCTCACCCCATTATATACATTTTAAAATATTATATACACTTTAAAATTGTTGGGATCGATTTGTGTAAAAAATGAGTAATATTATAATGTATTTTTTCTATTTTTAAAAATGTGTATAAGTATTGAGACGAATAAAAAAAAGTGTATAGTAATTAATGGGGCGGAGACAGTATATATGTTATATTTTGCTGACAAGAAATCAATAAAATGTACCACTTCTCGTTATTTTTTGAGATAGTCTCCGAAACATGAATTCAAGTATGAAAATGAATCAAATATATTAACGTAAACACTAAAATGAGTTATGAAGGTGTTGTTAACTGGTTGATATAAATACATATTAAAATATTATTTCTCTCACCCCATTATATACACTTTAAAATATTATATTTCTTAATCCAGGTGCATAAGGTGAACGGACTTATAAGATGACGGTATATAGACGTAAAAGGAAAATGATGACGGAAAAACACTAAAGTCAGTTATAAAGGTATACATAGACGTAAAGGAAGGCAATTAAAGATTTGGAATTTGAAGGATTAAATTTTTAATATAATTTTGAATTTTCATGAATGATCATATATAGTCTTTGTTTTGAAAATTTTGAGACAGGTGTTTCAAACTTCGTCGTCTTGGTTGAAGATTTAGTGCTATGTTTTGTCTTGTTAAGAAAATAGGTGAAACTTTTTGCTAAAGTAGGTGCGTATGTTTTTATTTATTTATTTTATTATGTACATTAAAAAATGTAATATTTAATGTGTAGATAAATAGAGACATATAATATTTAATGTATAGTGATTAGTTATATTAATATTGTTTATAGTGTGATATATTAATTTTTTTTGTGTGAATCTCACTTACCAAAAAGAAAAATGTAAATTTATATTAAGACATATTAAAATAATAAAATTCACCTCTTTCACAAAAATACGGAGGGAGAATTAATAATACCTCATATGCTTTGAAATTATTTTGAACTATACGTATCACATCTTCATTTCTATTTAACCTAAACACTCTTTATTAATAAGAATACAGTAAAATAAAATATTCCCTCCTCGACAAGTATTTATTTTGTCATTTTGATTGTTCATTTTAAAAGTATTCATTTTTCTTTTTTAGTAAAAGGAACTCACATAGCCTATCATTCATTACTAATACAACTATCCACTTTATATAAAATAATACTCCGTAATACTTTTTAATCACGTGCAAAAAGCTTATTACTTATTATTAATACAACTACACATTTTATATAAAATAATAATACTCCTTAATTCACGTAAAAAAAATAAAGGGAGAGTCTTAAGTAAGACCATCTCACAGTGAGATTATTTTATACTATTTTAAGTTATCACTTTTTATTAAAAATGTTATAATTTTTTTTTAAAACATGTTGTCATTTTTTATTGATAAATATTCTAAATGGTTCATGAAATACACATTAATCACCTTTTATCAATTGAGTATCATTTTTTAATAAAAATGTTATTATATTTTTATCCATCTTACAGAAGCCTTTCCATAAAACGGTCCCACATAAGCCATGGGATGGTTTTGAAAAATTTGGGACAATTTTGAAAAATTTCAGGAGTTATGAGACGATTTGCGACGAAAAATTAATTTTGGGACAATTTAAAAATTTGAGATAGCTACGTGACTAAAACAAAAATTTTAAGTAATTTGGATCAAAATCGAATTTGGCAAAAATTATGAAACTGACAGTGCATTTAACTTATTTTAAAGATATAACTGTAATTTTACCTTAATATGTACTTTAACCTAATGATTTTTTATTTTTAGAGTTTATTATTTATTCTTATGGTTTAATACACTATAAAAAAAACTGTTTTTTAACAACGGAATATTCCGTTGCTAAAAACCTTAATTCCATTGTTAAATTGACTTACCAACGGATTAATAATAGAATCCGTTGATAAAATTTCGTTGGTAAAGTGGTGGTTGGTAAATTTTTAGCAATGAAAAATCAATTCCGTTGGTAATCCATTGCTAATAATTCCGTTGGTAATTTATATAATGATTCCCTTGCTAATCCGCTGATAATTACTAACGAATTGAATTCCATTGCTAAAATAGAGAATATATCCGTTGGCATTCCGTTGCTAAAATAAAATTGTCATTTTTGTTGTTAATCCATTGGTAATTACCAACAGATTGAATTCCGTTGGTAAATTCAGTTGCTAAAAAATACTTTTTTTGTAGTGATATTAATTCTAAGAGTACAAAGGTAATTTCGATCTTATGGTTTATGACATATTTTATCTCACAAACACTTTTACAAACTCTATTTATATAATAAATTATGTGAATCCTAATTTTTTCTCACCCTAAGTCCTCTCATTTTCAATTTTATTATATTCTATATATTGTTAGGGATTTAAATTAAAGGGGAACATAGGATTTAATGTGTTAATTTTGTTCACAAGAGATTAACTTAATTTATCTTTAAAGCTTAGGATTAATTCTAAGAGTATTGTAATTATAATTTTACTCTTGTGATAACATATTTTACTCTAAAGTTTAAAATTAATTTTAAGGATATAATTATAATTTTTTATATTTCTATAAAATAAATATATGCTCATTAGACTAATACTTTAGTGACAATAATCTTCATGAAATGAATATATTTATTGATAAATTTATTTTTTTTAAATATTAAATTAAGAACAAATATTTAATGACAATTTGAGTTACTTTTACTCACTACCTAATGAAAACAGTAAATATATTCAATGTTTAACTATACAAAGTACATCACATCCAAATTACAAGTAGCACAAAAATCATCCCCTAAATAAGAAATATCGTTGTGTCTAGTCTAGGTAAAAATTAATTGCATGAGCAATATATGAACCTAGCATATGTAATACATCAAATGTTACATATAATAACCACAAAATTTAGGGTAAAATGATATTAACCGCTATTTTAATTGTAATAAAATTAATATAAAAAGTAGTAACTGATTTTAATCCTGTCTCACCATAAATACAACGGATCGATTTTATACTAGTTGCTCTCTCAATTTTTTAGTCGGAGGATTAAATTTCAATACTCTCTCTTGAAAGGAAGAAGAGTCTAATTAACAAAAAGTTGCATTGCATATTTGCATGGCAATCAATAGACATGGATGTAATAGAAACAAATTAGGTTGGAGATTAATCATCATTCATCAATAATGGTGATCTCTGCAGAGCTTAGTCGTTTCCTCAGGTCCTCATTAATCCGGAAGTTCGACGCTTTACAGATTTCGAGCCGTTGCAGCTCCGGCATTCCACCTTCTTCAATCTCTAAACTCCGAAAGTAGGTCCACATTCTTCTCAGGTGGAGCACTTTCAGCTTAGGAAACCCCTTCTGCGACACTCTCATGCTGTACTGAACGTCGATCGCATCGTCTAGTTTGAGGTACGATAACTTGGGCAGCTTCCCCATTTCTTGCATGGGATCAAGGACCGAGATCTCTGATCCCGAGAGTGTCAAGTGAGATATGTTCCGCGGAACATATATGCACTTGGACACGTGGTCATGCGACCTTGCAGTTTGAGTTTCGTGAGATGGACTAATGAGTTGGGCGGAAGGAAGTAGTTGCTTCCGACCCATCTCATGTGCAGTGCTCCAACTTTACTCTTTGTTAGTATGCTTATGATGATCTCCTCCTCATCATTCATTGCTAGCAATTCCATGCCTAGTTTGCGAAGGCTCTGAATTGGGTTGTTGGAAAGCAAGTTGTCTGATCTGATGTATTTCAATGTCTGGATGCTTTCATGGAATTGGAGAAGATACAGCCTGGATTGTCCATTCTCCATGTGACATCTGGCAACCTCACCCTGTCGCTGTCAGCTATGTCGAGAACTTCGAGGTTCTTCAGTTGGTCTAACCAAGCTGGAAGTGTCAGTCTACCTACCTCCCTTGGTCTCAGATACCGTATCCCGACCAATGCACGGATCGTGTACGGCAAGCTTGGCAATCTAGTACCTTCGATGTCGAGTATCCTAAGGAGTTGGAAGCTCTTCCAGAAAGATGGAGTGATGAAAAAGGCATCACTGAGGCCCTCCACGTGTAAGAAAAGCGTGCTGAGATGCTGATTTGATGAGTTGATACCAATATTAAGTCTTTGTCCAGAACCTCGGATAACACGATGACTAGGTTTGTTGTACAATGGAGATCTAGTCACCCTCTCTTCCTCACTTGTAATGATCTCGAAGCCTATTTCCTGCTTGGCTTTCTTTAAGGATAATTCACGGAGAAGATCATGAACATGAAAGCAGTGCACTCGACCATGTATTGATGTTTCATTGATTTGGATTAGGTTACAATTGATCAGCTCATCTAAGTAGCCTAATGCTATCTCCTCCTTTGTTTCGTCTCCGGTTTCCTGCAGTTGGATGAAGCCTAGCGCGGCCCATATATGCACCAATCTTTTCGCCCGATGACAGCATCTTCCTTGAACAAGCCCAGACACAGGAAACATGGTTTCAGTTGTGATGGCAAATTGTGGTAACTCAGCTCCAGTATTGATGACACATTCGTGCCGATTTCACTTGTTTCCAGGTGATAATCTTTCATCTGTTTCAACACTTTGTTCCAACCTGTTTCTGAATCTCCCTGGTTCACCAATAGACCTCCAGCTACTGTGATTGCCAGAGGCACTTCTTCAAGATCTCCCTTCCGATGTTCTCCAATTCTTCCGGGCATTTCTCGTCTGTTCTGGCGATGAACGATGTCTTAAGCAGCAGTTCCCAGCTCTCTTCTGGATTTAGCAACCTCATCTTGTGAATATATCCCTCGTGCTTTGTGATGATCTGGTTTCGGCTTGTAAACAACACTCTGCTTGCTTTACCTGTTTTAATTGATGATTTTTAGTGGTTAGAATATTAGTTATTCTAGTATTAATTAATGTTTGTGTATGTGCTATTAACATGAATCCCTTATTTCATAACTTAGCTTTCTCTTAAAATATTTAATGATCATTAAATATCTTTTTTTTATAATAGTATTTCACTTTGTGTTTCATAAATTGTTTTCTCTTAAAATATTTAATGATCATTAAATACGTGGCCGTAGTTTAAACATTGATTACAAAATAAAAGAGAAGTATCTAACAAGTGAAATAGAAGATGAAACACAGAAATAGAATTGATGATCCATTTAAAGAAATAAATGGCCACAAAGAGTTCATGATGTAAATTAGATGAATAATTTTGCCACTGTGTACCATATTTTTATTGACAGCATCACATTTAGTAAGTACTACTTCACAAAATAATTATTTAACAAATTTTATGCAATCAATTTTCACCACAAATCTTCATATAAACAGCTAGGAAGGTGTAAGTACCTTGTTCATCTGGAAAAGCGGTCATGAGAGCTTCCCAATGAGTTTGTTCCCACATATCATCCAACTCAATGAAGTAGCATTTCCCCTCCAACTTTTGGTACAGCATCTCTTGCAGCATTTCTTGACGCCTCAACTTGTCGTTTACCGACTCTACTATCTTCAGCCTGTCCATGTGTTTCCGATGCAGGTCCTGTATCATCTCCTGTTCCACTTGTCGTTTCATTACGTCCTTGATGGACTTTAAACTCTTTAGTTTTTCGGGATCCAGTGAAATTGGCAGCTGGACCATTATCTGCTTGATAATGCCTTTAGCTGCAAATTCACTGGATACCACAACCCAGGCCCTGCACTCGAATCGAGCAGCAGTGGCCGGGTTGTTGTAAATTTTCCCAGCAAGGGTTGATTTCCCGATGCCGCCCATCCCCACTACGGCGGCAAGGGAAAGGCCCCACATCTTATCAATCAGAATGACTTTCTTTAGTATGAACTCTGCATCTTCATTCAATCCCACCACGTCTCTGTCTTTCCGAAAACGAGCCGTTCTCCGCCGCCACTCCACCATTTCTCTCCTCCTCCGAGAAGACGACTCCACCCCCACCTCTCCCAAGTTCCCAATTCCGTACCTCTCCCTTCTTTTTCCAACTTCATCGAGTCTAGTTCTGATAGACTCGATGTCCTCCCCAACCCTGTTGAGGCGGGAGACGTGGGCTGGGAAACAGACCCACCTCCTCAACCTCAGCAGGGTTGTTTTTTCTATCGGAGTATCAGCTGACTCTCCGAGAGTGTAGGTCTCAATTACGTCTTCGGAGTCTTGAGCCACATCTCTGACGTCGGATATCCATTTGCGTATCTGCTCGTTGTTGCCTTGCTTTTCCTCGGCATCCCTGAGGAAACACTGCATGCTCCGGAGCTCATCTCGGAGCCATCAAACATGCTCTTCGACGCCTTTCAAGAACCTCACCTTCTTGATCAGGGCATCTCCCAACTTTTGTACTGCAAATGAGATGGCTGCATCCGCCATGTTTCGAAGAGATTCTCTGCAGTCACATGATCTTCTTTCATTGTTGTACAACGGATTATACCTTTCTTTGCATCCAATTTGTTCAGGTATAACTTTTCAGTGATGATTCTTGACTTAATATTCAGGCAAACATGTTACTCGCGCACCACAGTATGTCAATAAGCATAGTTGCTCAAAGGGAGGAGATGGGCTTGGAAATTTGATGGGCTTAAAATATTGTGGGCCGGCCGTGGGCTAGAAATTGGATGGTGGGCTTAGTTATTGGAATTATGAATTTTCTGCATCTTGCGTGCGTATTTACGTTCTTCTTTCTTTATCAATTTTTGAGTCTCTTGAACTAGCATCATGTCACGATTATTATTAAAGTATGATTGTTATTACCTTCCTCTATATATGTATCTATTTTGTTATTTTGATACGCCCAATATAATATATATATATATATATATATATATATATATATATATATATATATTGAATTTAAAATATTATATTTCTCAATTTACTACACATTTAATTATTATACTCCTTAATCTACGCGTAAAAAATAAATAATTATCTTTTAAGAGAATGAAGGGAGTATATAGGTAAAATGCACTTATTGTTAGTTAAAATATCCTTTTCTATATAATAAATGATGAATTAAAATACTCACTCTGTCCCGCGTATTTTTATCTATTTGTACGGGCACGGAGAGTAAGATATTTTATTTTTTTAATATATAATGTAAGAGAAAGTAGGGATAATTTAGTAATTTAAAAAGAAAAAGTGAATAAAGTTATTGGGAATGATGAATAAAGTGTAAAAAAGTAATTAAAGTTGTTGGAATTGTAAAAAGTAGGTAATAAAATATTATGTATTTTTGCCAAAAATAGAATGAGTAAAAAATACGTGGGACACCCCAAAATGGAAAGTGGGTAAAAATACGTGGGACGAAGGGAGTATTATTTACGGTGTAATGGTATGATTCACTTTATATATTCCCTCCGTCCCACTTTTGTTTGTGCCCCTTTCTATATGGAGATTAAGAAAAGTGAGTGTATTATACTCCCTCCATCCCATGAAAGATTGCACTTCTTTTTTGGCATGAAGATTAATAAAATGGTGACTTTTAGGGGTATTATGATATTTTTTGGGTAATAAATAAATAATAAAGTATGTTATGTGTGTTAGGTAGAGGTGATTTTTTTGTAAATAAAGTATATGTAGAAGGGTAATTGTTCTTGACTTTTTGCTTTTTTAGGAAAGTGCAAACTTTTGTGGGACAATCCAAAATGGAAAGTGTGTCATCTTTCCTGGGACGGAGGGAGTAATATTTTTTTTAATAAATAAGTAATAAAATAGGTTAGTTGTGTAGATAGGGGTAGTGAGTTTTTTTTATAAATAAAGTGCATGAGGAATGGTGATTGTTTTGACTTTTTGCTTTTATTAAAGGAAGTGTAAATTTTTGTTGGACAATTCAAAATAAAAATATGTCATTTGAAAAGTGACGAAATAAATATAATTTAACTATAAATAAACATACTTTACCCCCTCTCTCTCTATATATACTCCGTCCCGGTCAAACTACAACGTTTGACTGCATAAATTATATATATATATATATATATATATATATATATATATATATATATATATATATATATATATATATATATATATATATATATATATATATGATTTACATATACAGTGCTTTAATTCCTTTCAAAATTATGAGAATAATTCACGTTTTAATATATTAATGTTTGTAGATCCAGAATTAATCATGAAAGGTGTTAGAGAATATATTTGATATATTTTATTATAATATATTTTTTTATATGGGCATTCAACTAATAGTTTATATTTGTATAATTTTAAATATTAATAATTGATCGAAGAGAATATAAAAAAATTATATTTAAAAATTTGATCAAGATTATGTTTTCATATTTAAAAAATGCAATCAAGATTTGAAGTATCGAGAGATAACAAACCGACTTTTTCACAAGTTCTTTAAGTAGCGGTCATAGCAGATTGAAGAACGACATCATCTCCTTGTGCAAATATTTCCCACATGTATTCTTTTGTATTCTCTCTCTATTATTTTTCATATCTCCTTTATGCAAAGTCTTCCCATATAATCTTTAGATAGTTCGTTAAAAGCTTATTTTTCATTTGACAATTATATTTGGAGAGTTAAAATTCATATATTCTACACTGTTCTCTCTCAATTGAGAGTTAGAATTGGGTTTCTTCATTCAAGTTCCTTATTGTAAGAACACGTTTTTCATGTAATACAGATTCCTAGAGGAAGTTTGATTATTTCGGGAAATCTCGAAGGCAGCATTGAATGGAGTCCATTGTACGCTGTCAAGTCTATGTGGTAGCCAAATAAATATTTAGAAGTTGTAGTTATTATTGATTAACTAGATTGAAATATTTATTTAGATTTAGATTGTGCATTAAAGCCTTATGCTGCTATTTCGTTTATGCTTTGTTAAAAATTATTGAACAAATTAGAAGCAATCAAATTCCACTCTAAAAATATAACTGAATCTATATATTTTGAATGGTCATCAAATATATATCTCCATATTATCACACCCTTGACGAAGGAGTAAGTACCTTGTTCATCTGGAAAGCAGGCATACTGAATATTAACTCGCGTGCGTATGGGCTTTAAATCTCGTGGGCCGCCATTTCTGTAAGTGGGCTAAAAATTAGATGGTGGGCTTAGTTTTTGGAATTTTGAATTTTCTGCAGCCTGCGTGCATATTTACGTTCCTTCTTTCTTTTACCATTTCTCTCGAGTCTTTTGAAACCGTGTTTAGGTGAAATGAGTTGATCAATTATTGAAATATGATTGTTATAAAGTAAAGATTATTTATTGATAGTTAAAATGTGTTTATTTTATAAGATGAATGATGATTTAAATATGATTCTAGGATGTGAATATACTTTATATACCAAATACCAATAAACATAGTATTTTACATATATAATCATATTTTAATAATTGATCAACTCGTTTCCCAATTTGTCTCGAATATATGCATTTCACAAGAGTGTGCCCTTCTTTTATTGTTTGTTTTAGGTATTCAAAAATTTGTATTTGAATTAAAAATAAAAATAAAAGAGCTGGTCACAACTCGCATGCACAAATAAATTAGAGATACATCGGAAAACAGAGAAATGAGAAGAAATAGTGATGATCACATTGCATAATTAACTAAACGGCTAAACTAGTTGGATTGTGAGTGAAGATTGTGCAAAATGAGAGGAGCACCATTTTGAGGTGTTGTAGTAAAAACTGTAAAAGGATTGTGTGAATAAGAGGGTGACAAGTGAAAGGAGAAGCGGCGTAGAACCATGGCTATTGCCATCTTGGATTCGATCATGGCGAAGTTCATTCCTATGCAGATCCGTGGACCAAATCCAAACGGGGCGAAGGATGAATGTGCATTCTTTGAAGCTCCATCGGCGAATCTCTCTGGTTTGAACTCTTTCACGTGGTCTCCCCAGATTTTGGGATCGTAGGCGGGTGGAGCTAATAGAATGCCTAAATATACCCCTCCTGGAATAGTCATGTTTCCTAACTTCACCGTTTCTTTTGTCTTTCGCATTGTTTGGGGTATTGGTGCGTACAATCTCAACACTTCTTGCAAGATCATCGTCACCTGTCAAATAATCAGACAAACAATGATTTTAAATGAATGAATTTTAATCAGAGCTCTGCTTCTTATATATTGGTTACTAGTCATACGGTTTTGAGACGACTCAAGGCTTCAAAAGTAGGGTCAGAGTTCCCCAAAACTCCAAGGACCTCGTCTCTTGCTCGAGCTTGCCATTCGGTGTGGATGGCGAGCAGGATCATGGTCCACACCAGCAGAGACGCAGTGGTCTCCGCCCCGGCAAAGTAGAAGAGTTGACACTCCTTAATCACATCATCAATACTCATTCCTCTTGCATTTTCTTCCTCCATTAATCTTGAATTTGATTTCAACAGAATGCCTAATAAGTCATCTATTTCACGACCTTCTCTCTGTCTTTTCTCAATCATTTCTCTTAGAAGCGATTCCATCTCTCTCGATATTGCTATCATCCTTCGTGACGCTTTTGATGGAATATATCTGCAACAAACAAAATCCAACTAATATATGTTCCATCTATTGCTACCAAATTCATCTCTGTGTGATGAATAAGTGAACTACATCTACAATTTGGACTAAACTCATTGCACATTCAGTCAAAACCTGAGATAGAAACCTCATATTAGTGACTGATCACCATTAGTTAGAGGTTGATTGAAGGTTTAGCTAGGTCTGATCAATTTCAATCCATGCAACGTGTGCATGATTAAACATGGAAGTAACTAGCAAAGTAAACCAATCAAATCGGGCCATGTGGAAGGTATGTGATCAGGGTGTATTGCAGCTGGTTTAGGGAGTTTATGAGAGAACATTCTGGAAGGTTCTATACACGGATTGAAAGCTTGAAGTACAGGCTGTGAGCTCAAGTTTGTTGTAACAGAAAAAGATTCCATTTGATCACTCAAATAACCGCCTGAAGCAGCATACACGTGTTGGTCCCATAAGTTTCAGTTTTATGCATGGAGTGTATATATATGATGTATCTGTGCATATCGTTTCTGTAACTTCTCATACTCAAACTAATAAGAACGATCATCCTCACAAAGTGGACGTAGGCTTGGTTAATAAGCCGAACCACTATACATCTTCTTCTTCCTGTTTTTTAATTTCAATCACAACACACACATCCGTTCATTCAATTCTTTGAACATTCAGATTTCTATAGCTTGATTCAACGTGAGAGTTTTATCTACAATCAAATAGATCAGTTCGTGTGTGTCTTCATTCTTGAGAATTGGCGCCGTCTGTGGGAAACTCCATAGGCAAGCAGATCAAGGAAGCGGTTACTTGAAGAAGAAAAGAAGGAATCAACATGGTTACCAAATTTGATATCGAGCGGTTCACCGAGAAGACAGACTTTGGGTTGTGGAAGATCAAGATGAGATCCATCTTGGTGCAGCAAGGTCTCGGTGGAGCAATCAAAGAAAGTCCAGTGAATGAAGCCGCAGCAGTGGATGTACAAGCTGCAGCAGCTGAAGTAGATCTTCAAGAAAGAGCCCTGAGTGCTATTTTCTTGTGCCTTGGTGACAAAGCACTCAGAGAAGTTCAGAGAGAAATAACAGCAAGAGCAGTATGGAAGAAACTGGATGATCTCTATATGGTAAAATCTCTTGCAAATCGTTTATATCTGAAACAGAAGTTATACTCATTTAAGATGACAGAGGATAAATCTATTTTAGTTCAACTTGATGAGTTCAATAAAGTGCTTGATGATTTAGAAAATGTTGAGGTTAAATTAGAGAATGAAGATAAGGCTCTGATTCTGTTATCCTCACTTCCAAAATCGTTTGAAAATTTCAAAGATACACTGTTATTTGGAAACAAGGATTCAATTAGTCTAGATGAAGTTGAATTAGCTTTGAAAACCAAAGAATTACAGAAGTGTTGTGAGGAACAAGGATCATCAGGTGAAGGATTGATGATCCGGAAGGGAAATCAGAATAAGAAACCTAACAAGAAAGGTGGATCTGATGTTAAGAAACAAGATAGTAAAGGAGATCAGTCTGCAAGTGACAAGGAAGGAAGAAAATGCTTCCATTGTCATGAACCAGGTCACATTAAGAAGAATTGTTATAAGTGGAAAGCATCCAAGAAGAAGAAAGCAGAGGTTAGAAAAGATGGACAACAGAGAGTGCAAGCAAATCAGGTGGAAAATAATCAAAATCAAGTGGAAATTGATTATCCTGAGGCATTATTGATCAGTTCATCAAAAGGATCCATGGATTGGATCCTTGACTCAGGATGTTCATTTCATATGTCTCCTATGAAGCAGTGGTTTACTGATCTTAAGTATCAAAATGAAGGATCAGTATTACTAGGGAATGATCATACATGTCAGATAAGGGGAATAGGCTCTATCAGGTTGAGGATGCATGATGGAGTGATTAGAACCTTGACAGGTGTGAGGTATATTCCAGAACTTAAGAGAAACCTAATTTCATTAGGTATTCTAGATGCTTCAGGTTATGAATTTAGAACAAAAGGAGGAGTACTCATTGTTGAGAAAGATGAGTATGAAGTGATGAAAGGAATCAGGAAAAGGGAGCTCTATATTCTTGATGGTCACACTGTGATTGGACAGAATAATGTCACATCTGAAAGTGATGATATACACTTATGGCATGGGAGATTAGCTCACATTAGTGAGAAAGGATTACAAGAACTGTCAAGACAGAAAGCTATTAGCATCAGACCAACAGATCAGTTGAAGCAATGTGAACACTGCATTTTTGGAAAGGCTAAGAGACTTAAGTTTGGAATTGGAAGTCACACAAGTAAATCCAGGTTGGATTACATTCATTCAGACTTATGGGGACCTGCAAGGACTCAAACCAAAGGAGGTGGCAGGTACTTCATGTCTTTTATTGATGACTATAGTAGGAAGGTATGGATATATATTCTTAAAACTAAGGATGCAGCTTTTATTACTTTCAAGAATTGGCTAATTGAGTTGGAGAACACCTGTGATGCTAAGATTAAAGTGTTAAGAACTGATAATGGTCTTGAATATTGTTCTGAGGAGTTCAATAAGTTCTGTAGAGACAGGGGTATCATAAGACACAAAACTGTTCCAGGCACACCACAGCAAAATGGTGTTGCAGAAAGGCTAAATCAAACCTTACTTGAGAGGGTAAGGTGTATACTGAGTAACTCTGGTTTGACAAAGGATTTTTGGGGTGAACTGGTCACTACAGTGGCATTTCTAATAAATAGAAGTCCATCAACAACACTGAAGTTTAAAACACCTCAAGAGGTATGGACAGGGAAACTAGCAGATTACTCAATGCTTAGAGTTATTGGTTGTTTATCCTATACTCATATCAAGCAAGATAAACTAGCACCAAGGGCAGTAAAGTGTGTTATGATAGGATATCCTAAAGGTGTGAAAGCTTACAAGTTATGGAGCATTGAAGGCAAGAAGTTCATTGTAAGCAGGGATGTCACCTTTAATGAGGCTGTGATGCCTTTATGTTCACAGCAAGCTCAGAATACTCAAGGGAATGATAAAACTGAGCTTGAGGTGGAGAATGCAAAGGAATTTGCACATGATCAGGAGGCAGATAATGAAAAATTGGTACAAGATGATACTATTACAGCTGCTGGTGATGATCAAGGAAGATCAGAAACTGATGAGCTATTGAATAGCTACCAATTGACTAGGGACAGACAGAGAAGATCTATCAAACCACCAGCTAGGTATGCAAATGCTGATATAGTCTCTTATGCACTATATACAGCAGAAGAGGTTGATTCATATGAACCTAAGAATTATCTAGAGGCAATGAATTGCAAGGAAAGTGACAGATGGAGTATTGCCATGCAAGAAGAATTGATGTCCTTAGAGAAAAATCAAACATGGAAGATAGTTCAGAGGCCAAAGGATCAAAGGTTGGTAAGCTGCAAATGGATTTACAAGAAAAAGGTAGCTCCAGAAATTGCAGGTGGAATAAGATACAAAGAAAGGTTGGTTGCAAGAGGCTTCTCACAAAAGGAGGGGATTGATTACACTGAAATCTTCTCACCAGTGGTTAAACACTGCTCAATTAGGGTGATGCTAGCTCTAGTTGCTCAGTTTAATCTTGAGTTACATCAAATGGATGTAACAACAGCCTTTCTTCATGGAAATTTGGAAGAAAAGATATACATGAGTATTCCAGAAGGTGTAGCAGTTCAAGATACCACCAAAAGGGCTTGTTTACTTCTGAAATCCTTATATGGATTGAAGCAAAGTCCAAGGAGATGGTATTTGAGGTTTGATGAATATGTTGTCAGCTGTGGTTTCAAAAGAAGCTTGTATGATAGCTGTGTGTATATCAGAAGTGATGCTGATTGGCAGGTGTTCTTATTATTGTATGTTGATGACATACTGATAGCCTGCAAATCTATGGATGGAATTCTAGCTGTCAAAGAAATTTTGAAATCAGAATTTGACATGAAGGATTTGGGAGAAGCTACTGTGATTTTAGGGATGCAGATTGAGAGAAATAGGGCAGCAGGGTCAGTTGTGTTGCATCAGAGTATCTATCTAGAGAAAGTGCTCAAAAGATACAACATGGACATGTGTAAATCAGTTGCCACACCAGTTAAGCAAGGGATCAGTTTATCAGGTCAACAATCAGCAAAGACAGAGGCAGAGATATCAGAAATGCAAAGGGTTCCATATGCTAATGCTGTTGGGAGTCTTATGTATGCCATGGTCTGTTGTAGGCCAGACTTAGCTCATGCAATGAGCTTGGTGAGCAGATTCATGGGAAATCCAGGAAGGGAGCATTGGGAAGCTGTCAAATGGATTCAAAGATATCTGAAAGGAAGCTTAACAACAGGTTTGCATTTCAATAAGATTACATCTAACATTGATTTTCTTGCAGGTTATGTAGATGCAGACTATGCAGCAAATTTGGACACAAGGAAGTCTCTGTCAGGCTATGTATTCTGTTTATTTGGGACAGCCATTAGTTGGAGATCAACACACCAATCAGTGGTGGCATTATCTACAACAGAGGCTGAGTTTATTTCACTTACAGAAGGAATCAAGGAAGGTCTGTGGTTGAAGGGAATTCTGTCTGAGTTTGGTATTATGCAAGAGTCTGTGGTTCTGTATTGTGATAATTCTAGTGCCATTCATCTCTCAAGGCATCAAGGATATCATGAACGAACAAAGCACATTGATATCAGGTTGTATTTCATTAGAGATTTGATAGATGATGGAAGAGTTGTTGTGAAGAAAATTGAAACAGCTAAGAATCCATCAGATTTTCTTACTAAGGCCTTGCCTACTTCGAAGTTTGAGTTGTGCAAGAGTCTTATTAACATGTGCTGAAGATAGGAGTAAGGAGTTTTGCTACTCTCTCAAAGTAGTGATGTGAGTTTTGCTGCTCTCCAACAAGGCAGTGAATATGAAGTTTGCTGTTTCTTAAACAGTGGTGAAGGTGGACTAAGTAGTTATTTAAGTATGAGGTTTAGGTGGAGATTTGAGATAGAAACCTCATATTAGTGACTGATCACCATTAGTTAGAGGTTGATTGAAGGTTTAGCTAGGTCTGATCAGTTTCAATCCATGCAACGTGTGCATGATTAAACATGGAAGTAACTAGCAAAGTAAACCAATCAAATCGGGCCATGTGGAAGGTATGTGATCAGGGTGTATTGCAGCTGGTTTAGGGAGTTTATGAGAGAACATTCTGGAAGGTTCTATACACGGATTGAAAGCTTGAAGTACAGGCTGTGAGCTCAAGTTTGTTGTAACAGAAAAAGATTCCATTTGATCACTCAAATAACCGCCTGAAGCAGCATACACGTGTTGGTCCCATAAGTTTCAGTTTTATGCATGGAGTGTATATATATGATGTATCTGTGCATATCGTTTCTGTAACTTCTCATACTCAAACTAATAAGAACGATCATCCTCACAAAGTGGACGTAGGCTTGGTTAATAAGCCGAACCACTATACATCTTCTTCTTCCTGTTTTTTAATTTCAATCACAACACACACATCCGTTCATTCAATTCTTTGAACATTCAGATTTCTATAGCTTGATTCAACGTGAGAGTTTTATCTACAATCAAATAGATCAGTTCGTGTGTGTCTTCATTCTTGAGAAAACCGAAAGCCAAACTAAACTCACACAAAACACATTTGAGTCCCCTAAAATACAAGAATAAAATATCACGTAAACAGTGTTGGTCGAACGAAGTTGGTTCGACTAATTTAGGTTGGATTGTTTTGAAACTTATCTTATTTTTATTTTTTGAAATATTTGTGGTTGTTTGACATTTTTCTCTAGTCATTTACTATTTGGGATAAAATTTGTGTGCCCCCAAACGGATTGTGCTACTAGATACAAAATGTAACCTTTAAAATTAAGTATCGCACTTTTTAGTCGTGGAAAAAAAAAATATTTTTCTTATTTAAACATTAATAACATTGATATTTCAATCAAATAGTAATTTGTAACATAAAGCCAAAATATAATAAATTTATAAGCAATACTCCATTCCTTAAAAAAAAAAAATGTAAAAGTATCTCGAGAACGAAAGGGGTAAAATAGTAAAACAGAGATTTGTACCTCCATCCAGGGATGAAGAAAAACTTGGAAAGCTGGAGAGAGAGCTCAGCTTTCTCTCTTTGCAGTTCAAAAACCCGTTTTCCTTGTAAGCAGTTGCTACCAAACGCCGTACGTGAAATCACATCACCCGTTAAATCCTGGAGGAACGGCCAAACGTCTATTTCATTGCTGCTCAAACCAATCTCTTTCTCCCACGTGTCCACCATCTCCCGACAGCTCTCATTCATTGCTCCCACCATATTCTGAATTAATTCAAACGCGAATTTAATCCTACCCAATTGCAAATAACCCTAACTCTATCAACTCTAATTACTTTAAAATGAAAAACGGTAACAAAAAATCAATTTAATCATACTCCTCTTGAAATTAAGTCAATTTAATTCAATAATAAATTGATAAAATAGTCGGTGTCACTTTGAAAAAAAAAAACTTTTCCACAACTATATTTACCAATTAATTGCTTACAAAATTTATATTTTTCTATTAGTATGGGAATATCAACGGATTTACTATGTTTTTACCATTAGAATAAAATTCATTTACTATTTAAGGATTAACAACAAAATCATTATATTATATAAATTGCCAATAATGAATTATGTATGCAATTATTTACCAACAAAATTAAATTTTCATTGGTAAAAATTTATTAAAGGAAAACTACCAACAAAATTATTTATTGATAAAAAATTAACAAGCATCACTTTATTAACGGATTTTGTTGTTAATTTATTGGTAAACCAATTTATCAAATTAAATTTAGGTTCCTTCCAAGGTAACATTTTTACTTTATTCAAATAATCACATTAAAAAAAAAACACTAACTTAATCCCGTACCTTTCGAAATTGGAATTTTATTCAAATAGTCCCATGAAAGTTAAAAAAATAAATAAAAATAAAAATCCTTAATCCTACACCTTTTGAAATTGTTTGGCACTAAACTAACGCGAGTTAAAAAGTTGCAAAGAGTAACTTTAAATTTTTACTATAAACCAACCTTTAACTTATCCATATGAAAAGCAGGATTAATAATCTTTCTGCGTTGTGCCCATTTTTGTCCATCAAGAGAGGAAAGCACATTTGTAAGAATCTTGAATGTTTTGGGAAGGCCCTTCTCAAACACATAAGGCTGTCTTAAAATCTCCTTTATCAGCTCTAGATCCGATATGTTCAACCTCGCATATGGACCCATCCACGTGAAATTATTCTGCCCTGCACATTTATACATACATCATCACCAATCAAGAAAATCATACTCTATATAACCAACAAATTTGAATCATTAATCTTACTATACTTAGAACTGAGGTAGTGGTAGTGTGGGAGCATGTGTGGTATTACATCATCGGATAGTTGGATGGATCTTGTCTTTTCTTGTTGTGTGATCCGAGAAAAATCTTTGAGGTCTTGAAGAAAAGAGGTGTAGGGAGTCCCATTCAGACCTTGCTTCCTTAGAAATTTTTCTAGTTTCTTGGGGTTAAACCACACCCAATTTAGGAACTTCACTAAGTATATCGTGAGAATAGATAAAATCATGGAGATTAGAATTAAGAGCCATCTTCCCTCCATGTTTTTGAGCCACAGAAGTAGCAAAATTTCAGCATACATAGGAAGTATATATAGATAGCCGGGCAAAGACATGGTACAAAAAAATTGTGGGACCCCAATTTTTTTAATAATTTTATATATACACCCTAACTTATTAAATTGAGTTTTAAATTTATTAAATAGGAATGACTCATAAAACATTTTAGGCAAAGACTTGTGCAAGATTGTCTTACATAAATCCCTGCGTGAGATGATAAAAAATAATAATATTATAATGAAAAGTGATACTTAATAGATAAAAAATATTTTGAAGAAAAAATATTTAGAAAATATAATTATTAAATGAATAAATAATAACATTATCAATGAAAAGTAATAATGGTGCAGTAAGCTATTTCATAAATAATTTATAATAAAATATAAAAGTGATAACATTTTAAAGTAAAAAAGCCAACTTTATAAGTACACACTTCTTAAATTAATAATCTTGTATTCCCTTCGTTCATTTGAAATGTACGCGTCTTTTCATTTTGATTCGCCCAATACAAAGTGTGCATTTTTTTTTATAAAAGGGATCCACATATATTAATTATTTCACTTTCCATGGGTCCACATGTCTACTAATATACCTACCAACTTTGTATTAATATATTATATCTCTCTTCTCACCACATATTGAAATATTATACTCCATAATTAAAAAAAAAAAACAAACACCCACGTTGGGACGGAAGAAATTCCAAATTGAGAAATCATTAGACCATAATTGTGTGCCGTTGTTTTTTTTTTTAATTGCATTGTGTAAATTATAGTTATAATGTGGAAACAGAAATATTATATAATATGAATATAAATTGTATTATTTTATTTGTAAAATACTTTTATTATGAAATTTATTAATTAAAAAAACTTAAAATCTTGGAACCTTAATTTTTTATTTTGTCACAGCCTCTGAATTGTCCGTTACGCCCTGTACGTATAAAAAGGTCGTTCGCGCCACTCCAGGCGCACCCTCACGCCGGCCCAACAGTATGATCGTTGTTATTTTCACTTAAATTTTGTGTTATTTTTGTATGTGTTTTCGTATTATTTTATCTGTATTTTATATTTATATTGGTTGTGTTATTTGTTTTCATGAAAATGTGTGTGAATGAGCCTAAACATGTTTAAAACAGGTGAAAACGGAGTAAAATGGAGACGGGAGCTGAAACGAGCAAGAAACGGGCTGAAAAGACCCAACTTGAGTTGCAAGACCCAACTCGACTTGCAACTCGACTTGAGTTGAGGACCACAAAATGTCCAAAATTTGTTCAGTGAGCTTACTCGAGTTGCAAGGTCCAATACGACTTACAACTCGAGTCGAGTCGAGTTGAGAGCAGGGCAGCGTCCAAAAATCATACAGTGAGCCAACTCGAGTTGTCAAGTCGCTAATCGACTTGCAACTTGAGTCGAGTTAGATGCCGAATATTTTTCAATTTCAGAGCCTCACATCACGATCGAACAAGCGGGTGCACAAGTTGTCAACACGAGTCGAGCTAGGTCAGCTCGATTTACACACGACGTAACTCGACTCGTGTTGCAACTCGAGTTGGGTAAGGCCAACTCGAGTTGAATGTTTTTGGGCCAGAAATCCAGATTTTCACCTTCTAGTGCATGCAAGTGTGTGTAAAAAGCCCAACTAATATTAAATTCGTGGCCCAACTTGGAGAGGGTATAAATAGTCTCAAGTTCAACATTTGAAGGGATATTGGAGAGAGGATCACAAGGGTTTCACTTTGACACACATATCACACAACATTTCCTCCATTTCACACCATCATCTTCATCCATTCTTCATCCATCCATCCACACTTGATCTTCTCCATCAAATCCACCATCCAAGTGATCAAGGAAGAAAGGGGGAGTGAAGATCACAAGAAGAAGAAGAAGAAGAAACTCCATTGAAGGACTTCAAAGGGGGAATCTAATTCTAATTTTTGTGAACTTCTTTATAGTTTTATCATGGGATTTGTAAATACAATTTTCTATGTTATTTTTTCTAAGACTATGATAAGCTAATCTCCTTTGTGAGATTAGCTCCATGATTGGTGTTGGATAATTTAGTTTTTATGCAAGTTGATTTTAATCTTGAATGGGCTTTGTGTTATTTCTATCATTGATTGTTAATTGCTTGATGTATATGATTGATTTGTGTGATTAATTATCATGGGCATGTGATTAGATTGGTAAATCAATTATATGTTTAGGATAGTTCATTGAATCATTTCATCATATACTTCATGTGCATTAATTTAGAATGAGATATGTCTATCCTTATAGATTTAGAACCCTTTGATAGAACATTTGATTAGCTTAATCGAGAGACTAGTTGATTAGATGAGGAGACCCAAGCCATTAGTGAATTCACAGTACCTTAAAAGGGAATATTACCTATAATTTAGTACATAATTTGGGAACTCGTAGAGTAATTTGTACCTAGTAGGAGGTGTTCTCTATGGTATCGATCTTAAGTGCTTTTGGGAGCCTTATTGAGGGCCTACATCCTATCCATCTTGGTAGAGAATTTAGGTGGAATTAGTGATCGCTCCTACGCCATGTCTATGATAGATTATAATTAATTGCATAATTACTTTGTTATCTATGTCATGATTGTTGCTAATCTCATCATTGCATCATTTGGAACCCATTTATCTTTGCATTCATTTTATTCTTATTTCTTTCATTAGTTTAATTGCATTTATTTGCATCTTATCCTCCCATTTCGTCGTCCTTATAAAATCACGATAAACGTGAGATCGCTTAAACTCTAGTATCTACCTCCCTTGGGTTCGATAAATTTTTTAATTGGTCATCCCAACTACAATTCGACCAATCACAGCATGTGAAGGAAGTTAATCATGATAACTCAACGATTAACAAGGGTTAGACCTTTTAACCCACCACACAATATTCTACTTTCCTTTGAAACTAATACTAATGTAATTCACGTTTTAATTAATACTAGCATGAATTATGGGCAAAATGTCATCTAGCCCCTCAACTGATTGGTGAGATCAAATGCACCCTCAATCTTTTGTTTTTAGCATCCAACCCCTTCAGTTTTTTTTATGAATCAAATTGACCCTCTAACTATTGTTTAGAGAACAAAACTATATTTTGTTAATTAAAAAAATAAACCCCACTCCAGGTGTGGTCGTGGAGATGCAGCGGGATTGGTGGTCGTCGGCAAGAGACGGAGCTGGCGGCGGATCTCAGGCGGTCGTGGTGGTAGCAGATGGTGATGGAATGGGTAGCGGTGACGAAGCGAGGAAGAAGAATGTCAATTATCAATAACTGTCGTCTCCCGCGTTCAGAACTGCTGCTACTAGAGCTGTCGCGTTCCTCTGATGCGCCGTCGTCATCAGCGTGGATCGTTGTCCTCCTCCTGGGATCCCCACACCGACTGTTGCGACTGGTACAACGTCGAATGCGTTGAAATTACCAACCGAATTATCGTTTTAATTTTAAACATCTATGAAACCGACCTCAAACTCCCCATCCCCTACCTCCAATCCCTCACCTTCCGCCACACCAATGTCATTGGACCTTCCTTGCAACCCTAAAAAAACTCATCTAAATCAATTTATCCTTCAACAGTGTCACCGGTTCGGAGCTCTCGCAGCGGCCGGAACTCAACGGTCTGAGCTTGAACGGGATGAAGCTCACTCAAAGCATACCGAAATCGTTCGGAAATTTCAAGCAGCAGGATTTCTATCTCCACCTGTCTGACAACCAGCTGTCAGGCCCGATTCCAAAGAACATGGTGTGGACGAACTTCACTTTGATCGATGTTTCTAGAAACAAGCTGGAAGGGGACATGTCGTTCTTGCTGGGGAAGAACAACACGCCGACTTCATACTATATTGAAACTATACCATGGGCCCACCTATTATGTGCTGTTAATTTTTTTAATTAACAAAATGTAGTTTTGCTCTCCTAACAATAGTTAAAGGGTCAATTTGATTCATTAAAAAAACTTAAAAGGATTTGGATGCTAAAAACAAAAGATTGAGGGTGCATTTGATCTCATCAATAAGTTGAGGGGCCAGGTTTACCTTTTGGCCCATGAATTATTTATGTTAACGTCATTCTACTTTCCTTGGAAACTAATACTGATGTAATTTACGTTTTAATTAATATACCAGCATGAATTATTTATGTTAACGTCATAAACATGGCATACTTTCCTTTTGAAATAATACTATAATCTATAATGTAGGAGTCTGTAGATCCAGATTTTTTTTATAACTCAAGAAGCACTTGGTTAGAGGTATTAGGGGAGGTAATAAAAATAAAAGGGTATTGATTTTTATTTCTCATTTTTAGTTAGAGGTAATGGGAATTTAAATCCCTCAATCATTTTCATTGATTGAATGTATACCCCTACCTCTTCAATCACTTTCAATCTCATTACCATTAACCTATTCAATGATTTTCGTTACCATTGTCATTTCAGAATTTGAATCAAGCGACTCCTTATATTGGCAAACTCTGGGAGAAATTGTGAGATGATAATGACTAGATATATTTTTAATAAAAAATAATATTCAAAATAATGAATATGATAATGGTGCAGTTGAATTATTAAGTGATGTTTTTTTTTTTGATAATATTGTTCAATAAACAATTCGAAGTAATATTGTTAATAATAATAGTTTATAAATACTTTTTCAAAAATAATAACAATTTCAAAATAAATAATATTTCAATATATTAAATTTAAAAAAAAATATTACTCTCGCAGATAATTTACTTCTGGCTAAATATAGTGTGCACCCACATACAAATATAAGCAAAAACATATACAATTATGAGTAAAAATGTATACAATTTAATTGTTAATCTTTTTAATAAAAAATTGAGTGTAAAAAAATGTACAATTATTAAAATACATGTATACACTATTGAATAAAAAGTTATACACAAATGAATGTTTGTTTTTTTAATGAAAAACTTAGTGTGAAAAAAATATACAATTATTACAAAACACGTATACAAAAGAGAATAACATGTATACAAAATAGAATAAAAAATTATACAAATATGGGTGCAAGGGTGCACCCGAGTGCACCTAATATACACTCTTTACTTCTTTATATATTTATTGAATAAAAAGTTATACACATATGAATGTTTGTTTTTTTAATGAAAAATTTAGTGTGAAAAAAGTATACAATTATTACAAAACACGTATACAAAAGAGAATAACATGTATACAAAATAGAATAAAAAGTTATACAAATATGGGTGCAAGGGTGCACCCGGGTGCACCTAATATACACTCTTTACTTCTTTATATATTTATTATTAAAATTATTTATTTATTATTTATTTATTCTAAAAATTAATAAAGATAATAAAATAATACTCCTAATAACTTTTAAAACTGGTATTACTGTAAAAGCAGGTAGACGGTAGACCGAATGGAAGGAATAATAATTACTGTATTTAGAAAAACATAAAAATATCTCACGTAAGTTTTGTTTGCACATAAATTGATTTGTCCTTCTTTCGTGTAAAAAAAAAAATTGATTTTTCCTTCTAGAGAAAATGTGGATCAACTTAGATGTGCTGATATTGAACCCACGTGTTGCATTTATATATACTTATATTTATTTATTTATTTGTAACTGAATAATACAGTTTAAGCTCGATTTTTGTAATAATCTAATTTTGATTTTTTTGTGTGATACATATAAAAGTGATAACATTATTAATAAAAAAATGATATTCAATTAATGAGAAGTGATAATGGTTTAGTGAACTATTTTATGAACAATTTATAGTATAAATAAAAAATAAGTAACATTCTATGATGAAAATGATAATGTTGTTATCACTTTTTATCCAACATAATGTAAGGACGGTCTCACACAAGTTTTTGTTTTTTAAATTTACATTTCATAATTTTAGTACTTTTTTTATGAAAATTTTATTGAAATTTCGGAGATTAAACTGTAATTCAATTTTAGTTATTAATTAATCTACTTTAATAAATTAAGTCTTTTATTAATTTCCTTATTTCATCAATCTTAATTAGGGATGGCAATGGGACTGGTATTTTCGGGTACCCGGTCTACCCGAACCCTAATGGGTAGGGTACGGGTAGTTGTAAACGGGTTTGGGACGGGTACGGGTAGTTGTAAGAAATACCCGTTAGGGTTTGGGACGGGTACGGGTAATGCCTCAAAACCCGCGGGTACCCCGATTATATATATATATTTTTTATAAAATTTAATATATATTATATAATTTATATATTATAAGATGGTTTATATATTTAATTAATAGTTATAAGTTTTATTTAATCATATTTATTAAATATTTATTTAAAATAATAGAATTTATATTATATTTATTTTATTTTATATTTAATTAATAATAATGTGATTTTTATTATTATAATTATTTAGACAATAAAAAAATATAAATATATATAAAATAAATGAATATTAAACGGGTATGGGTACCCGCGGGTATTGCTAAATGATAATGGGACGGGTACGGGTACCATAATAAATTTTTTAAACGGGACGGATACGGGTACGGGTAGTTATTTTTTAATCGGATACGGGTACGGTTACCTCAAAATAAGCGGGTACCCTACCCGTTGCCATCCCTAATCTTAATTATCCTTTTTATTGTTTAATTCTTATTTAAAAATTCCTTAAAATAAATTTAACTATTTAAAGTATTAATGCTCTTGAATTTTATATTACAAATAAAATATTTAAAATAATAAAATAATATTTTTAAAATGTAATATCTTAAAAATTAAAAAAGAAATTTAAAAATAAGATTTTTTGATATTGTAAAATTTAATTAAATAATTCAAAATATGTTTAAACATTATTTATATATTTTGAAAAAAATGAAAAACAAAAAAATGGAAAAATATTATTAATTTTAAAAATATTAAAAATTATAAAGTATTTGGGGGAAAAAAATAAAAACAAAATATTATAAGTATCTGACTATCTGAGCATACCAAAACATTTTATGCTCAGAAGTATTTAATTTTTTTGGCGGTCCTATTATTACATTTCCTTTTTATCGCTATTATCATCAATTTATTCACAAATACTCTCTCTATCTAATTTTAATGATTATATATTTTCTATTTTGACATTTTATCTTAATAATTACATTTCCTTTTTAGTATATAAGATTAATAAAAATTAATTATTTGTCTTTCTATGGGCCCACATATCACACTAATACAATAACACACTATACATTAAAATATTATTTCTCTCATCTCAATACACATTAAAATAATTTATTATTTAATCCCCGTGTATAAAACAAACGTAACTATATATAAGTGCTATAGGATTTATTGCATACTCTGTTGAAATTTTTTTTCTGTCAATTATGTAAAAAAAACACAGAGTTAGCCTCATGTGTTCTTGGGATGCACAAGATGTATAAGATATAAAAATTTGTTCTAAAATGTATATAATTTAATTAGTAAAGTTATAATTTTTCATTGAAAAGATCGACTAGAATATGAATACGATAAATGTTCTATTAAAAAAATCAAGTTTTTTTCTCTGTAAACATGAGTATATGTTTTTATACTAAACTGTATAACTTGTAATACTATAAGTCTGATTTTTGAAAAATGTAAAATTTGGAGCACAGTGTCCCTTAAACGTACTAAGTTTTAGAAAGAAAAAAATAAAAATATAAACCTAGTATATATATTATTGTGCCCAGGATATTAATCCAAATTAAAATATATATTGGCTCATGTATATATATATTTATTCATTTTGCATTACAAAAATCAAAATAGCATTCTAATAGAATATACATAAAGTCAAAGTCAAATTCAAAACAAAATCCATACTTAGTGAAAGAGAATTTCTAAAATTAGATACAACAACTATTAAACAAATAAATAAATAAATACATAAAGATCAAGTCTGTCAGATTAGTTACCATCTTTTTATCTATTCTGCAAAATATATTATAAAATAGTAATTAAATTACATAATTATTATTTTTATCGGTCATGTAGCATTTCTTATTAAAAATGTTATAATTCTATTTTTTGAAAATCATTTTGTGTAATATTTAATTTTCGCACATTTTTTTCCATAACTAAAATATTTGCACTAGTATATACCAGTAATTTGAAGATTATGTTAGGTGACCCAGAAGAGCTGGTGAGCTGCAATTGTCATGAATAGTATTATTGTCAATAATACAACTCTCTTTATGGTGGACAACTGCTAGCGTGTATGTTATAATTAAATACTCCCCGTCTTAAAAGAGAAATTCACGATTATTGTAGAAAAAAAAAATTATTTTTTACTTTACTTTTATGGATAGTTTAGTATTTTTAAGTAATAAATAAATTATTAAGTAAATTTTTTGAGTTGTAAAGGGGTGAGTTATATTATATTATAGCTAATCATACTATAATGTCCTAGTATAATACTTTAATAATAAATTCAACCCCTATCACATAATTAACGTCTTACAATAAACTTTTGTTGTGGTTAGAATAAATAAATGAATATAAATATAAAGATAAGAAAATTTCATTTGAAGAAAAAAATTGTTGAAAATAGAATCAAATCCGGTGCGGTTTCTTCCTTGGGTAGTTACTCCTACTCATTCCGGTGCGTTTTCTTCCTTAGGTAGTTACTCCTACTCATTCTTAGATGAATAACAACCAATTAAAAATTGCAATTAAATCTCTCTTCACTTTTATTATTATTAGTGTAATAATGCTGTTGACTATTCCTCTAATTTTTTTAAAACTTTTTTTAATATATCTTTTTAATTTCGGCCACGTCGTCATCTTCCTCGTTGAAATTGACCATCAACTTAGTACCATAATAAGCATGGTTGCGCAAAGGGAGGAGATGGGCTTGGAATGGATTGGAGATTTAGAGCTGATGGGCTTTAAATATTGTGGGCTGGCATTTCTATACGTGGGCTAAAAATTGGATGGTGGGCTAGGCATAGTTTTTGGAATTTTGAATTTTCTGCAGCTTCTGTGCATATTTTATGGCTGGGCTTAGTCTCTTGTGTGGTGATTATGTGAAAATGGTTGATTTATTATTAAACTATGATTGTTACCTAGGTTAACTGTGTTTATTGGTAATTAAAATATATTTTTCTTGATGAATTATAATTATGATTTTAGGGTGTTTTAGTATTATTCACTACAAATACACTTTTAACTACCAATAAGCATATTTTACCTATATAATAATTATACTTTAATAATAGTTTTACTCGTCTCACATATATGCGTCTCACAAGAGTATTCCCCTTCTTTCATATTTTTTGTTTTACTAGAATTGTTAACGAGCCAGGCTGGCCAACCCTAATCCATTAGCCTTATTAGGCTTCGAATTAAACGAGCTTTAGGCTAGTCGGGTCTGTTTAAAATTACCACTAAAAAGTGAACATAACCCTACAATAAAAACTACAAAAAGTTATAAATATGAATTTAAAATTAAAATTTAAAATACATAAATAACACAATAAATATATAATTAATTCATTAATTCTAACCAGGTGGGCTAGCCCACCTGATCACTGGGCTCTTCACCAAGCCTCCTTATATATTTTAAACTCTCATGAAATCTTCGATTGCTGTCTGGAATCACATAATTCACATCTCAATTACAATAAAATATTTACCATTTGTTATTTTTTAACAAGCTGGTCACATGCACAAATATAGTAGTGATGACTTTTTTTTTTTTAATCGACTTAAAACGGATTATGCATATATACGGTACCGTTTATCATTCAATGATATATTACATTGAAAAACAGAGAAATGAGTAGAAACTAATATTGAATTATCATTTTGCGTAATTGACAAAACGGCATAATGCATTGGAAGGTCCCTAAACTAGTTGAATGTTGAGTGAAGATAATGCAAAATGAGAGGAGCACCATTTTGAGGTGTTGTAGTAAAAACTGTAAAAGGATTGTGTGAATAAGAGGGTGACAAGTGAAAGGAGAAGCGGCGTAGAATCATGGCTATTGCCATCTTGGCTTCGATCATGGCGAAGTTCATTCCTATGCATATTCGTGGACCTAATCCAAACGGGGCGAAGGATGAATGGACATTCTTTGAAGCTCCATCGGCGAATCTCTCTGGTTTGAACTCTTTCACATCGTCTCTCCAAATGTTGGGATCATGGCCGGGTAGGGCTAATAGAATGCCTAAATATACCCCTCCCGGAATAGTCATGTTTCCTAGCTTCACCGTTTCTTTTGTCCGTCGTATTGTTTGGGGTGTTGGTGCGTACAATCTCAACACTTCTTGCAAGATCATAGTCACCTGTCAAATAAGATAGGCATTGATTTCAAATGAATGGATTTCAGACAGAGCTGTGCTAACTCCGGTTCTTATTGGTTGTTAGTCATACCGTTTTAAGGCGACTCAAGGCTTCGAGAGTAGGGTCCGAGTTCCCTAAAACTCCAAGACCTCGTCTCTTGCTCGAGCTTGCCATTCGGTGTGGATGGCGAGTAGGATCATTGTCCAGACCAGCAGAGACGAGGTGGTTTCTGACCCGGCAAAGTAGAAGAGTTGGCACTCCTTAATCACATCATCAATACTCATTCCTCCTGCATTTTCTTCCTCTTTCAATGTAGAATTTGATTTCAAGAGAATGCCTAATAAGTCATCTCTTTCACTGCCTTCTCTCTGTCTTTTCTCGATCATATCTCTAAGAATTGATTCCATCTCTACTCTTGATATTGCTATCATCCTTCGTGACGCTTTTGATGGAATATATCTGCAAGAAAAAAAAATCAATTAATATATGTTCGATCCATGGGTACCAAATTCATCTATGTATGTGTGATAAATAAGTGAACTACATATACAATTTGTACTAACTCAGTTGCACATTCTAGTCAAAACTGAAAGCCTAAACTCAAACTAACACACTTATGTGATATTTAAGATAAAATAGTAATTTCAAAAAAAATAAAATAATAATGATAATAAAGCCTAAATATAATTAATTTCAAGAATAAACAATATAATCAATTCGCCTCACAAAATAACTGTGCAGTATGTAGGTTTTGTTTATTTTTTTATTTTTTAATACATAGATTATCTAATTCATTCCTTATTCTAATTTAAGTGTAGTAAAATTGGATTATATAAATCTCACCTATCTTTTATACCCATCATATCCTAATATAGTAATATGTCATACACATTACTCCTATTCTTATACATCAAAGATTTAGATTTACTAAATTCAACTAATCTTAAATCCATATTCTTTATTCATACTTACGCCCAAAACAAACATCAACATGATGGAAAAGCTTAAGACGAGATTTTTACCTCCATCCAGGGACGAAGAAAAACTTGTGAAGTTGGAGAGTGAGCAGAGCTTTCTCTCTTTGCAGCTCAAAAACCCGTCTTCCTTCTTCGCAGTTGCTACCAAACGCCGTTCTCGAAATCACATCGCCCGTTAAATCTTGGAGAAATGGCCAAACGTCGATTTCATTGCTGCTCAAATCCATCTTCTTCATCCATTTGTCCACCATCTCCCGACAGCGCTCATTCATGGCTCCTACCATATTCTGTATTAATGCAAACTTCCATCAAAGAAGTGATCCTACCAAAAATTGCAAATAACCCTATGTCTATCAACTCTAATTACGTAAAAACGTCGGCTAACTTACTTTATTAGAAATGATGCCACAATAGTTAAAAAATAATACTCCCTCCGTCCCACGTATTTTTACCCACTTTCCATTTTGGGGTGTCCCACGTATTTTTACCCATTCCATTTTTGGCAAAAATACATAATATTTTATTACCTATTTTTTACAATCCCAACAACTTTAATTACTTTTTTACACTTTATTCATCATTCTCAATAACTTTATTCACTTTTCCTTTTTAAATTATTAATTTATCCATACTTTCTCTTACATTATATATTAAAAAAATAAAACGTCTTAATCTTCGTGCCCGTACAAACGGGTAAAAATACCCGGGACGGAGGGAGTAATTTAGTCTTACGCCTTTTGAAATTGCACAGTTTAATCCAATAAATTGATAAAATCATCGGAATTACTCACCTGCCAATTATGGAATCCAAAATTTTGGAATTTACGGCTGAAATATTACATCATATCACACATTTTAACTTTAGTTAAAAATGTCCATCAAAATTTAAAAAATAAATAAATAAATAAAACAAAAAAGAAATTGAAAATACCCAAATAATAATTGATTTTGATAAATGTCATCAACCATAATTTTTTCTGGAAAATGTCATTTTTCGACTTTTTTGCCCTCTTCATTACTCCCTCCGTCCCAGGTTAAGAGGACCATTTTACCATTTTGGTCGTCCCACCCAAAGAGTCCCATTTCCTTTTTTGGACATATGGGACCCACCCACACCCACTAATACAATTAATACATGGGGCCCCTACACCCACTAATACAACTACCCACTACACATTAAATAATAATACTCCTTAATCCACGTGCCCAAAAGCAAATGGGACTCTTAGCCCGAGACGGAGGGAGTATATATTAATATAATTAACACATAATTGCGTACAGCGTCGCTCATATGTTATTAAATAAAACTGGTGTACAATCGTATATAGTCATACATATAATCGTATGTAGGGTCACATATAGGTTGGCAGGCATAGTCGTAGAAGTGGTTAGATTAGGATTATTTATGTTCAAATTTTTAAAAAAAAAATAATGAAAATGTCATTTTTTTGGAAAAAATTATAATGGTGTCATTTTAGCTAATACCCAAAATGAACTATTAAAAGTAGGTGACATTTTTTCTAAAATTAACTACTAAAAGTTGCGTTATGCCCAAAAAAATCAATTTAACCCACACTATCCGAAAGTGTAAGAACTAAATCAATTTCAAACAATAATTAAACTAAACTAACGATAATAAAAAAAGGTGTGAGACTAATTTTTTTTTTTTATTATGAACCAATTACCTTCAACTTATCCATATGAAAAGCAGGATTAATAATCTTTCTGCGTTCTGCCCATTTTTCTCCGTCAAGGGAGGAAAGCCCACTTGTAAGAATCTTGAATGTTTTAGGAAGGCCCTTCTCAAACACATAAGGTTGTCTTAATATCTCTTTTATCAGATCTGGATCCGAGATGTTCAACCTTGCAATGTACCTGACCACGTGAAGCTATTCTGGCCTGCACATTTATTTATATATACATATATCACCACCAATCAAGAAAATCATACTATATACCATAACCAAAAAATTCGTATCATTAATCTTACCATACTTAGAAATTAGGTAGTGGTAGTATGGGAGTATGGGGGGTATTACATCATCGGACAGTTGGATTGATCTTGTCTTTTCTTGTTGTGTGATTCGAGATAAATCCTTGAGGTCTTGATGGAAAGGGTTGTAGGGAGTCCCATTCAAAACTTGCTTCCTTAGAAATTTTTCCAGTTTCTTGGGTTTAAACCACACCCAATTTACAAACTTCACCAAGTATATTGTGAGGATAGATACAATCATGGAGATTATAATCAAAAACCATCTACCCTCCATGTTTTAGAGCCACAGAATTAGCAAGAATATCAGTGTGTGTATATATAGGGAGGGCAGGGTATCTTGATGGGTTCCTGCCATAAGCTCCAAAATTTAATGGGGTCCAAATTTATTGAGCTTTAAATGTATTAAAAATGAATGCCCACTAATTACTTTAATGTGTAAAAAACAACTTAATAAGTACATTATTCTTGAATCGATTATATTTTTATCAATTATTAAACATAATTTATCTATATAATAAACATATTTTAACACGTTTCACAAACTATCTCATATGTATAATGTCTCATAATAGAGTTTGTCAATATGGAAACGAAAAGTATACTTATTATTTGTAAAATATTTTTATTATGAAATTTATTAATTAAAAAATTAAAAATTCGAGACTTTTTTTTTATACGGCCCTAAATTGTCGGTGACGGCGTATAGTACTAATTTCCTTTGGAACTATTATAATGTAATTCTAATTAAAATTTAATTAGTACTAGAAGTCTAGAAGATCCAGTATTATTTATGTTAAAAGTCGTGTCTTGCAGCAGCCATACATTTCTTTAGAAATAATATGGTGAAGTAATTCACATTTTTCTTGAAAATAATACCCATTCCGGTCATGGTCCCTATTTATTTTATGAACATAATTAAAGAAAATGAAGTATTATTTAATGAGTAGTAAATATTTATATTAATAGTGAGTGGTGGATCATATATTAGTTCTTTTATTAAATGGAGAAAATTGTAACCTTTGAATTGAACATCTAATATAAATTTAATGTAATATAATAGTAAAGTGAAAAAGTCAAAATTGGACCAATTTTTTAATATACACAATTGATTTTGATTATTAATTCTTTTTTAATCTCAACCATTCATTAAATTATTCAATCTCATCTATTTATCACAATTATAAAATAGATCTTGGCCATTAAATTTTTTGTCATAATAATGATACTTTATTTAATTTAAGATGATACTTATTTAAAATAATTTCTTATATGTGTGTTAAATATTATTTTTTCATTTTAAGTTTCCATCTTATTAAAATTTCCTTTACGAATTTTTTGAAACTATAAAGTAGTTTTAAGTTTTAAAAATTAATTCATTATTAAATTTTTCATCATTATTAATAATTTTGAATTAATATTATTGGTCCTAACACCTTAATCATAATAATTTTAAATGTGTATGTATAATCAACGGATATTGAAAATGGATTTGGGACGGGTATGAGTATCATAATATTTTTTATAATAAAACGGGTACGAATATTAATATTATTGGTCATAACATCTTAATAATTCTAAATAGATATGTGTAATCAATGAGTATTGATAAACGAGTTTGAGACGGGTATGCGTATCATAATATATTTTATATATTAAAAAATATTTTATATATTTAATCAAAAATTATAAATTTTTCTATCATGTTTTTGTAATAGAATTATATTAGATTTATTTTATATTTAATTTGTAACAGTATAAGTTGATTTAAAATATTAATTTTAATCAATAAAAAAGTACTTTAAAAAATAGTATTAAATGGGTATGAGTAATTTACGGGTATTGATAAAAGACTTTGGGACTGATACAATTATTAAATTATTTTCTTCATTATTAATAATTTTGAACTAATATTATTAGTCCTAACATCTTAATAATTTTAAATGGGTATGTGTAATCAACGGGTATTGAAAAACGTGTTTGAAATTATTTATTTATACATGGGTACGAGTATTAAGAAATAAGGAAGTATCTTACATAAATAATAAACATAAATATTTATTATGTTAAAAAATATATAATTATTTTATAAAAACGCTTAATATTTACCATTACTTTCTTTCGTTATATATTTAAAATACATTTTTTCTTAATCTTTTTACTGCTAAAAAAAATACTAGCATAGATTGAAGAATTGTATATTATATAAAAATTTCAATTCAAATAAATTCTATGTGAAGATATACTTATTTTATAAAAACGTAGACATAGAATGGTTTATCTAAAAGGCATGATTTAATTTCTCCTCCTGTGGTACCATCGGAACACCTTAAACCAGGTGGGCTAGCCCACCCACCTGGCCACTGAGCTCCTTACACAAGTGAGTGACCCGGATTCGATTTTCATTGGGAACGAATAGGAGGGGAGTTATGAGGATGCTTGGAGAATAAGGGTGTATGAAGACTTGGTGAACTAATTACTAACTATACTAACAACTAACTTTGTCAGATAAAAAAATATCAGAACACCTTAGTCCCGTGCAACGCACGAATTCAAACACTAGTAAAATGAAGATCTTTCGGTAGAACAGAGAAAGTAATCTTATAATAAAAAATAATATTCGAGACAATGAAAAGTAACAGTAGTGTGGTGAATATTTAATAAATAATTTATAATATGAATAAAAATAAAAATATTATTATTAATGAAATTTGATAATATCTTTCATAAAAAAATTATTCACTCCGTTCAAACAACCTCTTCACTCCTTTGTTATTTATTTGTAATTTGTCTCACTACACTCTTCACATCTCAAAAACAATAGTAACAATTTCAAAACAACTAACCTTGCAATACATCATACTCCTATTTTTTAAAATATCACTCTTACCTAACAAATATAACTCATTTTTATCATTTATTTATTTCTTCATTCATTCTACAAACCCTTCACACTTTCCTCATTTGTTTGTCTCATAAAACCCTTCACACGGTCACACCACACCAAAATAAATAAAGAAAATATCACTTTATTCAACAACATCAAAAGTTATTTTAATTTCAAATTTATAACTCATTTTTCACACACATACCATTATTTTATATATATTTTTTATTACCTGAAAATACTACAATACATTCTAAAGTTAATAACGTTGATTAAAAAAAGTACAACTTTTTTAAAATAACGTGAAACAGTAAATGCAAAGCATTTTAGAATGATAATTTTTTATAATTCAGGTTCCGAATTGATAGAAAAAATAATTCAGACCACAAATTCATAGTTTACCCATTTCCAAGCCTTAAATTAAAAAAAAATCCATAATAATACTATTTTATTTTCAAAAATCAATAAAATTAATATAAAATACTCCCTCCGTCCCAACTTCAACTTCACACTTTCCGTTTTGGTCCGTCCCAAATTCAACTTCACACTTCCATAAAAGGAAAAAACAACAAACTAATATCCCTCTAACATACTTTAATTTCAAATTTGTCATCACTCTTTTAACACATATAATATACTTTATCATTTATTTATTACCCAAAAATATTATACTACCCTCAAAAGTAAGTCAAAAAGTGACTTTTCTTAAACTCCGTATCTACAGTAAATGTGAACTTGAATTTGGGATGGAGGGAGTAACTTTTTAAAATTTCATATCTATCATAAAATAGAAATAAAGATGGAGATGTAGACGAAACGGATGGAATAATAATTATTTAGAAAAACAAAAATTTATATCACATAAATACTCCCTCATTCCCCCTTGATACGTATTCATTTTGTCATTTTGGTCCGCTTCAATACAAAGTATACATTTCCTTTTTTGAATTGATGTGACATATAAGGGGTCCACACTCAACACTAATACAACTACCCACTACACATTAAAATATTATTTTCCTTACCTTAATATATATTAAAATATTATACTCTTTAATTTACATGAATAAAGTAAATGGACACCTATTAGCGGGATTGAGGTAGTATCGTTTATGTACACAATAATTGATTTGTCCTGTGAGAAAATGTGGACCAACTTAGATGTGAATTAGATTTGTACCCACTGCACGTGTTGCAATTTTTCTTTTTAAATTCAGTTCTTTTATATATTTGTAACTGAATACTTCCTCCATCCCAAATTCAAGTTCACGTTTACTGTAGGTATGGAGTTTAAGAAAAATTACTTTTTGACTTACTTTTGAGGGTAGTATGATATTTTTTGATAGTAAATAAATGATAAAGTATGTTATGTGTGTTAAAAAGGTGATGACAAATTTGAAATTAAGGTATGTTAGAGGGATATTAGTTTGTTATTTTTTCCTTTTAAGGAAGTGTGAAGTTGAATTTGGGACAGACCAAAATGGAAAGTGTGAAGTTGAAGTTGGGACGGAGGGAGTACAATTTAAGCTCGATTTTGTAATAAACTAACTTAGCTCTTTTTCAAATTTAGCTCCTCTTATCAGGGCGAAGCTATACTAATATTTTAACAGGGCTAGATATAAAAGCATATTAATCGTAATTTATATTCAAACATTGAATAATAGTCATAATTAGTACAATATAAAAGCATAACTTGAAAACAAAAAAGAATTTTGAGATATTTTTATATAATTCTCTATATTAAGACTATGAAAAGTTTAGTTGACGCTTCTTCATTTATTCAAAATGAAAAATTATAGGGGCTTTGATAAAGATAGAAGCTATATGTTTTTTGATGTAGAACTATGAAAAATCTAGCCAACACTTTTGTTTTTTAATGACTGTGAATGCTCTAATAGATGTTGATATTAAATATTTCTATGTTAAAAACGTAGTAATTGAATATTTCCTCCATCCCATTACACATTCCATATATCTTCATTGGTTGGTCTCATTGCACTTTTTACACAAAAAAATGATAAAATTTAAAAAAAAAATAACATTTCAATACACATTACTTAAAAAATGACACTTACAACTTAACACATGTGACTTATTATCATTTATTTATTACTAGAGTCAATAAAATTTATCGAAAATCAATAATATTTCTTAAAATCCGTATCTATAATAACTATGAAAGTTCTACTAAAACTGAAGGAAGCATTATATTTATTATGATGTTTTAAAATAATATTAAATAATTATAAATACTATATATATAGAATGGATTTTTAAAAATTTTGGGGTGCTAAAGCCCCCTCAAGGTTACACAAGCCTCCGCCCCTGCCTCTTATATACACGTACACCTCTTTTTATAAACACACTCTTATTATGGAAAACTCTCCTGTGAGACGGGTTTTCTGTGAGACGGTTGTGAAACGAGTCGACTCATTATTAAAGTATGTTTATTATGTACGTAAAATATGTTTATTTGTAGTTAAAGTATGTCAATAATGAATTAAATTATAACATTCTAAAATCATACTTTAATTTATTATTTATCATACTTTAGAAGACATACTTTAACAATCATTAAGCATACTTTATATATATAATAGATATATTTTAACACGTCTCACAAAATGTCTCATATATGTAACATCTCACAAGAGAATTTGTATTTTTTTATCAATCAATTAAAATGTTATCAAGTCGATCTTCTAAACTCATTTAGTGTGAGATTTACACAATCTTTTTTCCGCAAATTAAATATTTGCACTAGTATATAAAGTAAGTTGAAGCTTCTTTTAGGTGACACAGAAGAGCTGGTGAGCTGCAATTATCATGACATAGTATTGGCAATAATACAACTTTCTTTATTATGGTGGACAACTTAAAAGATCTTGCGTCAATTGCAAGGTGTAAATTATAATTAATTATGTAGTGGAAGCTGTGAGATATGGGTGAATCGACCCATTACTAAAATATGATTATTATATAAGTAAAATATATTTATTAATAATTACAGTATATTTGTAGTTAATCATACTATAATATCCTAATATAATATTTTAATTTATTATTCATTGTCTCATATTTATTAACAAGTCCTAAAAATTGTACTTTCAGTCCCATCCGTTAGTTTATAGACAGAAAACATTAAATAATAATAAAAGAAAAATCAAAGATTAAGCTGTCATTGGAATTGTTCTGAGTTCTGACCATGCTTAAAACACTCCATATGTGACTCTGCTTCTGGCCTTGTCAACTGCGAGCTCTAGCCATCTGCCACGCCGTGGTTCATCGCTTCTCGCCGATGAATGCTCCGTTCATGTTGCCATGTCGGCCCACTACTTCTCTCTTTCAAAATTTGAAAGAACTTCTTTCCCCAAGAAATGTGACTGCTTCTCTTCAAAAATAAAAAAGGATCTCCATAAAGTTGACAGAACAACATCTCTTCGGCCCCAAAAATTGAAACTGCTGCCTAGCTATATATAATACCAAAATAATAATAATAATAATAAAATAAAATTCAAGCAGCACATCATACCCATCATCAATGGAATTCTTAACCAATAAACAGTGAGTAAATAGTTATGCAATTGAATAATCTCCGGATCCAGTTCATAAAAAAGTTAGATCTATCACCAATATTCAAAATCCTGACCTTTCAATTTTGTGAGAGAGTTTCAAAAGTCCAGTGCAGAGGATTCAACAAATCCGACCTAAGCCTAAGTTCTTCCGCCGCACGCCAAATCCTCCGCGTCGTCTCCCTCCAACCCCTACACACTCTGGCCTCTGACAGCAGCGATGCCGGAGGCAATTTCCTCATAATCTCCCACAGACAACTCCCCAGCAACTTACCCGACCCATCCAGATCCAGCTCCTTGTCCAACTCAAACTGATCCTCATCCAACGAATCAGCAATGCTAACATCATCAAACGAAAGAGCTTGGCGGCGCCTCCCATGGACGCAGACGTGGCGACGGCGGCGGAGGATTCGAACTTTGGGCTTAAAGATTTCTGTTAAAATTAAGATAAATTAAGTCCATGGGCTTCACAGCACTTTACTAATACACGTGATGTGTCACGTGATTTATTCTGTTAGTTGCTAACGGATGTTAAAAAATTCTTATGAGACTAATTTTGTTATAAAAAGGACCTTTTTGACATTTCAACATTCTTATGGTACCAAAAGTTAAATTTTCCCAATAATTGATTGATCTGTTTCATCTCATCGAGACTTTGTCGCAATGAAATACATTTGTAGTGGCTAGAATAAATAAATGAATAAAAGTTTAAAGATAAGTAAAATTCATTTGAAGAAAAAAATTTGTTGAAAACAGAATCAAATCCGATGCATTTTCTTCCTTACATAATTACTCTTACTCATTCTTAGACGGATAACATCCACTAAAGAATTGCAATTAATTGAGATCTCTTTATTACTATTAGTGTAATGAGTTGGTATCTTGTATTTGATGTAAGAGTAAATTATTTTATTCTAAGGGTATATATTTTAATTAATAAGAATATAATATTTTATTTTAAAGGGTATACACTTTTCATATATTTTTTTTAAGAAAATAAAAGGTACACGTCTTTATACTAAAGTGTATACAATTTTATACTAAAGGGTATGGGCGCACAGTGTGCCCCTGGAGACAAACAAGTTTTTGCCTTTTTTTTTTAACTTGTAATTATCCCGTGCGATGCACGGTAAGATTTTTTTATATATATAGATAATTTAATCTTTTGATTATTAATATTATCGGTTGATAAAATAAGATAATTTTAAAATTAAAATATATTGTGGAGACTACGTGGAAATTTAAAGTGTGGAAAAAAAATGAACTGAGATAAAAATAATAAATTTTTTTTTTAAATATATGAACATGAGAAAAATATGATAAAAAGAAATAATATTCCTCCCTTTCGTTTCTAATAGTATGATTTGTTTTTATAAGTGAATTAAATAATATTATTATTTAATGTGTAGTATATAATTTATTAGTGATATATGTTTGTCCATATTTTAATTCCAAAATAAAGTAGTACCGTAAAATGTAAAATAAAAATTGTATAATGTAAAATAAAAGTAGAACCATTTGATGTATATTTTAATTTTATAAAATAAAAAAAAATTATAATAATGTCATGAAGATTAATATTGGCCCTTCAATAATTAATGTTCAGTAATTTTTTTCACACTTCTCATTGAAAAGGTCTAAAGGTTCTCATGCAAGAATCTGTACCATCTGTTGTCGACTACTGATACCTAACATTAAAAAATCTGAGCAACTTCTAATTTTCTCCGAAATGTACCCAACATTTATGATTTAATTTGTTTGATTTGTAACTTGATTATAAAAAATAATTTAAAAAAAACATTATTCATTCTATTTAAAAATAAAAATTATTATCCAGATTAAAAAATATATATATTTATTTTATTGTATTTCATGCCACTAACATAAAATAGAAAAAACATAGAAAGAAAGAAAAAAAAGCAGCCTCTTCACATCCGGCTTAGGAACCGTAATAATTAGCACTCCATTCTCCATAAAATATTAAAATCAATTCATTCAAATTCATATTAGATCCAATTTAATTTACTCACTTACTCCAGTAAATATTGTGTTACCAGCCTTATCGCTTCATGAAATGATGATATTGATTGCCGAAAATACGAAAATAAAGATGGATCGATTTCCATGGATCAGCAGCAACCTACCTTATTAAACTCCAATTCAAAAAAGTGGTCTTAAACCAAAATGGGAAGGCAGTAATAAGTAAAAACACATCCAATTTACTGCGAAGCATGGAGATGAGAAGTATTAATCCCCACTGGCATTCATCCGCCTTCACATTCTCCGGTAGCTGGAACGGTCGGAGGAAATTTTCGGAGCTACTCTCTTTTCGGAAATTCTTGTGTTTGGATTGAGTCATTTCAAATCCAATGTATTTGAGAATGAGTGGATTTTAAATTCCTTGGTTTTAAATCTATTCATTTGAATTTTACTTTTTGAATAAATTATGGAGTGAGGCTTGCGTGCACCCGGGCGCACGGAACACATTCCGTGCGCCTTTAGAAATTTTGTATTATGGGTAAGGGTACATTAATTTGGTCTAAAGGGTATACACTTTAATTACTAAAAGGTACACAATTTTGTTCTAAAGGGTATACACTTTTCATTAATATATTTTTTTCTTTAGAAAATAAAGGGTACACATTTTTATACTAAAGGGTATACAATTTAACACAAAATTCTAAAGGCGCACGGAGTGTTGTTCGTGCGCCCAGATTTTTCTTTAGAAAATAAAGGGTACACATCTGTATACTAAAAGGTATACAATTTAGCACAAATTTCTAAAGGCGTGCACAAGAGCTTTTGCCTAAATTATGAACCTTTGAAAGGATTTCAAATCCATAATTCAAAAATTATTTTTAAAATAGAATTTTATATATGATAAATAAAAATAATAAAATTTATGACAAAGTCTCTTATGAGACCTTAATTTTGTGAGACGGTTTGTGAGACGAGTTAAATTATGTCTATTATATTGATAAAGTATGTTTAAATATTGTTAAAGTATGTTTTCCAAAGTATAATGAATTATGAATTAAAGTATGATTTTATGGTGTTATAATATGATTTATTATTGACGTACTTTAACTACAAATAAACATATTTTAACTATAAAATAAACATACTTTAGTAATGGAGCGACCCGTCTCACGATCGTCTCACAAAAAGACCGTCTCACAAGAGAGTAACTCAAATTTTATTATACTAATTACTAAATATTAAAATCTAAATTTTATTAAAAATAAATTTTTTTGAGAGAAAACTCTACCACCAACCTATCCCCTACCCACCCTCCTCCACCCCCACCCACCAAAAATTTTTTTTTTAATAAAATTTTAAATTTTTAATATTTGAATAATAAAAATATTACCACCAAGGTCTACCCCACTACTCACCCCCACCCAACACCACCCCCCAACCCAAATTTTTTATTTTTTTATAAAATTTTAGATTTTAATATTTTAATAATAAAAATTTTATGATTAAATGTAAAATTTTATAAATTTTTTTTTTTGGGAGTGTGGGGGGAGGGGGGTGGGAGTGGGGGTGGGTAAGGGTGTAGATTATGTAGGAAGTTAGGATTGGGTGGTAATATTTTATGATTAAAATGTAAAGTTTTTTTAAATTTTTTTTTTGGGGTGGGTGGGTTGAGTGGGGGTGGATAGGGAGTAGGTTGGGGTAGAGTTTAAAACAAAAAAAAGGTATTGTGTATTTATATATTAATTTATTAATTTTACATATTATTTTTATGTATTAATATATCAATTACACAATGAAATGATTTCAGTGAGAATTTGAAATCCATTCAAACACTACTAAAAAAAATTCAAAAATCAAATCCATGATTTGAAATCTATTGATTTAAAATCTTGAATTTATAAATTCATTGATTTCTAGTTTCACCAAACATGAGAAAGGGATTTGAGAGAAAGATTTATAAATCCCTCCTCAAATCCTCCCATCCAAACACAACCTAAAAGATATAACTAATGGTGCTTTACTGATGATGAAACAATTCATCCACCTAAAAATATAAATTATTTCGTGCATAATAAAATAAAAATGTTAATAAAACAGTAAATGAAAAGGGTGATTGATATGAGAAGAGAGGGTGTAAGGCTATTTATATTAATGGAGTGGAAGATGAAAGGCCATTAATTTAAATTTGAGTTCATGATGAAAGTATATTCCGGTTCATATTCTTGTATTGGAGCTTGTAAGCCATGCCCAGTAATTAATGGCGGTTTTGTTCATTTTCCCATGTTTATTGGAGTTCGTAAACAAAGCACAGTAATGAATCATTTTCCTATGAATCTCCTTATTACACGCATGCCAGGCTGCTAATCAAGCTTTAATAAATAAATATAGTCATTAATATAATATTCTATATATAGAAATAATTTTTGACGGGAAAATACTAACTTCTACTTTTGGCATACTTTCTTATTTTTATATTTTTAGATTAAAATAAAGAAATTGTACCAATTAACTTGTGACTGATTAATTTAGAGTACCATTGTAAGCAAAAACGAAGTAATTAAGGGGTGACTTTGAGCAAATGTGGTGAATGAGATTGATAAGGGGTAGAACCCAACAAACCCTAATTTGAGGCAGTATAGAACACTTTACTGTTCGCATAAAAGTTAGTCTCATGTTAATCGTGGTAAATTCTGTGGTCCCCTTAATTTAAACATCACCTAACTAAATTGTAAGGGAAGACCACAAGTTTACATCATGAGTTTGATTCACAAGAATGTTTGCCTTCCAATAGAAGGATTCCACTCACATTTATATACTTAACGTTACTCTATTGGCTCCTCTACTATTGTTTAACTTACTATCACAGAATTAATATAAAGAAATACAAAAGTTTGAGCTCAATGGATCGAAGATAATTTGTTTATGTTTGCTTGTTCCGATTACTTTTAATTTCAGTCACATCCATCATCTTCCCCGTTGAAATCGACCATCAAGAAATACTGTTTACTAGCGATAATAAACTTAAACGAGTTCAATCATAACCAAAATGCAACCAAAATCACTAGCAAAATGTAATAAAGTAATGTATTTGCTATTCTCAATTTGCTAGTTAAATTACATTTTTTATTAGCAATTCCCAATTTTGATCATTTTTATTCAATTTTGATCCTTTTTATTTAAATTTTATCTTTTTATCAAATTTAGTCTATTTTTTTCTCCCCAAAATTAGTTCAAAAATGTACAAAATTTGGATCGAATGTGGCAAAAAAATGACCAAACTTTGAAAAAATGACTTAAATTGAATAAGAAACGACCAAATTTGAGAATTACGAAAAAAATAATTAAAAAAAAACTAAAATTGGAATTGATCATACTATTATGATATTTTCCCAACAAATTAATCTGAAATCATTCTTACCATACTTTGAAACTATCCGATGTAGTACGGATATATGTGTGGTATGATATCATCGGATGGATCTTGCCTGTTCTTCTTTTGTGATTCGCATGAAATCTTTCAGTTCTGCAATAAAAGGCCTGTAAGGACTCCCATTTAGACCTTGCTTCCTTAGATTATTTTCCAGGTTTTTTGGATTAAACCAAACCCATTTCAGTAATTTCAATGCATATTTTGTGATGATAATTATGGTGATGGAAATGATCACAATCAAGAACCATCTTCCTTTCATCTTGAATTATCATTTTGCGTAATTGACAAAACGGCATAATGCATTGGAAGGTCCATAAACTAGTTGAATGTTGAGTGAAGATAATGCAAAATGAGAGGAGCACCATTTTGAGGTGTTGTAGTAAAAACTGTAAAAGGATTGTGTGAATAAGAGGGTGACAAGTGAAAGGAGAAGCGGCGTAGAATCATGGCTATTGCCATCTTGGCTTCGATCATGGCGAAGTTCATTCCTATGCATATTCGTGGACCTAATCCAAACGGGGCGAAGGATGAATGAACATTCTTTGAAGCTCCATCGGCGAATCTCTCTGGTTTGAACTCTTTCACATCGTCTCCCCAAATGTTGGGATCATGGCCGGGTAGGGCTAATAGAATGCCTAAATATACCCCTCCCGGAATAGTCATGTTTCCTAACTTCACCGTTTCTTTTGTCCGTCGTATTGTTTGGGGTGTTGGTGCGTACAATCTCAACACTTCTTGCAAGATCATAGTCACCTGTCAAAAAAGGCAGGCATTGATTTCAAATGAATGGATTTCAAGCAGAGTTGTGCTAGCTTTGGTTCTTATTGATTATAAGTTATACCGTTTTAAGGCGACTCAAGGCTTCGTAAGTAGGGTCCGAGTTCCCCAAAACTCGAAGGACCTCGTCTCTTGCTCGAGCTTGCCATTCGTGGTGGATGGCGAGTAGGATCATGGTCCAGACCAGCAGAGACGAGGTGGTTTCTGACCCGGCAAAGTAGAAGAGTTGGCACTCCTTAATCACATCATCAATACTCATTCCTCCTACATTTTCTTCCTCCATCAATCTTGAATTTGATTTCAAGAGAATGCCTAATAAGTCATCTCTTTCATTGGCTTCTCTCTGTCTTTTCTCTATCATTTCTCTAAGAATTGATTCCATCTCTCTCGATATTGCTATCATCCTTCGTGAGTCTTTTGATGGAATATATCTGTAAGAAACAAAACTCAATTAATATATGGCATGTATGATATGAACGATATGGAAACATAGAAATGATCTTGTGTTTGAGTCTTGAGGGCAAGGAATGGAAGATGGATGAAATGTTAAATTTTATCCTAAATTATAAGGATTAAATAGTAATTTAAGAAAGAATAACAATAAAAAGTAACCAATACTCACAAAAGAAGTGTGCAAGTATTCAGTGAATAGAAGGGGAAATCAAAAAGCACAAGGTTAAAATAGTAAGATGAGATTTGTACCTCCATCCAGGGATGAAGAAAAACTTGTAAAGCTGGAGAGTGAGCAGAGCTCTCTCTCTCTGCAGCTCAAAAACCCGTCTTCCTTCCTCGCAGTTGCTACCAAACGCCGTACGAGAAATCACATCGCCCGTTAAATCTTGGAGGGACGGCCAAACATCAATTTCATTAGTGTTCGAACCCATCTTCTTCTCCCACGTCTCCACCATCTCCCGACAGCTCTTATTCATTGCTCCCACCATATTCTGTATTAAGGCAAAGGATTAATACCTAAAAAATTCACCCATTTTCAAATTTATCACGATTTATTTTTTGTCAATTCAATTCACTATCCATTTAATTGTTTCAATTCTATCATCATCTTTTATTTTTGTTAATTTAATACGCGATCTATTTAACATTTTCAATTATATCACAATTTTTATTTTTTATATTTAATACACCACTTATTTTATATTTTCAATTTAATTTATTATTATTATTATTATTAATAAAAATTATTTAAAAATTAAAATACATAGTTCGACCAAATAAGAAATTTTTCCTGTTATTATACTAAATTCATAGCGGTAATTAGTGACCTTATATAAAATTATTTTCAATATGATGAATAAAATTCTATTTTTTTTCTATTCGACTTTATTACACACTTTTGTAACAAAAATATTAAATGAAATTATTTATTGAAAATAAGGATTTTATAACGAAGGAAATTAATAATTTCCCTGAACTAAAAAAAAAGGAATATTAATCCCATTAATTAATAAATACACAGTTTAATAATAATAATAATAATAATAATAATAATAATAATAGGAAAAATCACTAATAGATACACACTTTTATCCTAAATTACTATGAGATACAAGGAATTCAAATAATTACTCTCACATACAAAATATTAAAGTAAAATACCAAATATAACCTTATAATCTCATACACTTTTAAACCACCAACCCTACCCCTCACCCACCCACCCGCCGGACCGGCGTTGACCGTCGGCCAGACAGTCGTTGACCGGCGTTGACCGCTGCTGCCTGCTGCCGGAATTTAAAATGTGTAAAGCAAATTGTGCAAAACAAATTGTGAAAATACATAGGGGTATTTATGGTATCACAATCATAAATGTGTAGTTATGAGTAATAGTACTTTGAGTCATTAGTTTACAGCAATTATGCATTATTTTATATATCCAATAGTAAGTGACCCATAATAATAATAATAATAATAATAATAATAATAATAATAATAATAATAATAAATTAATTGAATTGAATTTTATTGAAAATATAAAATGAGTGGTGTATATATAAAAATAAAAGTTGTGATAGAATTAAAAATATTAAATAGATCGCGTATTGATTTGACAAAAATAAAAGGTCATGATAGAATTGAAACAATTAAATAGATCGTATATTGAATTGACAAAAATTAAAAATCGTGATAGATTAAAAACCTCCAATAAAGTGGTGAATTTTTTTAGAAATTAACCCTAATGCAAACGCCATTAAAAATTTGCAAATGTCCTACCCAATTGCAAATAATCCTAACTCTATCAACTGTAATTACCTTCCAATTTTATTTATATAAAAACGTCCGCAACTTCTTACTTTATTAGAAATGATCAATAATAGTTAAATTTTATCCCATAAATGGATAAAACTGTGTCGATGTGAAGGAGGTTAATCATGGTAATTTAACCAACCAATAAGGGCTAGACCTTTTAACCCACCACACAAGAAACTCCACTTAATTATAAGAGATTGCTCCCACACTGGGAGTGTGATTCGATTATTGGTTATTTGTATAAGTTATCCCCTTACTTGACCAGTTGAGCTGGTCATACGGGCTCATGTCAATCATGTAATCCAAAAATTTGGGCTTTTTTCGGCTAAAAAATGGCATCATTGTCACACATTTTTAATTTACTTTATTAGTTTTTTTATAAAAAAAAATCAATATAATCCCACGCAGCTAAATCAATTTCTAGTGAAAATTACTCATTTTGTCTCTTAACGTTTACCACGGACAATAAGAAAATTTAATTTTTTATTAATTTTAATGACTTTTAGAAATGTATATTTTTAGATAATAAATAAAGTATTAAAATAAATTATGTGTGGAAAGAATGAATAACAATTTTGAAATTAATATATATGGTGTTAAATTAGAATGATATTTTATTTTTTGGATAAACAATTACGAAGAAAGAATAAATGAGGAAAGAATGAACAATCGACGCACCTTCAAATTAGCCATATGAAAAGCAGGATTAATAATCTTTCTGCGTTCTGCCCATTTTTGTCCATCAAGCGAGGAAAGCCCATTTGTAAGGAACTTGAATGTTTTAGGAAGGCCCTTCTCAAACACATAAGGTTGTCTCAATATCTCCTTTATCAGCTCTGGATCTGAGATGTTCAACCTCGCATATGGACCCATCCACGAGAAACTATTCTGCCCTGCACATTTATATATACACATCACCAATCAAAAAAATCATACTATACATAACCAACATATTCGAATCATAGATCTTACCATACTTAGAAATGAGGTGGTGGTAGTATGGGAGTATGTGTGTTATTACATCATCGGATAGTTGGATGGATCTTGTCTTTTCTTGCTGTGTGATTCGAGATAAATCTTTGAGGTCTTGAAGAAAAGGGGTGTAAGGAGTCCCATTCAGACCTTGCTTCCTTAGAAAATTTTCCAGCTTCTTGGGTTTAAACCACACCCAATTTACAAACTTTACTGCGTATATTGTGAGGATAGAGGCAATCATGGAGATTAGAATTAAGGGCCATCTTCCTTCCATGTTTTAGAGCCACAATTAGCAAGAATATCACAAGTTAGAGTATACAATACGAGCTCTCAAAATTCCATCATTAAATAAAGGTGAGCTGGCTTAAGATTTTTAAACTCGTTTAAACTCGGGCCTATATGGGCTAGTTCAAACAGACTGCAGGCTTTAGCGGTAGTAAATAAAAAAATTATAAAAATTACACGTCACTTTGGAGCGCTATGGAAATAACATGTCAGCAAGAAAAATTTCTGTTAAGATTTACTAGGAAAGCAAATTATCTAAGAAAATTTCCTTTATGTTTAGATTAATAATTTAATATAGTGTGTATATATATTTATAATATATTAAATTAATAATAATAGAAATAAGTCTCATTACTAAAACAAAATGAATTTAATGAATCTCAATAAATTATGAAGAGTAAGTCTCTTGTGAGACGGGTTATTAGTGAGACGGATGTGAGACGGGTCAACCCGTCACTAAAGTATGCTTATTTGTGGTTAAAGTGTGCTTATTTGTGGTTAAAGTATGTCGATAATAAATCAAATTAATTATAACACACTAACATCATGCTTTAATACATAATCCAACATACTTTAAAAAACATACATTAACAACCATTTAACATACTTTATTTAAATAATCGACATACTTTAACACGTCTCACAAACCGTCTCATGAAGGTAGCGTCTCACAAGAGACTTTGTCAATTATGAATACGTTGAGTAATATTTAAATTTTAATTAATATTAATTAATAAGGAAAACAAATAAAATTTAATGCATGTATTAAATGTAGGTTCTAGTTCTAATTAATATATTACTATTAAGTGAAAATGGTAAATTAGTCTCACAAAAAAATTTATTACGTAAAGTGGACCAAATTATCCCCTATTTATCCGGATCAATTAATTTGATCCATTAATAATTATTATCCTTTTAAATATTGGAGTAATTCACGTTTTAGTAGCAGCCGCAGATTTATTTATGCTAAAAGTCAACTAATGTCTTGGGATGGGAATTGAGATTCTAACCATGTGTTGCATTTTTTAATTTCATTCTGTTTTTTTTAAGTTGATAACCTCATTCACTAGAAGCACGCATAAATCCATGTATTCCGTTACACACCACCCTTTACACTTTCTTTATTCGTCTGTCTCACAACACTTTTATATATTAAAGAATAAATTATCACATTATTTTATATTTTTTTATTACATAAAAATACTATAATAGCCTCCAAAATCAACAAAATTAGTAAAAATGAGTAACTTTTCTTAAACAATGTGATACAGTAAACGAAAAGAATTGTCCGGACAGAGGAGTATATATTTTTAAATAAATTTATTGTTTTTTATATTCAGATTTTTATTAAATAACTAACATAAAATTCATTAAAATTTATCATAAACTTTTATTCATTAATATATACTATATTTTTGTTAATAAATATACTATATATATAAATTATTACTTTTTCAAATTAAAAATATTACTCATTATATTAAGAGATCAAGTATATTTTACAGTGAGACTGTTTTTTTTAATTAGTTATACCTTTTATCTATTCTATGAATTATTTATAATATTATTAAATTATATATTTATTATTTTCCATCGCTTATTCATTTTTAGACTTGTGTAACAACCCATGAATGTGATGTAAGTTAATGGTGTCTTTCTTCATTATCAGTGCTTTGTAAAATATGATAATTTCAATTTTTTATTACTACTTTTACTCATAATAATATTTAACTTTTTTAAAAAAAATCACTTCTTATCTATATTTTAAATCTTACTCTACGTGAGATTTAATTTCACACAATTTTTATTTTCATAAATTAAATATTTGCACTAGTATATACAGTATGTTGAAGATTATGTTGGATGACCTAATAGAGCTGGTGAGATGCAATTGTCATGACATAGTATTATTGCCTTTGCAATAACACAACTTTCTTTAATTATGGTGGACAACGCAATAAGTAAGTTATGATTAAATAATGGGCAATGGGGGTCAAATGTATCCTGGACGGTGTTCAACAGTTCATGTAAATAAGCTCTTAATTTATTTTTGGGAGGGAATAGAGTGCAACCGGTACAAATTTGGTCCCCACCCTTCTTAATTAATTTTTGCTCTTTCAGTAATGTTGTTTTTTATTTTATTTTTTAATTTTTTTTATTTAAATGACTATTATACCCTAAACCCTAAGGGATAATTATACCCTAAACCATAAGAGTAAAATTACAATTATACCCTAAACCCTAGGGAATAATTATACTCTAAACCCTTGAATTTTACCCTAAACCCTAGGGGATAATTATACCCTAAACCACAAGGGTAAAATTACAATTATATACCTAAAATAAAAAAAAACAGTAATGTACAACAACAATTAAAAAAAAAAGAGAAAAATGCACACTGAAGGTGAAGTAAGGAGGTTATACCGGAGGTTGTACCAATTGAAGGTTGTACACAAGTCTTTGCCTTTTTTTTTTAGTATAAATAAACTCTTTATATTTATTAGATGAAACAAATATACCTTTTATATTTTAAAATTCAACGTTCATGCCCCTTATCTACTAAAGATTGATCAATTAAAGCTATTATGTCAAAAATATAAACATTAAGGAGTATATTTTTCTTTTATTTTTCTTATAAGTTGATGTATGAACAATTCAATAGTTATAAATTTTCAAACCTTATATTAAAATGAATAACTTCTCACTAACTTTCCATCTACCATTTTAAATTTTAAATCCAATATTAATAGATAGGGTAAATATTAATTTTGATCCGATAAAATATGCCAAATTCAATTTCAGTTATAAGGATTGGTAATTTCTCAAAATTGATTCTCCCGGTGTCCAAAATTAGTCCTTTTGATCATTTTCTCGCCGGAATTTACTAACTTTAGCCGGAAAATTGCTGGATTCCCGCGAGAAAATGACCAAAAGTTGACTAAAATGACTAATTTCGGACACCGAAAAATCACTTTTGAAAATTTATCAATCCTTAGAACTGAAATTGGATTTGGTCTATCCTAAATGATCAAAATTGATATTTTCCCTTAATAGATACATATTTTTTGTGTCATAATTTCTTAACAATTTTTTCAAAAACATATAATGTAAGTATATTTTAAGTGGATTTTCAATTAATCCAACCGTAAAAAATTTTACTATCTTGATATCATAAGAAACAAGGATCTTATGAGCTTTTCATTACGGTTTCGAATTTTAAATTCAATAATAATAGAATAATTATTTTTTATCAAAAGTTAAAAGTCATAAAAGACTTTTTTAAATATATTTTTTCAATGAAGTTATTGTAAAAAAGGAACATCTCAGTTAATAATAAATTTGAAATCTAAGAGTATATATATGAAATTGGTAAGAAAGAGGTTTATTTTAATACACCGTTTGAAAATTTTTAACCGATTATTTGGAAATTAGCTCATAAAATGTTTCAAAATTATTATGATATAAGGGTATAATTATTCCATTTTATAAAGATAAAAAGGTTTATTTGTTTAAAAAAAAATAGAAACATACTTAATCTATGTAGTATAGTTCAAAGGGCATATGTGCATATGTGACCCTTTGCCCAATTAAAGATGTAGTGAAATACATTTGTTGCGCTAAAAGAAATAAATAAATAAATAATTAAAATTAAGAAAATATAATTTGGAGAAAAAAATTGTTGAAACTAGAATAAAATCATGATGCATTTTTGTTTGCTATATAATTACTCTTACTTATTATTAGTAATGTTGTTGTAAACTCCTGTAAAAAACTTTTCTTCTTTTTAGTACTATTCGTATTCTTTATAACATTTGCTTCTTTTTTTATTATTAAAATAAAGAAATTGCACCAATTAACTTGTGAGTCATTAATTTAGAGTACTATTATTAGCAAAAATCAAGTAATTAAGGGGTGACTTTGAGGAAAAATTTAGCAACGGAATTTACAGACGGTATTCAATTCGTTGGTAATTATCAATGAATTAGCAGTAAAAATGATATTTTTCTTTTAGCAATGGAATGCTAATGGATTTATTCTTTATTTTACCAACAGAATTCAATTAATTACCAACGGATTATTAACGGAATCATTGTATGAATTATCAATTGAATTATTAGCAACGGATTACCAATGGAATTCAATTCCGCTGCTAAAAATTTACCAAACATCATTTTACCATCGGAAATTTACCAACTAATTTCATTGTTAATCCATTGTTACACCAATTTAACAATGAAATTGAGGCTTTTACCAACTAGATATTCCATTTGTAAAAAACAGTTTATTTTTAGTATGATCCGATGCCGGGTTGGAATGGCAGAGGTCCGACCCCTATGAGAATGGGTTCAATCATAACCAAAATGCAACCAGCATCACTAGCAAAATGTAATAACTCTCGTGAATTTACATGAACCATTTAGGATGATCCAATTAACACACATTAATCCAGACATTTAACATCAACATATGACAAGCTTTTATATATATATATATACATGAATTAATTTGTAAACAAGATTAATTAGGAGATGAAGGGTGAGTGAAGATTATGCAAGATTAGTGGAGCACCATAGTTGGGGGTGAGAGTGGAACGCGATATTGGATTATGCTTGTAAGAAGGCGACAACTCAAACGAGAAGCGTTGTAGAATCATTGCTAGAGCTATTCTTGCTTCTATCATGGCCAAGTTTTGCCCGATGCACGAGCGAGGACTTGATCCGAACGGGGCGAAGGAGGATGGAATCTTGATGGCGTTAGAATCGCCGTCGGAGAATCTCTCCGGTTTGAACTCTTTCGCGTCGTCTCCCCAAGTTTTGGGATCATAGTGAGATGCACCTAGTAACAGGGTCAAATATACCCCTGCTGGAATGCTCATGTTTCCTAGTTTTGTCTTTTCTTTTGTGCGTCGCAATGTGAGTGGTCCTGGTGTGTACAACCTCAAAGATTCTTGCAAGATCATCGTCACCTGTTAGAGTAATTGATTAAATATTAAATGATACGTGTAAGCTATCATTTGATGGATAGATCTTACAATTTTGAGGTGATTTAAGGCTTCAAAAGTTGGGTCGGAGTTCCCCAAAACTCGAAGAACCTCTTCTTTTTCTCGGGTCTGCCATTCCGCGTGTTTGCAGAGCAAGATCATCGTCCACACGAGCAAACACGCGGTGGTCTCAGCCCCGGCAAGGTAGAACAATTGGCACTCCTCGATTACATCTTCGATGCTCATTCCTACATCTCCCTCTTCCTCCAATCTTGAATTAGATTCCAATAAAATACCTAACAAGTCATCTCTTGGAGCGCCTTCTCCACTTTCCATTAAGGCCTTTTGTCTCTTCTCGATCACACCTCTTAGAATGGATTCCATCTCTTTAGACATTGCTTTCACTTTTCTGTTGGCTCTTGTAGGAAGATATCTGCCAAAACAATACAGCATTTCTATTATAATCACACACTAGCTATCTAGCTACTACGTACACATGACCAAACGAGAAATATATACTCCCTCCGCCACACTTAACTGCAACACTCTAAATACGTAATTTAAGAAAATTTACATTTTAACCAATTTTATTGACATTTTAAGGGTATTGTGGTATTTTAAGGTAATAAATTAAATAAAATATAAAGTATGTCATGTGTGTTAGGTGAGAGTGGTATTTTTTAAATTAATATAACTTTTTTAGGTTATGAATTGATGTGAGTTCCCTTTTTTGGGTGGTGAAGATAAGTATTACATGGATAAAAACGAAAAAGTGTGAAGATAAGTGTTGGACAGAGGAAGAGTAATTTTGTGAATATCATCTCCTATATATAATACTAGTTGTATGATTAATATATAATAGATACATCAGAAGACGAATCAAACGTTTGATGTATTTAGGATTTATGTTTTTCTTTTAGTGCACCAATGTGTAACGAAGTGACACATGAGATGAGAAATCAAAGTGGCACAAGAAATCCAAACCGAATAACGGTGTGTACGATGTACGTACCTCCATCCAGGGATAAAGAAAAAGGGCAAAAGCTGGTGGGTGAGCTCAAGTTTGTCTCTCTGTAGTTCAAATACCCTTCTTCCTTGTTGGTAGTTGCTCCCAAATGCACTTCTTGATATCACTTCACCCGTTAATTCTTTCAAATATGGCCACACATCAACTTCACACCCACCTTCTTTAGTACTACTCATCTTCTCCCACTTTTCAATTGTCATCCAACAACTCAAGCAGATGGTTCTCACCAGCTTCTGCAACTCATAATTGCAAAATTTAATCACATATAATTTCTAATTGATTAAATCATTATTATCGGTGTCCTGAGAACCGGGTTCACTGTAAACCATTCTATTTAAAAACTTAAAGATAATTATACCCCTAAATATTTTAAATCCGGAGAATTAAGTATTACTCTTTCCGTCTCGAACAAAGGTGGTCATTTTCTTTTTGTACGTGGATTAAAAAGTATTATCATTTTATGTGTATTGGGTAGTTGTATTAGAGGGATGTGATGGGTAATAATAGACCCTTTTTACTAAAAGGGGAAAATGGATACCTCTGAATGAAACGTCCAATATAGTAAAATGAAGACATTTGAGCAGGACGGAGAGAGTAACATTAAACTGGTAACATACGACATCAACCACAAGGGTTCGCATAAATAACCATGCATGTAAAATCTGATTCAGACACGTGTTTGGCCCTATAAAATGGCTTTACTCATACACTTGGAATATTTTGAAATTAATTTGAAAGGCGTGAACATGGAAGACTAGTGGTAGAAAGAGCTAATTAAAAATAAACATACGGTAGAATAAACTCTATAATGCATAATATGCATTGTTGGTTAAAGAATACCAGAAAATAGATAACTCAAATATGTTTATTTAGGTATGTCATTATTTTAGCATCAGGTGATAAGATAATAATAAAACGAGTTAAATATTTGTTTGGTCCCGTAACTTTTTTTCTTTTTAATTTTAGTCCCAAAAAAGATATTTGTTTATAATTAGTCCCATAACTTTCATTTTTCTTTAATTTTGGTCCAATTTTCGCCGAATTTGCCACCTGTTTCCGAAATTGGCAAGTGATGCTGACATGACGAGTCCAACCAGCCAAATATTGATGAAGCTTAAGAAGAAGAAGAAGGATAACACCAAAAATTGCAAAATGTTTATGTATGGGGTGACTATAAACGTTTTTGCAATCTTTGGTGTTGTCTTCATTCTTCTTCTTAAGTTTCATCAATCTTTGGTTGGTTGAGAAATAATTGGACTAGTCACGTCAGCATCGCTCGTCGGTTTCCGGCAACAAGTGGCAAATCCGATAAAAATTGGACCAAAATTAAAGAAAAATTAAAGTTATGGGACTAATTATAAACAAATATCTTTTTTGGGACTAAAATTAAAAAGAAAAAAAGTTACGGGACCAAACAAATATTTAACCCATAATAAAACCACCTATTTACTGGGTGCAATCCCTTCCGCAAAGGAGGATCCAAACTCAATTAGCAACGGAAATAAATACATTTGAAATTTCAAAACTTTGCCTTACAGCACCATTTTTGGACAGTTGGAGAAGATAATGTTATTTACCTTCAACTTATGGATATGAAAAGCAGGAGTGATGATCTTTTTCCGTTTAGCCTACTCATCTCCATCAAGAGACAAAACACCACCACCTGTCAACATCTTGAGACTGTCTGAAATTCCCTTCTCAAAAACATCGGGCTGTCTTAAAATTTCTTTTATCAGTTCCGGATCCGTGATGTTTAACCTCGGGTACGGCCCGAACCATATGAATGAATTATTGCCTGCTTTTGTTTCCATTTCCACAAATGATTAAATAATTAACCAATCTCTATATATCAACTGAAACTAAGAATTAAGAACAAATTAAGGAAAACTATCAAAATTCATGCATGTCTGATTCCAACTTTAATTAATCTTTTTTATTTGCAATTTTCAATTTTAGTTTTTTTTGTCCGATTATTATCATTTTCTCAAAATTTAGCTTCTTTTTTTTTTTTCAAAGTTAGTCCAAAAATGTATAAAATTTGAATCAAAAGTGAATAAAAAAGATCCAATTTTGAAAAAATGACAAAAATTGAAAAAAAAATGACTAAAATTGTGAATTGCAAGGAAAAAAAAAAGACTGAATCGACCATAACCAATTATGGCGTGTACTAACTTCTAACCACTAACAAACTAACTTTGTCCGATAAAAAATATGATATTTTCCCAAACAAATTAATCTGAAATCATTCTTACCATACTTGGAAATTATCCGGTGGTAGTACGGATATACGTGTGGTATGATATCATCGGATAGTTGGATGGATCTTGCATGTTCTTCTTTTGTGATTCGCATGAAATCTTTCAGTTCTGCAATAAAAGGCCTGTAAGGACTCCCATTTAGACCTTGCTTCCTTAGATTATTTTCCAGGTTTTTTGGATTAAACCAAACCCATTTCAGTAATTTCAATGCATATTTTGTGATGATAATTATGGTGATGGAAATGATCACAATCAAGAACCATCTTCCTTTCATCTTTAAGAGCTTGAATTCTGCAAAAGGATTAAAATATATATGTGATTTAGATTTATAGAGCTTTAATTCCTTTCAAACTTATGAGAATGATTCATGTTTTAATATATTAATGTTAGTAGATGCAGAATTAATCATCTTATCTTTTAAGTCAACTGCAGTTTGATGTCCTATTGTCACGTTGTTTTGTTTTTTTAAGGAATAAAGAAAATGTCAACCTTCTCAAAATCAACAGTGCTTTATATAAGTGCACACCGAATCTTCTGCGTCATTTTCGTGCATCATCTCCTGTGCCACGCGTTAAGGGGTTGACACGTAAGCGGGGAATTAAATCCAACAATTGCCCCTAGGGTTTAAGGATTAGGGTATAGTTTCCTCTCTCCTAAGTGTCGTCCATTCAACGGTTTGGTACAGAATATGATGTACCAAACTAAAACAGAGAATCCGAGCCGATATAAGTGATTATGTAAGTGATTTTCTGGTGTTGACTGTCGAGTAGTAGTTAATATTGTTAAATTGATTTGATTAAACTTGAGTTAAATTGACTTCGAGGAAATGTGTTAGAATGAGCTTTAAACTGTAAGATGATGAAGCATGTTAGAATAAGACTAAATATTAAATCTATATGATTTGACAAGCTTAATTTTAGATTGGGTGTTCATTTAAATATGAAATAAAAAACCCTATTGCTTATTGATTTGTTAACTCAACACTTGAAGCTAGATGTTTTACAAAAGTATTAAGTTAATTATTAGATCAATTGAATGATCTCTAAATAAAAAAAAAGATTGAGGAAAATTGAATATATATATATATATATATATATATATATATATATATATATATATATATATATATATATATATATATATATATATATATATATATATATATTAGCTCTAGCATAGGAATAAATTGATTTTTTAAAATTTTCAATGAGAGATGTTTTTTATATTTTAAACTCTCATGAAATCTGCGATGGTATCTGGCATCACATGATTCACATCCCAAATACAAACACTACAAAAAAATTATTTTTTATTAACGGAATATTCTGTTAGTAAAAATCTTAATTTTATTGTTAAATTGGTTTATCAACATATTAGCGACGGACTCCGTTGGCAAATTTCGGTTGGTAAAGTGGTAGTTGGTAAATTTTTAGCAACGAAAAATAAATTCCGTTGATAAATAATTTTGTTGGTAATCCGTTGCTAAAAATTATATTGGTAATTTATATAAAGATTAATTCCCTTGGTAATCCATTGGTAATTACCAACGGATTTAAAAAAAAAAAAATATATATATATATATATATATATTTATTTATTTATTTATTTTTGGTAGTGAAAAGAGTATTTAACATTCGGTATTTGTTAACAAGCTGGTTATATGCACAAATAAAGTTGTGATGATTTTTTTTTTTAATTTGACTTAATAGGGAAATGAGAATAAACAAGTATTGATGATCATGTTGCATAATTAACAAAACGGCATAATGCATTGGAAAGTCCCTAATCTAGTCCGATAAAAAATATGATATTTTCCCAAACTAATTAATCTGATATCATTCTTACCATACTTTGAAATTATCCGGTGGTAGTACGGATATATGTGTGGTATGATATCATCGGATGGATCTTGCCTGTTCTTCTTTTGTGATTCGCATGAAATCTTTCAGTTCTGCAATAAAAGGCCTGTAAGGACTCCCATTTAGACCTTGCTTCCTTAGATAATTTTCCAGGTTTTTTGGATTAAACCAAACCCATTTCAGTAATTTCAATGCATACTTTGTGATGATAACTATGGTGATGGAAATGATCACAATCAAGAACCATCTTCCTTTCATCTTTTAGAGCTTGAATTCTGCAAAAGTATTGAAATATATATGTGATTCAGATTTATAGAGCTTTAATTCCTTTCAAACTTATGAGAATAATTCAGCGTTTTAATATATTAATGTTAGTAGATGCAGAATTAATCATCTTATCTTTTAAGTCAACTGCAGTTGATGTCTTATTGTCACGTTGTTTTGTTTTTTTAAGGAATAAAAGAAAATGTCAACCTGCTTAAAATCAACTGTGCTTTATATAAGTGCACACCGGATCTTCTGCGTTGTTTTTGTGCATCATCTCCTGTGCCACGTGTTAAGGGGTTGACACGTAAGCGGGGAATTAAATCTAACAATTGTCCCTAGGGTTTAAGGATTAGGATATAGTTTCCTCTCTCCTAAGTGTCGTCCATTCAACGATTTGGTACAGAAGATGATGTACCAAAATGAAATAGAGAATTCGAGCCGAAATAAGTGATTATGTAAGTGATTTTCTGGTGTTGACTGTCGAGTAGTAGTTAATATTGTTAAATTGATTTGATTAAACTTGAGTTAAATTGACTTCGAGGAGATGTGTTAGAATGAGCTTTAAGTTTTAAGATGATGAAGCATGTTAGAAAAAGACTAAATATTAAATCTATATGATTTGACAAGCTTAATTTTAGATGGGGTGTTCATTTAAATATGAAATAAAAAGCCCTATTGCTTATTGATTTGTTAACTCAACACTTTTTAAGCTAGATGTTTTACAAAAGTATTAAGTTAATTATTAGATCAATTGAATGATCTCTAAATATAAAAAAAATAAAAAGATTGAGGAAAATTGAAGAAATATATATATATATATGGGAGAGATTAGCTCTAGCATAGGAATAAATTGATTTTTTTAAATTTTCAATGAGAGATGTTTTTTATATTTTAAACTCTCATGAAATCTGCGATGGTATCTGGCATCACATGATTCACATCCCAAATACAAACACTACAAAAAAATTATTTTTTATTAATGGAATATTCTGTTGATAAAAAACATTAATTTTATTGATAAATTGGTTTATCAACAGATTAGCAATGGACTCCGTTGGCAAATTTCGGTTGGTAAAGTGGTGGTTGGTAAATTTTTAGCAACGAAAAATAAATTCCGTTGGTAAATAATTTTGTTGGTAATCCGTTGCTAAAAATTCCGTTGGTAATTTACATAAAGATGAATTCTCTTGGTAATCCGTTGGTAATTACTAATAGATTTAAAATATATATATATATATATATATATATATATATATATATATATTTTTTTTTTTTTTTTTTTTTTTTTTGGTAGTGAAAAGAGTATTTAACATTCGGTATTTGTTAATAAGCTGGTTATATGCACAAATAAAGTTGTGATGATTTTTATTTATTTTTTAATTTGACTTAATAGGGAAATGAGAATAAACAAGTATTGATGATCATGTTGCATAATGTGGACCAACTTAGAAGTGAATTAGATTTGTACCCACTGCACGTGTTGCAATTTTTCTTTTTAAATCCAGTTCTTTTATATATTTGTAACTGAATACAATTTAAGCTCGATTTTGTAATAACTAACTTAGCGCTTTTTCGAATTTAGCTCCTCTTATCAGGGCGGAGCTTGACTCATATTTTAGTGGGTGCTAGATATAAAAGCATATTAATCGTAATTTATATTCGAACATTGAATAATAGTCCTAATTAGTATAATATAAAAGCATAACTTGCAAATAAAAAATAATTTTGAGATATTTTCATACAATTCTCTATATTAAGACTATGAAAAGTTTAGTTGGCGCTTCTTCATTTATTCAAAATGAAAAATTATAGAGGCTTTGATAAAGATAGAAGCTATATGTTTTTTGATGTAGAAATATGAAAAATCTAGCCAACACTTTTGTTTTTTAATGACTGTGAATGCTCTAATAGATGTTGATATTAAATATTTCTATGTTAAAAATGTAGTAATTGAATATTTCCTTCATCTCATTACACATTCCACATATCTTCATTGGTTGGTCTCATTGCACTTTTTACATAAAAAAATGATAACATTTTTAAAAGAAATAACATTTCAATACACATTACTTAAAAAATGACACTTACAACTTAACACATGTGACTTATTATCATTTATTTATTACTAGAGCCAATAAAATTTATCGAAAACCAATACTATTTCTTAAAATCCATATCTATAATAACTATGAAAGTTCTACTAAAAATGAAGGAAGCATTATATATATTATGATGTTTTAAAATAATATTAAATAATTATAAATACTACTCTATATATATTATGGATTTTTAAAAAATTTTGGGGCTAAAGCCCCCTCAAGGTTACACAAGCCTCCGCCCCTGCCTCTTATATACACGTACACCTCTTTTTATAAACATACTCTTATTATGAGAAACTCTCGTGTGAGACGAGTTTTTTGTGAAACGGTTGTGAGACAGGTCGACTCATTATTAAACTATGTTTATTATGTACGTAAAATATGTTTATTTGTAATTAAAGTATGTCAATAATGAATTAAATTATAATATTCTAAAATCATACTTTAATTTATTATTTATCATACTTTAGAAGACATATTTTAACAATCATTAATCATACTTTATATATATAATAGACATATTTTAACACGTCTCACAAAACGTCTCATATATGTAATGTCTCACAAGAGAATTTGTATTTTTTTATCAATCAATTAAAATGTTATCAAGTCGATCTTCTAAACTCATTTAGTGTGAGATTTGATTTACACACAATCTTTTTTCCGCAAATTAAATATTTGCACCAGTATATAAAGTAAGTTGAAGCTTCTTTTAGGTGACACAGAAGAGCTGGTGAGCTGCAATTATCATGACATAGTATTGGCAATAATACAACTTTCTTTATTATGGTGGACAACTTAAAAGATCTTGCGTCAATTGCAATGTGTAAATTATAATTAAATATGTAGTGGAAGCTGTGAGATATGGGGTGAATCGACCATTACTAGAATATAATTATTATATAAGTAAAATATGTTTATTAATAATTACAGTATATTTATAGTTAATCATACTATAATATCCTAATATAATATTTTAATTTATTATTCATCATATTTTAGAAAAGCATATTTTAATTATCAATAATCAAATTTTAATTTACTTCAAACTTTAATAATTGATGGGAAAATTTCAATTTTGGTCCAATAGAAATTGTTGGAATACAAAAATAGTCTCATATTTATTAACAAGTCCTAAAAATTGCACTTTCAGTCCCATCCGTTAGTTTATAGACAGAAAACGTTAAATAATAATAAAAGAAAAATCAAAGATTAAGCTGTCATTGGAATTGATTTGAGTTCTGACCATGCTTAAAACACTCCATATGTGACTCTGCTTCTGGCCTTGTCAACTGCGAGCTCTAGCCATCTGCCACGCCGGGTTCATCGCTTCTTCTCGCCGATGAATGCTCCGTTCATGTTGCCATGTTGGCCCACTACTTCTCTCTTTCAAAATTTGAAAGAACTTCTTTCCCCAAGAAATGTGACTGCTTCTCTTCAAAAATAAAAAATAAAAAAGGATCTCCATAAAGTTGACAGAACATCTCTTTGGCCCCAAAAATTGAAACTGCTGCCTAGCTATATATAATACCAAAAAAATAATAATAAAAATAAAATAAAATTCAAGCATCACATCATACCCATCATCAATGGAGTTCTTGACCAATAAACAGTAAGTAAATAGTTATGTAATTGAATAATCTCCGGATCCAGTTCATAAAAAAGTTAGATCTATCACCAATATTCAAAATCCTGACCTTTCAATTTTGAGAGAGAGTTGCAAAAGTCCAGGGCAGAGGATTCAACAAATCCGACCCTAAGCCTAAGTTCTTCCGCCGCACGCCAAATCCTCCGCGTCGTCTCCCTCCAACCCCTACACACTCTGGCCTCTGACAGCAGCGATGCCGAAGGCAATTTCCTCATAATCTCCCATAGACAACTCCCCAGCAACTTACCCGACCCATCCAGATCCAGCTCCTTGTCCAACTCAAATTGATCATCATCCAACGAATCAGCAATGCTAACATAGCTTGGCGGCGCCTCCCACGGACGCAGACGAGGCGACGACGGCGGAGGATTCGAACTTTGGTGATAGAGAGTTGAATCAAAAGGCTTCATGCTAGGGAGAGTTCATCTCTCAATTATAAACCCCTCGCCATCCCCACTTCTAATCGATGTGGGACTTTGGTTGACACCCAACCAACATTTCCCCCTCAAACAAAATCCCGAAGCTAGACCATCCAGTTTGAGGTCTGAACATCCCACCAACCCCGGGTTGGGCCGGTTAAGTTTGGGGCCTGACTCTGATACCACTTGTTGGGTTTATCCGGCCCAGTGGAGCCGGGCCCACTAAATCCACTAGCATGATATTGTCCGCTTTGGGCCGCCCACTGGCCCGCACGGTTTTACCACTCACATCCAATTTACTGCGAAGCATGGAGATGAGAAGTATTAATCCCCACTGCTATTCATCCGCCTTCACATTCTCCGGTAGCTGGAACGGCCAGAGGAAATCTTCGGAGCTACTCTCCTTTCGAAAATTCTTGTGTTTGGATTGAGTCATTTCAAATTCAATGGATTTGAGAATGAGTGGATTTTAAATTCCTTGGATTTTAAATCTATTCATTTGACTTCCACTTTTTGGATAAATTATGAATCTTTGAAAGGATTTCAAATCCATAATTCAAAAATTATTTTTAAAATAAAATTTTATATATGATAAATAAAAATAATAAAAATTTATGACAAAGTCTCTTATGAGACCTTAATTTTGTGAGACGGCTTGTGAAATCGGTTAAATTATGCTATTATATTGATAAAGTATGTTTAAATATTGTTAAAGTATGTTTTCCAAAGTATAATGAATTATTAATTAAAGTATGATTTTATGGTGTTATAATATGATTTATTATTGACATACTTTAACTATAAATAAATATACTTTAACTATATAATAAGTATACTTTAGTAATGGGGCGACCCGTCTCACGACCGTCTCACAAAAAAAAGTCTCACAAGAGAGTAACTCAAATTTTATTATACTAATTACTAAATATTAAAATCTAAATTTTATCAAAAATAATTTTTTTGAGAGGAAATTCTATCACCCAACCTATCCCTACCCACCCTCCTCCACCCCCACTTACCAAAAAAAAAATTTTTAAATAAAATTTTAAATTTTTAATATTTGAATAATAAAAATTTTACCACACAGGTCTACCCCCACTACCCACCCCCACCCAACACCACCCCCAAACCCAAATTTTTTATTTTTTTTATAAAACTTTAGATTTTAATATTTAAATAATAAAAATATTACCACAGAGTCCTACCACTCTATCCATCCACCCACCCCATCTCACCACCCAAAAAAAATTAAAAAAATAATAAATTTTAATATTTAAAAAATAAAATCTAAAATTTTATTTAAAAAAAAAATTGGGGAGGGGAGTGGGGTGGGAGGTAGTGGTAGGGGGTGGCAGTGGGTGTATGATAATATTTTTATTATTTATATATTAAAATATAAATAAAAAAAATTGGCGGGTGGGTGAGGGTTGGGTGGGAGTGGGGGTGGGTAAGGGTGTAGAGTGTGTAAGAGGTTAGGGTTGGGTGGTAATATTTTATGATTTAAATGTAAAGTTTTAAAAAAAAAATTTTTGGGGGGGGTTGAGTTGGGGTGGATAGGGAGTAGGTTGGGGTAGAGTTTAAAACAAAAAAAAAGGTATTATATATATGTATATTAATTTATTAATTTTACATATTTTTATTTATTAATATATCAATTACATAACGAAAAGATTTCAAATTACACGGTTTCAGTGAGAATTTGAAATCCATTTAAACACAACTAAAAAAAATCAAAATCAAATCCATGATTTAAAATCTATTGATTTAAAATCTTGAATTTATAAATCCATTGATTTCTAGTGTCACCAAACATGAGAGAGGGATTTGAGGGAAAGATTTATAAATCTCTCCTCAAATCCTCCCATCCAAACACAACCTAAAAGATATAACTAATGGTGCTTTACTGATGATGAAACAATTCATCCACCTAAAAATATAAATTATTTCGTGCATAATAAAATAAAAATGTTAATAAAACAGTAAATGAAAAGGGTGATTGATATGAGAAGAGAGGGTGTAAGGCTATTTATATTAATGGAGTGGAAGATGAAAGGCCATTAATTTAAATTTGAGTTCATGATGAAAGTATATTCCGGTTCATATTCTTGTATTGGAGCTTGTAAGCCATGCCCAGTAATTAATGGCGGTTTTGTTCATTTTCCCATGTTTATTGGAGTTCGTAAACAAAGCACAGTAATGAATCATTTTCCTATGAATCTCCTTATTACACGCATGCCAGGCTGCTAATCAAGCTTTAATAAATAAATATAGTCATTAATATAATATTCTATATATAGAAATAATTTTTGACGGGAAAATACTAACTTCTACTTTTGGCATACTTTCTTATTTTTATATTTTTAGATTAAAATAAAGAAATTGTACCAATTAACTTGTGACTGATTAATTTAGAGTACCATTGTAAGCAAAAACCAAGTAATTAAGGGGTGACTTTGAGCAAATGTGGTGAATGAGATTGATAAGGGGTAGAACCCAACAAACCCTAATTTGAGGCAGTATAGAACACTTTACTGTTCGCATAAAAGTTAGTCTCATGTTAATCGTGGTAAATTCTGTGGTCCCCTTAATTTAAACATCACCCTAACTAAATTGTAAGGGAAGACCACAAGTTTACATCGTGAGTTTGATTCACAAGAATGTTTGCCTTCCAATAGAAGGATTCCACTCACATTTATATACTTAACGTTACTCTATTGGCTCCTCTACTATTGTTTAACTTACTATCACAGAATTAATATAAAGAAATACAAAAGTTTGAGCTCCATGGATCGAAGATAATTTGTTTATGTTTGTTTGTTCCGATTACTTTTAATTTCAGTCACATCCATCATCTTCCCCGTTGAAATCGACCATCAAGAAATACTGTTTACTAGCGATAATAAACTTAAATGAGTTCAATCATAACCAAAATCACTAGCAAAATGTAATAAAGTAATGTATTTGCTATTCTCAATTTGCTAGTTAAATTACATTTTTTATTAGCAATTCCCAATTTTGATCATTTTTTATTCGATTTTGATTCTTTTTATTTAAATTTGATCTTTTTATCAAATTTAGTCTATTTTTTTCTCCCCAAAATTAGTTCAAAAATGTACAAAATTTGGATCTAATGTGGACAAAAAAATGACCAAACTTTGAAAAAATGACTAAAATTGAATAAGAAACGACCAAATTTGAGAATTACGAAAAAAATAATTAAAAAAAAAATTAAAATTGAAATTGATCATACTATTATGATATTTTTCCAACAAATTAATCTGAAATCATTCTTACCATACTTTGAAATTATCCGATGTAGTACGGATATATGTGTGGTATGATATCATCGGATGGATCTTGCCTGTTCTTCTTTTGTGATTCGCATGAAATCTTTCAGTTCTGCAATAAAAGGCCTGTAAGGACTCCCATTTAGACCTTGCTTCCTTAGATTATTTTCCAGGTTTTTTGGATTAAACCAAACCCATTTCAGTAATTTCAATGCATATTTTGTGATGATAATTATGGTGATGGAAATGATCACAATCAAGAACCATCTTCCTTTCATCTTTAAGAGCTTGAATTCTGCAAAAGGATTAAAATATATATGTGATTTAGATTTATAGAGCTTTAATTCCTTTCAAACTTATGAGAGTGATTCATGTTTTAATATATTAATGTTAGTAGATGCAGAATTAATCATCTTATCTTTTAAGTCAACTGCAGTTGATGTCTTATTGTCACGTTGTTTTGTTTTTTTAAGGAATAAAGAAAATGTCAACCTGCTTAAAATCAACAGTGCTTTATATAAGTGCACACCGGATCTTCTGCGTCATTTTCGTGCATCATCTCATGTGCCACGCGTTAAGGGGTTGACACGTAAGTGGGGAATTAAATCCAACAATTGCCCCTAGGGTTTAAGGATTAGGATATAGTTTCCTCTCTCCTAAGTATCGTCCATTCAACGGTTTGTTATAGAAGATGATGTACCAAAATGAAACAGAGAATTCGAGCCGATATAAGTGATTATGTAAGTGATTTTCAGGTGTTGACTGTCGAGTAGTAGTTAATATTGTTAAATTGATTTGATTAAACTTGAGTTAAATTAACTTCGAGGAGATGTGTTAGAATGAGCTTTAAGCTTTAAGATGATGAAGCATGTTAGAATAAGACTAAATATTAAATCTATATGATTTGACAAGCTTAATTTTAGATGGGGTGTTCATTTAAATATGAAATAAAAAGCCCTATTGCTTATTGATTTGTTAACTCAACACTTTTGAAGCTAGATGTTTTACAAAAGTATTAAGTTAATTATTAGATCAATTATATATATATATATATATATATATATATATATATATATATATATATATATATATATATATATATTCAATTTTCCTCAATCTTTTTTTTTTATTTAGAGATCATTCAATTAATCTAATAATTAACTTAATACAATATATATATATATGTGTGTGTGTGTGTGGGGGGGGATTAGCTCTAGCATAGGAATAAATTGATTTTTTTAAATTTTCAATGAGAGATGTTTTTTATATTTTAAACTCTCATGAAATCTGCGATGGTATCTGGCATCACATGATTCACATCCCAAATACAAACCCTACAAAAAAATTTATTAACGGAATATTCTGTTAGTAAAAACCATAATTTTATTGTTAAATTGGTTTATCAACATATTAGCAACAGACTCCGTTGGCAAATTTTGGTTGGTAAAGTGGTAGTTGGTAAATTTTTAGCAACGAAAAATAAATTCCGTTGATAAATAATTTTGTTGGTAATCCATTGCTAAAAATTCTGTTGGTAATTTATATAAAGATTAATTCCCTTGGTAATCCATTGGTAATTACCAACGGATTTAAAAAAAAAAAAATATATATATATATATATATATATATATATATATATATATATATATATATATATATATTTTTTTTTTTTTATAGTGAAAAGAGTATTTAACATTCGGTATTTGTTAACAAGCTTGATATATGCACAAATAAAGTTGTGATGATTTTTTTTTTTAATTTGACTTAATAGGGAAATGAGAATAAACAAGTATTGATGATCATGTTGCATAATTAACAAAACGGCATAATGCATTGGAAAGTCCCTAAACTAGTCCGATAAAAAATATGATATTTTCCCAAACTAATTAATCTGAAATCATTCTTACCATACTTGGAAATTATCCGGTGGTAGTACGGATATATTTGTGGTATGATATCATCGGATGGATCTTGCCTGTTCTTCTTTTGTGATTCGCATGAAATCTTTCAGTTCTGCAATAAAAGGCCTGTAAGGACTCCCATTTAGACCTTGCTTCCTTAGATTATTTTCCAGGTTTTTTGGATTAAACCAAACCCATTTCAGTAATTTCAATGCATATTTTGTGATGATAATTATGGTGATGGAAATGATCACAATCAAGAACCATCTTCCTTTCATCTTTAAGAGCTTGAATTCTGCAAAAGGATTAAAATATATATGTGATTTAGATTTATGGAGCTTTAATTCCTTTCAAACTTATGAGAATAATTCAGCGTTTTAATATATTAATGTTAGTAGATCCAGAATTAATGTTACAAAGCGATCCTCTATCACCTTTCTTATTCCTTATTGCTGCAGAGGGATTGAGTTTATTGATGAAAAAAGCTACAGAAAATGGTTTAATTGAAGCTGCAAAAATTGGACGGGATGGAATGTCAGTGTCTCACCTACAATATGCTGATGATACTATCTTCACATGCTCGGGGAAAGCTAAGAATGTAAGAATTATCAAGCACATTCTTCGAAACTTTGAAATGGTGTCTGGTTTAAAGGTAAACTTCAATAAATGTAGTCTTATGGGGCTGAATATGGAGGATAATATGGTGCCAAATTTGGCAGACATGATGGGTTGTGAAGTAGGAAAACATCCCTTCTCATACTTGGGCTTACATGTGGGTATAAACCATAAAAAATCAGTATCTTGGATCAATCTTGTGGAGAAAGTTAAACATAGATTGGCAACTTGGAATGATAAACACATCTCTTTGGGAGGCCGGGCTACATTAGTTCAATCTGTTCTTTCTTCGATTCCGATCTATTGTCTGTCAGTATACAAGATTCCGAAAAACAATTGGGGTGATTTCTCAAATCCAAAGAAAATTCCTATGGGGGTTGTGATACCAATTTCAAAATTCCTTGGGTAAAATGGGAAGACATCTATTTGGGGAAGAACAATGGGGGGTTGGGAGTGAAAGAGTTGGGGAGTTTCAATATAGCCTTACTTAAAAAATGGGTGTGGAGATTTTTGAATGAACCGGAGAGACTATGTGTCAGGGTCATCAAAGCTAGATATGGGGGTTTTGTGAGAAATAGAGGGAGAGGGAGACCAACCTTGGGGTTGATGGAGTCAAATGGGTGTAATTGGGGGTCGGTATCGGGATGGTGGAAAGAGATTAATAACTTATATTGGGGGAATAGTGAAGAGTTAGGTATGGTAAAAGAAGTGAAAATATGCATAGGAAATGGAAGCAACACTTTATTTTGGACTGATTGGTAGTGTGAGGGAGGGTTGCTTTGTGAGAAATTCTCTAGATTGTATAGAATTAGCAGTTGTAAGGAGGCTAAAGTTGAGAGTATGGGCAGTTGGGTAGATGGAGTATGTAAGTGGAATCTAGTGTGGTGTCGTAGCTTGAGAACGAGAGAGGTAGATATGGTTAACGAATTGTTATGTTTCATTTGCAGGGAGAAGGTAAAACAACATAATGAAGATTATAGATTTTGGATTATTTCAAAGAATGGTGAATTTTCCACAGCAGAGGCATACAAGAAAGAACATGATGAGCACCTGAGCTTCTCCAATCCAGAAAGAAAAAAAGCCTTCAAGAACTTGTGGAAAACGTTAGCTCCAAGAAAAGCTCAAGCAATTGTATGGAAAGTACTTCGACAAAGAATGCCAACAAAAACAGCCCGTCAGAAAAAAGGTGTCATTAATCCAAACTTTGATACTCTATGTTCTTTATGTTTTGAGGAAGATGAGACTATTGAGCACTTGTTTTTTAGATGTGGGTTTTCTTAGAGAATTTGGAGTAGAATTTATAATTGGGTTGGTATAAGTATGGTGCCACATATTGAACCTATTACATACTTTTTGCAACATGGTGAGATATTGGGCCAAAAAGGGAGTGATAAACGAATTGCTTAGTCATTGTGGGTTGGATCGATTTGGATAATTTGAAAAATAAGAAATGATGTGATATTTAACAATTGCAATCCGAGTGTTGATAAAGCAGTAGAAGAAGTGAAGGCGAGATTGTGGTCATGGATATCGACAGCACAAAAGGATAGAGGAATATCTTCATTTCGAGTGTGGAGTAACAATATTCGTGCATGTCTACATGATTGATGTTGTCAAGGAGTTTAGTATGTACAAGGCTTATAACCTCATGTGGTATTGTTATGGTTGTTATAATTTTGTTTTTCACTAAAATTGATGTATTTTTAAATTTTTGAACTCATTTCATCTTTCATTGTAATTTTTGGGATTAGGGTACCCTTGTACTTTAAGTGAATGCATTTTAAGTTTGCTTGGTAAAAAAAAAAGTAGATCCAGAATTAATCATCATATCTTTTGAGTCAACTGCAGTTGATGTCTCACTGTCAAGTTATTTTGTTTTATTAAGGAATAAAGGAAATGTCAACCTGCTTAAAATCAACACTTTATATAAGTGATTTCTGGTGTTGACTGTCGAGCAGGCGTTAGCATCGTTAGAGGGACGGCTCTTTAAATGATTCTCTCCACTACAATTTTAATTTTTTTAATGTGGTTGTCATTTAATATCTCTTAATATATTAAAAGTGTATTGTATTTGAGAAATTTTTTTTTCTAAGATTATCCCTACAAAATTTCACTTTCTACAATTTCAACCTTCTATCTAATTAATACTCCCTCCGTCCCATAGAAATTGTGACATTTTTATTTTTGGGTTGTCTCATATAAGTTGTTACATTCCTTTTAAAGCATATGAGACCCACATAAAAAATATTACTCCCTCCGTCCCGGGTATTTTTACCCATTTGTACGGGCACGGAGATTAAGACGTTTTATTTTTTTAATATATAATGTAAGAGAAAGTAGGGATAAATTAGTAATTTAAAAAGAAAAAGTGAATAAAGTTATTGGGAATGATGAATAAAGTGTAAAAAAGTAATTAAAGTTGTTGGGATTGTAAAAAGTAGGTTATAAAATATTATGTATTTTTGCCAAAAATGGAATGGGTAAAAATACGTGGGACACCCCAAAATGGAAAGTGAGTAAAAATACGTGGGACGGAGGGAGTAACATATTCACATTGTCCCACACACACTACTAATACACCTACCCACTACACATTAAATATTATTTCTCTCATTTCACTTTACATTAAAATATTATACTCCTTAATCTCTGTGCCAAAAAAAATGTCACAAGTTTAATGGGACAGAGGGAGTAATATAATATTTATTGTTTTACATTTATGAATATGTTCTTATTTTATTTAATAATATTAAGAGAAATAAATTTGTGTTGATGATGACCCTCTATATTCATATGAGTAATATGTATTCATGACTGACTCTCCGTATTATGATAATTTATGATAATCAATTTAAGAAAATTTTTATTTTCAATTGTAATTTTTTATAATAATTATAATATAATTAAAAGTGATTAGTCTCTTAAGAAGAACAATTTTTCCTATAATCATAATTATAGTTATAGTATTAAAACTGGCTACACTCTTAAAGATTTTTTTTTTCATTTTATCCTTACTTATTTTCTTTATTTACATACTTAACCTAAATTATTAAACCCCATAATTAATTAATGGTATTTATTACTTAAAAGTTATATTCATATATTTCTCAAGGAACTTGTATAGTCCAAATTCATCAATTCTAACGGTTTGGTTGATATTACTTATCATGCTCACTAAAATTAATAATATATTATGAAAATATTTTGATGTTTAATATTTTTTAGTATTAAAATTATTATTATTTATACTTATAATTATTTCACTAATGTAATTTATTATTTAATGAACTAGATTTAATTATATTATAGTATACAACCTCTTCAAATTATTAAGTCATTTAATAGGTAATATAAAGAGGCGAATTAACCATTATAAAATGTGGATTGAGGAGGACATGGCGATGAAGACATCGAAAGCGGAGTTTCTAAATGGATTTATGTCGTCACTGGAAAGCTTCTCAAATGCTTGACTAGATAGAATTGCGAGGGGCACAACGGCAAAGTAAGATGCACATTGAAGGAGGAGACGGCATTTCGCGCACTTGATGAGGCATCGAAGTAGAAGACCATGATGTCATTTTTAGAGTAGTGATGGTATTTCATTGTTGATGAACCCATAATATAATATGAGTTGTGTAACCTAATCTTATCAATTAGGTATCTTTTGTAAATTTTATTTCCTGTGTGAACAATTAAAAAATTAAATAAGTACTACGTTTATGAAATAATAATAAAATCATTTTGCGCACTTGATGAGGCATCGAAGTAGAAGATCATGATGTCGTTTTTAGAGCAGTGATGGTATTTCATTGTTGATGAACCCATAATATAATATATATGAGTTGTGTACTTGTGTTATTAGATTTGTTATGGTTGCTAGGATTCTTATCTTTATATATATACCTAATCTTATCAATTAGGTATCTTTTGTAAAAAAAAATTTCCTGTGTGAACAATTCAAAAATTAAATAAGTAGGTTTATGAAATAATAATAAAATGTGATATTCATAAAATTAACATAGATATTTAAAATAATCTTAATCTAACCCTTTAATTTCAATGTTTTAATACCTTCATACATACTAAGCAGCCTTATGAAATAATAATAAAATATAATATTCATAAAATGAATATAGATATTTAAAAAAATTCTTAATCAACCCTTTAATTACAGTATTTTAATACTATCATACGTATTACATACTAAGTATTTTGATATGCAATGATTGATTTAAACATACCAATTTGCTCTAAAATTTCTCCGTCATGCTAGATCTCCCCACAAATTCTATTTTATTGAATTGAATCTGTATATACATTTTATTTTAATACAAAATAATTGAAATGAAAAGAATATATCTCAAATTATGATAAAATATTTAAATAAATTCCAAAAATTTTAAGAGTTGAATAATTTAATTTTTGTATTATTCTACGAGACTAAATTTTAATAACATTACATAATTGCTTGATTAAATTAGGAATTGTCGTGAGCTTATAGTACTTAAATTACGGTTGAGATTGAAAGCCTCCCCTTTATATAAGAACATTGTTTTACAGTTTAATAATACATTTTCATCTTTTTTTAAATAAATAATAATAATAATTTTCCATTATGTAATTTTTTCAATTAATTTATCCTTACATATTTCTTTTTAAACTATCTTTAATTAATTATGTAATCAAAGTCTATGCACTTTACAAGTACGGTATTAATCGTTGATGTTGGAAATGATATAACTCCTGAACTCTACATTTAATGGCACATGAAAAGACATGAACATTGTAAATTTAAAATTATTTATATTATAAATATAAAAATCAAGTAATTACATAATTATCTCTTATCATAATCATAATCAAAATTACAATCATCATATCATAATCATAATATATAAAAAGTGATAAGCATCTTAAATAACATTTTTTTCTTAGGTTATCATTTAACATTTTTTTCTTAGGTTATCCCTTCTTTATTTTAATTAATATCATAATATATAAAAAGTGACAAGCATCTTAAATAATATTTTTCTTATGTTATCCCTTCTTTATTTTAACTTTTGCTAATTATTCATCATTTAATTATTGGACTTTTAACCATACATGCATGTAACTCTTGAATTTCTAATGTAATACTATTGATCTTGATTCTAATGCACAAGAGAGAATGTACTAGACTAGAAAGAAGTATATGATTGTTTTATTTTATTTTTTTGCTCAACCAATTCTTTTGATCTTACTTCACTTGGCAGAGTATATCCATATTAATTACTTTCTTGCCTAAATTATTTTCAGACTAAAATATTTATTTTCTAAATAAAAATATTCCTATACCAAGCAATTACTGCATTTTAAAATTTGTGTAATTAGAAATCTCGCATGAATAGTTTATGTTGCCATTCTAGAGGCATATTCATATAAAATAATCCTCCCTGCGTCCAGCGGTTTTAATAATTATATTAATTTTTTCACGAGAATTAAGAAATATAATATTTTAATATATATTGAGGTGAAAAAAATAATATTTTAATGTATAGTGAGTAATTATATTAATATTGTAGATGAATCCCATTGAAATATTTTAATTATTAGGTGAGAATCTCATATACAAAAAATGGATATGTAACCAATGGGATGGGACGCCAAAAAGAAAATATGTACTATTAAATAAGATGGAAAAGAGGGAGTACAAAAGTATTGATTAGATCGGATGAACATTATTTGACAAAAAAATATTGTAGTACATAATAAGTTCGAATGTAAGTAATTAAATAGTAGATTTACTTAAATTATTTATTATTAGGTTGAAAAAGAGGATTTTGAAGTATTTTTAATTAAAATATAAATTTTAATATATATTGAGGTGAGAAAAATAATATTTTAATGTATAATGAGTAATTGTATTAATATTGTAGGTGAATTCTATTGAGATATTTTAATTATTGGGTGAGAATCTCATATACCAAAAATGGATATGTAACCGGGGACGCTAAAAAGAAAATAAGCATTAAATAAGATGGAACAGAGAGAGTACAAAAGTATTGATTAGATCGGATAAACATTATTTGAAAAAAAATAATGTAGTACATAATAAGTTTTAATGTAAGTAATTAATATTAAATAGTAGATTTACTTAAATTATTTATTATTAGGTTGAAAAACAGGATTTTGAAGGTTTTTTTTTTAAATTATAGTATTAATAAAAGGGACGGCTCTAATAAAAGGTTAAGAATTCAAATCTTACTACATCTTGAGTCAAATTGACATCTGCATTTAAAAAAAGTTTAGGGTTCAAATCTCACCGTCACTCATATATTCAAGATTTGAGTCAAATTGACCCCTACACATAAAGGAGATGGATTAGAATGAAGTTTAAATTTTTAAATGAGGATAGTATTGAAATGAACTAATTAAATATAAAATTATGGGCGGCTATTTGCACTCCCAAAATCACTTAACGCACCTCATAAAAATATAAATTAAAATATCTCTAATTGATATTACATTAATACCCTTATAATTATCTCAATTCTCTTGTGACATTAAAGTGCAGTGCAGGGGATTATATTGAGGGGTGGTGGGGTGGGGTGGGGTTTGACGATTGTGGTGGTGGGCGGCGAGGCGCACACGGCGGTCGCGGGGCCTTGCGGTGCAAACTCTCCGACGGCGGCGGTCTCCTGGCCTAACCTCGACGACGTCGGTTGATGATATCTTGCAATCTAGCATTTTTGGAGGTGGAGAAGACCAGTAAGCGTGTTTCTGAGGATAATATCTACTACCATACACATACACCAAGTCATTCTGGTGAAACCCTCTCTCTCTCTCCTCCAACTGCATCTCCAAAACTCTCCTGCCATTTGAATCCCCAAATTCCATCATCAAAATTACACAAAACTCAGCCTAATATATTAATCTACACTCTTACTCTGCAAATATATGTACTACACCACCAACAAATTTCTTTCTTTCCCTCTCTAAAATTAACAACACTTGCAGTAATGATGAAGATTGAGGGGCGGTGGGGTGGGGATAAGATTGAGGGGTTGTGGAGGAAAGAGAGAGCCCCACTGGAAAGAAATCATGAAACTGCAGCTGCTAAATCTCTCATATCAGATGAAAGGGTAAAATGGTCTTGGTTGGGTATGTTTAATTAATATATACTTATATTAATTAAATATATTGAGGTGTAATAAGGAATTGAGGTATATTTAGTGATTTCGGGGGTGCGCGGCCCCTAAAATTATTTCTCTCCTCTACAAAGTTAAACTCTTAAATATTGTGAATATGTAATAAAGGGCCCTATTGTCTATTGATTTGTTAAAGTCAACACTTAATTTTGGAGCTAGTGTTTTACAAAAGTATTAAGTTGATTAATAGATTGATTTCCATGTTTCACGCGATTCAATTAATTAATGTATTAAAATATGATTGACAATATTTAAATTAAAAATTATGTGTGCGTAGTTATGAATATGTAGCTGTATATTAGTATAATTTATGAAGAAATGTTCTATTAAAAATTACATTATATGCAATTCTTTGCTTATTAATTTTTGTTTTCCCACATTGAAAAAAAAAAGATGTAATTTTTATATAGTAACATGAATAATAACATATTAAAAGATGTATAACTTTATTGTTATATTTCAACCATGCAAAATACAATATATGTGTGAGACCGTTTCACGTAAGAGCTTACGTGAGACGATCAAAAAGTGATAACTTTTTTAAAGAAAATTGATAATAATTAATGAAAAGTGATAATGTTATTTCATGAACAATTTATAGTATAAATAAAAACTGATAACATTTCATAACGAAAGTGAAAACGATTTATAGCGAAAGTGATAATTATTTTAAAAGTAAAAAATTGTCTCATTTGAGACGGTCTCACGCAAGACCTACCCAAATATAATTAATGACATATTATAGGATATATGCATTGCACGTAATTACTATTTTAATTAGTACTCCCTCCGTCCCGTTTCAATGTTTACGTTTACTTTTTGCACGTTGATTAAAAAGTATTATATTTTAATAGATAGTGGATGAAAAAATATAATATTTAATGTGAAGTGGGTAGGTATATCAGTGTTGGATGATATATTAATTGTTTTAGGTGGGTCCCATATCCCTAAAAGGAAAACATAAACATTGAAATGAGACGCGCAAAATAGAAATGTAAACATTAAAACGGAACGGAGGGAGTATTGTTTTATAATACATTAATTGTTATTTAAAAAAAAAATCTGATGTACCACATTCAAAATGTATACTTTAGTGAATAAAAATATATATATCAATGAATAAAAACATATATATTTTATTAGTAAATCTTCTGTTAGTATAAAAAAATACTAAAAATAAAAAAAATGGAGCATACATTTATTAAAAAATATGTATACACAATTAATAATGATAAATTAGTACATATATATGAGCACAAGTACATTTGATTACACAGTATATCAACTCTTAAAAAATACTCCATCCACCCCCTGACCATCCTTTCTGTTTACAATACCATTTTATTTAAGTAAAAATTGTACTTTTCGACAAATTTTGTTGGACTTTAGAGTATTGTAGTATTTTTAAGTAATCAAATATTATAAAATAATAGTATTTGTGTGAAAAATGAATGATAAAATTGGAACTGGAAGATGAACAAGGAGGGATTAACATTTACTCCGTATAACAAAATAATACTTCAACGTCAGTACAATATATTAACGCTACTTTTTATGTTGGGCTTCATTAGGCCTACGAAGATTGTGGGCCAACAACAGGCCCAGTTTATGTGGTGCTTAACGGGTTGTAACCCGAGATGATTATCTTCGTCGGTTCCAGTACTCAGGCGGGTCGGACAACATGACGCGTGGCAGAGGTTTGAACCAGAGGGTATTCCATCCCTATCAAAGGAGTATTAATAAGCTCAACTTAATTGACAGTAGAAATATAAATTTAGAGTACAGCTAGAACATAAACAATGTTAACGGTTAAATTAAATTTAAATTTAATTTTTATTATTAAATATAAAATATTTAAAATTTAAAAAAAAAATAAGTACCCATTACACTACGTTTTAAACAATTAACCCTATAGTACACCCAAAATCACCCGTAAATTTAATTTATTTGTTTTGAAATAAAATTTAAGAAGCACGAATCAAACAAAAATATAATATAGTACATAATTAATTAATAAATATAAAAAAAGTTAGGTCTTTTGTACATTTAAATACACAGGCAGTTCAAAAGTATATCATTTTATTTTAAAAGGTATCAATTATTTTTTTAAATGGTCGGTTGAAATGTAATAATAGAGTATTCATTTTTATTGATCAGTGTATTACTTTTTTAATGAAATAATCTTTTAGTTATTAATATTTGGTTAAGATTTAAAAAAAAATTAAAAGTATAAATTTTATATTCAATATATAAATGTATATATTTCAAAATACTCGAATTTGGATGCACGGTAGGTTCAGACACACCCGAATTTTTCCCTATAAAATAACATGTAATCACTCCCTACCAATTTTTATTATATTAATTTTAAAAATTATAATCTCAATATAATACTTTTAAGTTATAGGATTAGTCTTTATGTTTTCAAAATACATCACAATATAAGTTTAAACTGTTTAATATTTCATTATCATTCAAACTTCATTCATGAATCATCGTTATCCCCATTTATGACACATAAAAACCCTCCTCAACTTCCCCATCACTCCCTTTCATTTAATCGGACAAATTTCATATTAATATTTAGGCACACAATTTAACAAATTAAATGTATGTATCTTATATTAATTGGAAAGAGATGCATACTCGATTGCTGGATGTATGTGTCTAATATTAATTGAGAATGGTATTAAAAATTCATGCGATAGTATTTTATCCTTAAACATCAAGTTATTATTCTATGCTTTACAATTTACCAACACCAATTCAGATATATGTTTTTCAATCGCAACGTATGTTTCATAAGATGAATTGTGCTATACTTAAACAAGAAACCATTAAATTTTTATACTAAATAAAAATTATTATTATTATATTACATGATATAAATTTAATAAAATAGTAAATTAAATAGTAATTGAAGGAAAATAGATGATCTCTTTTTTTATTTTTTAAGTATTTCTGTTTCAATTTGATTTTAAATGGTGAATATAACTGAAGTTGAGAGTCATATATATATTAGTCGTTTTCTATAAAATTTCTCCTATTTCATTTTGGTTCATTTCAAACAAAAAAAAATAAAAATTACCTTCTATTAATAGCTAAAAAAAAGTTAAAATAATTACACTTTGTCATTCTACTTATTTAAGAAAACCACCTCACCCTAACATTCTTATTATACTTTACTCACTTTAAGGTTTAATTTTTCATTTTATTTTGTTTTAAGATAAGGTTTATATATATATATATATAGTTATTTATTTTTTATTATTATTATTTTTTGTCAGGTGAAATTCAAACAAAATAATTACTTATTCTACAGGAGCCCACACACAATACTATGACTAAAAATCACTACATATTAAATATTATATAATTCAATTCAATATCTATTACTCCCTCCGTCCCGGAGATATTGACACATTTTTTTTGGGCACAGAGATTAAGGAGTATAATAATTTAATGTAAAGTGAGGTAAGAGAAATAATATTTAATGTGTAGTGAGTAGTTGTATTAGTAGTGAGTGTGATGTGTGGGTCCATGTAAATTAATAAATTATTTTTGTGTTGGTCTCATATTCTTTAAAAAGAAATATGTCAATTTCTGTGGGACAACCCAAAAAGGAAAGTGTGTCAATATCTTTGGGACGGAGGGAGTTAAAATATAACTCCCTTCGTTCCCTTCATCCCATAAACAAATTCACACTTTCTATTTTTGTCCGTCCCATAAACAAGTTCACACTCCCAACTAAGGAAATGAGCATAAATCAACAACCCAACCCTTTATTTTCAAAATTGTCACCCATTTACAACTCATATAACTTACTTTATAATTTATTTATTATCTAAAAATATAAAACTACACCTAAAACTAAAGCAAAAAATAATTTTTTCTTAAACTTTGTATCTACAGGTGAACTTCTCTTTGGGATTGAGATAGTAAATCTCTTAATATACGTGTAAAAAATAAATATAAAAATGAGTATTATTTATTTATTAAAAAAATAATTTTATACGCCAAGAGTTACTTCATTTTTCTTAATCATTGTGTCCTAAAAAGTATTCTTTCCGTCTATTACTAAAATAGTTATGACAAAGTCTCTTGTGAGACGCTAATTAGGTGAGACGGTTTGTTAGACGTGTTAAAGTATATCTATTATATAGATAAAATATATTTAATTGTTGTTAAAGTATGTTAGATTATGCATTAAAATATAATTTTAGTGTGTGATAATTTAATTTATTATTGATATATTTTAACTGCAAATAAGCATATTTTATCTATACAATAAGTATACTTTAGTGATGGGTTGATCTTTCTCACATCCGTCTCACAAGAGAGTCTCAATATTTATTTTTGTCACTTTCATCCACCGCTATTAAAAATATTCATTTTTTATTTTAGCAAAAAAGTCTATATATGTGACCCACCACTTATTTACTGGAGTAATATAATTGTTAAATTTATACACTCTCCGTCTTATTTCAGACAACACACTTTTTTCACAAAAATTTGCACATTTTTTAAAAAAACAAAAAAGTCAAACACAATTACTCTTCCTCATAGACTTTATTTTAAAAAAAAATCACTCATACCTAACACACCTAACATATTTTATCATTTATTTATTATAAAAAATTTCATAATATTTCTAAAAACATCTGATGAAGTATATAAAGTAATAATACTCCAATCTTACCAAAAAGAGAGGAAGTAAAAAACTAAAAAAATACGTACACTTAAAGAGGTGCATTATTGTGAGATGTGAATATAAATGACACTGGTGGGTAAGATAGAGAGAGACAATGGACAGAGCTTTTGCATGGGACAGTGTGGTACACTTTAATGGGCATTTATTTCATCATCCACAAACCCCTAACTAAACCCATTAATAAGTAGACTTCTTCCTCTCACTACTCTCCGCTCCTAAATTAGGGATTTCAATTTCGCGATGGGGAAGCTCGGTGAATCTCCGGCCGACGATGAAATTGGAAGCGCCACCATGCGCACGGCGGAGACGCTGCTGCGTGTTCTGCCCATGGCACTCTGCGTCGCGGCGCTTGTAATCATGCTCAAGGATTCCCAGACCAACGACTATGGCTCCTTGACCTATTCTGACCTCGGAGCCTTCAGGTATCCATCCTGTGATTCTACATCTACCGTATACGTATTTAAATACGTACAATTTCAATCGTATTTAAAAATCCCCCTTTTTGGCTAAATCAGCAGTTATTGAAAATGTTCCATTTTTTTCTTTTTCTGCAGATACTTGGTTCATGCTAGCGGCGTTTGTGCCGGTTATTCTCTTTTGTCGGCGGTCGTCGCGGCGGTGCCCCGCCCATCCACCATGTCTCGGGCTTGGGCCTTTTTTCTCCTCGACCAGGTTTTTTTTTTATATATATATTTTCAATCACATTTTAATTTCGTAATGAGTTTTTTTTTTTTAATATATGTAATTAAACGTTGGTTTAATTCAGTGTACATGAAGCTTGAAAAATATTAATAAAGTGTATATATATATAGATTAAGGTTCGCTTACTTTAAATCTGGTAGTGACATTTTCTTATAAGGACATTTCAACCCCCCATCTACCATTAGTGTGGCATTAATGTAATGAGCTACTCTAATTAAGGGAGATTTGGAAATTTAGAATTTCAAGTGAGAATTCAAAATAATTAATCCACCAAACCATGACGGTTTAAAGAATCAGCAAGTCTGTTGTTAATTCTAAACCCTTTTTTTTTAATGGATTAAAAAAATTATTACATTTCTATTTGAATAAGGGGGCAGACTTGTGATATAACACCATTCAATGAGATTATTTTGTGTAATGAGTTCTCACTTTTTAATACCACTTTACAATAAAGGGGCAGACATTATCACTTCATACACAATAAGGGGCCTTTGAATAAATACTAAATCCAAAGGGCACATTATCCGAATTGCATGATATAAAACTAATTATATCCTTAAAAAAAATAAAAATCATGATATAATAAACAAGTTATTTCATTTTTAAAAGTTCTAATAGTTGATCGTGTTTGTAGGTTTCATATATTCTCATGTTAAATCTTTCACTAAAAAAATATAAAAACCAAAATAATTTTCACTGTTTTTCTCCAATGATCATGCTCTATATATGAATGCAGCTGTTAACGTACATAATACTTGCGTCAGCGGCGATCTCGACGGAGGTGGTGTACTTAGCTTACAAAGGCGACACAGCGACGACGTGGAGCGAGACGTGCGGGTCGTTCAGCGGGTTCTGCCGGAAGGCGACGGCTGCAGTAGCGATCACGTTTGTTGTAACGCTATGCTACGCAGCGCTGTCACTGATCTCATCTTACAGGCTCTTCAGCAAATACGATGCACCAGTTGCCTGTCCTAATAAAGAGATTGAGACTTCCACCTTCAATGCTTGATCTCCTACCCATGTACGCTATAAAATGTAATAATAAACCTTGGTTCAATTTCGACGCTACTAATGTTGACTGCAACACTTGTTTGCACTTAGTAATTTCTCATTAATATGTATGCATGCTCTTGCCTATTACGAAATAATAATAAAGTACTTCCTCCTCTAACATCATTCTTCACGTTAAAATTTTTTTGCTTTTTTTACTAATTTTTATTGTCTCACATTATTTTAGAGAAAAAAATATATCAATTTTATTGACTTTTGAGGATATTTTAGTATTTTTATGAAATAAATAAAGTTTTTGAGGATATTTTAGTATTTTTATGAAATAAATAAAGTGTGAAGTAATATTACATCTGTGAGAATAAATTACAAATTTAAAATTAAAAAAAATTAAGATTATTGGATAATAATGTTTTGTTTTTTATTTAATTATAAATATTTTGTAGAGCATGAGGAAAGTATGAATAGCTAAAATAGATACAGCATGTGAGAGTAAGTAAAACTATTATTAAACCACTTGTGGGGCTAAATTAATGTGAAAGTGAGTAAAACTATTATTAATCCACTTGTGGGGCAAAATTATAAGGGTGTCAAAGTTTGGAGATGGGCGTACAATTATAATTAATGATGTGTTCATTGATTGGTTCTTTCAAAATAAAATCCATGAATCTATCCAGCATCCACTTGATCTCACCTGAAAAGAGGGTCATTTCCATCATTCAATGCCTTAGTTAATGTCATAGATATGTTGAATGTTAATGGATTTTTTAGTCTACTAATATTTATATAAACTTAGTTTGATAACTACATATATGTATATATTTTGCATGTTATAAGCAATAACATAAATAAATAATAGTATATAAAATTCTCACCCAAAAATCTTCTACCAGTGAAAAAAAGAACACGACAAATTCCAAATCCAAACTTCACCACATAAATAAAAGAAAACAAATTTGGAGAATGTATAGTACAAGTAAATTATACAGAGCATATAATACTCCATAAAGCCAAGGCTAAATAAGTTGTTAATTGCAATTTTATACACATCCTTAAAATGACATACAGGGAAAATCAGATGTCCTCTTACCACTTATTAGATAAATAAATGATAGTATGTAAAAATAAACAAAAATAAAAATTTGTCCTTAAAATCTAAAAGGGACGTATTGAAAGGAATAATTCCAATAAGATGCAACTAACGATGGCAACTCATTTTATAAACGAAGATTTCACATTACAGATTATTTACTTTCTTTAGAATTTTTGAGGCAGCCAGAAAACATACATGCACCAACACATAAACAGATCAACAGTTAAAACCGAAAAAGAAAAATTCATCATCGTTTAGGGGAGAGTCCGCTGCTCTAAATCTCTTGGTGGATCTCTGAAGCAGCTCTAGCGTGCTTCATACTGAACAACTGCAGCCGTAAAGGAAAAATAAACCATCAGTAAGTGACACTAAATGATGAACAATAAAATTCATAATGTGTCAAAGCATCACCAATGTAAAGTTAATCCGATTTAGAGCTTTACAATGAATGGCTTTCAAGGATCTATATGATATCTCTATATTAGGGGGAAATTTCATGATTTCCACAACAAAGGTGATGAGGGACAGCAAGGCAATAGTCTCTCTTGACTCTAGAAGGTCTATACAATGATATTTACCTCTATCTAGTAAGAATCTACAATTATCCCTTGACAAATTTTAAAGTATCTCCTTGCTCGTCATTCTCTAGCAACCTCATCCATAAAACAACTAGAAGAAAAAGAAAAAAAAAACTCCACATCCCTCTGCTACTGACTACATATGGCTTTATTCTAATATCCCATTATAACAATGTGGACTGAAAATGTAATTCAGGGGGCTTGTTTGCTTTGGGTGGGAGAAAAGATGGACTAACTAGTTCAAGGATAAATTGATGTGGATAGATTCAAGACAAGCATCCACCACCTTCATTATTGATTACATTTGAGGGGATTACATTTGGGTCTTAAATATGAAGTGCAGCATCAGTAGAGTTATTTAACACATCAAATATAAATGTACACCCTCCCACTCACAGCTCTAATTCCATTCCAAATTGTCCATGAACAGAAAGGTTTGTTTGTTTTAAAACATTAACTATTGAATCTCAAGTTACATAATTAATGCAAAACAAATACTCCTACTATTGACCAGAATGAAGCCAAACCAAAGGGTTTGAAAGGCTCCACATTTTACACTACTAAACCATGTCAACAATTAACAAAATTAGTTTCAACAAAAAAGGCAAACTACATTAAAACAGAAAAATATACATGATATTTGAACCACATTGTGTATAGCCTAATCCCTGAGATAAGAAGAGATCAGGCTAGAAAAATGAAAGGCAGTTCATCGTTTCTATAGCTTATGATTTTGTTAGGTGCTGCTCATTAATCCAAACAACACCAGACCGTCTATAAGCACTACTTTTTAATAATACACATCAAGAAAAAAAATTCAATATTCTTCTTTAATGCTCAGAAGTTCAGGAGATCTTAAAGCTCTCCATTATTCAATTGTTCCATAATTCATACAAACACTAATTCATCAAAGAGCTGAAGAGAACAAGTGATTAAAATGAAAAAAAAAAATAAAAAAAATTTAGCAGATAATAACAAGAATCCACCAGCCTAATAGACTGGATATGACTTATGAGATCAAACCAAATATACCTCCAAAAATTCCAAAAGAGATCACAGTGGAGCTTTGATAATTTAGTGCTTTTTCAATTGTTTTGGAAAATAAATCTGTTCTACCAAAAAAAAAAAAAAAAGAACAAAAAACAAAACAAAAACAAAAACAAAAAAACAAAATCTTCAATTCAAATCAAACACATACCTAAAGCAGCAAGAAACAGAACAAGAAATACACACAGAACGTGAACTAAAAAACTGAATTGAATTTAAGAGAAAAAAATCAAGAAGATACTTCTGCGAGTGCGTTTCTTGTAGAGAATACGATAGCCGCACTCACGGCATTGAATCACATCCCCTGGCTTCAAGGTGTTCTCTTGACCGCAATCTGCAAAAACACGCAATTCAAAGAAATTAAAAATTAATCGCAAATAATACAAATACGTAGCCGTTATCATCTACCGAAGAAGATCGGTTAAATTGTTAAGAGTAATGAATCACCTCCACAGATGTAGCTAACAGGCTCTGGCTGAGGATCCATCGCGCTCCGTCACAATACACAAGGTTTAGGAGCAGTTAGGGTTTTGGTTTGAATTTATATGCAGAATTCCAGAAAGTTCGATTTTTTATTTTTCAATATATATGGATTAAAATATATTGTTACTATGTTAAATTTCAAAATACCCTAATAGATTTAATATTTTTTTTAATGCCTATCTTGTGATGTGTTAAAAATTAAAATTAAAATTAAAATACTCAAAATGACAAAATCCATTTTTAAACAGTTTATGGTTTGATATAAAAGTATATATAATCAAGTCACAAAAATATTTACAATTGAGTCATATGTATAATAATCAAATCAGAAATATATGTGATTGAATCATTACTTCTAATTTTATTTGAGTAAAAGCTTTAATTAAACTTGTTATTTGATATCCTAGGTATTCGGTTACACATATACATTTATATTTATATGTATTAATTTTTATTTAATAGTTTATAATATGTGTTTTTATAATAAATGTATAATTTTTTTATATTTAATTTTTCTTTAAAAAAATTAACAATAAAAATCTGCTAACAAAGTGTATAAGTATTATTCAATAATTTTATATGTTTTTGTTTATTAGTATATAAATTAATATGTTTTTGTTTATTAGTATATAAATTTTGAATGTAATAGGAGTTTTTTTTTTAATTCAATTACTGAGTATACGTATTTTAATGATGTTGATTTTAAATCCATTAATTGATATTAAATATGCTAAAATTAATGATAAAAATCTAATACATAATTAAATCTAATTTTAGTAACTTTTTTATTTTTATTTTGGTGAAGGAAATGATAATTGCATAGCACATATCTTGAAGTGTTTTTTAAATTTTTATAGAAGATATTTCTTTCTTTAGCTATTGAAGTTGGCTAAATATAGTGTGCACCTGGGTGCACACGAAGCTTCTTGTGCACCCACGTACAAATATAAGCAAAAATATATACAATTATGAGTAAAAATGTATACAATTTAATTGTTAATTTTTTTAATAAAAAATTGAGTGTAAAAAAATGTACAATTATTAAAATACATGTATACACTATTGAATAAAAAGGTATACACATATGAATGTTTGTTTTTTTAATGAAAAACTTAGTGTGAAAAAAGTATACAAATATTACAAAACATGTATACAAAAGAGAATAACATGTATACAAAATAGAATAAAAAATTATACAAATATGGGTGCAAGGTACACCCGAGTGCACCTAATATACACTCATTGAAGTTTATGATGTTCAAATACTCTTAATTAAGTTTGAGATTGACCATATCCTTAGGATTTTAAAATTTTGAGAATTGATTTTCATGATTTGGAGATTGACGATTCTAGGATGCAACAACTCTTCCATTTTGCCTATAAAAAGCCCTCCTGTGTATGAGCAATACTTGTATCTTATTTTGCCAATAAAAAGCCCTATTGTGTATGAGTAAAACAATACTCTTATGAAATCGTTTCACAACACGATTATTACACAGACAAGACTAATCTTTTCATTTAAAATGTTATCACTTTTTATTTGTACTATGAATTATTCATGAAATAGTTCACTTAAACGACTATTACTCTTCATCACTCGGGTATCATTTTTTATTAATGTTTTTAATTCTTATCCGTCTTTTGAAATTAAATAATTGAAACGATCTCAAACAAGTTTTTCCTCTAGTTTATTGCTTTAATCATCATATATAGTAGGTCTAATGCACTTGTGTAAAATGCAGACTTATTGTTATACATCATTTCACTGTCAATCTCCCTCGTACTAGACCTATCTGTTTTCATCCGTATATAAAATTCTTCAAGTAGTATATTTATTAGTCAATTTCGCTCTATCTTTACTAAAATTTTGTAAAAGATGGAATCAAAATGATACTTTTGTCACAACCTAAACACGTCCAAAAGAGAAAAAGAAAAACTCCCAAGAGAAATAGGTTCAAACATGTTTTTCAAATATATGGTGTAAAAACAAGCAATCATTAACGTCACAGTCACAAAACTTCGCAACGGTTCAACATTACAACCTAAATACGACTATGAATAGACAGCCAAATCAACGTAGCCAGGCAGGCATTATTTAACTGATGTTTGAAAATATGAAGGGAGAAACACAGGAACATTAACACATTGATTCTCTTGTCTGTTGATAATCACGGCTAATAAAATGTCGATATACTCCATATAAGGTGAAAACTAATAATTAATCCTTTGAGGCAGTTTATTTGATAGGTGTTACTGTGCTTGTTGCTTGATGACCCAATAGTATCGATACCTGCAAGAATTGAAATTCAGATATCATGGTGAGTTGCAAAATATTATATACCAGGAGTAGTATATATTTCGTATCAGTGGATGAGAAGTAGAAACATACCAAACACAGCGTCTCTAACTATAGTCTGTTTCAGTTTTTCCCACGGCTTTTGTTGAAAGAGTCTCGCGCCAAGAGCTTCCTACCAGAAGCATGATGATCATCCTGCACGAAAAGCCATGTTTTGTGAATCAAAAGTAAGACGGTATTGAAATCCAGAATTACAAAGATTAATTTACAACTGAGAATTTTTTTTAAAATCTCATTACAACTCCTATGGAATTTTCTAAGAGAGATCAGAAATATAACACAATTTTTTAAAATCAAAGTCACAGGTTTTTTCAGATAGCTATCCTGCTGAACATGGAAATGTGGAGACAAAATAAAATTTTACGTATTTTCTTCATCAGATATCTCTTGGATATATAACATCGCTTCTTAGATTCAAAGTTGCAGGTTTTTCTAGATAATCGAGCATTTTACATAGGAAATGTGGATTCAACATAAGATTGCAAGTAGTATCAGTTGTGTAACAGCCAGCCCTAATTTGTTAAGGAATTAGTGCTAGATACACACATAAATGACTATACAAGAAAAAGGAAAGAACTTAGATTAAGGTATTGATTAGATCTGGATCAAAACCCCCAAAATTAAGCATTTAAGGAACCTAGACACATTCCTTAACCTGTTCCATTGTGACAAATGTAGCTAAAGTTAAGGGATTGATTTGGAGGAATTTACCTGTTCCATTGTGACAACTGACAAATGTATCTAAAGTTAAGGGATTGATTTGGAGGAATTTAAGGCACCTCCCTTGAACCCCTAAGCAACCCATTTATAAGTTCAGCCTTCCCAAATTCACATCCCACACTCAAAACACAAAAATTTCACATAAGAAGGATCGGGCACTTGAGCTTAGAGACTTCTGATTTCCTTCTCCCTCCTACATTTCTAAGGTGAGGAAAGTTTTATATATTTACTTACATGCAAATATATGTTTTTCGACATAAAAGGGATACATTTTATAAGTGTTTTCAGAAGTTCTTGAATATGTTTACTTACATGCAAATGAATGGTGAAATGTGAAAGTTCATCCGACATGAAATTGGAAAATTCTACAAATGCTTTTACCAATATTTGAAATATGAAAATTTAACATCTTACAAGTCTTTTAAAAGTACTTGAGACATGAAATTACTTTACAAGTGCTTTTAAAGATACTTGAGACGTGTCAGGGCCTTAGAGGTGCCGGGATTGGGAGAGACCTCCGGGAGTATCCGCAGTACCAAACATTTATATTGATTGATCATATAAAAGAGACATAAAAAGTACTCATTATTGATGTGATTTGAGATATAAAAAGTACTCATGACATGATTTGATTTGTGATATAAATAGTACTTATGATATGACAAAGTTATTTACTTTGTATTTAAGTTTATGTATAAATTCTCTTCACTAAGCTTTAAGTGCTTACCCTCAAACTTAAATGTTTTCAAATTGAAGAGAAGGCGGCAACTCGGGAGGTGGTGGAAATAAAATAAATGATCAATTTTGATTTTATGCAAGAACTAAAACATATTATTAATGATTGCTAAGTTTTAAATAAATCTTATGCTTCCACAATATATTAGATTAAAAGTTTTAGATTTCAAGAAAATATATTACTGAAAACTTGGGATGGTACAACTTGGATATATATCTTGTTTTAAAGAAAAGTTAAATTACAGGTTTTCTTAGATACTTCTCCTCAAAATATGGGAAATGTGGAAACAATATAAGATTATTATATTTTTCATTATTATCATTACTACTAATTCAGTACCATTGTAGCTTTAGTTTGAGTTATTCAATGTTACTTCTTTATAATAGCTTAAAGTTTAAGTTGATGTGTTGAGTACTTGGAACAAAAACATGCCAAACAAATGATCCAGGATTCGCATCTCAGGCCACCTAAATAAAAGGATGTCCGAGGGCTTCAATAGGATACAATTTTCTTGCACAGCAAAAAGATCTAATAATAAGACAGCCATGATTGTTTAAATATTTTTATGCTACCACACCTAGAGGGTCTGTATTAATTATAACATTAGATTCCTTTGCAACGATGATCTCACAAAGAAAACATTAGACAACAAATAGGAAAAAGAAATGAACAAGAACATAAAGTAAATAATGAAACAAGAATAGGATTAGAATAGTTTAGAGAGTAAATAATTTTCAGATGCCCCCATTTGAGGGGAAAAAATTAGAATCAGGGAAGACAGGAAAAAAAAGATAAAATAAGTAAATATATAGAAGAGTTCTCGTAAAAAAATTATAAGATATTTAGGATGTATAAGCCCAGCCTTTTGTTACTAACTGAATGTTTGAAAACACAAATGAATTAGGAAAAGTCACTTTTATTTCTTTTTTTCCAGAAGTGGTGAGATGGAGCTTTTGAACAAAAGGGTTTTTTCCTATCCACTGGAGTTGCAAAATGCAGTCTACTCCTATGCAAGAGATTTTTGATACCGTCTATCACAAAATTTTTACACGTGCAGAAGATGATCATAGAACTTAAAACAAGATAAAAATAGCAAATGTAAAGGCACATAGAAGACATTAAAAACATCAACACAAACCTTATACAAGGAAGCTGCAGATTCAGACTCTACTGTTTGGACAGGAACCTGCCCTTGTGATTGGAAAGCATCTAAAGCATCTAATGTCAGCTGCCAACCACAAAGTGCAAGTGCATCAGCACTGGAACCAGAGCCACCACTGCTGCTGCTACAGCCAGCTGCAGCAACATTGCCATTCACCCAAGGACAAAAATGATTATGGTGCTTGATTGGATCGAATTCCACTGCTTCATCATAGTTACTTCCGCCATTAGGAGGCCCTATAATTGTTCCATATGCAAATATAAATGTATGCTTGAAAGAAACAAAAGGAAGATAGAACCAGATATTGAGGAATAAGTAATTGCTGATTGGATATCAAATAGAGCTTAAAAAAACCAATGCCTGTACAGATTTATGATCACAGTAAATTACAATACAAATAATCCATAAGAGTGAAACTCACCATTACACAATATTTTACTTTCATGAGCAAAAAGCAAAACCACGAACTTCATTATTAATATAATACATTACAGAAACATTGGATCATGAAGCAGCAGTTCAGTCCAGTAATAAAAAGCAGCAGTTTACCTGACCCATTTACAACTTGATATCCCGATTCCACATAACCACAGTCGTCAGTTATAGGATATTTGGCAGCCTGGGATACCTCTTCCTTGGATGCTTCAACACCAGAATATAAGATGGCATTGCAAGAAAGTGAAGGATGGGGACTGTTCTCACATGAGGTTGCCCGAATGTTACTTGTCTTTTCACCACTTTCAACTGATTCTGCCTTAGTTGAACCTATAATTTTCGACCCACTATCTGCCCTTGCAACTGATCGAGACATCAAATCTTGACTATCACCATGTGGATCCTCTCTATCCATTTCTTCAGGGACAAAATCACCCATCAACCCGGGATCTGGAGCAAATTCACCTGTTTGACCTTGGTTATCAGTTATCTCACCAATAGGTTCCACATCACCAACAACACTGTCAGCTCTGTAGAGAGAGGCATCAGTCCCATGAATTTCAGCTTCATGGCTAGCCCCCATTCCAACACTTCCCCCACTAATTCCCAAGCTGGGACCATCCCTTCCATGGGCAGTAGCAGTATCTGCATTTACTACTTCTTCATCATTTGTACTGCTGACACCAATTTCACCACCACTTCTGACAACAGCTGGACAAGCACTCTGCTGTGCTTGATTACTGAAGTTCAACTCTGATGTCTCATTGGCATCTGTGTTCTTAACTGCTGATGTAGAAGGCATATTTATGTCATCAAAATCTCCAGGATAGTTCTCAACACTTTCCATTGAATCATTATCTGCACTGTGACCTATAGTGTCCATTGCAATGACAGAGGATACACGCGTTGAATCTCTAGTTGATGGTGATGGGTTACCAAGCTGGTCCTCATCTTTATAAGCATAAATTCCTAAGTCGAAGCCAATTGACCGGCTGGGACCAGCACCATAAGATTCTTTTCTATATGGAGACTGCCGAGGTTCAACAACACTAGAATCACGAGCTCGTTTTGAAGGACCAGCTGAGTACTGTCCCCCATCATCTACTTCATCCCCGTCGCGGTCAATGACAGTACCCTCCACACTATCTGCTTGTTGAACCAGTAATTGCGGCCTATCAACTGTGCTTCCACCTTCATCTAAGTTCCTCTTGCGGGAGCTAGGGCCGCGTGATTCATATGAAGCTGCACGATCACCAACCTCACTACTGGAAGGCTGACCAATCAACAAATCTCTTTCTCTATGCACGTCTTGGTACTGTTCAGACATTACATTCATGTGCAAACGTGAAGAGGACAATCCTGCTGATATAGTAAGATTTAAATCCACCCCAATATTAGAAAGTGACTTTCCTTCTCCAGTTGCCGCTTCATCAGGGTCCTCTGCCTGCTCTTTTTCTAGACCATCTGCAGCAACCCACCCACTGATGCCACTTGCTGCACTTACTCCACGCGTCAATACCATCTTCTTGCTAGTTTCTGGGACATCAGTGCTATTAGGAATAAAACTAGAAGGACGTGGGACAGTTAGGAAGTCCCATATTCTCACTGTTGCGCCACATAAGCTACAATCCAACAACGGTGATCTAGATGCACTTTTTGAGTTAGTACCAATGACTTCATTTATGCCATAATCCTTCTTAGTGGAAGACGACAGAGCTTTCTTGCCACGGCTAGGATCACGCGGAGGACCACGAGATTTTGAAGGACCAATTGAGCAGCCATTCCTAGCAGATTGAGCAGAATGCTCTTCACAATCCTGTACATTAGGAAGCCACCTGGGTTCCCATCCACAGAGGCTTATTAGCTTCTGAGCCTGCAATGTTGTGGAACTTTCACAAGAGGGCAAACATGTGCAAGAATACATATATAAAATAAAATAAAATCTTCAAAACAAATAAAACTTAAAGAGGTCGTAGATATATTACACGAGAGTATGTTAAGAAGACATCATCTCTGGAGTTCTCAGATCCTAATAATATTTCCAGCTTGATGCCAGATTCACTGCGTGCAAACTGAGACTGGGCCAGCAAACGATCAATTTCTGGTCCCCTGGAAGCCCGAATTTGTTCAATTGCAGATGCAGCCATAACAGGGAGGGATGGAAACTGGAGCAATCCATCACACCTATCCTTATAACCACCAACAAGTGCTGATGGTGGAGTTGGGGGGAACTGCACCAGACTCTCCGCACAGCAGTTTTCAATCCATGGGCAGGTAATCTTATGACCTTCATCTAGTGTCTTGGCAAATTCTTCTCCAGCAGCATCAGCTACCAAAAGAAATTAGCAGGTGAAATTGGAGATATAGCCAGTCAACAATGGAAAAAGAAATAATTTAGTGCTCACTTAATAATTTGGCCATAATAAGAAGAGATGTTAACTTAACCTAATCATATTTAGTGTTCAATATACCCCAATGTCTAGTAAACTTAATGACACTCCAAACAAACAAACCGAAGAAAACATGGCACCTTTCATTTAACCTAATCATCAACTACCATAATGGTTCACCTTCAGAAGGAGTCCAGGTAGCCGATGAAACAAACTTCAATACTGCACTACAAGATTCACACTCAACTTTATCAACGTCCACATTCACCCAGCCTTTTCTGGCACAGGCCAAGGAACTTGCAGCCTGAGTAAAAATTGCATCAAAACACAGAGATAAGCATATAATCCACTTTGTTCATTCATGGACAACCCTGGCCCTGTAGAAAGCTATACATTGAAGAAGAAAATATGAAACTATAAAAGACAAATACATATAATTTAACCATAAACATAAATAATAATCCAGAAAGCATTCTGTTCAATGCATTTTTTCTGTGCCTTTCTAATCATTCTGATCAGCAATCTCACTGTTTCTGTTCGCTACACTTCTAAAGAACAATTTAGTAGCCTAATAATTTAATTTCAGCCTTATTTAATTTTTTTCTTCACAGGACAGGGCAATCTTATATTCATGTCCACAGTTGCCCATCACTTTATTAATTCTAAATCAGTAAGAAAATGTAAATCTAAAATCTCAAAGTTGTTAGAGGCGCACCTCACGTATGCAAAGTCCAGTACCTCTATAGGCAAGAGGCAAGTAACGTTGCAGAGTCATGTTGCCTGCTGTACCTCAAATGTGCCTCTCAAAAAGTATAATTTTTTTACCTCCAAAATATGGTTTTCACAACGTCTTTAGTTGTTTATATATATATATATATATATATATATATATATATATATATATATATATATATATATATATATATATATATATATATATCGCTCTTTATGAATCACTTAGTTTGTGAGTAAAAGATTTTTACATTATATAATCAATTAAAGTATAATGAATCAGAATATTAGCATATAATTATCAATATATGGCACATGATTTTAGTTATTTTTATAAATTTTTTATGCACCTTGTGTTCAAGAGGCACGCATCTCAGGCTCACAAGAAGCCCTTTGAGCATTAGTGCATCTCTTTAACAACTATGGTTTCTGATAACTAGATTTTACGGCACTTGTCTACTACGCAGCATTCTCTAGATAAGAAGAAAAGCGAAATATAAAAACTTGTCTCTAGTCTAGTGCAGCCAATGCCAATCAAATTTTCAAAGCATAAACTGATTAAGTAATAACTTCTCCCCACCTGTCCTAAAATCTGTAAATGTTTATATTTGTTATAGCAGATATCTAAGGATTGATCCCTAATGATTTTTTTTTTCAGTAGAACTGCAGGAAGATTAGCTCTATTATTTAAATCTGAATATATGAGCATTGAATATGCACATATAGCAGTCCTTGAGATGTGAAAACAAAAATGGAGGAGAACTTTATCTGATATGATCATCAGAAAAGGAAAGGCAAGTTCAAACCTTAGGCTTCCCAAACCAATTCGCAGGTTTAAATGTTGAGAGACGCCTCAATAAATCACCTCGCTCCCAGGGTCTGCAGGAAGGCTGTGATGATCCAAGAGCAGAACCATCAGCATTGGTACTCGATGTATACATGGGCTGTGAACCAATCCGAGAAAGTGAACCCCCTTTTGAATTCTGCCCTTGACCAAACCAGTCCGTGCTGCCAGCGTTCGTGGGTATAGCAGGAGAAGATGCTCCAGCAGAACTGTTCAAAAGAGCAGAGAGATGAAAAGTGCAATAGTGTGTTTGAAATAAAACTTTACTTCAGATGTGGCGAGAGATTCATTATAGGACCATGAATTCTTCACCTATTTAAATATTTGAGAATATTGCAGAAGAAACTTGTCTTCATTGGATCAGCCTATTCATTCACATTACAGTTTCCCATATGACAACAACAATAAGCCTTTACATATCCACTAGCGGGATTGGCTATTTGGATAATGTCACCCAGTCTCACTACTGTCAAGGAACAAGCTACAGCTAACATCAACATTGTATGTTCTTTCTTAAAGTTTCTTTCCAAATCTTTTTAGGTCCTCCCCTTGGTTTGAGTAAAATTTTCTCTACTTTCTAACCACGGAATTGGAGATTCTAACGGTCTACCATGCACATCTTGATAGACTAGCATTAAACACTAAAAATAAAATTTAAGGGTCACTTTGGGATGCAACTGATGGTCATTCCTAATTCAGTTTTGGCTTCATAGGGAGGAACATCATTTTAAAATTTATACAGATCAACACTCTCAATTCCCAACCCCACAGTTAGATATTTGTTGGACAGCATACCAAATCCCAATACTTGCACTATAATTTATTTCCAAATATAAATTAACAGAACACATTTCCAGGGAACTATCAATCAAACGAAAACATTCGATATCAGTTTCCACTATGCAAGTCACAATTACCATCAATTATCAAAGGTTTTGAACAAAAAGATGAAATCTTCAGTAAGCAAGAGAAAAGAACAAGCAGTTACAATCGTAAAAATTTATCCGTAAAAGACCAAGGAAAAGCCCTAACACATTGTACGCCCTAATTCCGCAGCATGTCATAAATACACCACTGGAAAGCTAGATATAGAGGATAAATCAAACGTAGCAAGAGTTCAAGCACACAATTGAGCCACAAAAATCAACCAGTCACGTGAAACAGGCTCAAATTACAGATTCGTTGAGCAACAGCTCAATTGAAATTGATTGCAGCGAAATTTCACCTGGCAGCGGGAGTGGCGGTCGGAGGTGGAGAAGAAGATCTGGGTGGCAATAACGGGTCCCGCGAAGAGCTTATAGCTTCGTCCTTCATCTTCTCTCTCAGTATATGCGTTGATTGTGTGTGTTAGCCCTCAGTTTCTCCTGAATTGGTCTCTCTCTAGTGACAGTGAGGGAGAACGTGAGATTTCAATTGGAATTGCAGGGAGCTATATGAGTATGAAATACAAAAAACAAAAGTAGGAAAGGGGAAAAAGGAAAATATACACGAAGGGGGTTAAGCACGTGCAATGCGCGTGATATTTGTTCGTTTGTGAGTAGTTCGGGGCTTGGGGCCTTTTATTTGCTGAAGTCGCACTTTACCGAATAGCGATATGACCTTCACGCTTGCAATTAATGTAGCGATTTTATTTGGTCAAATGCTTGTATATACGTTTTGATGTTGTTCTGATTTTACTTAATAATAATAATAATAATCAAAATAAGCTATTAAGTACTAATTTATGTTATATTACGTATTTAATTTATTATTCAAGTTCCCTTTATATATTCACACTTTTTTTTTCAATTTCAAAAAAATTTCCACTCCTAAAATGGAAATAGCTCACACATTTACAACACTGTTAAAATATTGTGCACTTTCATACTTGATTTAGACAAAGTTAACAATATCATAAGCTTTATATCTAAAATTATCCAAAATGTAGTATTTTCTTTGACATCATCACACAAAAGAAAAGAAAAAAAAACTTAAATTACATGCATGTGGAACGTAAAATAGTACATAAATGAAGTATGGGTAAAGTATACAACCGAAAAAGTGATATATGTAAATAGACGTTATGCAATAAAGTATATACAGATGCATACTAAATCACATAAATACATATTACAAAAGAGTGTATATTAGGTGTATCCGGATGCACCCTTGCACCCATATTTGTATAACTTTTTATTCTATTTTGTATATATGTTATTCTCTTTTGTATACGTGTTTTGTAATAATTGTATACTTTTTTCACACTAAATTTTTCATTAAAAAAAAAGCATTCATATGTGTATAACTTTTTATTCAATAGTGTATACATGTATTTTAATAATTGTACATTTTTTTACACTCAATTTTTTATTAAAAAATTAACAATTAAATTGTATACATTTTTACTCATAATTGTATATGTTTTTGTTTATATTTGTACGTGGGTGCACACGAAGCTTCGTGTGCACCCGGGTGCACACTATATTTAGCCATTACAAAAATATTACATGATCTAGCCAACTCAAAATTTTTAATTTAATTGATCTCACTTCTCCTTCAACACAATTATTGAATTAAGGAAATTATCAAATTAAGTTATATCATGCTCAACTGCTCAAGTTTAATAAAATAAAACTAGGATGTACATATGCTATGATGCATTTTGACAATATTAATCATTAAATTAAAATTCAAATTATCTCACCATTAAATTAAACAAAATTATTAAAAAAAATACCCATTACTATTCTATTTAAATCTATCAACACTAGGGTGCACAGGTGCACTTTAGAATCGCGCTAAAATTATATCTACTCAAAATTTAGTTATTAAATTATTTCAAAATTTTTATTGAGACGACTAACGAGTTTGAATTTGATAATGCTCAATTTGACTCCTTTATTTATATTTGAGTCCATATAAAATTTTCCGTTAATAGTTTATTTCAAGTTTTTCAAGCGAAATAAGCTTTAGTATCCAATTTGACTCATAAGATTTCGCCAATCAACTTGTAATCACCCAACAAAACTAATATATTTGGCAATTTTTGCATATATCTTGCTAAATTTATTCATTGACGATCTTCCTTTTAATAACAAAACCACTATCCAATGCTAAAATCTTACGTCTATCTAACTCGTCTATGATTGGATTTCCAATATCATTTTTATTTATCTATCTCTTTTATTTTACGGTTGACATATAGGAAAGAAGAGGATGTTATACTTTTAAAAGAAAAATATCAATCATAAATGCAATGATTTGCCAATATACCACATAATAAGCCATGTAATACATTATGGTCTACGGATGGGTATGATTTCTAGAAGCACTTATAACTTTGTACAAAATTTAAGTGCCCGGACGCACCATGTACTCAAATCCGACCACCTCAAAAAATTGTATACCATTTAGTATTAAATTTTACACAAAAAAAAAATCTTATTCAAACATTAATAATATTCATATTTTAACTTACTATTTCCTTAAAAAAATTAATATCCTCATGAATTAAAGTACATAATTTTTAAAACAAAATATTGTACTCTTCAACGTCTTGTGCAACCGAGCACACAAGTAAACATCATTTAGAGAGCAAATTTCCTATTCAAAAACTGAGTTCCATTTGTGAAATAAATGGATAGAACACAATTTTGGAATATGGATCCCCATTCAACTCTTTATCTCTTGACGATGAGATGCATTTAAAAAAAATAAAAAATAAATAAAACTACAACCTTAATTAAAATTAATTGTCTCAATCCTATATTTTTACAAATTTTCATGTTGTCAAAATTTACACGTGGAATACTATCATTTAAAATTAATGAGTAAATACTTAAAAGCACATAATTAATAAATATATAAATATATTATTATTATTATTATTATTATTTATTTATTTATTTTGAAAGTAGTACTCTAAAATAGAGTTGAAAAATCATGAGAAAATGGCGAAGCAATATAATGAATTTAGTGAAAGCCTTATCATGCAAATGGCAAGATTTGACAGGTAGCGGAATAGCCACACAACCAAAACCCAACCCAACCCACAACACATATTTTTCCTGTTTCTCACTCACCTCCACATCCACTCGCTCTTCTTCTCCAGAATCCCCCTCTTATCACTTTCAACATAAATTCCCCCCCATTTTCAATCCAAAGGGCTCAACGTTTTGCAGGTACTACTGATCATCTTTTGCTCCTTGTATGCAATTTTACTGTTCCTCTGGCGAATTGTTATAGTAATCTGAGAAAATAAATAAATGAAGTAATTTGCTGAAAGAATTTAATTTCTCGCGCTGATGAATTGTATTTTGTAATTTAGGTAATTGGCGTTGAGTACACGGATAAAGGTCGTTACTTTTTTAAATAAATGGTGCAGTGTATATAAGTGTTGAGCATGGCTTCTTTAGCTTCCCTAGCGAACTTGGGAAGCTTGAATATGACTTCCTTTGGGAATTTTGATGGGTCTATCTGTTTAGTTAGGAGCATCTCTTTTAATAGAAATGGGAGTAGTTTTAGAAGATTCTGGTGTGGAAAGCGGTGGAGATATGTTGGTGTTTGTAGATATTCTGTAACAACTGATTACATTGCGGAACAAGGGGCTTCAATATCTCTTGATTCTACATATGGAGGTAGTAAAGATAACAGCAATGAGGGACTCCTGAAGGCGGCTCCCAAGCCAGTTTTGAAATCAGGACCTAAGGCTGAACCCCTTCTTAATCGGAATTTGGATGAATCAAAACTTGGCGCGGAGCCAGACAATGAGAGGAGGAGTGATTCTGAGGAAGAGAGAAGTAAGGTGATTGAGTCGCTAGGAGAGGTGTTGGAGAAGGCCGAGAAGCTAGAGACAAGCAAGAAACCTAATGTATCTGTAACGAGTGAAATTGCTAACCAAAAGAATGGTAAACCAGTCACTTCTATGGCAAAACTAAATAGCCAGTCTAAGGCTACGAAGAGTGTTTGGCGCAAAGGTAATCCAGTGGCGTCTGTGCCAAAAACTATGAAGGAACCAGATAAACAAGAACCTAGGAGAGATGGAGGGGTTGGTCCCTCTCAGCCTGTTGTTCCACTAAGACCTCCCCAGACACCGCAGCCAATGTTACATGCTAAACCCTCTGTAGCACCTCCTGCGCCTCCTGTCAAGAAACCTGTCATCTTGAAGGATGTGAATGCAGCTACGAAGCCACTTGTATCTGATGGAACTGACACAGCTCCAAGTTCCAAGGAACGCAAGCCAATTTTAATTGACAAGTTTGCTTCTAAGAAACCAGTGGTTGATCCTGTGATTGCTCAAGCTGTTTTAGCACCTACAAAGCCGGGGAAGAGTCCTGCACTTGGAAAATTCAAGGATGAATTCAGAAAGAAGAGTGGCCCATCTGGAGGAGCTCGTAGGCGCATGTTTGATGATGATGATCATATTCCTGATGAGGATATATCTGAGCTTGATGTTTCTATTCCTGGTGCTCCGACTGCCAGGAAAGGAAGAAAATGGTCTAAAGCAAGCCGAAAGGCTGCCAGACTTCAGGCAGCCAAAGATGCTGCACCAGTTAAAGCAGAAATCATGGAAGTTGGGGAGGATGGCATGCTCACGGAGGAGTTTGCCTACAACCTGGCCATCAGCGAAGGTGAAATTCTTGGATATTTGTACTCCAAGGGAATCAAGCCTGATGGTGTCCAGAAGCTGAGCAAAGACATTGTCAAGATGGTCTGCAATGAGTATGATGTGGAAGTCATGGATGCTGTCACTGTTGGGGTGGAAGAAGGGGCAAAAAAGAAGGAAATTCTTGATGCTGATGACTTGGACAAATTACAAGATAGACCTCCTGTGCTAACCATAATGGGCCATGTTGATCATGGAAAGGTCAGTAACAATGTTATTGAATTTATTTTATATTTTACATGAATACTTTATAGATACAAGCCCCTCCTGACTGGATTATCTCCACTTGCAGACAACGCTTTTGGATTACATACGAAAGAGCAAGGTATACATGGACCTTAAATTCTTTTTACCTCTGATGATCTGATATGCCACAATACACTGGCCTTACCCTTTTTTTTTTAATAAAAGATATAGTTTCCTGCTGAGCATTACTCTTATTAGGTGGCAGCATCTGAAGCCGGTGGGATCACTCAAGGAATTGGGGCATATAAAGTACAAGTACCTATCGATGGAAAGCTAGAAACATGTGTTTTTCTTGATACTCCTGGACATGAGGTATTTTCTTTTCTAGCTTATGCCGTTACTTTCATTTTGTCCTTCTTCTTCCCTCAATATATGCATTAGAATAAATGTGGTAGGCTCTATGGCAGGAATTTAGTTTCATTCTTATTTGGAAAATTTCCTTAGGCATTTGGAGCCATGAGAGCACGTGGAGCAAGAGTGACAGACATTGCTGTAATTGTAGTTGCAGCTGACGATGGGATCCGACCTCAAACTAGGGAGGCTATTGCCCATGCCAAGGCAGCAATGGTGCCAATCATAGTAGCTATAAATAAGGTACTGATGTTTGTATGCATTTTCTTATTTTACTATTGTTTCTTGAGAAAATTTTGATTGCATTTATTTATCCCATCAATGTAGATTGATAAAGAAGGAGCTGATCCGGACCGAGTCATTCAAGAGCTTTCGTCGATTGGGTTGATGCCTGAAGACTGGGGTGGTGACACCCCAATGGTTAAGGTGGAAAAAATAAAAATCTCATCATCCTGATTTTATCCCCCCACCCCCCAACACAACCGGACACACATACTTCTGGGTTTGCTAATGCTGCTACTGAACTATTAAAACAGATAAGTGCTCTCAAAGGGGAAAATGTTGATGAGCTGCTGGAAACTGTCATGCTTGTTGCTGAGGTAACTTGTACATTTTTTTTAGGCAGAGATTGTTCCAACCCTCAGCTTTCAACTTTAACACTGCTGGATTTTGTCATTTTCTACTGCTTTCACTTCATGCATATTACATATGCTCCTGTAATGATTACATGTTAGCATTAAGACATGCACTGCTGACATTGCTCACACTTTGGAATACTGTATAATGCATTTGCTCGCCTTTTATGGGATTGTTCTTGCTGTGGAACAAATATTTTATTTTAATTTTTCGATTCATTAAAAACCATTTTATTGGAATTGCATTTGTTGGTTTTGATTTTGTTTTTTTGTTTTCCATTTGAAGTTGCAAGAACTGAAGGCTAATCCAGATCGTAATGCTAAAGGAACAGTGATTGAAGCTGGTCTTGATAAATCAAAAGGACCTGTAGCTACCTTTATTGTGCAAAATGGAACACTCAAAAGAGGAGACATTGTAGCTTGTGGTGAAGCTTTTGGGAAGGTTTGTCTATTAAACTTGTAGAGCTTTTTTAGTTTATAACTGGTCTCAGAATTTGTCATTTATTATACTAGGTGCGGGCTTTATTTGATGACAAAGGGATACGAGTTGATGATGCTGGACCTTCAATTCCAGTTCAGGTATATATGTTGCTAGTTAAACATGCCTTCTGATTTTTGATCTTGTTTTTATAACACACATTAAGATAGATTACAAGTGTTAGTTGTTGTATCTTAGCATTTAGATTAGGAAACCCTCAGAGAGTTGCAGTTTCATCTGATGGTCTGATCTTGAAATGAGTTTGTGGAATATACTATGTTTTTAGCTGCCATAACATCTTTAGTCTCCTATTTTGGGTTCTCTAAGTCGGATTTGTTGGCAGCCCTAGCAAAGCTGATAACTTTGCATACTTAAGTTGGATGTCAGAAATTTATTTTTGCATTGTTATTGTCTTGTCATGTTGAAGAAATACAATATTCCTGGTAACTTGATGATGCTTAATCTATGACAATCTTCATCATTGGTTAATGTCAACTTGAGGACTATTGTAGCTTCGTATTAATTAGCTTACTTTCTTGGGCATATATTTATAATTTGAATGCTATTGTCTTCTCTTTCCATCATAGTTGTTAAGGGCGCGCCTAAGGCGCTCAGGCTCATGGGTCTGCGCCTAGATTGTTGATTTTTTGCTATTCCAGGCTCATGTATCAAAGGCGCGCGCATCTTCAACATCCTTTTTTTTTTTTTTTTTAAAGTTTTTTGAAATTGCTACTCAATTATTAAAGGGTTTACACGTTTTTAAGATAAAAATGGACAGCCCACTTATAAAATGATATAAATAGAGAATTAGGGTTAGGGTTTTAGTACTTGAGCTTTCAAAACAAAGACAAAAAGGTGGGCTGCCTTCACCTCCACCGCCTACCTCCACCATCTGCCGCCTACTTGAACTTTAGTTGTGTGTATGTTTTATGTGTTATAATGCTATTATGAGTTATTATGTATCACTATGTGATGTTATGTGATTTTTACCTTAGTTTAGTTAGGTAATATGATTGTAAGTAGGATATATTTGTGTATATACATTGTAAATTCAGTTTTGGGCAAAATGTAGCTCAGGCGCGCCTAGGGCCGTGCGCCTACGTGCACCTCTCGCTTTTAACAACTATGCTTTCCATAACTTTGCTTGTGGTGTTATTTTCTCTTATTTCTCTCTGTTTAGATTGATTTAGTTCTAGTTCATAATTAATCCTTCACCCATGTCCTTGCTTAATTCATGGTAACTTATTTTCTGTTAGATTTATTTGGGAGAGAAACACGATACTTTGAATTACTCTTGGCTAAAGGTTATGTATCATTCATGAGCATTAATTCCATGGAAGTTGTATCATATGCTTTTCGTATTTATGTTAATATTGAATTGGGATGGAATTATTACAGTTTCTGGTTAAATGTCAAGTTTTTGTTTCTATTAACTGCTCTCTCTTTCTTTTTTCTTTAAAGCTTGATGTAGCTTTCAATTTCTTGATAACCATGCATGGTTTGGCAGGTCATTGGATTAAATAATGTTCCTTTAGCTGGTGATGAGTTTGAGGTGGTCGGTTCTCTCGATTTAGCACGGGAAAAGGCAGAGACACGGGCAGAATATCTGAGAAATGAACGTATTATTGAAAAAGCTGGGGACGGGAAGGTTACACTTTCTTCTTTAGCTTATGCTGTTTCTTCAGGAACGACTGCTGGATTAGATCTGCACCAGCTTAATATTATACTGAAAGTTGATGTTCAGGTAGGCCTATCACTTTTCTTTGGAACCTTCATATATTTTTAAAATCTTCCAGCATGCATGGTTACAAAGCAATGACTTTTGTATGATATAATAATTTCTAATTTGTTGCAGAGCTTTATTACTACAATTTTCACTTCCTTAGGGTCGTGCTAGTCATTTGTGCTATGAAGCTCTGTCTTAGTTTTGGTTGATGTGGATTTACTTCCAAATGAGTAATTTTATTTCAACCTTTAAAGACCTTGAGTAAATCCAAGTGTACTTGAAAACTGAATTGAGTTGCATCTTTAGTTCTTCTTAAAAAATTCCACTAGTTGCAGTGATGAGGTTGTGATGATTCTACATTTCGGCAGATCATATTGAATACTCTCTTATAACATTAGTGTGATCTGCTGTCTGTGACTAATTCAAAAACTTTAATTAATTGCCAGGGAGCAATTGAGGCTGTCAGACAGGCTCTGCAGGCTCTTCCTCAAGATAATATCAGTCTGAAGTTTATACTACAAGCAACTGGGGATGTGAGCACCAGTGACGTTGACCTTGCAGTGGCTAGTAAAGCAATTATTTTTGGCTTTAATGTTAAAACTCCTGGTTCAGTCAAGACTTATGCAGATAGCAGAGGTGTTGAAATTCGGGTGTATAAAGTTATCTATGAACTTATTGATGATGTTCGAAATGCAATGGAGGGACTCCTGGATCCAGTTGAGGTAAAACATAATCCTCTGTCTGTTTTCTTATGTATTTAATGAGTACAATTATAGAACTCCTAAATTCCTTCAGAATATAATTTGAATAAATTGAATCAAGTTATTATATGCTTTATATTCTGAACTCCCTACATAGATAGAATTGATTAGACAAAGTAGTAGTAGGAAAGGAAGAGATAATGTTAGTGCGGCAGGATAAAATATCTCACTCATGTTCTTGAAACTCTACTGCTGCTATGTTTCACAGGTTGCACTAAAAAGATCATTGACTCAACCTCTGAAATTAGTTTCAGGATCTTATGGGAGCAAATTATGATTAGATCCTAATGCTTAGTTCTCATGGTTCCTGTGCATGTCTCCATCATTTTTTCCAGAATATCCTGTTGATACGTTTCATTTGCACTTTCAGGAACAAGTGCCAATAGGTTCGGCAGAAGTGAGGGCTGTATTCAGTAGTGGCAGCGGTCGCGTTGCTGGATGCATGGTAACAGAGGGAAAGCTTGTGAAAGACTGTGGGATTCGTGTGCTAAGAAAAGGCAAAGAAGTTCATGTTGATGTGCTTGGTTCGTTGAGACGTGTCAAAGAGATGGTGAAAGAGGTAGTTTTCTGAATGTTTTTCATCTCCTTTTCATTCCCTTTTCACTAATAAAAATTTGAATACCCAATGTTGGTGGGAATTATGGAAAATTTCCTCTTATTTTATATGCTTTTTATTGCTTATCGTTTCTTCATTCTCTCTCACTACTTTGTGAGAATTCGGTGCCAACATTGTTCGTGGCTTCACTTTCTTTCTCTATAACATGCTTCCAAATTTATTTATTTATTTTTTTGAAATATAGGCGAACTTAACTTTTACATGTCTGGAGTATTTATTTATTTGTGTGGCCCTGAGAGATTAGATGGCATGTGCATTTCGCATTTCTCATTGTTTGTTTCTACGTTATTTTATAAATATGTGATGGGCAGGAACTCTGCTCCGCTCCCTCCCTCCCTCTCTTTAAAAAGTAATAATTCACTTTAAAATATGGAGTATTATAAAAGAAAAAAAATATATATGTAATTTTGGTATATTGAGTGGGGGGTAACCGGTAGTTATTAGGAGGTAGAGGGAGGCTCATTTTGGATTCAAGTCCTTCCTCCTGCCCTATCCTCATTTTACTTGATGGGAGACTTCTTTAAATTTTTATTTTTTTATTATTATTAATTTTTTTGGCAGTGTCTTACTAAATTAATGTCACTAAAGTAATGTGTATGAAAATTATAGAGAGGCCATGTTTCAAGCGCCTCTTATTTCTCTGAATCATCTTTTGACATGCTCTACAATGCGATAGGTAAATGCCGGACTGGAATGTGGAGTTGGAATCGAGGAATTCGATGATTGGGTGGAAGGGGATGTTATTGAGGCCTTTAACAAGGTGCAAAAGAATAGAACCCTTGAAGAAGCATCAGCCTCAATGTCAGCTGCACTGGAGGGGATTAAGCGGTAAAGAATACATCATGATGTAATTCTCAAGTGGACTATCCTGCTTGATTTTCTCAACTATACGCATCATCTAACAAATAGTGTCCAACCAAATTACATGACTTGAGTGGTGCATCATGTGGATGAGTGTGATGGTTGTACACTGGATTCTCATCCTAAACGGAATGATGCCCGTCGATAGAATCCTACAGATTGGCATCTGTTTTATGCTATTTCTTTGTAAATAGTTATGTATATCAGGAACCAAGCTCCATTTTGTTCAGAGCAACAGGCTGAGCATTCATTTACATTCATAATATTCGACAAGCTTGCACATGTAAACAGATACAGTGAGAGGGGTACAGATCTCTTGAAGGAAAATGAGAAGAAAAAAAAAATCAGATGTTCTAACATAAATATTTCTGCTTGCAGTTTTCCTTAGGTCGATAATTTTGTATATTTATATTGAGCTTATTTTACCAGTTCTTGATATGGAGTTTGAGCAGCTCTTTTTCTTGTTGTAGAATCCTGTATGTACTGTCATTTCTTGAAATTTAACTTCCACTATTTCTGAGTTTATATCATTTGGCCTCTTTAATCTTGTTACCGTTTAATTGGTATTTATGTTTGCTTCGGTTATGCCTAAGCACATTCCAGTTCCATTCCAAGCAGGAACAACAGACGATACATAAAGTAGGTAATATTTTTGAATCCAAGAGTACTGAGTATCTTGTAATATTATTTAGTTGACAGCTAATTTTCTGATTTCCTCTTTGTTTTAATGATTGCAGAAGTTTTGCTGATTATTTAACAGAGTGCAGTGATAAATCATGAAGACCGAAGATACAAGTTGTAAGTGAAGCTTTCCTTATAAAATCTATTATTTTTCAGAAGAATTCAGATTCCTCATTGGTAGATCAACAAGAAATAATGTGTTGTGACTTGAAACAAAAAAGAAGAAGAAAGAAATCTCTGTTGTCAGAATGAGACAAAGAGCAAAAATTTAGTACAGAGATATATAAATTTATGAATTCGATATAGAGGTTTAAGCGGGGAGAGAAATCGATGTTGGGTTCTTTCAATCCCGTTCTAAAATGTAATCGCTTTAAGCAGTTGAACATCACACTCACCCTCTAGTTGTTGTGTTGAATAGATGAAGTTGTATCCTCCATCTATATGGAAACATAAGAGATAACCAGAATTTTCTTGGGATAAATTCTTGATGAGTGATTGAGTTCTGTTTTAGCATGTTGTTTCATTTTTTGTGCATAAACCTTTATATGAGACCTCTATCTCCCAATGGTGGCCTTTTTTATTTTTGGGTTAATTGAAAAAAATCATGAACTTTACTCCTATTGCAAATTAATCCTCACTTTTAAGAAATTGAAAAAAAAACCACAACCTTTAAGTATTGTTGCAAAACGCACCCAAATTTTGATTAAAAGTAGGATTTTTTTGGGTTTTTTTTTCAAATGGTGGGTTTTTTTGCAATTTCTCAAAAGTGAGGATTAATTTGCAATAGTAGTAAAGTTCGTGGTTTTTTTTCAATTAATCCATTTATTTTTTTATTGTTAGTATTATTTTTTACATCTCTTTGTATAAATATATATAAAGACAGATTTACTTCAATTATTAATGAAACAAACATGCACTTGTTTAAATTTTCTACAAATATTAGGAAATTGGTTGCAACTCAAGTCAATCTGTGAAAGACATTTTGCTAGGTTTTTCCAGATGCTTGGACATTAATTTGCAATTTTCTAGTGAAAAGATGTTTTGTCTGTATTAAGTGCTTTCAGAATTGGCATATCCCATATGCTTTGGCATAACATGAAATCTCATTTCAATTATATCATCAAAACTTAAAACAGTCATCATATCTAAATAATATCCCATATTCACACTAAAACAGTAGATATATAAATGGAACTGAACCCTTTCATAAACCAAAAGCCTGCAAATTACTCTAAAAATCACATTCACCCCTACTGCAAACAGGGGTTACATTTAATAGAACCTCCCACCCTGATCTCATCATCACAGCCTATAAAATGCAGGCTGTAATGCGAATCGCTTAATCTAAGTACAAAATTACAAACACCATTAGAGGGTGTGTGCAGTTGCTAGACATCTCACAGGGGTACAAATGATCCATCACTCGAAAGGCGAAGCACATCTCTCTGTATCGTCTGATGATGGCCCATAAGCCTTTTCCTCATGAATGGTGTCCATTTTGATCAGTGGACGCCTTGCTATGGAGACGAACCTTGGCGGAGCTACTTCGGTTGTAAACCGAAGTTTTGGAATTTTAGGCATTTCAAGTTTTAAGAAATTCAAGAATGATCTGTAAGATGTGTTGTGAGGAAGAAGGGCAAGTGGGATGAGTTTATATACATGTTGTGGATGGGGTGGGATGGCAAGAAGTCTTATTCAGAGTGAATGAATCCATACGTCGGTGCAGTGTGTGTGGTGGATCATAGGTAGCCGTCCTGTTTTTTGGTAATTAATGCAAAAAGTTAAATGCAACAATGTCGATTACCAACGTGGTTGGTGATTGACGGTTAAAATCTCTTGTTACATTTTATAGGGACCAAAGTTACTATCAAGATATACTTATATCCTAACACATCTTACTTTCTCTCCCAATATAGTTTCTAAACAACTATGTCACGGTGCTATTCATCTAAATCCATTTATATCTCATAAATTTTTTCTCTTCAATTAATTCATTTTCTATTTTTTTTTAAATATTTTCTCTACATACGCATAGACATGCACGGCGATTCGGAACCGCCGGTTCCAGTTCCAAAAAATGTGGAACCGGAACCGGAACCGGATCGAGGGAAGGACGATTTCGGTTCCGATTTGGAACCGCTGGTTTCGATTTTTTATTTTTTTGTTTTTTAACCTAAAAACTTAAAAAAAATAAAAAATTTGAAAAAACTGCCGTTCCAACCGGGAACCGCCGATTTTAACCGGAACCAGCAATTTTGGTTCTACAAAATGAGGAACCGGAACCGAACCGATATATATTCGGTTTCGGTTCGATTTTCTCCGGTTTCGGAATCGCCGGTTACGGTTTCTGTTGGAATCGTCGTTTTCGATTTCGAACCGGCGGTTCGATTAAAATATGAAACACCTGGCGAGATAATGTTGTACTCAAAGTTAGATATGCACAAAGAAATCAAAATTAGAACTAACCAAAGTAGAAACAAAAATGGTAATATTCCGGTTTAGTTTCTATTTCTAATTTTATGGAATCGGAACTGACGATTCTTTTTTATTTCTTTTTTTATTTCTCAGGTAGTTCTAAATTGTAATCAAAATTATTTTAGGACCGATTCAATTGTTGATCTTCATTTTTTAGAATCGGAACCGAAAACTTACGTGCATGTCTACTCAAAGCAGAGACATTAAGATGTTTTTCGTGTACATCAATTTATACTAACCATTAGTTTATACGATAAAACTTGTCAAAAATACATATAAATGGGAATACGACAAATCAGTCGACGACCAACTAAAATGTAATTTTCGCGGAAAAGCGTGTTTTTGTCTCCATCCATTTATTTTCAAAAAATTTTCTCTCTCACACACAGACGATGTGCTGTAGGCTAAAAGCCATTTTGATTATCACGGTTAGAAGAAAGAAGAGTAATTATCTACTAATTAATGGAGTAATTTTAATCGTTTTTACTACTATTCAGATTGTTTGCCGAAACAAAACATCAGCAAAAATGTCATCCTCTACTACATTTTTTTTAATAGAAAAATGCCACTTTTTTTTTTTTTTTAAATTTTGACATAATTAAATCTAGTTTATGATTCATTCTGTCATTATGTGTGTAACTACATCGGCTCTCCATACAAAATTTTTATACTATCCCATGCACAATTTTTGTCTGACACCTCACGTAACTATGCTTGCAGCTACATTTGCGACCTATATATAATTTTTTTCATGCAACGTCAGCTATAATCATGTGCTTGAGATTTCATTATTTTTTGATCCTGCACACAACTATATATATGCGACTATTCACACAACTATACGATTATATATTAATTATAAAATAAAGAGAGAAAAAAAAGTGGTATTTTTCTAAAATAAATTATGTTTACGTTTTCAAAATCAGCTATGGGAATTTTTCACAATTTCAAAAAAAAAAAATCTTTAAAAAATATCTTTCATGAAGTAATTCATTTGGGCCGACCATCTTTCACATTTTAGAAAGCGAAATGCTTAGGGGTGTAAACGGGTAGGGTATGGTACGGGTATGCCAAATCCATACCCTACCCTATATCTATTTCCTTCATCCATACCCTACCCTATTACCCTCAAATGTATCATCGGGTAGGGTACGGGTATTATCCATCGGATAAACGGATATCCACCGGGTAAACGGATATCCACCTATTTTAAAATGACAACCCTAATTATCTTATTATTCTCATTTATCCCTATGATGCCGATACTTCTCTTTATCTTATTCGCCTCAAATAAATACAAATGTCCAACATATAAATAAATCATCACTCTTAACCACACAAGAATCATGAATCAAAATACAAAATAAGGCTTCAAGTTATACTAATAGCATTAAAAAAACCCAAGTAGCACGATAAAAACTAATCAAACTAATCAAGCAATGTTTATAAAATCATCTTCAACTGTTGCATGGCTTCAAGTTTACACAGATTTGATAACTTCAAATGTAACAAAGATCTTCATAGTTTCATAATCTCAAATTTAATTGTCAACAAATTCATCCTAAAAAAAAATACATATATAAATATTAAAGGACATATTTTAATAACTATCATTATAATAGTAATAAGTATAAAGAAAAAAAAAAATATATATATATATATATATATACACACACGGGTAAACGGGTAGGGTAATCGGGTAGGGTAGACGGATATTTTATAAAAACCATACCCTACCCCTACCCTTAACATTTTAAACGGATACGGGTAATACCCTACCCGATACCCGATTATACTCTACCCTACCCTTACCCGATCGGGTATTACCCGCCGGGTACCCGAACCTGCGGGTAAAATTGACACCCCTAGAAATGCTATTATATAAGTTCAATGTCTTTCAAATTAAATTAAAATTTATTTTCGTTAAATCGACCTTGACAAAAAAACAATGTTGGAGCAACTTGTATTAAAATAATAATTATAATAATCTCTAAAAATAAAAATTAAATCTCAACACATTAAAGCAACCCTAAATCTGTGGTCCCTATTCCGAGCTGCCCTCATTCTTAGGCAATCACAATATCATGCTGCTGTGCCAAGAATTGTAGTTTTTCTAAAAAAAGTTATTGATTAATTGACATACACTGTTTGTTGTCACTTGTCACAATAGGGGTTACGTGTTTTTCTATTTTTTATTTTAAATTTAAATACATGATCATTAGTCTATTTAATTGAATGTTATTGATATGGTAAAAAATCAATATATATATCCTCAAAATCATTTCTCATTCGTGATGGCATAAGAACCATAAACATAGTCATTTTGAAAGTGTTGAGAAAATATTTGAATAAAAAGTGATAACATTTATAATAAAAAAAATATTTAAATTAATAAAAATTGATAACGAGTTTACTGCATAAATGAAAAATTATGTTATTAATAATTAATGATATCACCATCGCATTTATCTCACACAAATTTGCCACTTTCCATAAATATGCTTATGTTATGGAGAAATTCTTTTTTTTTTCAAAATTAATTAATTGATTGTCTAGTATTTATAATTACTACTTTCCTGTCATTATTTGGTTCCATTAGCTTGACTTAATTTAGGATTTAGGAGAGATAATGTTAGTGTGAAGAAACACCATTAGCAATTGGAGATCTGGCTTAAGATCAATGACCAGTATAGAATGATCCAACAACAGAATATTAAGACAAAAAATGGTAAAGAGAATTATGTGTTAACAATTATAATTGCTCTGTTTTCTGTTCATTACAAAGTATAGCAGTTCTTGTGTACCCTACTCCACCCACCCCACCCCCACCCCCCTCAGTTGCTCTGGGAAACAACATAATCCTAAATACTATTACATTAGTGGAGTACGAAAAGTATGTCCATTGTGGAGTGCTCTATGAGGGCCTTCAAAAATTCTCACAAGGATACGAGCAATGGCCCGTTACAGATGGAAAATTGATCTGGAGAAAGAAGAGTATCTCAGCTATCATTCAAATAAAGACCTTCGTACTTTTCTACTGATCTTATGTTTCGAGGACAGATAGATGAATGTGATACTAAGGATGAGTAACGTACCGAAAATTTTGTACTACTTCCCATGCTCTTTCTGGAAGACTAATTTTTTGTGTTGGAGGTTCCAAAGTGAACTTCTCCATGGTCTTCTCGACTGAAGGGCCGATTTCATGGACAAGTTTAACAGATTCAGAGAGTCGATTAAGCAGGTTCACTAAAGCAATCACTTCGTTTCTTTGCAGTTGCAGCTGCAAGAGAGGTTAAGAACTCTTGATCACTTGAATGAATAAAAAATGTAAACTAGTCTTTAGCCACCGATATAGGATATACACTTACAGGTTTGTTAGGATGGGTTTCACTATCAACTGAGAAAAGAATCTTTAGTGCAGTTCCTAGGCCTAGGACCTGAAGTTTACCCCAAAGACGACATTTCTCGCATCCAACACAATCCATCAGAGCACTGAAATAGACAAAACAATGGCTATGAGCCTGCTTTTTCAAAGTTTATAAGATCAAGAATACAAGATGACAGATGAAAACAACAAACATAAAATGCAGACAAAGATGTAGTATATTGTATACAATATCAATAACAAAACTGTCCTACTCCCACTCACAAGGCCATAATATGATTCATATCTCACCATCCTGCTTGGTTGAGGCACATACTTGCAGCTCGTGATTCCTTTTGGGCGGTGTATCAACATAATTTCACAATTTATCAAGACATTTGTTTCTCAAGGGTATCTTTTCGACACTCATTTACTATTTTCATCATGTGAAATTCAATTTATAGGTGATTTTTTGTTAAGGCATCCACAAAAGTATAGCTGGCCACATGGAGAGAAAAAAGATAATTTTTGGGACAATATTTTCGAATTATTGAGCAAGCATCTATAAATTTCATCACCTAAAGTTCAAAAGCTCCGCATTGATTAAACTAATGAGTTAAATGTCGCAGAACACAGCTTGTATTCTACAGTTCAGGTCTCACAGGAAATCAAAGAAGGGTTTTACTTATATCTTTCAAGCGATTGAAGATAGATACAAACCTTATGTTCCTGAAGTTCTTCTGAATCTCCTGCTTCAACTCAGGGCCACTTTGTCCTTGCCACAATTTAGCTTCATCAAATGGAAGAGGACACGCAGCCTGTAGTTTTGGATTGTAAAGCAGTTGCCGCATTAAAGACTGTGCTTTCAGGTCCTCCTCGAGGTTTCCAGTATCATATTCAGCCTGCTCTAAGTAATCTGTAGCCTGAATGACAATTTAGGACAGCTAAGATGATGCTGTTTTAACTATAGCATCGTGTGGTTTATTAATCATGATAATGCAAAAGCTTACTTTTGTTACAGCCCTAAGAACAAACATGAAAGTGAAGTATAAGTTCCTCACACGATCAGGATACCTCAAAACACGATCATACATCAGCTCCAGATTTCTACCCCACTGGTAATGAAACAAATTGATCAGGTTCTACATTAATAAGTCCCAAGCCGAATGGCCCAAGCTAAGATTAACCACAAATTAATAATTCTCAGGTGTAGGAAACTCTTTGAAAACCGTTGTAAGTGATTAGGAAAGTTTTAATATTTAGCAAGGAACTTAGAAAAATATGATTTGAAGTTCAGGAAACAAAGAACAGTGCAAACCAGATTTTTAGCTTCATCAAGCAGGTATTCAGCGGCAATGTGAACTGAAATCGAGGAATGAAGGCCTGATATCAACTTGTATAAGACTCTTCTCTCCGGACAAATCTCTCCTGATGTATCTAGAAAACATACAGAAAAGATTGAGGCACTTTTGATTTGTCAATAACATCCGATAATTATATCAATGATAACATCATTATCCTGATGGGAGAAGGAAACAAGTAGAGAAAGATAAAAAATTCAAAATAATAAATTAATTCATTTATAGTATATATGATTTACTCCTGGTCAGTAGAGACTTCTACAAATTCTGTATGAACCATACAACAAGACATATTTAATAACCCAAGAGTGGAGCAAAGTAATCAAAATACATGAATCTTTAGCTCCAAAACACAAAGAAAAAACAACCTTGACGTACGAGGAAACACATATAGCATATTACATATTTTTCAAGGTTTAACTATAAAAAACCATGACAGTAATATTAAGAAACTTACATTTTGGACAATTTTCGGAATATACAGCATCCCATATCCTTCTGGCTGATGGCCCAGTATAGCCAGTGTATCGTTCAGGATTCAATTGCAGATTTACATATGTCATCTCGCCTGCAGATAGGAAGGTATTCAGTAAGACAGGCATCATTCACTGAACATATATTCAAACAATCATAGTGCTAGTATAAATGGATTCAGGGATAAGAGTAATGGATGAAAACATAATGATAGCCTCAAGTCATGAAAAGAGCTAATGCAACAGAAGTCCGCAGGTGAAATTGCAAACATGAGTGTCTTAAAGAAGAATGTCACACACACACACACACACACACACTAATATTTATTTATTTATTGGGTTGGGGTGTGGGGTGCAACGAGAGCATTTAAAGACTGAACAAAGCACAAAGCATAGGAAAAGAGATATTGAAGATATAATGAATTAAATGCAGTATACAGCTAGAGAAAGATACACGAAATTACTATTATCAGTCTCATCATCGCTGGTCCATGGATTATCCACTTCTATCCATCCCCTGAAGACCTTTGAATCTAGAGTACGATCAACAGCAGCCTCCGGCTTTCCCTCTTGGCATTTTAAATCATCAGATGGCAGGCCATACCGCATTGGCTTCTTAAAAGGCTCAGGAAATTCATTATCTGGACACTCACAAACACTACAATCACGCAATTTGCACATACCGTCATCAGGCCAAAAAGGGCAGTCACACCACAATTTAACCTGCCATGTTTCATGAAATACATTAGATCCAAAGACATCAACTTTGAGAATAAAAAGAATCCCTACTAACAGAGTACAACCCCCAAAAAATAAAGATCATTTACATTCTACTTGATTATTGAAAGAAGTAACTTTCTTATTGTTTCTAGACTCATAAAAACCGGACATTATCAACTTATTTTCAAGTTGGAAAGTTTGGAATATAGAATAGGAATGAGTATCAGTGTGACTTTTCATATATCTATACTGCCATTCGATATTTTTAAGTTTCCTGGTTAGCGTTACAGCATTAACGGCATGCTATATACTTTTAATTTTATGTGAAATTCATCACAAACGTTCTTTATTGGAACAAAATTTAACAAATGGAAAAGGATATACATCACCCATCATAGTTAACAAAAAGTAATTTGATATTGCTTCCTTCGAACAATAATACAATATACATTACCAGTTAATAGTTTAAGAAATGAACAAATGTCTGACCAAATGGCAAGCCCGTACTTTGAATAAAATTATGCACAACCCATAAGAATTATTCTTGTAATTTAAATCAGTTACAAGTGCAAAGTGTTAATTAAATTTATTCCGCATATGGTACATTTTTCAAGCATGTTTATTTAATACCATAACTAACCTTAAAGTAACGGAAAAAAGGAGTTGTAACAAGCTCTTGAAGTAAAGGGTGTAGTACTGCCCCATTGAGACTATCAACTGTCTCATAATCACAACAGCAGTCCTCAACAATGCCTGTATATTTTCGGGAATCCTGCATGAGAAGAAAGCAATAGAATGAGGAGCTTAGTCCCTACATATCTATTGGATGTATCCAGTGTCCAAAATGTTCATTGTGATAAGGTAAAAGTAATTGTGCATTTAACATGTATAGGAAATCAATGAGATCACGCAGTGTACGGGGCTGACTGTGTTCCACCAAAGAAGAGGCTCAAATTCTTAAGGTAAAAATTTTTATCTATGAGTCTAAAGATCTTAACTTTCAGTAAAAGAATGAGAATTTGCACTGATACACGAACTATTATTTGCAGTAAGGCTGACATTTTTCAAATAGCCAAAGAAAAAGAGAGTAAAATTTGATTAGAAAAGATTATACAAACAAATGATCACTTCTCCCTGTTTAGAACTTAAAACAAGATTGCATATCATGCAACCTTCAGCAAATTCAAAATATTGTCGCTCAAAAGGATCAAAATACACATGAGAGTTCGAGTGAGTAAGGCCAACAACATAGATCAGTTGTTCTCAATTCTCATATCTCTAGCAGAAATCATTCTGAGTAAAAACAGTGCCCAAAGTAACAAGTACAGATAACCATGTAACTCATCCACTCAAAACCACGCACATAATACATACCCATTTTAAAGAACTACTATATGAGATACAATTAAGAAAGAATAAACACACCATGTAAATTTTCCATAAAGACTCCACTCTTATACGTCAAAAGAGGGAGGAAATTGCAGGCACTGCCCAGACCATCATTTGATCACTTTAGTAGAATAATTTGCAAGGATTACCTAAAGATACTCACTTATTACAGTTTCACAAATTTCAATTCCAAATTCAGCATGCAAACAATCCTTCTAATGTCGTAGTTTATTACTAATTCTATGCAACAAAATTTAATTTCCCAATTCTGTCATAGCATGCAATCAATACAAGAACTCCAGAAGTAACAATAACATCACTAGAGAATAAACTTGAAAGACACAAACAGCCACGATCCCACAAAGAATTCTTCAAAAACCGGAAAAAAGCTGCACCAATTAAAAAAAAAAAAAAGAGTGAGAATCAGAAAACAATTACAATACCTGAGAACACTGACAAGACTTGTAATTCCGGCCATGTTTTGATGACATAGCAATGGCTACCGCCAACAACAAAACGGCCCCTATCGCTGACCATTTCACCTTCCAATTCTTACCCTCTACCAATTTCTTCCTTTTTTTCTCATCACCCACAAAACCCTTCCCTTCCACCATCACAACAGTTACTACAGTAAAGAAAGCTTTTAATTTGCAGACTACTGATTATGTACACGAATTATAACAAACCCCTAGAAGTTAAACAAGGAGAAAATGAGAATCAGGCTTCAGTTTTGGGTGAATTTAAATGATTAGCTTGGGGGTCATTCACAATCGATGATTATTAGAAAATGCCGGGATGTCTTGAAGGGAAAATAATCGTGTACATGGGTTAAAACAGAACACACACAAACGGGTTTAGTCGGCGGCGGTGGATGTTGGCGGTTGATGGGTGCGAATCCCGCACACGGCGAGGTGGCGCGTGAAATTAATATGCGGTGGTGGAAAGCGTGTTGGGGTGTCGCGCTTGTCAAACGACTCGGATGAGTCGAGTCGGGCATAAAAGCGCACCGCGGAGGATTTATGACGAGTTGACGCGCCAAATTTTTGGTCAAAGTGACGCTGGTGGAGCCAATGAAAACTCTCCATTTTGCCACGTAGATTTGGTATGAATTTGTGTCGGGTAGGATTTGGGTTGAATTTCCAACGCACTTGGCAATGACTCAATAAAATAAATAAAATAATTTAAAAATTAAAATAGAAATATTAAGTATAGTTGTTAAAAATAAATTTGTGAAAAATACGTATGTCATTACTTCATGCGTTTTTAATTTAAGGTTTTCAAAAATAAATTTGTGTAAAAACACATGTATCATCAGTCATCACCTTATAAATTCTTATTTTTTCTTTTATGTGTTGATGGGTGGTTAATTGATTTGAATTTGTCATAATCTATCTATATCTATCTATATCTATATCTATATCTATATCTATATCTATTCTATATTATTATTATTATTAATATAAAAGCAAAATGAATTCCATAAATTTTGATCAATTTTGACCAAATTTTAATCTTGGCCATTAATTATTATATAAACTGATCTTGACTAATTTGTGAATTCGGTGCCATTTCACTAAATTCACCAAAATTTTGGACTCTTTTATAATTAAAATAAACTTTTTGAACAAAATTAATTTTCAAACCCTAATTGCACATTGTTTCTCAAAATCCACTAGTGGGAAAGAAAGCGAGAGGATGGTGCGCCGTTGTGCTGCGAGAATCTCAATTTCAATCCAAACCTCTTGAATCCAAAGTAAAAGGCTGGCTTCGCTGCTGTTTCTTCCGTACACTCATTCTTCATCCGGCCATCCGTTTGCAAAGGTTGGCAGTTTAGCGGTTAAATTAGGGCATATTTCTTTGAGGAGTCTAATATTATAAGTCTTTCATTTTTCTTATCTAATTCTTTACTATTTTATCAATTCACCTATATATACAACCGATTGATTATCTTCATACACAAAACTGAATTCATATGGAGATCAATTTGACGGTGTCCACGTCGCCATCTTCGAATGCGAAAAAATTGAAGAAGAACTCTTCTCAGGTTTGTACTCTAAACTAAGGAAATAGGACATTGATGATGTGAAAAAATCAATTACTTTTAAATCTTCACTTGATTTAAGTATTGTTCATTTCTGAATAAATGGTTATTGGGAGTGGGATTTGATTGCAATCCCATGATATTCACTACAGATGAAAGTGGAATATGGTAAGTTGATTTTTATTTCTAATTGAAATTTTTTTTGGTGCTTTTTCTCTTATTTTTTAACACAAGAACAACATTGCTTGGTGGATTGAAATACCCATTTTTTATTTCTTTCTCCTCAGTTAAAAAAAATAAAAAATAAAAACTGTTGAATGATCAATAAGTTCTAATTTACATGTATATAATTGAAAAAAAAAAAGAAAGAAATAAAACTAGCATCAAAAGTATACTTTTAATACTGTTAGCAGTTTAGTTCACTAATTGTTTTGTAATCTGCAAGGCTGCTGAGGTTTCTTGATGAGAGGAAAGTGCAAAGTATGGTTTACGGGTATATGATTAACTTGACTTTTATCTTTCAATCCTGAAGCAAACTTGACTTTACTTGAGTTCTCTAACTTGCTACATCCATTATGATTTTTCTTTTTTCTTATGCAGATTTAGTTGAATGGAATAGGATTATTGACTGTAAAACGTTGTCTCATCTCCATTGGCACTTGAAAAGTGAGTTCTTACTATATTCCTGCCTACACAAATTCGTATATGTATTTTCTTATGATATATATTTGAATTTGTGTGTGTGTGTGTGTACTTTTATATATAGTTCTTAACGATTAATAACCTTCTAAACATTTAATCTTGACAATCTAACTAAAATTTGTTATTAATTTAGGATTGTTGTATGTAATATGTTTGTTTATGGTAGGTCCTTTAACTAACGATAATTACATGCCTCATTTGCCATAATTTGTTTATATATTTCTCTTTGATTAACTCATCAAGAGATTGGTATAGGTTCATAATGATATGTTTCTTATCTTTTTTGTTTTATTTGTTTTGGTGACATAACTATTACATACTATTAATTGACTTTGACAATTTATTAAGCTATTGGATCTTGCTTTGAGTATGAATGGATTTTGATTTTAATATTGAGAATTATAACTTTCATTACATCACCATCACAACGATCACTCCCATTGGTACGTATTCTCCTCAGTTTTTCTATAATCTTATTCATGGATATATATTCAGAGGTAAAGTCGTCTTTTATGGTTATGAATTATCAGCTTTAAGGAATTCTAACTTTGACAATTTTCTTGATACAATTTTATTCATCTTTACTATAGCATACTCGATTATAATGTGTGTGGGTTAAAACATGAATCGCTAAAAATTCATCTATATTTGATCTAATTGAAATTGTAGTCATATTTTCTTTCATGAAGGTTTTATTGGATTTTATTTTATTAAATTTTATTTTATTCTTGATGTATAGTTTTTTGTATGAGATTTAAATTACCTAAGTTATGTATGTTTTCTAACTTCTTCTGTTATTTATTTATTTTTGGTTTCTAGGTTTTAATTAGCGTAATAGACTTTGCAAAATGTCATAATAAAAGAGGATATAATGAACAAGTGGAAGTTTGAAGGTTCAAGTACTTAAAGATGGTGAAAAAATCAGTCAAAAATATTGGCAATGACAGTGCTTAATTGAGACCTTAACTATATGATAATATTATTGATTCTCATTTGGAATATAAACCCGTATTTGGTTAGATTTGGATGTGTTCTTGAGCTAAAAATTTGAATTTGCTTATTGGTAGTATCTTTATTTTGATTTGGAATTGTGAGCCCGTATGATCTTTGATTTGAATGCAATGCTATGCTCTTTATTTTATTATTTATGGACTGTGAGCCGTCTGTGTGTAATTTGGTTTCAAAATTAATTTATTTTGTTTCATGACATTAGATATTATCACCACGACTACAGTTGTAATATGTAATTTTTTCTTAAATCAATAATGTTTATGATTTGTCATCACCTTATAGGACGGTCACACATATTTGACCTCTTGGTGTTTGTTCGGTGTCTGAAATTAATTTTGATCAATTTTAATAATATCCCCTCAGAGTAGGAGGTAATTTCTAAACTTTAACTTATTGGTTTTGCTCCTAACCTCATGGAAATGACAAGTGTATCCTGCCTATTGATCATGCATTCAAAGAGACAATCATTGGAGTGTTTCGATTCAGAAAGGTTTAACCTAACCTTTTTATGTTGTATTATGCCCATATAATATGCATATTTTAACGTTTCTGTTTGTTATACAGTCTGATATATGTTGATTTTGTAACACTGTGATAGTTAACTTATTCACAATACAAACTAAATCTTTTTAATATGTGCTAATTTACATATATATAATAATTAAAAAAAACCAGCATCAAAAGTATGCTTTTAATACTTTTAGCAATTTAATTTACTAATTGTTTTGTAATATGCAGGGGTTTTCTGAGGTTTCTTGATGAGAGGAAACAATCTTCTGGTGCGAAATATGGTTCACATATATCTGATTAACTTACTTTGCTTCTTTGTAGTTTGATAGCAGTTGTTGCATTTATGTCCCATAAAAAGTACAATCTTAATTGTCCACTACCTATAACATATACTCATTTACCAAAGTTAGCTGAAAATCTTACTTGCATTTTATAAGGATGCCAAATAATTGTTTTATTTGAGAAACATGTTTAAGACAAGTCTTTTAACTGGACTTTTAATCTTTTGATTCCTTACACTTTTTCAGTTTTCAGAAACATTTGGAAAAATTTACAACCAGTCGATGTACAGTGGCAATTACCTGAATGAAACTTCAAGAACACATGGGTGTGCTCATGAAAATTGTATTACGTATGACCTTACAACATTTGTTTTCAATTTCTTGAAAAGCAATAAAAATAAGTACTCATAACCCTTATCCTTCTCCTTCATATTCCAGAACTATTGTTCCTCTAAAGAAAGTTGGGAACACTACAGTTACAAGCTTCAATACCGCAGGTTGGAGTATTTACAAGTTTTAGAGAATTACCAGTATTTTAGTTATATGTATTTTGGGAAAATCATAGTGTATTTTTATCTTCCAATCCTGAAGCAAACTTAACATTACTTGAGTTCTCTATTTGATAGGTTTTTTAAATAGTTTAAATCTTTAGATGTTGTGGGATTTATAGAAGTTTCAATAGTAGAAGATATAATATATTTTAAATTCCTTTTTCTCATGTTCATTGTTCCTTTATTTTATGAAATGTAAATCTTTTTAGTAGAGAGGAAACTTGAAACTCACACACATGTTTAATTTGTTTCTATTACCTGCATTGATTTTTTTTCACATGAAACAGAAGGTGTCATAAATGGTATTTGACAGGTTAAGGATGCACCATCAGCTTTTCCGAGTGTGAAAGTATTGAAAGTTCTTTGTCTGTCATATCTCTTTTGTTTTGCTCTAATTCGTTCTTAACTAATTTTGGTTTGTTTGGCTCCTTTTAATATAATCTTAAATTACGAAAATTAATCCATTGTTCTTAATTCTTTTATAAGTGTTTTCCTGTTATCAATCTTTATGGTCTTATTCTCATTATTACAGTTCCCACATCTTTTCATTTGTGACAAGCCCTAATTCACTTCTTCCACTGCCGCCGCATCCGTTGCCACACCGCCCTCGAGACCTCCTCCATGATCTTCGTAGCCTCCCCACTGTACACATCGCCTTTTCACATTTTTACTAATCAGTGTGCATTCAATTTCTCTGTTTCTCTATCATAAATAAAAGAGAATCTATTTCACTTGGGTGCTTCATATTAAGTTTCTGCAGGCAAGTGATATATCTCAAATTTTATTATTCTTTGGAATTTCATATTTCATGGCGAAAGCTCTGGCACAGGTACTCCTCTTCTTTCTCCACACCTATCACGATTCGTCTTTATTTATTTACGTGCATAAATATCCATTTTAAAATATGTTTATTTTTTCAGTATCAATGCCGGATTTTGCTATAATTGATGTCATTGCTGGTGGCTTGAACAACTCCTGGAGTCCTCTAATTGGCAGCTGAAGTAGATACCACATTTGTATTTATATTTCCCCCAAATCAATAGAAGAAGATGTTGCAATGCATGTAAACTGGATTTATTTCTCGAGTTGAGTAATTTTGCTAAATGAATTTGCAATATATGAAAGCTTCCAACTAAATTAGGTATTTGTTATTTCGTTTTAGTGCTCTTTCTTTTTTCAAAAATGAACATAATAATTATATTCTTTCTGCTTTCCAAATTATATTAGAATTTATATGTATAATTTCCTTATACAATAGAGGATGTGTAGAGAAGAAGTTATGTGATTAAAATATGTTTATTTGGATTTAAATAGACATTCTATATATATTTGCCATGCCATATTATGGAAAAATAGTTTTATGTTTAAAATCAATTTGATTTGATGTATTTATCTTTAAAATCAAATTGAAGTACTTTTTCCTTATTGTTGCAGTGTACATGCGTTCGTAAGGGGGAAACTTTTGTGACTTTTGGCCCAACTTATCTTGTTTTTTTTTCGAACTTTATTCGTTTTCTGTTCTTTCATTATTTTCTTGAGTAATTAAAATATACAACTCTCACGTGTTTGGTCTAAATTATTAGAAATAAGCGACATTTATTTTTCTGCAACGTAATTATGTTTGGTGGGAGATTATATTTCAATGTCATTTTATTATGTGTCTTTTATTTTTGTATTTAGATAAAGTTATTAGACAAATTAGCCACAAACCAATGGCCAGTTGCAGCAGTCAGGTATTTTACACAACATATCTTTATTATATTGAACTATATTTTTTAATATTTTAGAGTAGTTAGATATCTTAGCCTACCTGATACATAATATTGATGATTATTTTTGCTTGCTTCATTTTTAGAAGTTCCAATCCTGAATCTTACAACATTGGTAAGTAAGATTCAATGGGATTTCTTTGAAATTAGTTTATCCTTGCAAATTTGATTATGTACAAGCAACTTTACTTTGAGAACACATATTTGGCAAAAACTATAATGAACACCTAATGCATAAATTTGTCTATGATAATCCAGTCTATTACTAGAGCCTTGGTAGATTAGCCAGTGATATATGGATATATATACGTAAAATTTTGTTGAGTTGTATCAATTGAGTTGAACTACAATATGTGGCTTACTGTGTATTGAATTTGGAATTCAATGTTCTAGAATCTTTAAATAAATATAAGTGTTTTCTCTCTTAATATTACATTAGAAATGATTATGGATATATTATCAATCTTCGTGATATGGAGGTTCAGTTTTGTAATGGTCTTTCCATTCATTACTCATTAGTGAAGGTAATATTGTATTCATGTCCATCAACTAGCATGCTTTTTCTTACAATGTGGTTTTTGCCAGTGCAAGCAATGATACCGAGCTTAATGGAATAACTATAATATTAAATTTAAACATTTCATACTTCCATTTATGAATCTATGTTTTAAAAAAATTCCAGAATTCTATTTTGATGCAATCTATGTTTCATTTAAATTTTGGACATAATTTATATATTGTTTCCACTCTCACAGCTTTCACATTTTATGAAAGAGTTGATGGCTGCATATGTATATATCTATAAAAAATTTATTTACTAAAATGCAGTTAAAAAAATGAAAAATATAATTTATTGATTGTTGTTGAGCACTTGAGCTACTGAATTTATATTTAAGATTTATGGCTTTATTTTCTCACTTTGAAGATTTAGATTTGGTACTAAGTAATTTCAGAATTCTGTTTTGATGCACTCTATGTTCCATTTCAATTTTTACGTAATTTATATATTGTTTCCACATGCACAGCTTTCACATTTTATGAAATAGCTGAGGAAGACTAAATTTTCTACATTGCAGTTGTATCATGAATACAAAATTAATAAACTTCCTGTTTTACTATTTGTTAATGAACTATTACTTATTTTTAAAGTGCATGAGTCATGGGCTTTTCTAGCTACAGTTGGTATAATGGTCTACAACTAACATACCTGTTAATGCACCTTGGCAGGATCTTATAGAATTCAAGTAACGCAATATGTGTTACAAGTGCAATAAAGTTTCAGTTTAAGAGTTACCCCATGGTAACTTCTTATTTTGTATTTTTTTTGTAGATAGTGTGCGAGAAAGTGAAAAGCAATGTGTATGAATTTGTCTTTCTATTAATTACATTGGTGTTGCAAATCCCAACAAACCTGATTATATCATAAAGTCACCCCAAGTGTTGATTTATTCTTTAAGGTATTAACTTGGTGAATTTTCTATTTTTTCTTCATCATGCTCTCTTGGATAAGCATATAGTTCATTAAAATCATGACTTTCTTTACTTGATGCAGTTCTCATTGGGAGATTGTCTATCTGCTGCATTTATAGTTAATTAGATCTATCGGAGGTGATGATTACATACTTTAATTGCATGACTACTGTTATTGTTTGGAAGTGTTGTTGAGCTACTAATTTCAAATTCATAGCCCGAGGCCTTAATTGCTTAATGATAATGTTATTATTTTTTATTCAGGAATGCAAGCCCGTATTTGCCTGAATTTAAACGTGCTGTTAAGCTATTGATTATGAATTTTTGGTATGTGGAATTATTTGTTTATTGATAATATTTTTGTTTTGATTTGGGTCATTGAGCCTGTATTGACAGTACATCAATGAAAAATATAGATGCTGCCTGCCTCATTGCGAATGAAATAAAAGTCTTCCTCTTTTCTCGGTAACAATTAATTGTTCCTTTTCGAATATTATTAGTTTTAGTTGTGAATGAAGGTTTCTTAGTTATGTGTTCTTGGTTGGGTTGCCATTGAAAGGGTTGGTAACTTTGTAGGAAGGACATGAAACAGATTGATTAGTAGTGACGAATTTGATGCCTCACGTGGGAATACACCAAAACCTGTTAGATTTTTTTATGTTTCTAAACTGGAATTTCATTGTTATTTTGGTATATTTTATTTATTTTATTTATTTCCTTTCTACATTTATATGTTGCCTGCTCTGCTCTAAATGAAAATATAAGTCTTAACCTTTGGTTCAAAGTTTGTTGCTAGGCTTTAGATCATTTAAATTGTCTACCTAAATTTGTCATATCCAAACGAGTTTGGTTGATTGGCAGTTATGTATGTTGTTTTGTACTTAAAAAGATCAATATTTAGATATGTTCAATTGTAAATGACACTTTTTAGAGTTACCACGATAAATGGATTAAAAACTGGAGAAAAGTTATAATTGTGTTTCAGTAAGTTATAAGAGTTTAAGTAATAACTTTAGAAGCTATAATTGTATTTTAGTAAGTTATAAGAGCTTAAGTAATAACTTTAGAAGCTATAATTGTGTTAATTATGTTGCGAATTTATATGAAGAGATAGCTGTATAATTTTATTTTATTTTTCAATTCAACTTTTACTCAAACTTCACATTGACGACCATGAATAGACGAAAGCTCAAATATAGACCTCATAGTTTTTTTTCCTTTTCATCAACATGAAGACAAGACTGGGAGTCTGCGAATGGTAACCATTCGGTTAGCTTATTTTAACCGCATCAATATTATTTGTTACTTAATAGTCTTGATTGACAGAAATAAGAGTTCTATATATATTTTTACTTTATTTTGTTTCAACATTGTTAACAATGTTATCATTTGTTTCCAGGAAGAACTTAATTTCTTGAATAATTGATTGAAAGTTTCATTCAACTGATGATGTGTTGCTTAATCATTGGTTTGCGTTATGAATTGTAGATTTTCATGCGTGGGGTTCTTTGGGTAATTTTGTTAGTCATCCCTACTACTTCTATTATATATAATAATTTAGTAATACTCATATGACTTCAGTCGCTGAACAATAAGTGAGAATTGAAGTATCTCTAATGTTCTTAAAGGCAAAAGAATCAATGACTAGCATGGAGTGTGCTTTTTTTTTTTCCAAATACATGGAACCGTGGGGCCCGTTCCAAACTGGATGATAATCATGGGTATATTGTTCAATTTCGCTGTTTTATTTATTTTTCACTCTTGTGGTTTAAGGTTTATTCACCCATAAGGTTTAAGGTTTAGGGTATAATTGTAAATTCATCTTTGTGGTTTAGGGTATATTACACTCCTAGTGTTTAGTGTGTAATTCTATTTATCATTATGGTTTAGGGCATATTTCATCCTTAAGGTTAGGGTTTAGGGTATAATTTTATTTTTGTGGTTTAGGGTATATTTCACTCTATGATTTAAGGTTTAGGGTATAATTGTAATTTTACCTTTGTGGTTTAGAGTATATTTACTTCTAAAGTTTAGGGTACAATTGTTTTTTAAGTATAGTAAATTTAGTTATTTATAGGGTTAATTCCTAAAAAATTCATTACCTTATTGGGGGTTTTCAAATCTATCACCACCTTTTATTTTTGTCAATTCAATACACGATCTGTTTAATATTTTCAATTCTATCATGACTTTTTATTTTTGTCAATTCAATACGCGGTCTATTTAATATTTTCAGTTTATCACAACTTTTATACTTTCAATTTGATACACCACTTATTTTATATTTTCAATTCAATTTATTATTATTATTTAATTGTGGGTCTCTTTAATATATATATATATATATATATATATATATATATATATATATATATATATATATATATATAATATAAGAAAATAATAGTTTAATCGTTTTAAAATTATATTCTTACAAAAGGAATTATATACATTATGAACTAAACTAAAAATAAAAATAATAATAGCGTCTGTTAAGCAGAAAGTCGTAGGTTCGACTTTTTTTTTATTTCATGTTTAACTTTTAAAAATTTGGCAGTTAAATGTTATTAAATTGTTTTTAGTTTTTGTTAGTGTATTCAACATTGGAGTACAAATTTTATTTGATTTAATTTTTTGGAAGTCATTTTTTAAATTTGTTTAATTATTCACAACTTTAAAATTTGTAAGTCAAAGTTCGTTCATTTTAAGACTTTTTTTTGGCATAATGGAATAATAATAATAATAAAAATAAAATAATAAATTGAATTGAAAATATAAAATAAGTAGTGCATTAAGTTGAAAAATAAAAAGTTGTGATAGAATTGAAAATGTTAAATAGATTGTGTATTGAATTGACAAAAATAAAAGGTTGTGATAGAATTGAAAATATTAAATAGATTGTGTATTGAATTGACAAAAATAAAAAGTCGTGATAAAATTGAAAATTCATAATAAGGTGATGATTTTTTTAGAAATTAACCCTTATTTATATTATGAGATAATATCAATAAACTTCCCTACTGATATTTATTTTATGTTCAGTTAATATATGTATAGATTTAAACACTAAAAAAATATAAATATAGGTAAGATAAATTAGTACTAAACATGTATGGATAACGGTGGATATTGACAAAAAAAAAGTTTGAAATGAGTATAAATTTTATAATGAATTTTTTAAACAGGGCATACGGGCATGAATAGTTGGCATTCAAAAGAATACGGGTTATGGATATCCCTAAAACCAATATTGATTTTAAGTATTTCTGGATACCCTAACAGGAAGGATATGTGTAGTTGCAAACAGATTTGGGATGAGTACGGATAATTATAAAAAATTCCATTAGAATTTGGGACGGGTATGCATATATTGTATTGTAATTTATATATTATGAGATATTTTATATACTTAATTAATAGTTATAAGTTTTATTTAATCATATTTATTAAATATTTATTTAAATTAATAGAATTTATATTATTTTTAATTTTTAATTAAATTAATAATAATGTATTTTTTAAATTAATAATAATATATTTATTTAAACAATGAAAAATATAAATATATATAAAATAAATTAATATTAAACGGGTACGGGGACCATAATAAATTTTTTAAATGGAATGGGTACATGTTGTTGTTTTTTAATCGGATATGAGTACGGCTACCCTAAAATAAGTGGGAACCCTACCTGTTGTCATCCCTACACAAACCAAGCACGGTCGAAGTTTAGATAAAAAAAAGTTTAACAAAATTTCTGTCCGTGCAACATAATAAAAAGAAACATACGTTGAATGGTTCTAAAAAAATTACAACATAAAAAAAAATCACGATCGAGTATAAAAAAAAATACTCCTCGCATTTTAAGAAAATTTATTAATCTTATAAGACTATAAGGGCACGATTGGTAGAAGGGAATGGATTAGGAATTGAATCATCATTCCTAATTACATTCCAATTCCTATGTTTGGTATATTAAGTTAGTTTGGGATTTATATTCTTCATTTTAAGGAATCCCCATTCATCCCCCATAGTATTTGTGATTCCATTCCTTATCATTATTTCATTTTAATTTTAAATTATATTATATTTCTTTCCATTTTATTTTACAATTCTTTCCCCTTTCATATCGTATATATTATATTAAACTCAAATTACAGAAACAGAATAGAAGAACACCAGCGACACATTTTATTATTTTTGTTATATTTTTTGTTTTATTAGATTTTTTTTTCCTTTTTGAAATTAAATATTTTGTATATGTTATATGTTATTTATGTAAATTTAAAATTTATAATTATATGTTATGTGAGTTTTTAATATTAACATTTTTTTTTAATTTTTGTAAAATTTTAATATTAAATAAAATTATATCATATTAAAGAATTCAATTAATTTTTTTAACAAAGTATATGTTAAAGGGTAATTTAGTCATTTAAGATCAAATAATTTGATACTTACACCATTACAGTGACATATCAATCATGAAATTGAAATCAACTTAGAAATGCATTTTTTATTACTGAGGTTATACCAATCACAAGAATTACCATTCCATAATCATTCCATTCCCATTTCTATTCCATTCATGAGTTCATTCCATTCCACTGTAATTCCATTTAGTCATATCAATCTAGCCGAAGAAAAAGAAAATTATATATATAAAATATTTCAAAAAAATTTATGTCCGCACAACGCGCGGCCGGGTATACACTAGTTAAATGTTAAATAATTTAATTTACTTCCTACATCCTACAATCCTCTTTACATTTCCCCTTTGAGAAAATACTTCTGACTTTTTTTTCTCTTTAAATATTTAGCAATTAACTTGAAATGATTCTTTTTTCTCTCTAATAGCTCCTATCTATAATTATTCAAGTCAAATTAATTAAATTTGTGTGTTGAGATAGTAAACAATAAATTTATTTTCAGATATTCTATTATTAGTATTATTTATATTTCATCTTAGAATTGCATTATTTTTTAATAATACTTCACTTTTTATTTTTTCTTGTTTCGACGGAATTACAAACACACAGTTAAATATTGATACAATACAATATATGTCATGTAGATGGCCCAAAGGCCTTACACAGAGGCCCAAATAAATGTTAAGGAGTTTTAAACCTAATTTAAAAGCCCACCTTATTTTGGAGTAGCCCCTAATGAGTCCAAGATTATCTAACCTAACTTAATAATGAGAAATTTTATTTTAAATACTTTCTCTAACTTATTTTTTTGCACCCTATTTTATAATATGAAATCATCTATTTCACTCTCATATTTCATATTCCATATGTTATTTTATATTTTAAATATATATTGGATTACAATTATTGTATAAATTATCGTCAAATATGCTAGAATCTTAATGAAAAACATACAATGAAATACAAGGTGGAAAATTGTGAAATAGAAAATGCAGACCACTGCATTTCTAAAAATAATATTGCTATATCATATATTAACATTCTCACAATATTACCGTACTTAAAAATATTCCTTACTTTTTACATTTTATTATCAAAACCAATAACTTAATTTATTTTGAGTGGGGCTTTTGTGCCCTCGGGACACCGTGCCCCTTTGCAATTTAAATTAAATCTCTAGCAATACATAGGGTTAAATAGAATATAGAAAAGGAGGGGGAAGGATTGTGTTCCATAGGAGCACGGTGTGTCCGGTGAAGGAATTACCTAGTCGGTAAGCCCGAACGCTTTCCTTACCAGAATCTTTTGCCATTTATTTTTGTTTTATTAATTAAATTATCCAAGTTGCACTTTACTTTACATCATGCATCCAAACCTTGAACATTCTTGTAAATCTCCTCACACTCTTAAGAAAGTCATTTTCTTATTAATTTTATTCACTCTTTTTGAGATAATTTGATATTCTTATATAATCCTAATAAAGCATAAGAATGTTATGAGTGTTAAAATAGTATGTGGATTTTAAAATGACTGTAGTTTTTGACATTTTGGATTAAAATGCTAATCTACTAACAAGAATTAATTGATCATATTCAATATTGCTCTTGTGTAATCTCACATGATATATAATTTGTACTATATTAACTGTTGTTCATGTGGTACAATTCTCATATATATATATATATATATATATATATATATATATATATATATATATATATATATATATATATATAACAAATGAACTAGACTAATACAATTATATTAACGATTAACAATTGTATTTTAAAATCAATCATCTTTGTCTGTGCCTAATGTATAATATTCTCTAAAATTAGTTAGTCCAAAAAAAAAATCATTTACGAAGAAAGAGACAAAAAGAAATTAATTCTAATATAATATATATATTCCACTAATTCACAAACTTGGATTATTGTTAATTTTAACTCGTTGTATTAAATTAGTTGTTCTAGCTAGTGATATAAATTCAACATTGATAAAGCTAGCATTATAAGTTAGGTAGGAGATTCTATCAATTAATTTGTGATGTATAGAGTTAGTTTTCATGTTTTTCTGTTAAGTTATTTTCAATTGCTTAAAAACAAAATGCAGATTTTGTAGCACCAAAGAGAGGAGTCATGAGACAGCTTGTCATTTTCCATCCTTTCTGCATCTGATTCATAAATAAATCATATTTATTTATAATTTATTGTAAGCCTGCCAATTATATATATAAAACCATTGTCTCTTGTGCATATAACAAGCTTCTTCATTTGATTGCATTCCTCCATGTGAGTGTCACAACCACTACAATTAGCACTCATCATTTTGATGCCAATTTGCTTTTTCTCTTTTCTATTAATTAATGGTAATAAATACTGATTCATTTTGAATCCAATATATTATGTAAATTTAGGGATGTAAATCAGTAGAGTCGAGCCAAACGAAGATTTGTTCAAATTTATTTGAAATATTATCCAACTTCAAAATATATATTTGAATTTATTTGATAAGCAATCGAGCTGAGCCTGAATGAGCTTTTATCGACCCAAACACGAGCTGAGCTCGAGTAGTTTGATAAATTTACACTTACTTTGCATATTTTCATTTCGAGCTCGAGCTCAAACCAATGTTTTAATTTTATTGAACATAAAAGTCTATGCAATCTTATTTGATATCATTATCAAATTGAGCTCAAACAAGCTTTTACTAAACGATCTCGAGTCAAGTATTGAATAGTTTGGTTTGATTTTCACTCCAACAAACTGTATATCATCTAAAACGAGTCGTAACATTAGATGAGCGATATGTTTGAAAAAAATGATAAACCTTTATAAGCAAAGGTTAAATTTCATCCTCTCTCTAACATTACTCATTTAATTAGCATCGAAAGAGATGATTGATAAAGATTATACGAAAATTTTCACGTGATCTCCAATTTGAGTGTAAAATTCACATCATAAAATTTTGCAGCTTCACCAGCTCTCTTATATTTATATTAAAATAAATCAAAGTTTTGTAAACTTATAGACAATGGTGAAGACTTAAATGTTGCAGATTTTGACACAATTAATTAATATAAAGCTAATTTCTTAGAAGTTAATTATGTTTCCATGGTTGGCATGTGAAAAATCTTCTTCTTAAATCATATGTCGACTAGTCTTTTTATAATAATTAAGCAGTAGGAAAAGTGGAAAACTATCCTAGAAATAATTAATAAAGCAAATCCCTTATAGAATAAAAAAGAACAAAAATGAAACATATAAAATACTCTCTCCGTCCTACATCAATGGAGCGTAACCATTGATGTCCCGCTCCATTGATGTGGGACGAAGGGAGTAAAACTAAAATTAAGGGGTTTAATTAAATTTCTGGTGTCACTTGACATATTTATTATTATACCCTAATTTTAATCATGGCTTATCTGTTGACATTTGATGTAACCAATTTCTGTAGGTCACCAGACATAATTAGGACCATTAATGCCAACTGTATTATGCAACACTATCATTTTCTAAAAACACATTAAAATAAAAAATGAGCATCTTTTCTTGTTAACCTCCATTTAATTTTACACCCTCTCATTCCAAATATCACATCTTCGATTTGTTTCATGTTTCCTTAAGATATTTCATTATCTTAGTTTTTTTTAAGGAAAATATAAAGTGCATGCAACAAGATCTTTGATATTACTTCATATTCTTGTATTTTCTTTTATATTAATTTTCGTCCAAAACCTTTCAGTTTTGATTCGATCAATTTCATTTAATTTTTATTTTTATCAATTTCATCACATAATTTTGTGAAAGCATCAATTCAATCTAATCCCATTAAATTAAAAAAGTTAAGCATTTTCAAGTAAAAGAACAAATTTTTTAAAAATTTAAAAATTATAGAATTATTTCGCAGAAATTAAGTTTCATGCAGTTATTTTGAATAAAATAATTTGCGGGGATGTTTTTATTTTAAACTCATTCTAATCTGATTCGGCAATTTATTTTTTTATTTTTTTTATCATGTAACTGTTCCATTCAAACGTTTAACGAAAAAAAAATAATTTTCATTTGTATTTATGCCCATTCAATTAAATCTTGTAAATATTCATTTAGGTAAATCGAATTTTATTGGGATTAATTAAATTATACAATATATTATAACATAAAAGTAATTTTTAAATCATATACTTAACACGCATATAAATAATGAAGTGTAAGACATAGTTTGTTGTTCTGATCTATAACGACCTTTTTTATTTTTTAAGAATACAATTATATATTTATGTGGGATCTAAGTAATGATTAGGAATTCATGAGAGTGACAAAATAATACAAGTTTGGGGGGTTTATGCATGTGACAATGTGAAGAAGTTTGGGGACAATTTGCGATGCTAATAAATAAAGATTTAGAGTGGATTAATTATTCATTGGTACATTTGTCTGATTTAATAATATAGTTATAGTGAGTGAGTCCAAAAATTAGAATTTAATTATAATTTATATGATGATACACTGCACCTGAAGAAAGAGCTGAAAGGGTGGATGTTTATTTCCTTCAACAGTTACCTAATTGTGCATGAATTTGATTTCATTTATTAATTATTAGACTTGTTAATTATAATTTGGAGTATAATACATTCCAATGTTTCCAATCACAGCTCTTTAGGTCTCTTGGATGTTAGTAATTTGTAGCCAAGTATTTTTCATGATAAGCTTTGATTATGAGTCATTAGTGGATATATGGGCAGTTTCAGATGGGAGTGTATCAAGATTCGACTTTTAAAGACTCATTATTTATTCTTTAATCGAATCATTGAATAAAGATCGAACTAGTTTCCTAATGAGTTAAGAAATGATAAACAACATATAATGCATGATAGATTCAACGTTTAAAGACTCATTATCTCTTCTTTAATTGAATCGTTAAATAAAGAATTCGTTTCTTTATGAGTTAAAAAAGGAGAGAAAATTGCAAAAGCAGTCTCACCCGTCATGGTCTCATTTGGGTTTGGTCCCAATAGCCTTGACTTCAGTCCCAAATATTTTTTTTTCAGCAATAATGGTCCCACCGTTAAATTTCCGTTATTCCCGTTAGCAATTGTGGTCCCACTAGACAATTGGGACCAAAAATGCAAGATTTGTTTTCTCTCTCCTCTTTCTGGTGATGGCCATCAAACTCTATTCATCTTTAAAACGAAAGCTTCCTCCTCCCCCCTCTTCCTCCGATATGCCACCTCCACCTCCTCAAATTCCCCTCCACCGCACCTACCACTTTCTCTTTCTAAAACTGGGCCTCATCTTCTCGCTCCGAATCGGGACCCGCCTCATCATGGTTGTCTTTTTCCCCGACATAGTCGACTAGTGTTTCACCAAGAACGACGTCGTTCTCGCCAACTGCCCTCGCTTCCTCGTCAAGTACAACTATTTCCCCTCGTCGTCGCACCGTATGGCGACTGCTAGAGCGACCTCCACCGCCTCGCCACCCTCGAAATCTTCTCCAACGCTCGACTCAAGCAAACATGAGCAATCAATGCCCCTTCCAACTAGCGTGGTCGCCGAGAACACCAACGATAACGACGGCAAATGAAAATCCTTAAATTAATCTCTAATCCAAACACAAAATGCCTTTTGTTAAAATACTGCATTGAAGAATTTCCTGTGGAAAAAAAATGAGGTTGTATGTGTACGATGTCGGCTGGCGCATTCGGCGCACAAAGTGCTATCCGCTGGCCGACCACCTAAGCTGTTTGGCAGAGAGCAGCAGCAGGGTCGAGCTCCACTGCAACGGCAGGGCGTTCCCATTTACGAAGCAGAGTCTGAAGCGGCGGTCGAGGATTTTGGCGATTTTACACCGACCAAGGATGTCCAGGCTCTCATCCCATCGGTGGATTACAACACTCTGATCGACGAGATTCTGATTGTCATTGATCAATTGACTACGTTCAGTTGCGGCGGCATCAGGATCGGGCTCGCAATATCTCACATCATGGCGGACATCCCGAGCGCTCTCCACTTCGTCAATGAGTGAACGAAATTAGCAAGTGGGGTGGAGCTGTCGTCCCGCCGTTCCTTGATCGAAAATTTGCCAAGACGGATGAGGTTCTGGGTGAGGATAATTTAATGGAAGAATGGAAAATTAGGGTAAATGCAATTTGGGGAAAAATTAGGGTTTCAGTGTTTTGAGAATTTGGTTTTGAATTTGGAAGAGAAACCTCAATTCTAATCGACTAACGGTAGCGTGCACACCACGTGAGGGTGCTTCCGTTAGTTTAGACGGCTATGGGGTTGAAATTGCGAAAAAAATATTGTGCAGGACTATTATTGCTGAAAAAAAATATTTGGGACTGAAGTCAAGACTATTGGGACCAAACACAAACGAGACTGTGACGGGTGGGACTGGTTTTGCAATTTTCTCTAAGAAAGGATAAACAACATACGTACAATGCATGATAGATTCGTCGTTTAAAGACTTATTATCAATATTATTTTACACTTTTATAATTAATTATTATAGTATATTTTTTATAAATATTATCACTTTTCAATAATGATATAAATTATTTATAAAATAGTTCAATGCACTATAAGCAATTTCATGATTGATTATCACTTTTTATTAAAATATTACTCCATCCATCCGCCGGAAAGGTATACATTTTACTATTTTGGGCATTCACATTAAAGGTATACATCTCCTTTTTTAAACCATGAGACCCATACATATCACTAATACATTTAATATATGTATCTCACACACCTCACTAATACAACCATCTACTATACATTAAATAATACTCCCTCTATTCGCTTCAAAGGTATCCATTTTACTATTTCTGGCGTCCGCTTCAAATGTATCTATTTCCCCTATTTAGTAAAAAAATAAACAATATGGTTCACCACTTCCCTCTAATACAACTACCCACTTTACATATAATAATAAGACTCCTTAATTCACGTGCAAAAAGCAAATGGATATCATAGAACCGGACATGTGCAAAAAGTAAATGGATACCTTAGAACCGGATACGTACAAAAAGTAAATAGATACCATAATACTCTTTAATCTACGTGCAAAAAGTAAATATATATCTATTTAGCGGTAGGAGGAAATATTAATTACTTTTTATATGTTTCACGCAATAACTTCTATAACGCGTATCACATACGTTTTTGTCACATATATCTGCATGCATGAGTTGTGCATTTAATAATGTACAAATTCTACACTGCTCAAAATGATAAAGAATATATATATATATATATATATATATATATATATATATATATATAAAAGAGTTGTGCATTAATCAAATGTTTTAATTGCAAATTCAGCTCCGTCTGATCTGATCTATAATATTGAATAATTGGACATCAGACCTTCTTTATACTATGTATTACATAAATAATTAAATTAATTACTATTATAAATAAATAAATAAATAAAAGTTCGATATATGGACGCACATAAAATATGAATTGAAATGGATAATGACTTGACATTTTCTACTGACATCTACTCCCTCCGTCCAGATTCAAGGGTGTTATTTGTTTTTGGACAAAGAGATTAAGAAGTATTGTTATTTAATGTGTAGCGAGTAGTTGTATTAGTGGAGATGTGAGTCCCATTTTTTAGTTGTATTGGTGGGTGTGTGTGGATAAAAAATGAAATGAGACCCTTGGGGGCAAACGCCCAAAATAAAAAATTGATACGCGGACGGACGGAGTACATAACATGTTACATCTCCCATACGTTAGAGACACATGATTTTTTACTTTTTCATTTTTCATATTATTATACTTTGTCACCTCACTAGCATTCATTTACTTATTTATATATATATATATATATATATATATATATATATATATATATATATATATATAAAGGGTTTATTACTCTCCAATACACACTTTTAAACTTATTTACTATAAGATACATTAAAAAATAGAAAATACTGTCAGATACACAATTAGTGAATAAAGAGACAAAATTAACCTCCCCATTCAATCCAAAAGCTATACGTTAATCGACTCTGCCACCAACCACGCATTTCTTATTCCCAATTCATGCGCCGACACACCCTCCTTTTTCTGCCCTCCTTCTTAGTGACCGCCGCCGTCGTCCTTTTGCCCTCCTCTTTCGCCGCCACCTTCTCCTCCTTCACCGGCGAGAATGACCGGAATATCTGACCCTCGTTTCTTCACTCACTCTTGCTTCTGTATAGAAATTCCTTCATAATTACCCATCTCTTCGAACTCCTTCCTGCCGACAAAGACCTCGACGCGCACGGCGTTATTTTATTTGACCTTTTCTCATCGGCCGTGGCAGGATATTTGCAATCTCAGCCAATGCGGTCGTCGGTTTTCAACGGACACAGCGGCGCTGGGTTCCACATCGTCGACATGGATCTGATCCTCCGACGAAGGAATCCCTCGTGGAACTTCAAATCCCTGCCGCGGGTGAACGAATGGTCCTCATCAACGATGTCGTCGGACTCGATTAGAGGGTCGAGCAGCTGATGGCGCTGGAGATGAGTGGAGAGCTTCATTGGTCAGATCTGGCCATTGAAGAACAACTCATTGGCGGAGGTCATGGATTCCGGGGAGGCGGCGACAGTGGAAGGGAGAGTGGAGGAGGAATCGAACTGGATTGGATTGATTTTTGGTTGAGCATTGGTTCTGTTCTACCATTTCTTAAAACAACAGTAAGAACATACAGTTTGTTAGTCTGTTTAGATTCTTCCTACCAATATCATTCTTTTCTACTTTGTTTAGAATGTGAGTTTCAGTATATTTGGCGTCTCTAAGTTTGTTACTCTGCAACTGTAAAATAGACTCTCTTAATTCCTTCTTCCTCACATTAGTCTCGCTCAGCCATCCCATCAATTTCTCAATATCATCACCAGATTCGTAATACATCCACTTATCAGAACCAGGGATACTGATAAAATCTTCAGGACCCCTCTTCTTAGAGGCCAAGTCTCCACAAGCCATTATCCAAGGCTGAGCACCAGGAGAGTAGAAGGCTCAATAAACTCTGCCATTAGAATCTCGCCCCAAGTAATTCTTTCGTGTAGATATCTTGAAAAGTTCATTTTCTACAAAAGCAATTGAATCCATCAGATTAGCAATATCATTCCTTATGGTGTCAGCCTTGAGGCTGTTGTCTTGTTGTGATGGAAGCACATCAGCTTGGTCTGGACAGTGATGGCTTGAACTCATAGGTAGGGTAGATACTTGAACGGTAGAAGAGAGAGAACCTTGCACATCTTTCAGTGCACTGGTATGCCTTTGCTCACTTATCTGTTGTTGAATAGAAAAGGTTTTCTTCTTTTTTCCGCTGGCTCCTCCTGATATTTGGATGATATTATTAGGTTGACTGTGATCTCCCACAGGTGCTGAAATTATGATTTATTAAATGCGTCACCACAGGTAATATTTTTATTGCTCCTTGAAGAAGGTCAACTAGGTTGGTAATCAATTAGTTCATTAGAAATTGAGCTGTCTTCAGGTTGAGAGGAGCTAAAGAAGGGTGAAAGATGACTCACCTTTTCTGAAGATTTTTCTCTTGCAATGTTTTCAGTATTAAGTTGGGTAGTTGATGCATCTGATTTAAGATCTCTTCCATTAACTCACAGTTTGAAATAAATGTGTTACTGTATTCAAGGCCACCTCGACCACTTTTATTTTATTAATTCATTATCACTTCTTTCTAATCTTATTCTACACTGCAAATCTCTGTTCATAATATTCTTGTGTAAGATACATGTGTAGAAAAAAATTGAAAAAAAGTACAAAATAAAATGGGTAGAAAAAGAAGTGCAAAACAAAATTTGCAAAGCAAATTGTGCAAAAATAAAATGTGCAAAACTAAAAAAGTGCAATACAAATTGTGCAAAATAAAATTATGCAAAACAAACTGTCGTCGGTCGCCGGACCACCGCTGGACTGCCGCCTGACCTCCGCTGCCGGAATTTAAAATGTGCAAAAATAATTTGTGCAAACAAATTGTGCAAATACATAGGGGTATTTATGGTATCACAATCATAATTGTGTAGTTATGAGTAATAGTGCTTTGAGTCATGTAGTTTATAGTAATTATTCATTATTTTATGTACCCAATAGTAAGTGATCCATATATAAATAGTGAGTAATTTTTCATGTTCCATTAATATACTTTAATCTTTATACAAACAAAAAAATTATAACTCATATATATATAGTGAGTAATTTTTCATGTTCCAATAATATTCTTTAATCTTTATACAAACAAAAAATTATAACTCTTATGGTGTGGCGACACCATGAGAGTATGTACTTACCATTCCACTGCCTTTTAATAGACTATCCATTTCACACTTAAAAAAACCTTTTTTTTAATATTTTTTTAAAAAAAATCCATTTAATACCACTTCAGTTGATAAGGGGTGGTTTGGAGGGAGGGGGTATTTGGACACATAACATCACATGTCGCTTTCAACCATTCACCAATAACAGACATTGTGGTATGTTCATCAAATGTATGCCTACATATCCCTCACACATGACTTTGCTCTCGAGGTCCTACATTTTTTTACTAACAAGTAATATCTATACTTAATTGTCTTCCTTTTATTTTTTACTAATATATTTAGTTATAACAAACTTACAGCTTACAATGTATTACAAATCTTGAATGAATTAAGGCAAACACTTGATTAGATTAAAAACAGAGAGATATGAAATAGTGTTACATGATTAGCAAACCGGATTTTCTGCACTATTCTCGTGTATCATCTCCATGCCACGCGTTAAGTGATTTACACGTAACAGAATAAATAAATTCAACAATTGTCCCTAGGATTTAAGGTTTATGGGTATAATTTCATCTCTCATACGTGTCGTCCATTAAACAATTTGACACAGAAAATGATGTACCAAAATGACACAGAGAATTCGAGGTGCATGATGAGATTATAAAATTCACACATGTAGATTACTTTCTTAAAAGTGACTTTGCTCACTTAAAAATAAATAAAAACTTGCACTTCCTTCCTCCAATAGAATTTTTCACATTTATTTATTTTACAAAATCTTCCATGCATGACGTCATTTTATTCAAAAATCTTAAAAAATATTTTAATTTCAGAATTATAATTCATTTATGTACTATTATTTTATATAATTTTTATTTTTTTATTACCTAAAATAGTGCAATATTTTTTTAAAATTAACAAAATCAATTATATAAAAACATTTTTTTCTTAAATAACGAAGGGTGTAAGTGCTTATATATACTCCTATATTTGGATACTTTGATGTTTACTAGTGTTTTATACTTATTTCTCGGGTCAATATTCTAGTTTCAAATTATTATATATATATATATATATATATATATATATAAATAATCTTTTTCGGGTAGTTTTTATGAATATGGATCCAATATTCGAGTGTAGAATAGATTTACTCTTAAATGTTCAATAGTACTCTTTTCTTTTTGCGAATTTATACACTTTCTTTGAAATTTAATTAGAAGGAAATTAAGTGTGTATACATGCATCCAGGAGACGAAAGAATATTATTTTATAAGAAATTGGAATAATTATAGGAAGAGGAGGATTGAATCTTAATCTTCTTTTTGTAATAAAGATTAAGCATTGCAGATTAATGAAAATTGGTCTATATATATAATCTAACACTGGCCCGGCCCGATCATGTGCCATGTTACGCTCTCTCTCTATCAAATTTATTTATTTATTTATTATAATTTAAATACTTTTATTTATTCATGCATGCAAGTGTTGCTCAATTGATTTGATGATGAGAATCTTATTATCGTTTCCATTTTTCGATACACTTCCATCCGACAAAGATAATGTTTTAGTGATAACAAAAAAATTTGTGAAATTGTGTTAAATGAGTGATTTTGTGAGATAAATGAAAAGTGATATTTTTTTATTATAAAAAGAGATATTTAATTGATAAAATGTGGTATTGGTGTTGTGTACTATTTTATAAATAATTTATAGTAAACGAAAAGTGGTAACATTTTAAGAAAAAAAAATGATACTTTCAATAAAAAATAGTGTAATTATTAATAACGAAATCACTAAATGGAGTCACAGGACTGCCATTTTAGAACTTTTTACTATCTAATACTCCCTCCATCCTATCGAAAAACCCTCATTTTACTATATTGGAAGTCTCAATCAAAGGTCTTCGTTTTTCTCTTTTAGTAAAAGGACCCATATATGACCCACCACTCACTATTAATACAACTACCCACTGTACATAAAATAATAATACTCATTAATCCACGTGAAAAATAAATTGAGACCTTTGTCGGGTTAGAGGGAGTAATACTTGAGAGTTTCATTTTAAATTTCTTTATTAATACTATAAAATAATAATTATTTCCCTTTCCTAATTTCAATCATTTGAATATTCCAATAATTGTTACCCCGTCCCCCAAAGTATTTCACACTTTTCTTTTTTATTTGTCCCCCAAAGTATTTCACACTTCACTTATACTAAAATTGATAAAAAATAAATTATTATAATATTCACTTTTTACACACATTCCAATATAATACTCATTTTTTCACATCTTCCAATAATTTTACACACCTTTTTTATTAAATTAACTAAAATATATTCTCTCTCTTACTTTATATATTAAAAAATAAAATTTTCTTAATCTCCGTGCATACCAATATGGGAAATACTTCACGGGACGGAGGGAATAGTCTTTAAAAATTTTGAGATAATACTCATCTCCTCAAGGAAAAAAAAATCCTTATATTTCTATAAAATTATTTAAAACATATAAGTAAAAAAAGTGGGGGGTCCATGTTGACCACGTGGCAAGCAGCATCGTCAGTTGGTCCACGTGGGGCCAGCCCAAGTCAATATGGCGGTTAAATGTGGTCCAATCGTCATAATTAACATTGTGGGCCTCGATTCGAACTCTTTAATTTATTTTGAAGAAAAGAAGGTTTTACCTAGTTACCGGGTCGGCCCGTTTCCATCGCCTCCGGGAACTTTCGGCTATAGCTTCTTTTATCTCATCCGCCTAACATTTCTTTTTTTATTCTTTACAGTTTTTTTGTTACTTTTTTTTTATATTTTCTTTTTCACAATTCATCGTTTTATATTTATTTAGTATGAAAGTGTAAAAATAATGATAAATTATTCTTATAATTCATATGATGTTTCAAAAGTTATTTAATTAGTATTGATAAACTAATTAATTAATTAAGGATAAAAATTGTTATACGGAATTTAAGAAAAAATGAGTTTTGGATATAATTATGATATAAGAAATAGAATGCCTCCCAAATTAATCTGCTTTCGGATTAGATAACATTTCATAACTTAAAAAATAATTGATATTAAATAAATTATGTGCAAAATAGCGTAGCATTTTTATAATATTATAATATTGCAAGGACTTGTTTATATTTTGAATTGTTTATATTTTTTATTTTTAATTGTGCAAGCTATTTCAAAACTAATTAAAAAAAGAAAATATAAAATATTAAATGAGAGGATGTTTATTGAAATGAAGAGGTATGACATGATGAGCTGTGTATAAGTGTATTTTTAATAGTTTTAAAAATACTTTTATTTAGTTCTTTTAAAACGGAGTTTTTTCAATACAGGACCTAAAAGATAAGTAAACTATCAATTAGGGACCCGAAAGATTTTTTCTATCAATTCAAGACTCGAAATATCTGAAACTATCAATACAGGACCTAAAATCATAGAATTTCAGGTCCTGAATTGATAAAAGTATATTAAAATTTCATGGTTTCAGGTCACGTATTGATAGTTTCATATCTTTCGGGTCCTAAATGGATAACAAAAATCTTTTAGGTCCCTTATTGATAGTTTACCTATCTTTCAGGCCCTGTAATAAAGAAATGTGAGTTTGGTAAAAAAAAAAAATTAATGATGATATTTTATAAGAATTTACTATATGATACTCCCTCCATCCCATATTAAAGTTCACCGACACTGTAGATACGAAGTTTAAGAAAAATTACTTTTTGATCAACTTTATTGACTTTTTAAGTGTATTGTGGTATTTTTAGGTAATAAATAAATTATAAAGTATGTTATGTGTGTTAGGTGAGAATGATATTTTTGAAATTAAGATAAATTTTGAGGTTGTTGTTAATTTTAAGTTTTTTTTTTGGTGGTGAACATAAGTGTTAGACGAGCAAAAATAAGAATTGTGAACATAAGTGTGAGACGAATTAAATTTTTTATAAGAATATAATCTTTCTAACAAAAAATAATAGTATCGCAATAAACTTTTTTGCGCGTTAGACGTTAAACAAAAGAAGGAAACCTTAGCATAATTGTAACATAGTGTTATTCATTAAAAATATACTCACTCTGTTCTGAAAAAGTTTGCGCCCCTCTTTTCGGCATGGAGATTAAGAAAGTGATGATTTTTAGAGGTATAATGATATTTTATTGTAATAAATAAATGATAAAATATGTTAGGTAGAGATGATTTTTTTATAAATAAAGTGTATGGGGAAGGATGATTGTTTTTTACTTTTTTCTTTTTTTAGAATGTGCAAATTTTTGTGGGACAACCCAAAATAAAAAGTGTCATATGAAAGGGGACGGGAAGTGACAAGTGGTGTAATTAAATATACTACTACTAATTACTCCCTCCGTCCCAAAATTGATTGCACACTTTCCACATTTATTCGTCCCAAAATAGATTGCACCTTTCCAAAAAAGGAAATATCACATAAATCTTCACCCCTAAAAGTTCATCTTAATTACAACTTTACCACATTTACCTAACACACATAACATACTTTATAATTTATTTATTACCTAAAATAACACAATACCCCTAAAAAGTCAACATTTCTTAAACTCCGTATCTACATTAACAGTGCAATCAATTTTGGGATGGAGGGAGTATTTAATTTAAGATTAAGCTACCGACACGGCCGGTTACACGACACATTAGATTAGAATGGTTGATATAAATGGAGTACTATTTAGTTGGTCGTTGAGCTACTTTTTACACGTAATCATATTACTGTACATGGTTAATTTTCTCGATGCACAAACAATTAAAAAAAATACAGACATCCTCGTGTCTCGTGTGAGAAGGGTTATTGGTGACATTATTGTGAAATGAGTTGATTCATCACTAAAGTATGTTTATTGTACAAATAAAGTATGTTTATTTGTAGTTAAAGTATGTCAATATTAAATCATATTATAATACGCTAAAATCATACTTTAATGCATAATTCATCATACTTTAGAAAACATACTTTAATAATCATTAAACGTACTTTATTTATATAATAAACATGTTTTAATACGCCTTACAATCGATCTCATGTAAATAATATTTCACGAGAAAATTTGTCATAAAAATATGGAGTATTTATTTTAAAGTTATTTCCAATGTATGTTACTCTGCGCGACCACTAATTTAAAAATACATAAGTATATTAATTTGATAAATATTCAATTCAAACTAGTGATCATAAATTAATTAATTAGTAAATAAAATTAAATATTTTTAATCTGATTTTCTTTTACAAATAATTTACAATCCATTAAGCTATTCCAACGAGGAACAGCTTTATAAAATTATGCTATTTAGCCTTATTATACTTCACTACAAATATAAAAAAAAGTGTAAATATACGAAAATATCCAAAATTGACGTGTAAAAAATAATTACCACCATAATATTTAACTTTTTATCAAAATTATCCAAGTAATATCTAAAATGATCAAAATATCCTTGAAGGTTTATGTATAGACATGCCAACAGTTAAATTCACCGACTTTGAAACCGATATGAATGTATATAGAAGGGGACATTAAGTCCAAAAAATACCTATTGGATAAAATTAATAGATAATTTATTGATTTATGGATAAAGATTTTGGACGATAAAATTTGATTATTTTAAAAAATTTTCCTACAAAGTAATTGTAAAATGTAATTATGCTATTTGAAATTTCTTTGATGATATAATACTCCATAATAATTTAATATAATTGAATTAATAATAGATTATTATATCATTGAAACGGTCAACGTGAAATTAAATGCTCAATAATAGATCAATATTGTTGCTATATTAATCATGATATTATGTCATTATCTTGCTAACCGAGCCAATTTCTACCATCATTTTTCTGATCATTACGAGCATCGAGAACGTGGGTGGCCAAACTTATATTTTTAATTCCAATTATTTCTTTAAAAGACAAATTTAATTAATAATTTATAATGAAAATATTCTCTTATATATAAAAACAAATTATGTGAAATGTAATTACTGCATCATATCTGCGAAAAATAAAATATGAGACTGAAACTTAAATACTTGTACACTTGCTAGTATAATGAAATAAAAATATATTCTCGTTTATCCTATATTAAATTTTCACATTTTATGTTTTCATTTATCACACATTAAATTTCACCACTTAAAATTTTTTTTATCAATCCCCAATCTTTACAACTCACACCAAACACACACATTATTATATTTTATGGAGTAGCATTATTTATCACCCAAAAATAATATAATACTCTAAAAAATCAACAAAATTAACTATCTACATAACATGCAATTTATCTTGGACGGAGAAAATATAAGTTCCAATGAATATTTCTTAAACCCAATATTTACGCATTCTTTATTTACAAAATACCACATCAGATCTTTTGCGTCATTTTCGTGTATCATGCGTTAAGTGATTGGCACTTAAGAGGGGAAATAAATTCAACCATTATCCATAGGGTCTAAGGTTTAGGGTATAATTTTCTCTCTCCTATGTGTCGTCCATCTAACGATTTGACACAAAAGATGATGTATCAAAATGACACAGAGAATTCGAGCCGATAAAATAATAGTATTGTTTTGCGGTGAATTAAAGTAAGGATAGATAAGGGTGAAAAATAGATAGGGGCAGCTAATTTGAGTAGGCATGGCAAGGAATTAATTAAAAGGATTCAGATTTCAGAGATGGTCCGGTGATGCATGCATTTAATTTAATTTAGTTAATTTTAAAAAATGAATGCATTTAATTTGGTGCATGGGAATGAGTCATATTGTGCAAGATTTGCAGGACAATTTCTGCAAAACCCTAACCCTGGATTTACCTCTTGCAGACCACCTTTCATTCTATCACAATATATTGCAGATATATATGTTCCCCCTAAATGTACCGTGTACATATATATACATGAACCGAGTGATAATATTTTATAAATGTTAAAAGTTACTTGGCCATAATTGGATGAAAATGAGTAGTAATATGCATGGATTAGATATTTGAAAGAGAAAATAGACTCCAGACAAAATAATTAGCTTTAATATTGTTTGTTTTGGGTATACTTGGTTTTGAAAATCAGTTCAATAGTTACACGAAGGTATTATTTAATTTAGGTAAGAAAATAAATAAGAGATTAGATATAAAAAGACAAAATGTATGAATTGAAAATATGTATAGGATGTATAAAAAGTGAATGTGTTGAGAATTACTCCCTCCGTCCGCTTGGAAGAGGGTTTTTTTTCTATTTTGGTCGTCCGCTTTAAAGAGGGTTATTTTTTTACACACATGGGACCCACACACACTTATTAATACAATTAAAATATAAGGTCCACACTCCCACTGATACAACCACACACTACACATTATATAATAATATTCCTTAATCAACGTGCACAAAAGTAAAATGCCCTCTTTCGAGCGGACGGAGGAAGTATAAAGTTTGTAGGTATATACTCCTTCCATTCCATTTTAATTTTTACACATTTTCAATTTGACCGTCTCATTCAAATCTTTACATTTATCTTTTTAGTTTATGAGACCCATATAAATTAATTATTTTTCTCTCCACACTTCACTCTAATACACCTATCAACTTTACATTAAAATATTATTTTTCTCATTACATCATATATTAAAATATTATATTTCTTAATTTACGTGCAAAAAGCAAATGTAAAGTTCAAAATGGATGGAGGGAGTATTAGGTAATTTTTATAATCTACATGTGATTTTTTTTTAACTAAAAAATATTAACTGTGTGTTTGAATTAAAAGCATTTTATATACTAAGCATACACGACTATTATGTAACTATATGTACTCCTAGAGTAGAATTGTAGAAACATATTCAATTATGACACTGGATGTTTCGTTGCATTTTGCCTAGTAATATTTACCTCTTGGGTATATAGTTCACATGAACCAATGAAATATTTGTTTTTAATTTAAATAGAATAAGAAATGTGGATTTATGATTAGCTGAATTTAAGAAATTTTAATTTTATACTCCCTCATAAAAGTTGGTATAATTTTTTTGGGCACGGAGATTAAGGAGTATAATAATTTAATGTAAAGTGGAGTAAAGTGAAGTGAGAGAAATAATATTTAATGTGTAGTGGGTAGTTGTATTAGAGGTGATATATGGGGCCCATGAGAATATATTAATTGTTTTTGTGTGGGTCTCATGTATTAAAAAGGAAATGTGTCAACTTTAGTGGGACAAACCAAAAAAGAAAGTGTGTCAACTTCTATGGGATGAAGGGAATATTAAATTAGAGGGGTGTTTGGCATTTTGGATGGAATGGAAAAGGGAATTGGAATAAAAGTTGGATGGAATCAAAATGATTCCTCCCAAAAATGGGAGGAATGGATGATTCTCAATTTAGTGAGAATTAAAATACTGTTCATAGAATGATAGTAGAGTAACAAACATCCCCTCTACTATCATTCTCATTCTTTACATTCCATAACCTCCAACCAAATACTCCCTTAACGTATAAAAGTATGAATGAAATGTATGTAAGAGAATTAAATATAATGCATGTAAGAGGTAGATGAAATTAATATAATTTCATTTTACTAAACCCAGGTAAAATAAGAAATGAATTATATAAATAATTTTTAAACTTGAGAAAAAAAATAGGCTTAAAGGTTATGGGTTGCATAAATCCTATTTCTTGGGATTAATTTTGTAGCAGAAAAATGTAACATTAATGAATCTTGTTACATCTAGAACTAGTTACAGGCCACAAATGCTTGGTCCCTTACCATTCCGGATAAGAACGCAAATGAGACTAGAATAGTATTGATTACTATAATTTATATAACTACCTTAATTTAATCACTTGAGTAACTTGTAAGACAAAGTTTCTTGTGAGACGCTACTTTCATGAGACGGTTTGTGAGACGTGTTAAAGTATGTCGATTATTTAAATAAAGTATGTTTAATGGTTGTTAATGTATGTTTTTTAAAGTATGTTGGATTATGTATTAAAGTATGATGTTAGTGTGTTATAATTTGATTTATTATCGACATACTTTAACCACAAATAAGCACACTTTAACCACAAATAAGCATACTTTAGTGACGGGTTGACCCGTCTCACATCCGTCTCACCAATAACCCGTCTCACAAGAGACTAACTCAACTTGTAATACTATAGTTATTTTAAGCCTGCTGCAGTTGAAATAGAAGGAGAAAGACTAAAACCAGTAATATTATTTAAATAATTATATATTTAACAGTACATCAATCATGTGAGCTAAAAAATAGTGTAAATCATAGGTGGGAATTGAAGAATTGTGTTACATTGGATGCTGGTTAATTAATACTCCAAATAATTAATATGACTAAGTTTCACATCCTCCCATAAATGACGCGGCTGGATGACTTTCCTGCCATATACTTACCCTAAATTAATCCTCCATTAGATTAACTTAATCCCTTTCTTATCACTTTAGTCAACCTCATTTAACGTAACTTATCACCACACCACCCAACTTCCAACTTGAATCCCTATTATATTTTCCATATTCCATTAATATTTCATAAAATAATAAAACTAAATCTTAAAAATTTACCATTAAACCCTTGGAACAAGTATTGAATTTTAATTAATAAATTGTGACACGTGTAAGATTTTATCATATCAAATATTAAATAAAACATTAGAGTGTAATAGTGACATCATTTGCCCAACCTCTCTCTCCACAACACTTGCGTCAACCAATCACGTTATGTAGATTAATTACCACCCACCCCTACCCACCCCTACCCACCTAGTCTATCTATATAAGCACCAATAGCATTCGACAAAGCCAAACATCGAAAATATGGATCAAGAAGACTCCATCTACTACTTAGCAGACTCTGATTTAGACCTCAGTTTCACCTCCGTCGCCACCGCCACCACCGACCGCACTCTCTCAGCCCGCAGTAGCTTAGCTCGCAGCAGCCTCACTCTCAGCTTCAACGAGTCCCGCCTCTCCACCGCCTCCACCACCCCCTCCACCGCCGTCCCCAACGTCCACCCCCGTCCCCACCGCCGCCACGACAATCCCAACTGGGCCGCAATCAAGGCCGCCACCACCTTATCAGCCGACGGCGCCCTCCACCTCCGCCACCTCAAGCTCCTCCGCCTCGTCGGCTCCGGCAACCTCGGCCGCGTCTTCCTCTGCCGCCTCCGCGACTACGACCACGCCAACTTCGCCCTCAAGGTCGTCGATCGTGATTCCCTGACATCGAAGAAACTCTCCCATGTTCAGACGGAGGCGCAGATCCTCTCCTCCCTCGATCACCCATTTCTGCCCACTCTGTACGCTCACTTGGAGGTTTCACACTACACTTGCCTGTTAATGGATTTCTGCCCCAATGGGGACCTCCATTCCTTGCTGCGCAAGCAACCCTGCAACCGTCTACCGGTTCAAGCCGTCAGATTCTTCGCCGCCGAAGTTCTGTTAGCTCTTGAGTATCTACACGCCAAAGGAATCGTGTATCGGGATCTTAAACCCGAAAACATTTTAATCCGTGACGACGGCCATATCATGTTATCGGATTTCGATTTATGCTTTCACTCCGACGTTTCGCCCAAATTGGAAACCCGGACCCGGATCAGGGTCTCCGGGTCGACCCGATACGCTTGCTTCGGTGACCGGCAACGGGAGGAGCAGGTCACCGAGTTCGTGGCGGAGCCAACGAAGGCGTATTCGAAGTCGTGCGTCGGCACGCACGAGTATCTGGCGCCGGAGTTAGTTAACGGTAACGGTCACGGCAATGGGGTGGACTGGTGGGCGTTCGGGATCCTGATTTACGAACTGTTGTACGGTACGACGCCGTTTAAGGGAGCGAGTAAGGAGTCCACCCTGCGCAATATAGCGTCGACCAAGGGGGTGAGGTTCCACGTGGCGGAAGGACAGAGGGAGGAGGCGGGGATGGGTGACGCTAGGGATTTGATTGAGAAATTGTTGGTGAAGGATCCCAGGAGGAGGCTAGGATGCGCCAGGGGGGCGACGGATATTAAACGGCACCCGTTTTTTAACGGCATTAAGTGGCCGTTGATCCGGAGCTACAGGCCACCGGAGATTCGTGGGTTGGCGGTGAAACGGAGCAAGAGCAAGATGCAAGCAAGTCACGTGACTGGAGTTGGCTCGCCGAGGCGGCGGCGATGCTTCTGGAAGAAGCTGAGTCATCTGATGAGGATTAAGGGATCTAAGTACAGATTAAACTCTAATTACAATTATTACTCGTATGTTAATAACAATGCCAGGAAATGTGCTTGAAGTTTCGAATTCCTGCTGTTTAGAGTGCCTTGTAAAATTTGTGTAAAGTAGATGGCTACAAAATACATCAATTTTGGGGGAAATTACACAGAAAAAGAAGAAAAGGAATTATAGAGAAAAGGGGATGGAAATCACACAGTTTGTACATTGAATTTTCTTTCATAAATTTGTTTCTGGATTTGAGAGATGCAACCTTTTTTTTTTTTCAAGGATTCCTGATCGAATTTGTCTTTTTTTTTAATAGAAAAATAAATAAAAATGTTATTGTTAAATATAAACAGTAATGTAAATTAACTATCTAATACAAACGAAATAGTTTTAGAATATAGTGAATAGAATGAAACAGGGAATCTGATTTTAAATGAACCAGAAGACGATACTTTAATTGCCAACTACTCTTGAAAAAACAAACACTACAACATCATTTAGCCTTTTATCAGTAAATAAAACAAATTAATTTGAGTTTCGAAATTACGTTCTAATCCTCTTGATTTTAAAAATTAAGTACATTTCTTGAATCATACATATTAATTCACACTAATAATTATTCCTCCATTTATTTATTAATCTACAAGCTCTTGAAATTCCTTAAAGTGTCAAGGAAGCGACGGTAAAATGCAGTGTATCCCAAATTAATTAAAAAATCATAATACATAATTAAACAGTGATTAATTTTTTTTTTTTTAAAAAAAAGATGGTTCCTGATATCTTCCAAGTGCACCCTTTATAGATTCAGAATGGGTGTAATGTTACTGAAATGTGAACATATGGCAGCATGTGGGAGCAACATGGATCCTCGTTTTAGGGGCAGGGGTAGGGTTGACTTTTAATAAACCAATAATTAAGGATTAATATTTCGCTAATTACCTACCAATTTTCAGTTGTTCCCCACGTCTAATTAATCATGAGATTATTACCCACCATTTTTCAGATTTTTTTATTTCAAAGATTCCACAACTTGCTGCCCCAATTCCCTGTCGTGCCAGACATTTCCTATAATTATTAAAATTTTAAGTATAAAGAATTTAGGGGTGGGTTTATGAGTTAATTTCAAGGTTGAAACTAATGAGATTTTTTATTATAATTATTATTTAATCAGTAGCGAATATTAATAATAATTTTAATTAAAGACCTACATTATTGATCAAATGAATAAATAATTGAAGTGCAACTATATATTTTACTGAATTAAAGAGAATTTTTTTGGTTAATTTTTTTTAAACTGTAAATTAATTCAAATCTATATGAAATATATTAATCATGATTATAAAAATCTGTAGTAAATAACTAAATATTATAAATTTATTATCGTTTGGACCATTTATAAAAGAATCTCTAGTGATGCTTTCTTTTTTTCCTCCAAATAATCTATGTTTACTTAAAGCAGTTTCATTATGAAATTAAATCGATCATAATATCGCCGTTAATTAATCATAATTGACCATATAATATAAAAACTATGATTCATTCGCAATAAAAGCGTAACAAAAAGAAACCTTGTAATTATTCAATGTTATTTATATATAATTCCACTTTTGCTTAGAGCAGACCATAATTTTATCTGCCAGAGTACGTACACTATTTCACACCATCTAAAACTAGGGTTCAACCAAGCGTGGAAAGTTGTAACACTGATGCAGATCAGCGGGCGGAGGAGCGGCGGAGCCACCATCAGCAGCTGCATCACAGTAGCCGCGAAGGACTACGCTCTCTTCGGAAGTGATGCCGATGGCTCCGAGCATGGATGGCCAGCAGTGGTGCTCGATTGTTCTAATGGCGTTGCAGCAGTTGGTGCCAAGCTGAGTCTCCCCATTGATGAAAAACAGCACCACTTCTCCACTGCACGACTGCAGCTCGAACAGTGCGTCCCAGCACGAACTAGGACCCTCCTGGTCGAGTTTCAGTCGTGCTAAAAGGCTCGACTTTGTGTCGAGTTTTCGGGCTGAGGTCATAGCGGATGATGCTAGGATGGAAGCAAGAAGAAGGGCTACAATCTTTGAGTAGAAAGACATTTTTCTTCTTGAAGGAGTTGGAGGGATGTGGAGAAATGGAGGAATGTTTGGGGGGATTTATATGATGTGTGGCATTTATGTAAGAGAAGATGAATGGAGTGAAGAAGTTATGTGGGAAAATGAAAGGGATGAGAGTTCATAAGTTTTCTTTTTTGTAACTTATAAGTAGTTTATGATCATTTTATTGAGTGATTAATCACAGGCCATGATGATGATTTATTGCTAATGATGTTGCATTAATATTAATACACAGTGGCGGATGTATTCAAGGGCAGGACTGAGCTCAAGCCAGTGCTGCCCTCCTAAAGCCCATTAATTTGATAGGTAATTTTTTTTTAAACTAAAGTCCAGTCCAAAATTAATATAAGCCCACCCCAAGAAAACTTTCTTATAAATATTCCATTGAGCCAAAGCCCAGCCCAATTCACTATAATTTAAAATAATTAATCTCAGGCCCAAACCCTTCAAGTGAAGCTTCCACGACAAGTTTGATTAAAAATCAGAATTCATTCTCTTCCTTCCATGGGGTGTGTGTAAATATATATTATAATTATTATTTTTTATTTTCTTTAATAAGTTTAGCCCACCCCACTATAGATTCCTGGATCCGCCACTGTTAATACATACATATACGTGCAACATAAAGGAAAACTAGATAGTCTAGACATGTCCCAATTAATCTGAAAACAATTGTTGAGAATGCCATATTGTTGAGGTATCATCGGTCTGTTCGGCGACACCCCGGCATCATTCCTGTCACGACCAAATTCATTCTATAAAATAATCAAATTTAAAAGTGATTTTTTTTATAAGCTAAAAAAAGAAAACAATAGCTTTCAAGATTTATAATAATAGTAAAGGAGAGCTTAGTTAAACCATAATTAGAATTTAAACAAATATCTTAGGAGTTAGAGAGCGAAAGACTTTAAGTGGTTTGTGTGCAGTGACAATCCAAGAGTTATTGTTTACATGATTAACACTTATTTAAGTAAATTAAGTAGTGCTCCTTGTCATAATACCCTTCCAACTCATCACTCGCCACGTCGGCTACACAACATCATCTGTAGATGGAAACATAGGGGGGGTGAGCACACATGAATGTATTCAGTGGGGAATTCCTGGTTAGATTTCACAATTGAAAATGACTTCACATAATGAGAAATGAACATCATGTACTGTAAAAGTAAAGAGAATTAACCCATGGTCAAAGTTATGCGAACGCGCCCGTCTTTCCTTATTGGCATTGCAACAATACCAATTGTACGTACAATATCCCGGCCCACCGATCTTAGGTAAATGTTCATGCGTATTCATAACATCAATAAATACAACCAAGTTCAATATAGAATTCGTAACAGAAAGCCCACCTCAGTGAAGACGAGATACACAAGTGTAAGATTAAAGATTGAATTTGGAACGAGCGTCGTCGTAGCTATTTTTCCCTTGCTCCCTCTTTGCCTTCAAGAGTTTAATTCTTTCTTAGCGTATATAATTAAGTGTATTTATCTATGAACTATTTGGATGATTTCTATTCACGTATGAAAAAGTCACTTAAGATATCACTGGTTTAATTTTTAATATTTAGGTCACACTTTAGGGTTTTCATTTAATTATCAATAATCGATAATGGATCATTATATAAAATTAAAATTTTAAAATCCTTTATTTAGTGGTTAGCCTAAGCTAGTGCTATAAAATAAAACTTTAACTACAAGGCTACTTGAATTAGGGTTCTTAAGTTCGCAAGATATTACCGTTTGGAAAAATGGTTATAACTCTCCAACCTCTAATTTATTTCAAAAACTATTTTGTGTGCATATATTAGACACATAGGTGAACATTTTCATGCTTAGCCCTTCCCCTAGTTTGTTCATTTTAATGGTTAACGAAAAATATGCAGTTTTACTTGAGTTTTACGTAAGCAATCTGCCATAGTTTAGTAAAACATACATAACTTTTATTTGGATAAATAATTTTTGAAGATATTTTACAGTTATATAATAGACACATAGACGAATAAGTTTCATGTTTAACATTTTGGCAGATTCATCATCTTAATGGTGTAAATTGGGTAATAAGTTTCTACAGTAAACTCATTCCACTTTTTAACCACTTTGGTTTGTACAACTCTTAATGACTAAATATCTCTTCTTTTTTATATTTATAATATTATATATCAGGTTATATTTAAAATTTTATGAAGATATATTTTTATTATATGTTATTTATTAAGACAAAGAATTTGAAATGTTGATGCCTTAAAAATGATAAACAATCTAGTAAATACTTTTGAAACTGTATAGTATTGTAATACTTATTATTATTATCATCATTATATATATATATATAATAATAAGTATTACAATACTATACAGTTTCAAAAGTATTTACTAGATTGTTTATCATTTTTAAGGCATCAACATTTCAAATTCTTTGTCTTAATAAATAACATATAATAAAAATATATCTTCATAAAATTTTAAATATTATATATATATATATATATATATTTATTAAAGACATAAAATTTGAAATATTAACACCTTAAAAAAGAAGATAGATTATGTACACTGTTATGGAGAAAATGAGAATGTCGCAAATCATTAAGTGCGTACACTTAATTATACGTATATTCAAATAGTCTTTGTATTCATACATCTCACGTTAGGTCAATTTTCTAAAATTCTTGCCAATAGAGTTCATTGGTAAAAAGAAATAAGTCATTATGCACTACGCATTAAGTTCGACTCAACAATCCAAAATACTAAATAAGCATAAAATCAGTATAGCAAAACATCATATATAATCTGAGATGTATTCACAGTAGTAGTCCTATAGTATTATTCCTAACTTCGATTTTATGCAGTGTTGTGATATTTTTAGGTTTTAATATTCGGTAGTCGATATAGGTATGTATTTATATGCGTTTTGTATATTAACCATATACCTCCAAATATTTTGTTCATGCATCTATATATTATGTTCATACATCTATAAGGGAGTAAGTATAAGAAAGAAAGAAGGGTGGAGACGTTACCCTGAATACTTAAGAGAATTTTTTTTTTGGAGTTTGGGTTGATGCTATGTATGCCCACAACTCTAACGCAAAATCAACCGTAGAACAAAACACCCTTTAGATCTACTGTAAAACCAAAAATAGGGTACGTGAGGGAGATTGAGGCATTCTAAGCTCATGGCGAGAAGGGTTCTAAGAATGAAGATACCTGCCAGCTACAGAATCACAACAGCCTAACAAGCGTGCGTGGTTGAGCGTGCGCGGTTGCGAGATGAGTGATCTTATCAACGGTCAGAACTAGGTAAAGCGTGAAATGGATTTACTCCAATGGGATGGGTGTGAAATGGGATCGGAGATGGAGATGGTGAACTACAGAACGTGAGAATTGAAAAGGTCAGTAGAGTGGAGTGGGGTTGAGATGCTTAAACTATTTGAGAATGAGCAGGGTGGAGGAGTGTGAATATACGGCGCATTTTAACCTAGTTTGGTTTGTTCTCTATCCTGCCGCAGATGCTGTCATTTACGAGGCGTAGCTAGTAGCTTTTCTAGACGTAGGATGATGATTAGGATTATGTAATTATTAAAATTTAGCGTGTAATCTCATTTTATTCTCTCACTGGCTTTCGATATATGCATCCTGTCACAACAATCTTGTCTTACGCCCTTGTCTTATATCTAATTATATTATTATTATATATCATGTTCTATATGTAATAATAAAATATTTATTATTATTAACAGCATATATATATATATATATATATATATATATATATATATATATATATATATATATATAATTCATGACTATTACAATTTTATGGCTTGTTCTATTTTTTATTTTATTTTATCTTGGACGAAGGAGTAGATTCAGAATTGGCAATTTAGAATTAATGAGAAAATCTAATTGGCAATTTGAAATTGAAACCAAATAGTGAAAAAATACATGTTAGGTCCCAATTTTATTTACCTAATAATACTGTACAATGTCATTACAATTTATATGAAGTGTCACTAGCCCTCACAGAATATACATTTTGTTGCTAAGGTGTACGATGTTTGGGCTTCATGGACCAATTCATAATGGTCCAATTAAGGTTACATATGTTAATATGTTACGTCATTATTCCCCATTCTTATGAGACATGAATCCATTACTCTTAAATTTAAAAGATAAATAAACTATATTCCTTGCTCTACCTTTTTTTTTTAAAGGCGAAGACTAATTAATTTTTTCAATAAAGTATGATAGATATGTTAATATGATTTTATTTGAACGAGTAATATAATAATGTAATATACCCTGATTTAAAAAAAAAAAAAGGATTCCTATCTGCCCTCGGGCAAAGTAATTGTAACTCTATTCTCTGAACTTGATACATAAGTTGTTGTTAAATTTGGAGTCTCTCCATAAAAGGCTGGCAATCTGGGCTCAGGTAGTAAAACATCATTCCCGAGCATGAAAACGACGGACGACATGCTCGGTCTATCTTCCGGACATTTCTGAACGCACAACAGTCCGGCGTGAATGGACCGTTGTGCTTCAGAAATGTCGAACGAGTCGCCCAGAGATGGGTCGACTAGTTCACACAACTTCTCTTCTTTGTGGAGTGTCCATGCCTGTACACAAGTAATCATATGCATGATCATTAATTCTGGATATAGAAAAATAGAGCAAGATGTAATTAACTAGTTTAGAAATATAATACATACATATCCAATAAGGTTGAGATTGCGATCGCTCACAAATAATCCTCTGTTTCGCTTTCCACAGACAACTTCAAGTACGAGGATACCGAAGCTGAATACATCCGATTTCACCGAAAATCGCCCGTCTATTGCGTATTCTGGGGGCATGTATCCACTGCAAATGAGGCCAATAAGAACATGAAGTTATGTTCATGTTTGTTGGTTTTATATGGTTGGGATTGGAAGGATGAGGTTATTACTATGTTCCAACAACTCTACGTGTCTTAGCTTCACTGTCGTTTCCTCCGAAAATTCGAGCTAAGCCGAAGTCTGATATCTTGGGATTCATGTCAGAATCTAGCAAGATGTTGCTAGCTTTGAGGTCTCGATGGATGATTCTCAACCTCGAATCTTGATGAAGATACAACAATCCCTTTGCTATTCCGTTGATTATTTTGAAACGTGTTTGCCAATCAAGAACCATGCTTCTTGTTTGATCTGTCAAAACATAGTTAGTTATAAGTACTCTGTAGTAAGATACATCATAATTCATACAGAATGAAAGCACTACAGACCAAATAAAAAGGAGTCAAGGCTATTGTTAGGCATGTATTCGTAGACCAACATGTTCTCTTCTCCTTCAATGCAACATCCTAAAAGCCTCACCAAGTTTCGATGCTGGAGTTTCGCAATCAAGGTGACTTCATTCTTGAACTCATCGACTCCTTGCGAGGAGGTTTTCGACAATCGCTTCACTGCAACTTCCCATCCGTCTTCCAACATCCCCTAAAGCAAAAATTGTCACCCTGAATGGCTGGCTTTGAAAAGTCATATGTGCTGCTAAATTTCTAAGTTTTTTTTTTAAGTATGTTGAATATGTCATTATATATAACTACTGTACCTTGTAAACAGGTCCAAATCCACCCTCACCAATCTTGTTATCGTTCGAGAACTTATTCGTAGCTTTCAAAATACAAGATAAGTGGAAAAACGGCAACTCTGTTTCTTCCCCTGCAACTTTGCAACATGTGATTCAGAATATTGAAGACATTTCTGTAGTCTGTAGACATTAAATTTTATACCTTTTCTTCCCAATTTCCGATGCTTCTTCCTCGTCCGGAGACAGATTACAACGACAATGAAGAACAAAAGAAGCATCCCTGCAACTGATGTAGAAATTGCTAGGAGAGCAACTCTCCTTTTCCCTTTAGAGTCTGCCACATTTTCAATACAAACAAGATGTATATAAAGTTGTTTTCTGGGAAGAAAAAGAAGCCAATGTTCTATTATTATTAATTATGTTACCTGGTATATCTGTAGAAGATATTCTGATGTACAGATCTTGGCCTATTTGATCTACTATTCTGATGTCAAACAAATCAGGTAAAACAGGCATCCACTGGCTTCTTCTCTGATATCCAACTGCGTGTACGCCACGCACGAGCAGTTCCTGGCACATTCTGCTTCGCAGTCGGCCAGGAACATCCTTTGATCATTGCACCAGGCATTCCGCGCGTCTGGCAATTTTATCCCCGAGTACTTCACAAACACATCGTCTTTGCAGTTAAACATCGTCCTTCGACCACATCCATTGCTCCAATCCGTTTCCTTGGGAACAAACCTGTCAAGACATTGGCATGGTGGAGAGCTTCCAATGCTGCAAACGCCGTTCGGACCACATAAATTGTAGCTAAAGCAATCATCAGGCGTGGTGTTGTAGAATGTCCAGGAATTGGTTGCGTAGTTCCATGTCCATCTTTCTCCGACACCATTTGGACTCAATCTGAGCCTGGTGATGAGAGATTCTTCCATAGTGTCTTCTTTGTACTTCACTTCATTTTTATTCATCCGTAATGTCGGATCAATTCTGTGCCTGGCGCACCAGAGAATCGGACCCCATCCAGGGTCCGATTCTGTTCAATGTCACATTATTTCTTTTCAGTAGTACCTGCGGGTACCCTGTCGGATCCAGGTGAGACGTAAACTCACCTGGAGACGGATCGTCTTCGTTTCTCCACGACGTGGTGTAAGTCTCCAAACCTGTTTCGAAATTCCATCCGACGCTCATGCCTGGCAAGAAGCTGTCGGATGGATAGTCGAAACTCTGCCACGCGAAACTCTCATCGTTTGCTGCATCCTGCACAACGAGGTTACCCGTATCTAGTATCCGTGCAACTGCATTTACGACCGGAGATGTGGTTGGATTGGACGACCATACGACGATGCCGTTAGTATCATTGAGAAGGACCAGATTTCCAGATTGTGTGATTCTTAAGACAGGTGAGTTAGATAGGATTGGAGCTTGTCTGTTTGCCACCCAAACATAAACCCATGGAATGTTGCTGTACCAAATTCCCAAATACCGATTTGCAGAATTTGGAGGAGTGAAGAATCCTAGTTGGAATCTGCCAGCTGATGAAACCAAGGTTTCTCCATCTCTCATGATTTGAGAAACATCAATGGTGTCGTTGGCTGCAGAAATTGAATGGATCGTCAGTATGACGATGAACCACAGGAGAAAACACCTTCCAAAATCATCCATGCCTGTAACAGAAATTACTGTTAGCCTTTGATTACAGTTAATAAACAAGAGAAATTAATTCATTGCTTTACCAATCTGCCGTGCTCTAATTCAAATATATATATAAATAAAAGAGGTTGTTTCAAATTGATTCGGATTTTCTCTACTATTTTGTATAACATCTCTCATATTACACGGAATGATGCTTGGGAGAGAGGAAAATATCTATCTGAATTTTCTTACTCAAATTCGTGTCAATTATTATACTATTAATGAAACATGAGATAATGCGCATAAATGAAGTGGTTTGCTGAGCTAATAAATCTTGAAGGGTAAGTAAAATAGTTATAGAAATCTGATTGGTTCCAAGAAGAATTACAATGCATAAAAAAAAAAAATTACAGTACATCCTTATAGAAAAAGACTTTCCTTTTTGTTTCATAATAAAAGAAATTTATTTAAAAGTCACACTATATATAACTCAAAATACATAATATTTCAAAAAAATAGTATCTCATCATTGAAAAGTTCACAGACTTTGAGGATGGAAATTCAAGCACGACACTTTTGTTTTGACCAAGGATAACTGGATAAGACTAGTTTTTGTACTTCGTTTGATCATATCAATTATCTAAGTATACTTTAAATCACACACATATATACCAGTATTTATGTTGTGTATGTAAATTGAATTTAAGGAAAATAGATTTTTTTTCTACTAATTTTGTCCAATTTTGAATTTAGTCTATAAGTTTTTCATTTTTTAAAATCGTCCATTATATTTGCAGAATTTTGAAAATCGTCCATTATATTTGAAATTTTTGAAAATCGGCCATCATATTTATCAAGTTCAACAAAATCGTCCGTTTCAACAGGTCATTAGCAGGTTATTCTAAAAAATAAAAATAAAAAATATGTAATATATATATATATATATATATATATATATATATATATACACACACACTATTTTAAAAAAATAGCCTCCACTAAAAATTTATATTATACTCTCTCCGTCCACCCGAAAGAGGGCATTTTGCTTTTGTGCACGTTGATTAAGAAGTATTGTTATTTAATGTGTAGTGGGTAGTTGTATTAGTGGGAATGTGGATTACATATTTTAATTGTATTAGAGGGTGTGTGTGGATCTCATGTGTGTAAAAAAGGAAGACCCTCTTTGGAACAGATGACCAAAATGGAAAAAAGACCCTCTTTCGAGCGGACGGAGGAAGTATCAATATTTAGTCAAATTTGCTCCACTTTAGTAATGAGATTAATATTGTTTGTTTGGTATACGAAAGTGAAAAATGAAAAGTGAGATAAAATTGGTTAAATAAAAATATGATATAGATTAATTGAGATGAAAATATTCAAATGACCTGCCATAGCAGGTCAAAAGACCAAAATGTTGAATTTTATGAAATTAATGGATTAATTTCAAAATTGTTATAAAATTAACGGATTAATTTCAAAATTAAAAAAATTAATGTACGAATTTTAAAATGAATGAAAGTTAGCGGACGAAAAAATCTATTTTTCCTTGAATTTATTTGTTTAAATTTAAATATGTAAAAATTGAAGTATTGTATTTTCTATATTATAAAAATTATCATATGATAGTAACCGAAGTTATACACATACATGTTATGATGTTGTTGATCATTTTAAACGAATATATTTTTCTTTTTTCAAATTTAAATTTCATACTTGATCATCACATATGTTTGATGTTGATTTTAAATCACTTTTAAGTTCGATCTCACGTACTGAGTTTAATATTTTAGTAGAAAAAGTTATTACTCTTTCCATACCAAGTATTATTACCCATTTTTCACGTACTGAGTTTAATATTTTAGTAGAAAAAGTTATTACTCTTTCCATCCCACATATTATTATTCATTTTTCATTTTGGGGTGTTCAACGTATTTTTACTAATTTCATTTTTGACAAAAATACATAATATTTTATTAACTACTTTTTACAATCCCAACAACTTTAATTACTTTTTTACACTTTATTCATCATTCTCAATAATTTTATTCACTTTTTCTTTTAAATTACTAATTTATTCATACTTTCTCTTACATTATATTTTAAAAAAAATAAAACGTTTTAATTTCCGTGCCCGTACGAACAGATAAAAATACCGGGACGGAGGAAGTATTATTATTTTTTTATTAAATATAAAATTTGAGTTTTTGAAGCTTTATGCTCATATTTTATACCACAACCGAACCCCTCAAACTTTATCATTTCACCAGGTTGGTTGGCTTTATTATAAAATATCATTTTTTTTAGTAAATATAAATCTCATATTCTATAATGAAATTTAAAATATATATTAGAAATTACATTATATCATTGTAGAGTTTATTTTAGGATCGATGGGTTGTTGGAAAAGTACACTTTTATTAATGAGCTCAAGATTTTACAATACAACTCGAACTCTTCAGACTCACACTCAAGACTCCACACACACACTGTATCTACTAGCAGCACTCTTTCTTGACACTTAATCAAGGATCCTTCTAGTATGTGTCGGTGGCTGACTATCTAGAGCATTCTATATTCATCATTTATTATTTCTCTATCTTAATTATCCATCTAGATAATTCTAAGATGGATTGCCACCTCTTCATGCCTTTTGCAGAGTTCTAGAACATTGTGAAGCGGTGCTGACTTGAAGAATCATTTCCTTTCAGTTAAAGGTTAGACAACTGAGTAAAATAACATTCAAACTCACCTATTATTAAACAGTGAGTCTCTGTCCTGTCCCTGACGTCGTACTCCTTTGCAATTTAAACTCCTAACAATATATAGATTTAAATAAAATATAGAAGTAACAATATATAGATTTAAATAGAATATAAAAGGTGTTCATTTGCTTGCATCATTATTATAAATATAAAGTTTAAGAAAAAATAATTTTTGACTAATTTTATTAAATTTTGAATGGTAATATAATTTTTTTAGGTAATAAATATTAAATTATAAAATATATTATGTGCAATTAAGTGAAAGTGATAAATTTGTTTAAGATGTACTGAGAATTAATGTGATATTTCATTTTTTTAGTGAAATTTAAAATATGATAGACAAAAAGAAAAAATGTGAAATTTAATGTATCATCGTTTAATAATTTGATTTGTTGGTGTATAATAATTTTAAAAAAATTATCTTATATTAATTGGAATGGAAAAATAGATTTTACCTTAAAGTCTTAAATACAAAAAATGGGCCATAATTTAAAAACAAAAACAAAATTTAAATACTTATAAAATTTAATAACTAAACTAAAATTGAAGTTTTTGTATGAAATTCTTCTAAATTGGAAATATTGAGAGGAAAAAAATGATGTTTAGAACCCACTTTATTTGTATTTATCTGCACAAAGTAAAATGCAGAGAATTTACATTGGGTATTAAAAATAATTAAACATCCTTAAGAAAAGGAAAAAGACAAAAAAAAAAACCCTATCTGCCTTCGGGCAACGTAATTGTAATTCCATTATCCGAACTTGATACATTTGTTGTCGTTAGACTTGGAATATCACCGTAAAATGCAGGCAGTTTAGGGTCAGGCAGCGACACATCATTTCCGAGCATGAAAACGACGGAAGACATGCTCGGCCTATCTTCTGGACATTTCTGAACGCATAGCAGTCCGACGTGCACGGACCGCTGTGCTTCAGAAATGTCGAAAGAGTCACCCAGAAACGGGTCGACTAGTTCACAAGACTTCTCTTCTTTGTGAAGTGTCCATGCCTGTACACAAAGTGATAATACGATGTTACATTAGTAACATTATGGCTATAAAATTGAGAAAGATGTAACTAGTACTTTAGAAGTGCACCACGTACATGTCCAAGAAGGTTTAGATTTTTACGATCGGTCATGAATAATCCCCTGTTTCGCTTTCCACAGATGACTTCTAGTACGAGGATGCCGAAGCTGAATACATCTGATTTCACTGAGAATCGCCCGTCTATTGCGTATTCTGGGGACATGTATCCACTGCAAATGAGACCAATATGAAGTTACGTTAATGTTTGTTGGTTTTATAAGTAATATGGATTGGATGGATGAGGTTGTTACTATGTTCCAACGACTCTACGTGTCTTGGCTTCGCTGTCGTTTCCTCCAAAACTTCGAGCTAAGCCGAAGTCTGATATCTTAGGATTCATGTCGGAATCTAGCAGAACGTTGCTAGCTTTGAGGTCTCGATGGATGATTCTCAACCTCGAATCTTGATGAAGATACAACAATCCCTTTGCTATTCCGTTGATTATATTGAAACGTGTTTGCCAATCAAGTACCATGGTTTTTGTTTGATCTGTCAAAAACTTTAGGTGTTAGTAAATACTCTGTTGCAAGACACTTAGTTATGTAATAATTAATGCAGAACAAAAGCACTACAGACCAAATAAAATGGAGTCGAGGCTATTGTTAGGCATGTATTCGTAGACCAACATGTTCTCATCTCCTTCAATGCAGCATCCTAGAAGCCTCACCAAGTTTCGATGCTGAAGTTTCGCAATCAACATGACTTCATTCTTGAACTCATCGATTCCTTGCAAAGAGGTTTGAGACAAACGCTTCACCGCGATTTCCTGCCCGTCTTCCAGCATACCCTATGCCAAAAAACTCCAACTATCAATGGTAATAAAATGCAGCAAACTTCTTTGTTTTTTAAATTGGATGATCAAGGTAGCATTAATAGTTAAAGTACTATACATACCCTGTAAACAGGCCCAAATCCACCCTCACCAAGCTTGTTTTCGTTCGAAAAATTATTCGTAGCTTTCAATATACAAGATAAATCGAACAGAGGCAGCTCTGTTTCATTTCCATGATTTCCATTCATTAATGTCCCTGCAACCAAGCAATGTGAGACAGAGAATCAAGCACTACTTCAATATTACACTAATCTAAACAATTTAATTTCACAATACCTTTACGTCTCAAATCCTGTTTCTTCTTCTTCATCCAACTATAGATTACGAACAGGACGAGGAACACAAGAAGCATCCCTGCAACCGACGCGCAACTTGCTATGAGTACTACTCTTTTTTTTCCTTTAGAACCTGCCACATTTTCTATCCAAACAAGATGTGTATACATAAATTTTTCCCAAATCATAATTAATGGTAAGAAATCAAGAAAGTGAGCATATTTACTTACCCAAGTCAGTAGAAGCTATTCTGATGTAAAGATCACTCCCATCTTGTTCTAAAACTCGGACGTCCATAAAGTCTCCATGGTAAAACAGGCATCCGCTCGCCTGCTCCCTTACATCCAACTGTGTGTACGCCACACACGTGCAGTTCCTGGCACATTCTGCTTCGCAGTCTGCCAGGAACAGCCTCTGATCATTGTACCAGGCGTTTCGCGCGTCTGGCAGTTTGATCCCCGAGTACTTCATGAAAACATCGTCTTTGCAATTAGAGGGCGTCCTTAGAACACATCCATTGCTCCAATCTGTAGTACTCTTTCCCCCACCTTCTGGAACCTTCCGAACAAACCTGTCAAGACATTCACATAGTGAAGAGTTTCGATTAATGCTGCAGATGCCGTTCGGACCACACATGTTGTAAGAAAAACAGACATCTGGGGTGGGTCTGTAGATGATCCAGGAGCTGGTTTCGTAATTCCAATTCCAACGCTCTCCGACAGAGCCATTCGGACTCAATCTAAGCCTGGTAAGAAGTGAATCTTCATCACTATCTTCCTTATACTTCACTTCATTCCTGTTTATCCGTACTGTCGGATTGAGCCTGCTGCCGGGGGCGCCACTGAATCGGACCCCATTCCAGGGTCCGATTCGATTAATGATCGAATTATAGCTTTTCACAATCAGCTGTGGATAGCCAGTCGGATCCAAGTGAGATGAAAACTCACCTGGAGATGGATCATCCTCTGTTTTCCACGACATAAGGAAAGTCTCCAAACCTGTCTGAAAATTCCATCCGACGCTCATGCCTGGTAAGAAGCTGTCGGATGGATAATCAAAACTCTGCCACAGGAAACTCTCCAAACTTTCATCGTTAGCATCCCTCACCACGAGATTACCCGAATCTAGTATCTGTGCGACCGGGTTTACTACCGGAGAAGACGACGTCGCATTGGACGACCAAACGATGACGCCATTAGAATCGTTTAGAAGGACCAAATTTCCAGACTGTGTAATCCTTAAGACACCTGATTTAGAAAGGAGAGGGAGTTGTCTGTTTGCCACCCAAACGTAAACCCTGGATGGAATGTTGTTGAAGCTTATACCCAAATATCGATTTGGGGAATTTCCAGGACTGAAGAACCCTAATTCGAACCTCCCAGCTGATGAAACCAAGGTTTCTCCATCTCTGATGCTCCCGGAAACATCTATGGTGTCGTTGGCAGCAGAAATTGTATGGATTATGAGAGATAGAAACCAACATGTCTGATTTATCCATATTGATATATGCCTTGAATTGCAGCAGAACTTGGATTTTTGCTCGCACAGATATTTCATGGCAGACTGTGTTGTTTTGAATAAATTTGAGGTTTTAAATCTATTTAGGATATCTTTTTCATTTCCTTAACTGAATTATTGAGCAATGGTATTGGTGGCCCCTATTGTCGGTTTCCTATAATAATAATTCATTAATATTTCATTATTGTGACATAGGATAACGTGATGATAATTTATTCTATTAAATTATTTCACAAATAATTTTTAATGTTAATTAAAATTAATAATATTTTTAATAAAAAATAATTAGTGAAGAAATGTGATGATGCTCTATCGATCAAAACACATATTTATTTGTAAACATGTTATATATATATATATATATATATATATATATATATATATATATATATATATATATATAATAGGTAGTATATTCATAATATATAGAGTTGATATTAGGTGCACTCGGGTGCAAGGGTGCACCCATATGTGTATAATTTTTTATTCTATTTTGTATACATGTTTCTTAATAATTGTATATTTTTTCACACTAAATTTTTTATTGAAAGAACTAGCATCCATATGTGTATAACTTTTTATTTAATAGTGTATACTCCCTCCGTCACACGGCAAGTGTAGTTTTTGCTTTTTGGTACGTGGATTAAGGAGTATTATTATTTAATGTGTTGATCGTTGTCATTTTTACCTAAATTTTAGTGTCTTTACTTATGAATTTTCGGATGTTTTTATTCGTATTTGTGTAACTTTGGTAGAGTTTTATGTCAATTAGGAGAAGTCGTATGGATTGATAAAAGTGTGTAAATGAGCTTAAATGTATATAAAACAGGTTAAAAATGGAGAAAAACGGAGTCGGGTGCAAAAACGGAGAAGGAAGAACAGGGCATGCTCGGACACGCCTCGTGTGCGAAATATGGGCCTGTCCAAGGTGGCCGTGCTCGAGCTTCAGAAGACGTGACACGCCTAAGAGAAGGCCGTGTTCAGGCGCACGAGTCGCGCGCAAGCACACGTCCCGTGTGCGGAATACGGGTCTATTTGAGAAGGCCGTGCTCGACATCAGAAAATGCTACACGCCCAGGAGGAAGCCGTGTGCTGCTACACGAGCCGTATCTGAGAACACACAGAACACGCCGAACTATGTGTGCACTACACGAGCCATGTGCTGCTACACGACCCGTGTAGGTGCCGAATTCAGAGTTAAATTTGGAATGTTCTAGAAGGTTCCAAGGGATATAAAAACTCAATTGAACATGTATGTTAGTGTGAGGGGAGGTAAACCATACCCTTCTTGTGCTTAGAGCATTCATAAGGGGACACTTAAGAAATTGAGTGAAAAGAACCAAACTTAGAATCTTAGTACCTTAATGGGAATTGATGATAAGACAATCTTAAGAGATTTAGACTTGTCAAAGAGTCGATAACCTAATTGTCTTGGCCATAGGGATTAGGGATAAAAACGTGATTGTTTTTAGTCCATAAGTAATAAAGTTCAATGTTAAGAGTCATGCATATCTAGCTAGTTTCTTATTCATGAATATAGTTAGTCTTGCTCTCTTCTTAAATACATTCTATTCATTCCATTCACTTTTTTACGTGATTGATATTTGATACTATTAGTTGTTAATTGATTAGAGTAATTAATAATATAACAACAAACATTCAATCTTATCACTCTTACAAAGCATAATTGATGACAAATTCGAATACAACCATGAGTTTACTTTTCCTTGGGACGACATAACTATAAATTTTGTTACTTGGTCACACGTGTATAACAACGATAGAGTCTCTTACTCTAATTCATTTTACTAAAAATGGGACTAAGAACATGTGTAGTTGGTAGTTATATTAATGTGAGTATGGGTCACATCTTTTAATTGTATTAGTGGGTGTGTGTGGGTCCCATGTGTATAAAAAAGAAAGTGGACTCTTTGGGTGGGACGCCCAAAATGAAAAAAAGAGACTTTTTGGGTGAGATGGAGGGAGTACACGTTTTTTAATAATTTTATATTTTTTTACACTCAATTTTTCATTAAAAAACTAACAATTAAATTGTATATATTTTTGTTAATAATTATATATATTTTTATTTATATTTGTAACTGGGTGCACCCTAACCCAGGTGGACATTATAATTAGCCTAATATATATATACATATATTATTAAATGATTATTAAATGATACTCCCTCCATTCCATCCTAATTGTTACACATTTTCATTTTGGGCGTCCAATTCTAATGGTTACATTTTCCTTTTTAGCATATGAGACCACACAAATGAATTACTTCTCTCTCCATGAGTCCACACATCCCACTAATACATCTACCCACATTACATTAAATTATTATTTCTCTCATCTCAATACACATTAAAATATTATATTCATTAATCCCCGTGCAAAAAGCAAACGTAATCATAAGGACGGGACGGAGGGAGTAATGAATATAACTGAAGCAAATTTTCTCTTTAGATTAAATGATTATTATTACTTACAAAATTGATATTTAAATACATGCTATATTTTGTAAACAAGTCAAATTATAATTTATGAAGTATGTAATATTTATGATTTTAAAAAATAATAATTTATAATTTTAAGAAATAAACATTTTTAATTTGATTTTTTAATAATCTTCAACATGGTAGTCAATAATAATAATAATAATAATAATAATTCATTCCCATCTCTCAATTATGCGAACCTTGAATTATGGGGTTATTTAGAATTAAATAGTACTCCCTCCCTCCGTCCCAACTTCAACTTCACACTTTCCATTTTGATCCGTCCCAAATTCAACTTCACACTTCCATAAAAGAAAAAAATAACAAACTAATATCCCTCTAACATACTTTAATTTCAAATTTGTCATCGCCTTTTTAACACACATAACATACTTTATCATTTATTTATTACCAAAAATATCATACTACCCTCAAAAGTAAGTCAAAAAGTGACTTTTCTTAAACTCCGTATTTACAGTAAACGTGAACTTAAATTTGGGACGGAGGGAGTAATATATTTCTAGACATTTGACTTGCATCTCATTAATTGTTTACCCAACGATAAGAATAGGAATTAATTGCATAACTACTTCACCTATAAATGGGTCATCATCATAATAATGGCAAACTATTCTTTATAAGTCAATTGGAATAGAACCAACGCTATATGTCATGAATTTCCCTTCCCTTGAGGGCTCTCAGCACAAATTGGATAAAATCTTTAATGGGTTTAATGAATTTCCCTATCTGCCTTCTGGCATTGTTATTGTAACTATATTGTCTGAACTTGTTACCATGGCAGTGGTTAAATTCTCATTCTCCCCATAAAAAGCAGGCAGTTTAGGCTCTGGTAATGAAACATCATTTCCGAGCATGAAGACGACAGTCGACATGCTCGGTCTATCTTCCGGACATTTCTGAACGCACAGCAGTCCCACGTGGATGGAACGCTGTGCTTCAGAAATGTCGAAAGAGTCGCCCAGAGATGGGTCGACTAGTTCGCACGAGTTGCCTTCTTTATGAAGCGTCCATGCCTGTAAAGAAACACAATGTTATGATCTTTTATTATGCAAAAGCTATAAATAAAGTTGAGAAAAATGTTAAAAGTTAGTGAAGCATTGCATACATATCCAAGTAGGTTAAGATTGCGGTTGCTCACGAATAATCCTCTGTTTCGCTTTCCACAAACAACTTCTAGTACTAGGATACCGAAGCTGAACACATCCGACTTCACCGAAAATCGCCCGTCTATTGCGTATTCTGGAGACATGTATCCACTGCAAATGGGGCCAATGTTAACATGAAGTTAAGTTAATGTATGATGGATGAGTTTGGAGGAGTTGATCTTACTATGTCCCAACAACTCTTCGTGTTCTTGCTTCGGTTTCGTTTCCTCTGAAGCTTTTGGCTAAGCCGAAGTCTGATATCTTGGGATTCATGTCGGAATCTAGCAGGATGTTGCTAGCTTTGAGGTCTCGATGGATGATTCTCAACCTTGAATCTTGATGAAGATACAATAGTCCCTTTGCAATTCCATTGATGATGTTCAAACGTGTTTGCCAATCAAGAATCATGGTTCTTGTTTGATCTGTCAAAATTTTAGGTGTTGGTAAATTCTCTGTTGCAAGATAGTAATTTGTTGATGGTTGTTCTCGTCGTGATATGACAAGAACAAAGTACTACAGACCAAATAAAAAGGAGTCGAGGCTATTGTTAGGCATGTATTCGTAGACCAACATTTTTTCCACTCCTTCAATGCAACATCCTATAAGCCTCACCAAATTTCGATGCTGAAGTTTCGCAATCAACATGACTTCATTCTTGAGCTCATCGATTCCTTGCATAGAGGTTTCCGACAAGCGTTTCACTGCGATTTCCTGCCCGTCTTTAAGCGTACCCTAAGGCCAAAACTATGAGTATCAAAGGTACAAAAGAGAACACATCTTTCTTTCTTTGTGATTTTCTAATGGCAAGTGTATTATACCTTGTAAACAGGTCCAAATCCACCCTCACCAAGCTTGTTATTGTTTGAAAAATTATCCGTAGCTTTTAGTATACAAGATAAGTCGAACAATGGCAACTCTGTTTCTTTGCCACCACCTCCATTGAATGGCCCTGTAACTTTGCAAAATGAGACACAAAATCAAGCATTTTAAGACATTAATTGTAAGAAAATTGGATACCTTTTCTTTTCAAATTCAAATCCTTCTTCCTCATCCTTCTATAAACTAAAATGAGAGTAAAGAACACAAGAACTATCCCTCCAACTGACATACAAATTGCTATGAGTATTACTCTCTTTTTCCCTTCAGAATCTGCCACATTTTCAATCCAAACAAAATGTACACAAAGTCATTCTCTAAAGTTCATTAATAATCAGAAAGAAACAGAGGAAATTACATACCTATGTCCACAGAAGCCATTCTGATGTAAAGATCTCCTCCAGTTCCATCTTGATCTACAATACTGACGTCGATCAAGTCTCCATGATAAAACAGGCATCCGCTCGCCTCCTCCCTCACATCCAACTGTGTGTACGCCACACACGAACAGTTCCTCGAGCACTCCTTCTTCGCATTCAGCTAAGATCATCCTCTGATCATCGTACCAGGCGTTTCGCGCGTCTGGCAATTTTATCCCTGAGTGCTTCACAAACACATCGTCTTCGCAATTAAAGTGCGTCCTTCGACTGCATCCATTAGACCAATCCGTTCGCCCATCGCCTTCCGGAACCTTCCTGATGAACTTGTTCAGACATCCACATGTAGGGGAGTTTCCAGCATTGCAGAGGCCGTTCGGACCACACAAATTGTAACCATAACAGGCATCATGCGTGTTGTTGTAGATCGTCCACGTGTTCGTTCCGTAGTTCCACGTCCATCGGTCTCCAAAGCCACTCGGATTCAATCTAAGCCTGGTGATGAGAGACTCTTCATCTGTGTGCTCGGTGTACTTGACTTCATTCTTGTTCATCCGCACTGTCGGATCGACTCTGGTGCCTTGCGCACCGCTGAATCGGACCCCAGGGTCCGATTCTAGCCTGAATCACGTTATTTCTTTTCACAATCATCTGTGGATAGCCTGTCGGATCCAGGTGAGACGTAAACTCACCTGGAGACGGATCGTCCTCGCGACTCCACGACGTGTAGAAAGTCTCCACACCAGTTACGAGGTTCCATCCTAAACTCATACCAGGTAACAAGCTGTCGGAAGGATGATCGAAGCTCTGCCACACGACGTCGTTAGCTCGCTTCACCACCAGGTTTCCCGATTCTAGTATCCGTGCAACTGGGTTCAGTAATTCCGGAGAAGACGACGCGTATTGGATGACCACACGATGGTACCATTAGTATCATTCAGAAGGAGCAAGTTTCCAGATTGTGTGAACATTAAAACACCTGATTCAGACAGGAGTGGGAGTTGTCTGTTTGCCACCCAAACGTAAGCCCTAGATGGAATGTTGTTGTACCATATGCCCAGATAACGATTTGCAGAGTTTCCAGGGCTGAAGAACCCTAGTGCGAACATACCACCTGAGGAAACCAAGGTTTCTCCATCTCTGATGATCTGAGAGATGTTCAATGAATCATTTGCGGCAGAAACTGTATGGATTATGAGAGAGAAGATCAGGAGAAACAAACATCTCCCAAATTCATCCATTTTTAAATTACAGTCAACCTTTGATTTTTGCATATGGTAGTGTGCGGTTTTCAATAATAATAAAGTAATTGCATAATTGAGTAATGATATTTAAATTGGTTGTGATGATATCGGATGTTTGTCAACATTATATATAATACTGCATACTTTTTACATTTAAACTCATATTAAATATTTATGCACGTTTATTAATGGGAAAAATATCTATACATCTTATCTACTCACTTTTTATTTTTAGTCAAAGATACACATATATCTATTTAATTACTACTAACATAATTATTCATTATATATAAAATAATATTCTCTTTATTTCAAGAATACATATATTTGATGGCTTAAAATTTAAGAAATTAAAGTGACTTATTATTATTATTATTATTATTATTATTATTATTATTATTATTATTATTATTATTATTATTATGATGATATAAAAAGAAAAGGGTATTTTGAGTATGGAATAAAATAAATTATATGATTGACTTTGACTAAATTGTATGTAAAAAAAATGACATTTTGGTGCTATTCTATTATAAGGTTATTGATGGTCATTGATATTGTTTATTATTTCTATTTTTAAAAATAACAATTATTTTGAGACAGCACTATGACGAAGGGATGAAATGAAGGGAGTAATATATCTTAATCCACAAGCAAAAATCTAAGAGTGAGACTGTTGTGCCCGGGGTATACTGTGCGCTTTTAAGCTTTAGTACTATGGGTATGAATAAGGGTATATTATTTTGTTGTAAAGGGTATACAATTTAATTAATAAGAGTACGACATTTTGTTGTAAATGATATACACTTTTCATTAATATTTTTTATTTTTTTTAGAAAATAAATGGTACACATATTTATACAAAAGGGTATACAATTTAACACAAAATTCTAAAGGCGCACGGAGTGTGGTCAAGTTTTTGCCAAAAAATCTAATTGGGGGACCTTCTGTGTGGATTGAGTGGGTAATATTTATACTCATATATTTATGGTAAAACTCTATTATGAAGAAAACTTATTAATGAAAACAGATATTTTATTTTGAAAATGTAATCTTCGATAGAGTTTTGAACCCCGAGTGTAATATTCTGCTAAGAAGTGAAAGCAAAAAATACCACAAATTCATTAATTTGAAGTTCTAGAAAAAGTCTTTCTTTTAATACAAAGAAGAGTAATGCATTTAATTAAGCGTTGTTCTACAACAACATAGTATATAGAACACTCAATATAACCATTTAAAGAGTTGGGTATCCTGTTTCTTAAATAAATGCTAACTTTTTGTATACTTATTAAAAAAAATCAATAGAAATTCACCATCAAAATATTATACACTTATACATATGCCATATCTTGTGTACCGAGAGCACGAGACCAACTCAATTCATTATTACTCTAATCAACTACATTATGTAATATGTTATAATTATCCATATGTGGTATATTTTTTTTTTATAATTTCTCTGTAAATTGAATTGTTTTATACGTATAATTTTTCTGCATATTTCATTGTTGCAACTTTTCGATTTTGCACATTACATTATCATATATTTATTCAGCACATTTTTTTCGAACACTGAATTGTTGTAGGAAAGAAAAAGGCGTAATTTGTAGAAAAAAACATATAATCACGTAAGAATTTTGTCACTCCCTATAAATTTATATAGTTGATAGTTTTTTTTATTATTATTATATTTAAGTGTAATTTATAATAATTTACCTTCTATAATAAATCCAAACAAAATTTCTTAAGCGTGAGTAATAATTGGGATGGAGACTTGGAGACAAATCGTCATAGGACTTTAGTTGGACCAATAAGATCATGCATTCAGTTGACATAACACGTACATCCAGTCAATTTTTTATCATCTTTGACTTTTCAATTATATAATTTCAATTAATTTTTAGGACTATGACTTCATCTTATGGGTTGAATGGGTGAGACATAAAAATGAATTTATTGACAAATTTGACTAAGGGTAGGATTAAACATCAGCCGTTCAATATTGACGAATGGAATTATCTTCAGATGATCATATTGGATCTCTTATTTCAAAAAATAAATACTAAATAAAAGAATATATTGATCATTTGTACCCCGTTGTCTACACGAGCAACTTCAGTTACTATCAAAGGACGCTCTAGATTAAATAATGATTAAATTGGCAATAAACATAATAGGAATATTTATCTTATCTACCATCCACCAATGTAATGGTAACTTGATTAACTGAATTTGTAACCACTTTTCCAGATGAAGTACTCTCAGCTGCAGAAACATCTCCCTGTGTTAAAAACGCAGGTTCTTTTACTTGAGGAAGTTCTACTTCATTTCCGAGCATGAACACCACCGACGACATGCTCGGCCTGTCGTCCGCGCACTTCTGCACGCACAACAGTCCAACATGGATCGACCGTGCTGCTTGAGCTTCATCGAACAAATCGCCTAGAGAAGAGTCGACCAGTTCCAATAAGCTCTCTTCTTTGTAAAGCCTCCATGCCTGTCATCAGTTTAAAAGAGATGATGATAACACGTGGCTACAAAAGTAGGATACAATAACAACACTAGTACAATAAACACAACCCAAATCCCCTATTCCACTTTGGTATTCCACTCCCTATTTCATAACTTCTTTCCTATTAAAAAACTATACCCTAGTTAATGACCATTAAACCCCTGGGGCATGGGGTGAAAATTTGACCATTGATTACGACACATGTCAAAAATCTAATTAGTGCAATAGTAGATGAAATACATAATGGAATACGTGATCCCATTTGCAATAAACAAGTATTCCTTCCCACTTTCCTTATTTATTTGTTTCATATAACCTTTCACATTCTAGAAAAGGAAACATCACTAACAATTTCAAAAATTACTTTAATTTCAAATTTGCCACTCTTTTTTCACATTCATATCATTACTTTATAATTTTTATTACCTAAAAATACTATAATACCCTCTAAAGTCGACAAAGTTGTAAAAAAGAAAAACTTTTCTTAAACAACGTGAAATAATAAACGGGAAGGAGGGAGTACTTAATAGGACTTACATGTCCAATAAGATTGAGATTTTGATCTTTGAGTGAGAAATCTCTGTTTCTTTTTCCAGACACAACTTCTATGACAAGAACACCAAAACTGAACACATCTGATTTTGTTGAGAACAGTCCTGTCATCATGTATTCGGGCGACATGTATCCACTGTGATGCAGATTTAGCAGAAAAATCTTATTACAACATATGGCATATTGCAAAAGTATTCTATGGATAAAAAAATGGTGGTGTTGGCTGTCTTACTGTGTCCCGACAACTCTGCACGTCCTTGCTTCCATCTCGTTTCCTCCAAAGCTTTTGGCTATGCCGAAGTCTGATATCTTGGGGTTCATCTCTGCATCTAGAAGAATGTTGCTAGCTTTGAGGTCTCGATGTATGATTCTCAACCTCGAATCGTGATGAAGATACAATAGACCCTTTGCAATTCCGTTGATGATATGGAAACGTTTTCCCCAATCAAGCAACACACTTCTTGCTTGATCTGTCAAAGTAATTAGTACATGTTATGGAGTTATTGTTGTGTTTGCAATTGTAGTTATCCGACAGCAGTTTAAAAATGCAGACTGAATAAAATCAAGTTGAGGCTAGAGTTGGGCATGTATTCGTAGATCAACATGTACTCCTCTCCTTGAATGCATGATCCCAAAAGCCTCACTAGATTTCGATGTTGAAGTTTGGCAATCAAGATCACTTCATTCCTCAGTTCGTCGGCTCCCTGTGACGAGGTTTCCGACAAGCGTTTCACAGCGATTTCTCTTCCGTCATCCAGCTTACCCTATGGAAATCAATCAACTTGCATTGAGAATGCATGAGAAAGCCTAAGAATGTAGTTGTAGCTTTATGCATACCTTGTAAACAGGTCCAAATCCACCCTCACCAAGCTTGTTAGTGGTCGAAAAGTGATCCGTGGCTTTCAAAATTGTTGACAGGCTGAAGAATGGTAGGTCGGATTCTTCGCCATGACGAGGCCCTACAACGTCGGACTCTTCGCCCTGACGATGCCCTGCAAACATGCCATATGAGATAGGAAGAAACAGTACTGAAGAATACTGCTAATTAGTACTCATTTGGACATTTTTTTTATCATACCTTTCCTCTTCCTCATCCTCATCCTAAAACAGATCAAAATGAGAACAAGGCACAAAAGAAGTATTCCCACCACAGATGTAATGCTCACTATCACTATAACTCTGTTTTTCCCTTTTGAGTTTGCAACCTTTTCTACTCATGTAAGAATCAATATTGTAGTAATAGTCATTGATTACTATAAATGAAAATGTCAAAAATTCATTCATGAAACAGACACTGTTGTTACCTTTCTCAGCAGAAGCCATTCTGATGTACAGATCCTGTCCTCCTGAAGACAAGAATCTAATATCAATCAACTCCCCATGATAAAACAAACACCCACTTCCCCCTCCACTAATATTCAACTGAGTGTAAGCCACACAAGAACAATTCTTCGAGCATTCCATTTCGCATTCTTCAAGCCTCGTCTTCCCTTCATCGACCGACGTGTTTAGCACATCCGGAAGTTTAATCCCCGCATAAGTCAAGAACACGTCACCTCCACAGCTCAACTGCGTCCTTCTAACACACCCGCTCGACCAATCAGCTCCATCCCAACCCCTCGGATCCTTAGGCACGAACCTGTCGAGACACCCACAGGAGGGAGAGGTTCCTGCGTCACAAACACCATGAGCGCCGCAGAAGTTGTAATCATCACACCTGTCGAAGGGAGAGTTCCTGGAAATGGTCCAGGCCTTGGTTTGATGGTTCAACGTCTGGCGACTTCCGAAGCCATCCGGTGTCACTCTAATCCTGGAAAGGATTGTCCTGTCTACCACAATTTCTCCAAACCTAACCTCGTACTGATTCTTCACCATTGTCTGAACGACAGTCGTACGAGTTGGCGTCCCACTGAACCGTACGCCATTCCAGGGCCCGATCCGACATACCATAGTACTTCCATTCAGTTTCATTCTAAGCTGAGGATATCCAGTTGGATCCAAGTGAAATGTGTAGTCCCCTGGAGCTGGATCATCGTTGCTCTTCCATGATGTCAGGTAAGTCTCCACACCTGTAATAAGATTCCATCCTATGCTCATCATCCCTGGCAAGTAAGTGTCGGTTGGATGATCGAAGCTCTGCCATATGATCAAACTTTCACGATTTGCATCTTGAACGACAAGATTACCCGAATCTAGTATCCGTGCAACTGGATTAGCCACGGATGTGGAAGCATGATCTGATGACCATACGATGGTGCTAGTGTCGTTGAACAGGGCAAGAATTCCAGGGTTTGTAACCCTTAAGACACCTGATTTGGTGGTGAGTGGTGATTGTCTGTTGGCAACCCAAACGTACGTACGGACAGCTGTGTTCTTGTACCATATGCCCACGTAACGATTCCTGAATCCATTTCCAGGGTTGAAAAACCCGAATTCGAAGATCCCACCTGATGAAACTAAGGTTTCTCCATCTCTGATGGTCCTAAAAGTATCTATGGTGTCGTTTGCTGCAGAAATTGCTGTGATTATCGTACAGAAGATCAACAATATAGGAAAGTGATTTATTGTAAAATTTTCCATTTTGGGTTTTTTTTGTTTTTGAGTTTTTAAAGTTTATATTTATTCTATCATTGCTCTGGAAAAAATTTAAAAGTTGTTAACTTTTTTGTTTCAGTCAAGTTATTTACCATATACCTATACACCTAAATGTTGAATTATACTATGAATTTCAGAGTTCAAACATCGCAACTGGTGAGGCCTTTTTCCTCATCTTTAATGAATTGAAACTTCTGTATAATTATTAGAGCAGGTTGATATAAATTTCAATACTAAGTCAATAAAAAAATAATAATACTCCATTATAATAACTAATATAATCTATTACTATTATGATTTTTATTTTATTTCAGAATTTATTATTATTATGCTTATTTGGCTTATATTAACTTCATTTAAAGTGGGCTTATAATTTTTTTCTTCAATTTAATAGGTTGAATTAATTAGTTAAGCATATCATGACAAATGTATAACCTTTTCTTATGTGGAAATTAATTATCGTATGTTCAGCTTCAAAATTGGGTGGAATAAATTAATTTCAGATACATTTTTTTTTAGTGAAATGTCGAAAATGTTTCTAAGATCCGCGTTTCTAAGATAATTGAACTAGGGAGTTGGCCCAGTTGGGTGGAATATTGTAGCAATTAATTAGCAAGTTGTGGATATTGAATTAATATTGTAGAAGAGAAAAATAGATATATAAAAAAATGGGCAAAAGTTCACATAAACCCTTCGTCTTTTGTTGGATCAAATTAGCCCTCCATCTATTTTTTTAATTATTTAAGCCCTTCGTATTTTTAATTTGATCAATTGGACCCCTCATTTTTCTAAAATAAAACAATGATACCTTGGTTAAAAATTAATCTAATCTTACGCTGTTAAGAACTTAAGATGATAGGGATTTAGGGAATGAGAACGGTGGTTGCCAGAGAATTGAGTTAATAAACCAAATTCCAGGTCCCCAAATTTGATTATTTCTTGTGATTCATGGAGATTGATGGGAAGGGAATTGAGTTGGTGATGGTAGTCAGACACATAAGGCCTCCACCATAGTTATCGCCTCTACCATATTGATCTCCCTTAGCAGTCGCGGATCCACCATCTCCGCCACCCTCCGAGAGTCTGTCGGCGTTGCCTTCACCATTGTCGTCTCCCTATTCTTGGGGCCAAAGGCCTCCACCCCCCGTAATTTCGTAGTCGTCAGTAGATCTGATAACTTCGAATTTTGGAGTTTCAACTCGAATTTTCCAAAAACCATTCCCATTGTGAGAATTGCGTGGTCTGAAAATTGAGTTAAAAAAGATATATAGGAAGGTGGATGTGGAGGTTTAGTGATTGTAATGGAAGCTGTTGGACTGAGATCTCTTGGGGAAGGAGAAGACCCCATTTTTCCAAATTCGAAATCGCGGAGCTTGCAATTGAGGTTCTCGTCAAGTAATATGTTCAAAGCTTTGATGTTGCCATGGACGCTCTATGGGAAGCATCTTTCATGGAGGGTAATCATTCTGACCTCAGGGCGTAATTAATCTTTTAATTGTATCATTCTTGACACAATTAGATTAATTTTTAACAAAGGTATCATTGTTTTATTTTAAGGAAATGAGGGTTTTTAATTTATCAAATTATAAACGTGAAGGGTTTTAAATGACCAGAAAAAAAGGTGGAGGGCTAAATTGATCTGGGGAGATAAGATGGGGGTTATCAAACCCAAAATAAAATCAAAGAATTCTCGAGATTAAGAAAAAAGATAAATATGTTTGTGAATAATTAAGGGCTAGAGTGAGTCCAAATTAAGGACAACTATCTGCCAACAACCAACGAAACACTGAGTTGATTTACTGAATAGGCTACAGCTTTTCCAGTGAAACTTTGTGCACCACAAACATCTCTCTCTGTTAAAAATGCTGGTGTCTTGGCTCGAGGAAGTTGGACTTCATTTCCGAGCATGAACACCACCGACGACATGCTTGGCCTATCTTCAGGGCACTTTTGCACGCACAACAGTCCAACATGGATCCACCGTACTGCTTCAGATTTGTCGAACAAATCGCCCAGAGAAGCATCAACCAGTTCCAATAAGCTCTCTTCTTTGTAAAGTCTCCATGCCTGTCCAAAATTTGGTACCATTAATCACAAGATATATAGTTTTTTGCTACATAATAATATTAACAAGGAGTTATATAGTACTTGCATGTCCAATAAGATTGAGATTTTGGTCTTTAAGCGAGAAATCTCTGTTTCTTTTTCCAGCCACAACTTCTAGCAACAGAACACCAAAGCTGAAAACATCTGATTTCGTTGAGAACAATCCTTTCATCACGTATTCTGGCGACATGTATCCACTATGACATGCACAAATTTTGTTACAACACAACATAACACATTCAGTAGATAAAAAATTTTTTTGGGATACTGTTAACTGTCTTACTATGTCCCAACAACTCTGCGCGTTCTTGCTTCCGTTTCATTTCCTCCAAAACTTTTGGCTAAGCCGAAGTCTGATATCTTAGGGTTCATGTCAGTGTCTAGCAGTATGTTGCTTGCTTTGAGGTCTCGATGAATGATTCTCAGTCTTGAATCTTGATGAAGATACAACAATCCCTTTGCAATTCCATTGATGATCTTGAACCGTTTGACCCAATCAAGCAACGTGCATTTAGCCTCATCTGTCAAAATTACTTGCATGTAATTATGGAGTAGGTATATATGACTAGTAGAATATTTTGTTTGTAATCCAGGTTATGAAAAACTGACCAAATAGAAGCATGTCGAGGCTACTATTAGGCATGTATTCGTAGACCAACATGTTCTCTTCTCCTTCAATGCAACATCCTAAAAGCCTCACCAGATTCCGATGCTGAAGTTTGGCAATCAACATCACTTCATTTTTCAGTTCCTCTGCTCCCTGTGAGGATGTTTTCGACAGGCGTTTCACAGCGAATTCTCGTCCGTCCTCCAGCTTACCCTGAGACACCAATCATTAACAGACAACAGTGAAGATGAAAAAGCAATTGTAGCATTTTATGTATTTACCTTGTAAACAGGTCCGAATCCACCCTCACCAAGCTTGTTAAAGGTGGAAAAATTATCAGTGGCTTGCATAATTTTTGATAACCTGAAGAACGGTAGGTCGAATTCTTCGACATTGTGTTTCCCTGCAAACGTGGAATATGAGAGACAGAAACAAGATCTATCATTATAAACAAGATCATTATTATCATACCTTTTCTCTTCCTCATCCGACCAAGGATCAATATGACACCAAGGCATAAAATAAGTGCTCCCACCACTGATACAATTATCACTATTACTCTGTTTTTCCTCTTGGACCCTCCAACATTATCTATTCAAATAGAATGTAATGTTAAAATCATACACAATTCAAACATAAATATTAAATACTACTCCATTTTGTACCTCTCTCGGCAGAAGCCATTCTGATATAAAGATCCTGACCTCCTGAAGCTAAAGTTCTGATGTCAATCAGCTCCCCATGATAAAACAAACACCCATTTCCCCCTCCACTAATATTCAACTGAGTGTACGCCACACAAGTACACTTCCTCGAGCATTCCGTCTCGCACTCTTCAAGGCTACGCATCGCTTCATCAATCGATGTGTTCAGTACATCCGGAAGTTTAATCTCTGAGTATTTCAAGAACACGTCTCCTCTGCAGTTAAGCTGAATCCTTCTAACGCACCCATTAGACCAATCTGCTCCATTCCATTCTATCGGAGCTTTAGGCACGAACCTGTTTAGACAACCACAGGGTGGGGAGATTCCAGCGTTGCAAACACCATACGGGCCACACGATCCATAATCATCACATCTATCTGAAGGATTGTTCCTGAGGATGGTCCAGGAGTTGGTGCGATGGCTCAACAACTGGCGAACCGCGACACCAGCCGGTGTCAACGTAGTCCTGGAGAGGACTGACCCGTCTACAACATGTTCTCCGTACCTTATCTCATCCTTGTTCATCACTAGTATCTGAATTATACTCGACTGAGCTGGTGTCCCACTGAATCGGATCCCATTCCAGGGCCCCACCCGATACACCGTTGTTCCACCAAGTTTGAGCATCAGCTCCGGATAGCCAGTAGGATCCAAGTGAAATGTGTAGTCCCCTGGAGCTGGATCATCGTTGCTCCTCCATGATGACAGGTAAGTCTCCACACCTGTAATAAGATTCCATCCAAGGCTCATCATGCCTGGCAAATAAGTGTCTGTTGGATGATCGAAGCTCTGCCATACCATCACACTCTCATCTTCAACCACCAGATTCCCGGAATCTAGTATCCGTGCAACTGGATTTGCCACGACAGAGGTGGAGGAAATGGAAGCATTTGACGACCATATGATGATGCCATTAGTGTCATTGAAAAGGGCAAGAATTCCAGATTGTATAATCCTTAAGACACCTGATTTGGAAGTGAGTGGAAGTTGTCTGTTGGCAACCCAAACGTATGTACGGACAGCTGTGTTCTTGTACCATATGCCCACGTATCGATTTGTGGAATTAGCAGGATTGAAAAATCCAAGCTCGAAGATCCCACCAGATGAAACCATGGTTTCTCCATCTCTAATGCTGCCATAAGTATCTATGGTATCTGTTGTTGCAGCAGAAATTGCATGGATTATCAGAGTGAAGATCAGCAATAAGGGTGAGGAGTTTCTAATTGGAAGATTGTCCATTCAGAAATCCCAACTGAGGTTAACCTGTTTCTTAATCTGTAATCCCATAGACAATCAATACAGAGAGGTTGGGTACAGATTTGTGTTAAAGACAAAGATAAGAAAATTCCAAATTATGATGTAACCGAAGAAATTGCAAAAGCAAGTCAACAAATGGCCAAATTATTAATAAAAAAAGTCCACAAATGGAACAAGTTGATTTCCCTGTTACATTTTCCGTGTTCCATTGGTGTTCCACAACATAAAAAAACTATACCCTACAAATGACTAATAAACCTTTGGGGCAAGCATTGAATTTTGGGCATTGATCATGCCACATGGCAATCATTTAATTAGTGGAATAGGAGATGAAACACCACTATGTAACAGGTGATCTCATTCCCCAATGGAAGGATACTCCATGCTATAAAATAGAAATATTTTGTCAAACAAATTGGAAAAGTCAACATTAAATTTTTCTTTCAAAACTTTTAGGCCAAGACTTTTGTTAGATCCCACGAATGGCTTCCAAGACGGAAATACACGAAAAGTGATATCAAAGTAATAAAAATACGACATAATGATACATTTAACTATTTTATAAATAATATATGGTTTAGATTGAGATCGTCGAGGGAGAATCCATTGTTTCTTTTTCCACAAACAACTTCTAACACGAGCACACCAAAACTGATGCGGGACAAGAATCAAAGAACACACCAATCATCCAAATATCAATCTTGAAAGTTGTGATCTTTATTTATTAATGTTGATTTCTAAGTTTTAATACCTTTCTAATTCTTTTTCTTCACTATAAATAGGTGGTTTGTAGGTAAAATTGATAACTTGAATTATATACTTCCTCCGTCCCTAAGTAAGAGTCTCATTTTACCATTTTGATTGTCTCACTCAAAGGATCTTATTTCCTTTTTTGGACATATGGACCAACCCACATCCACTAATACAATTAAAAATGGGGCCCATACACCCACTAATACAATTACCCACTACACATTAAATAATAATACCCTTAAATCCACATGCCCAAAAGCAAATGTGACTCTTGTCAAGGGACAGAGGGAGTATTGAGCAATAAAAATTTGATTCACTCTCCATACGAAGAGCATTTGTCTTCTACAAATTGGAAGATGAACGCCGATCTTAGAAGTTAGAATCGATTTCGACATTTCACTAAAGTTGGCAACTCAATATAAATAAAATAAATAAAGAGACATTTGTAGTAGGAAGTTGGGTGGAATACTTTAGCAATTAGCAAGTTCTGGAGATTGAATTAATATTGTAGAGAAGAGAAAAATAGAGAAAAAAATAATACTAGTAATAATTATTCTCATTAAGAAAAAAGATAAATATGTTAGTGAATAAGTAAGGGCAAGGTTGTTGATTAAAATTAAGACAATTATCTGCCAACAACCAAGGAAACACTGAGTTGATTCACTGAATTGGCAACAGTTAAACTTTGTGCATCACAAACATCTCCCTCTGTTAAAAACGCTGGTGTCTTTGCCTGAGGAAGCTCCATTTCATTTCCAAGCATGAACACCACCGACGACATGCTTGGCCTATCTTCCGGGCACTTTTGCACGCACAACAGTCCAACATGGATCGACCGCACTGCTTCAGATTTGTCGAACAAATCGCCTAGAGAAGTGTCAACTAGCTCCAATAAGCTCTCTTCTTTGTAAAGTCTCCATGCCTGTCCAAAATTTGGTACAATTAATGACAAGATATATAGTTTTTTGCTACATAATAATATTAAGGAGTTATATAGTACTTGCATGTCCAATAAGATTGAGATTTTGATCTTTAAGTGAGAAATCTCTGTTTCTTTTTCCAGCCACAACTTCTAGCAACACAACACCAAAGCTGAACACGTCTGATTTCGTTGAGAACAATCCTTTCATCACGTATTCTGGCGACATGTATCCACTATGGCATGCACAAATTTTGTTACAACACAACACATTCAGTAGATAAAAGAAAATGGGGTGGTGTTAACTGTCTTACTATGTCCCAACAACTCTGCGCGTTCTTGCTTCTGTTTCGTTTCCTCCAAAGCTTTTGGCTAAGCCAAAGTCTGATATCTTAGGGTTCATATCAGCATCTAGAAGAATGTTGCTAGCTTTGAGGTCTCGATGAATGATTCTCAACCTTGAATCTTGATGAAGATACAACAATCCCTTTGCAATTCCGTTGATGATACTGAAACGTTTGATCCAATCAAGTATCAACCTTCTACCTTGATCTGCCAAAAGATCATGTTATGGAGTTTTTCGATTCCAGCTACTCAACAACATTGGAAACACACTATACTGACCAAATAAAATCAAGTCGAGGCTACTATTTGGCATGTATTCGTAGATCAACATGTTCTCGTCTCCATGGATGCAAGATCCCAAAAGTCTCACCAGATTTCGATGTTGAAGTTTGGCAATCAAGATCACTTCATTCTTGAGTTCCTCAACTCCTTGTGAGGAGGCTTTCGACAAACGTTTTACTGCAATTTCTCGTCCATCATCCAGCATGCCCTTAGTACAGCAATCATAAATGTCAAAACCAGTAAAATGTAATTATAACCATGAATAAATATATACCTTGTAAACGGTCCCAAATCCACCCTCACCAAGCTTGTTAGTAGTCGAAAACTGTTCCGTTGCTTGCAAAATCTTTGATAAGCTGAAAAATGGCAGGACTAGGTCGGACTCTTCCCTGTGGCGAAGATCTTTTCTCTTCCTTATCCGACTACGCATGAAAATGAGGCTGAAGCACAGGAGAAGTGTTCCTCCAACTGATGTAGTAATACTCACTATCAAAATTACTCTGTTTCTCTCTTTTGGGCGTGCAACTTTTTCTATTCAAAGAAAAAGCAATATCATAAGTACTACTATTAGACTATTAGTTCACAATGAAAACATATATGTAAAATCCATTCATGAACTAATTACCTCTCTCAGCAGAAGCCATTCTGATATAAAGATCCTGACCTCCTGGTCCTAATAATCTGATGTCTATCAGCTCCCCATGATAAAACAAACACCCACCCCCCACCCCACTTATGTTCAAATTCAACTGAGTGTAAGCCACACAAGAACAATTCTTGGAGCATTCAATTTCGCATTCTTCAAGCCTCGTCTTCCCTTCATCAATGGATGCGTTCACTGCATCCGGAAGTTTAATCCCCGCGTAAGTCAAGAACACATCTCCTCTGCAGTTCAACTGCATCCTTCTAACGCACCCACTCGACCAATCTGCTCCACTCCATTCCATGGGATCTTTAGGCACGAATCTATCAAGACACCCGCAGGGCGGAGAAATTCCAGCGTTGCAAACGCCATACGCACCACAGGAGCCGTAATCATCACATCTATCCGACGGAATGTTCCTGAGGGTGGTCCAGGACTTTGTACGATGGTTCAACGACTGGCGAACCGCAACACCATCCCATCTTAAGGTAAGCTTGGAAAGAACAGACCTGTCTACAACATCTTCTCCGTACCTAACCTCGTACCTGTTCTTAACTACTGTTATAAGAATACTAGTGTGAGTTGGCGTTCCACTGAACCGGATGCCATTCCAGGGTCCGAACCGGTTCACCAGATTCCCACGCAGTTTCAGCTTTAGCTGCGGATATCCAGATGGATCCAGGTGGAATGTGTAATCCCCTGGAGCTGGATCATCGTTGCTCTTCCATGATGACACGTATGTCTCCACACCTGTCACCAGATTCCATCCTCCGCTCGTCATGCCAGGCAAATAAGTGTCGGTTGGATGATCGAAGCTCTGCCATACGATCACACTCTCATCTTGAACCACCAGATTCCCGGAATCTAGTATCCGTGCAACTGGATTTGCCACGGAAACGGAAGCATTTGTTGACCATATGATGATGCCATTAGTAGTGTCATTGAACAGGGCAAGAATTCCAGGGCGTGTGACCCTTAGGACACCTGATTTGGTGGTCAGTGGTGATTGTCTGTTGGCAACCCAAACGTATGTCCGAACTGCTGCATTCTTGTACCATATGCCCACGTATCGATTGGTTGAGTTAGCAGGATTGAAAAATCCAAGCTCGAAGATCCCACCTGATGAAACCATGGTTTCTCCATCTCTAATGCTGCCATAAGGATCTATGCTATCTGTTGTGGCTAAAATTGCATGGATTATCAGAGAGAAGATCAGCAGTAAGGGTGAGGAGATTCTTGGAAGATTATACATTTTGGTCGTTTTCTTATATTTTCATCTTCAAGGTCTCTTTTTCTATGTATCTTTTGCATATTTTTCCTCGGAACAGTTGTAGAATAAAAATGATACTCTCTCCCCCTCCATCCTACACTTCACATTTTCCATTTCCGTTATCCTTGCATTTATACACCACCCAAAAAATATAACATCACATCAGCTAATAACTTCAAAATATTATTACTCTCACTTAACTCACATAACATACTTTATATTTTATTTAATATTTAAAAATACTATCATATCCTAAAAAGTCAAATTCATAAAAAAAATAAATTTTCTTATAAACTAAAAGTATATACAGTGACAATGAAGCTACACGAATGAAGGAGTATTTTCTAATGTTTTGGTGATGAATCTTGAATTTGGGAACATAAAAAATCAAAGTTCAAAGTTAAGGAAGGAATTCAAAATTTTTAATGTAATACTAATTAAAAATGATCATACATTTAATATTCACTAATTCTACCTTTTTTTCAAACTAGTACACTTTCACACTTCCCATCTTTTCCTTCGATGATACAATTTTTTTTGAAAAAAATAAGCCAATTCTATTATCTTTCTATAATATTTTGGTGTTGCATTTTTTTTTATAAATTATTGAAAGATTGACACGTAATTTATGCTAAAATAAAAATATTAATCCTAAAAATAACGGAAAATATTAACTCTAATAAGAAAAGTTGAAATAGGGAATGCGACATAAGAGAGAAATGACAAATGAAAAATCCTGAATAAATGGGTATAAATTAATTCAACAGCAAGGCCCACATTTGTTTATCATTGTCAAAATTGAATTGCTATTTTGACTTCAAACAAATGAGTAATTAAGAAACTGATTTGAGTGCGGGCTTTTCAAATAATGGGCTGAAATTGGTAGTGGGCCTCACCCATAGCTGCCCAGATTTCAACTTGAGCTGGTATTTCGTTTTTGTCCGTTTTTTATTATCGGTTAATCAAATGGGCTGTTGAATTAATTGGAAAATCAAGGACCATTAATTCAAAAGCCCAATATTTTGAAACGCCCACTTGATTTTCTCAAGACCTACATTTGTTTATCATTGTCAAAATTGAACAAACAAATGGGTATGAATTAAGAAACTTATTTGCGTGCGGGCTGGTCAAATAATGGGCTAAATTGGTAGTGGGCCGCAGCTATAGTTGCCCATATTTCAACTTGCCTGGTTTTTCGTTTTTGTCCGTTTTTATTACTCATTATCCTTATCGATTTCAAATCGGAGAACAATTTATTCCTATGTCAGTGTAATTACGTAAATAACCTCATTAACTGACTAAAGTATTAAATTCTGCTATTTTCAGAAAACCACCCTCTCACTGTCCCACACAATAATCAATTATTCAAATAAATTTAGCAATTTTATTTGTATAAAACCTACATATAAATGGATCTCCTACATATAAATGGATCTAAGTTTTTTAAAAAATTCCACACTAATCAGTGACTATTTTATATAATAATAATGCAAGACTTTGACACTATCCTATAGAAATCATTCCGTGAGATAAATAAAAATATAATATTTTTAATAAAAAAGTGATATATAATTAATGTAATCTTTGAAGTCGGTGAAGAGTCTTAGAAGGATAGCTTAAGAACAGAAATGAAAAAAATATTATCCTTAAAGTCAATTCTCAAATCTTATTCCTAGCCCTCACAAGATCAAGCTTGGACCTATCTTATTTAGGTGGTATTGTTTAAAAAATCATCTCACTTGACTTCAAATTCGAACGTATCTCCTTTGTTGGGTTCTTCGAATTCCATTTCGGTGGCACTTAAACTTGTCTTATATGCCTTTTCAATTGATTCATTTTATTTTGGTTAATCACTTCCTTTATCAATTGTGAACAATGTTATCACCTATCACTAGAATTGTTAATAAGCCCGAAATCGTGGGCCCGACCCGATTAACCCGAAAAAATCAGGGTTAGGATCAAGAAATTTGGGTCCGTTTAACATCCAGGCTTTTTGGCCCGAACCGATTAGCCCGTGGGTTAATAGGGTTGCGTCGTGGGCTAATCGGGCCGACCCGTAGGGTTGGTAATTATTATTATTACTCCCTCCGTCCCCTTTAAAGATGATCTTTTTTCCATTTTGGGCATCCCACCTAAAGAATCACTTTCCTTTTTTACACACATGGGACCCACACTTCCACTAATACAACTATCCACTACACATTAAATAATAATACTCCTTAATCACGTGCAAAAAAGTAAAAGACACTCTTAGTGAGGGACAGAGGGAGTATTGTGTTTAATTAATTTTAACACCATAATCTATACATGAACCACCCTTTCCCACCCTACCCTCATCCCATCATTTGACAAACTCTCACCATATTTTAATTTTCATTTTTTTCTCACTTTAACCCACAATTTTCTCTAACAAATAAAAAATACTTAAATAAATATATTAAGATTAATTTAATTATCACATATTCTTTTTAATTTATATGTTTTAACAATATTATACATGTATTAATCTTAATTCTCTCAAATTTTAAATAATGTATTAGTTAATTTTGAATTTATTATATTATTTATAACAAATTATAATTTATAATTTTTTAAATATTTTTTATCGTACAGCCCGCGAATCCAGCCCGTTTAACCTTTAGCCTGTTAGGATAGTGTTAGGTTCACCTTTTCGTAGCCCATTTAAACAGACCCGATTTAATCCGAAGCCCGTTAAAATTGACCCTAATGAATTAGGGTTGGTCCGTTTAACAACTCTACCTATCACTCATTAAATTGATCAATGCAATATTTTTTACTTTGAAAATAAAAAAATATCATTCAATTTTATTCATCTGTATTGTTTGACTCCATAAAATATTTAACATTGGATTAGATCATATCATACGTTTTCGATTTCATATCCATTTAGCGAATTATTTCATTATGATAAATTTTGTGGATGGATTTTGCGTATAAACATGAATTTTAAGTTCCAGAGTGTCATCGTAATTATTTAGTGGTGAATTAGAAGCAAGTGAAAAGCATAAATTATTAGTAATATCATTACTATGTTTTAATTAAGTATCGGCAATTTTTATCTATGTATATAATATTAGTAACCGATGAAATTGCAAGAGGAAAGTCAACATATATGGCCAAGATTATTATTAGTAATTTCTACGCATTTTTGTCCACCAATAGAAGATTCGAAGACTTGCTTATACTGATATTTACCCCTAAATAGAAATAATTTTTCAAACAAATTGGAAAAATCAACATTCAAATTTTCTTTATAAACTTTAATTTAATGATAAAGTAATTCATAATTGAAAGAGAAATATATACTAGTATTTCAATGGTTGTTTGATTTGATGATAGAATACGGATTTATATTTTAATAATAATTATTATTTATCCATCTTCCCATATACAAATTTATTCTTCCCTCATCATTTGATTTTCTCATAATTATCTTCATTCATTTCGGTCTTCTATTGCAACGGTTTTATGAATAACACGCTTCTGTGGGACAAAGCCTTTACCATACAATTGAAAAAAAAAATTAAGATTGTCACTTATTAACAGAAAATGTTATATTCCTCTCGTCCCGACAAAAGTTCCTATTTGTTTTACGTATATTAAGGAGTATTACTATTTTATATGTAGTGGATATTTGTATTAGCAGTGAGTGGTGGGTCATATGTGGGGTCCTTTTACTAAAAGGGAGAAAATAAGAACCTTTAAATGTGACACCAATATAGTAAAATGAAGATTTTTCGATGGGATGGAGGTATTATCAAATTGTAATCGGATATTTGTATCCTATTCCCATATATTCACATTTATGATTTCGTACACTATTTTGGTGTAACATTTCTTATACCACATCATTGAATGATGACATTAAGGAGAGAGATAAAAATTATACTCCATCTGTCCCACCCAAAGGGTAGTATTTGTTTTCCCACGTGGATTAAAGAGTATTATTATTTAATGTGTAGTGGATAGTTATATTAGTGAGAGTGTGGATCCCATATTTTAATTGTATTGGTGTATGTGTGTGGGTCCCATGTGTAAAAATGAAAAGTGAAATCTTTGTGTGAGACGATCAAAATAGAAAAAATGGACCCTTTGAGTGGGATGGAGAGAGTACTCAATAAAAAAAATATTCCCTCCGTCCGCCCAAAAGAGGGTATTTTATTTTTGTGCACGTTGATTAAGGATTATTATTATTTAATATGTAATGGGTAGTTGTATTAGTGAGAGTGTGGACCCCATATTTTAATTGTATTGGTGGGTGGGTGGGTGGGTGTCTCATATGTATAAAAAAAATGACCCTCTTTGAAGCGGACGACCAAAATGGAAAAAATACCCTCATCCGAACGGAAAAGGGAGTATTAGGCAATGACTGAATTTTGTTTGCAATTAATAGGTAATGATTGAATTTTCTTCGCAATTAATAGCATAGGAGATTGATTACGAAAATGGGAGATCCACGTGCTTAATATACACCATCCCATAATTAATTAATCAATATTCGCACGCAATCACTCTTTCATTTTCCACCACGTCATATAACAAAAACATCTCACATCTAATTACACCCTCATTATTCACCTATATTTATCTTTATGGAGTACTTTTTCACAAATGCTATATACATCCAACAAAACAATTCCCTAGCCAAACACAGCCGTAATGATAGCTATCTTCCCTCAGGCAACGTAATTGAAACTTGGTTGTCTGAATTGGTTTCTTTCATTAATCTACTTAGCTTGTCACTATCTCGATTTAAAACATCTTTTTCTGTGAAGAAACCAGGCTCCTTAGCCCAAGGGAGATCAACTTCATTTTCCAGCATAAAAACCACAGACGACATGCTTGGCCAATCGTCCGGGTATTTTTGCACACATAATAGTCCAATGTGGATTGATCGCAATGCTTGATAACACTCCAACAGATCGCCTACGGAAGCATCGACTAGCTCGATGGACTTGCTTTCTTTGAAGAGTGTCCATGCCTGCTTAGATGTATATTAAATGTTACTGCATAATAAAGCTCTAATAGCTTAAAATTTTATATAAGACGATATTAGAGTCATGGCCAAATGAAGGGTTATGATCACCGTTAAAATATTGACACGAGTAGAAAGTCATTTTGTTTGGGTTTTTTTTTTTTCTCTTTTGAAGGTATACTTTCCTTTTATTATTGGAGATGATACACCAAAATATAAATAATGGTATGACCTAGGAAATACGAGGCTTACATGTCCAGGAAGGTTTAGATTGTGATCGTCGAGGGAGAATCCTCTGTTTCTTTTTCCACTCACAACTTCTAACACAAGCACACCGAAGCTAAACACGTCTGATTTGCTGGAGAACAATCCGTCTATTGTATATTCCGGTGACATGTATCCACTGCAAAGATAAATGTGAGAGAAGAATGGTACTACAACGTATATATCTACTCAAATAGGTTTAATTAGATTCTTACAATGTGCCAACAACTCTCTGTGTTTGAGCTTTAGTTTCATTCCCTAGGAAACTTCTAGCAAAGCCTGAGTCTGATATCTTTGGGTTCATGTCTGAATCTAGCAATATGTTGCTGACTTTGAGGTCTCGATGGATGATTCTCAACCTCGAATCTTGATGAAGATACATGAGCCCCCTAGCAACTCCATTGATAATATTGAAACGTTTTTGCCAATCAAGTAGCATGCTTTTTGTTTGATCTGTAGAAACATACTGTGGGATTTGTACTTTGATCTCTAGAGCTGGTTTAACAACTTATGTTTAAATTTTATGTAAAATCACACACCAAATATAATCAAATCAAGGCTATTGTTAGGCATGTACTTGTAGATCAACATGTTCTCCTCACGTTCGATGCAACATCCGAGAAGCCTCACCAAGTTCCGGTGCTGAAGTTTGGCAATCAAGATCACTTCATTCTTCAATTCGTTGACTCCTTGTGACGAGGTTTTTGATAAACGCTTCACAGCAATTTCCTGTCCATCTTCCAGCATCCCCTTAAGACAAAACATTGTTTGTCTGAATTCACATAAAAGCAGCATCAATCTGTGAAATTTTTTGTAGATTATACATATATACCCTGTAAACAGATCCAAATCCACCCCCACCAATCCTGTTTTGAAATGAAAAATCATCTGTAGCTTTCGAAATTGTAGATAAATCGAAGAATGGCAGATCCGATTCGTTCACATCATGACTCAGACTAATGAATGGCCCTGCAACAATGCAACGTTACATAGAGAAAAAAGCACTGTAAAGAGCATCAACTGCACTCTTTACCTTGTTTATTACTTAACTTTTTCCACTTCCTACCATAACATAAAATGTGGCTTAGACACACAAGAACTAAACTGGCTAATGATGTCAAACTTGCGATGAGTAGTACTCTTCTTATCCCCTTGGACTCTGCAACAAAACAGAACTTAACAAAGTGTATATATTATGACACAAAAGGGAATTGGAATAAATTCTTACCAGAAGCTGCCATTCTAATGTAGAGATCTCCTCCACCCTGAGCTAGACTTGTGATGTCTATTAACTCTCCGTGGTAAAAAAAGACATCCACTCACTGCTTCTCGTACATCCAACTCTGCATACGCCATACAAGAACAGTTCTTCGAGCACACTTCTTGGCACTCCGAAAGGTTCATGCTTGGGTCAGTGAAGGAGGAGTTTCTCGAGTCTGGGAGTTTGATTCTAGAGTACTTTAAAAACACATCATCTCGACAATTCAAGGGAGTCTTTCGAATGCATCCATTCGACCAATCTCCTCTGCTCCAACTCTCTCCATCCATGGGCTCAAACCTGTCGAGACATCCACAGGATGGAGAGCTTTCGTCATTGCAGACGACGTGTGACCCGCATAAGTTGTATCCATAACAGCTATCATTCGTTATGTCATTAATGGCCCAAAAGTTGGATCCATGTTCCCAAGCCCCTCTCTCCAAAGCACCCCTGGAAGTCAGTGTAATCTTGGTAAGAATTGATGGATTGTTAGACACTTCTGTATACTTTGCTTCTCTGTCGTTCATCCTCAACTTGGGTGTACCGGGCGCCCTGCTGAATCGGACCCCATTCCAGGGTCCGATTCGCAGCTGCATGTCCTGATTCCTCTTGATGAACACCTGTGGGTATCCAGTAGGATCCAAGTGGCCAGAAAACTCACCTGGAGCTGGATCATCACGGTTTTTCCAAGATGTGAAGTAAAACTCCAAACCTGTCGCAAAATCCCATCCTAGGCTCATCCCAGGTAGAAATGTGTCGGAAGGATAGTCGAAACTCTGCCAAACAAAATCATCATCCCCTGCATCCTTCACCACCACCAGATTCCCCGAATCTAGTATCCGTGCAACTGGATTTCGCAAAGATTCCGATGAGTTGGGTGACCATATGATCATGTTGTCATTAATGAGTGTCAGTATTCCAGTCTCTTTAACCATCAACACACCTGATCTGTTCTTGAGTGGAATTTCTCTGTTGGCTACCCAAACTACTGTCTGAAGTGTTGTATTCTTGTACCATATGCCCAAATAACGATTTCTGGAATTTTTTGGACTGAAAAAACCAAGTTCGAAGATCCCACCTGATGAAACCAACGTTTCGAAGATCCCTCTTAAATTGTAAACTTCATTTATTACATCCTTTGCTGTAGTAACTGCATGGATTATCTGTATTAAATTAGTTGTGCTATGATTCAATGAATTATCTGCTATGAATTTCAGTTCTTAATTTTCTTGAAATTCATTGAATTGAAATATGATTATTTTAAATTAATTGACATTGCATAGCTCACCTTATGTATATTTATATATAGAGAGAGAGAGTATTGTATAGAATCTTAACTACTCCTTTTACCACTAATTACCATTATACCTTAAATTAATACTAAACCTTAGTCTACGATATAATATAATAATAGATTATACTCCAACAATAGGGAAAAAATATATATATAGTGTGACCTTTTTGTTAATAAAATCAGCCCAGAACCTGGCCTGAGCTCTCTGGTAAGGATCTTGAGGCAGCAATGGAGATTTGTCCTTCCAAATCTCATCAGTGTACTCAACGATTATCATCGACTCGGAAATGGGTTTGCCTTTGTGGATCAAAATCGGGATTTTCTTGTGACTCAAGCAAGAGTGAACTTTTGTTGTCCAAATCTTCTTCCCTGTATTCGTATGGAACGCCCTTTTCAGCTAATGCCACTCTTATCCTCATTCCAAACATGCTAGCGTAGTAATCCACAAGAATCACCTCATCCGCCATCTCTATATTTCTACACTGCCTGCTCATGCAAATTAATTAACCACAGTTTTATTCATATTTATAGTGTTAGAGTGTAACCTGATTAAGTATTAAATGATTCAACTCTCTATCAGCTTAAGCTTTTAGATGAGGTGGTCGTTTAACATGGTATCAGAGCCCATGGTTAATAGAGGTCCAGGGTTCAAACCTCACCGCCACCCATTTATGAGAAAAATTGCACATGCAAGGCTTGAGGCAAAATTTCCCGCCTGCATGTGAGGGGGCGTGTTAGAGTGTAACCTGATTAAGTATTAAACGATTCAACTCTCTATCAGCTTAAGCTTTTAGATGAGGTGGTCGTTTAACATATAGTACTAAAAACAGCTACCAATATTATGAATCGAAAATTTTAAAACATACCTACGTATACAACTCTAGGTAATGGTGGTCCGAATTTCTGTCACGTCGACATCGTACATGTCATGCTTGGGAGAAAAAAAATCTAAATCTAAAAAAAAGAGCACTCTCTCCATTTTCCAGCGCTGTTGCTTTTATCCCTCCTTTGTAATTGAGACAGAATGAGTACTTTTTTTATATCATTTCAATCTTTATATATTTCAAATTTGGTATCACATTTCAATCTTTATATTTTTTTTTTAAGTAAATGAGACCCACACATATTAATTAATTCTCTTTCCATGGATCCACACATCACACTAATACACATATCCATTTTATATTAAAATATTATTCTCTCACTCCATTACACATTAAAATACTGCATTCCTTAATTATCTACATGCAAAAGCAAACGTAAAGTTCGAAACGAATGGAGTATAAATTTAGGGACAATTGATAGATTTATTACTATTAGGGTATGTTTCATTCATATTCTGATATGCAGTTAATAATATTTATTAACTACTCCGATAGATAAATGTTTCTTTATGACACTTACTTAAATTTCTCATTAATTTCATAGGATATATATATATATTAATTCAATCCCCTATATAGGTTGTATTTCATTACGTCCGGCCTTAGATTTTGATAAGGGACTTGGAATTAAAATATACAACTCGCGTATAAACTCATCTAATCTTTAACGATTTTTAAAGAGTTATTAATAATAATAATTAATCACACAACATGAACTAACCACACTTTAATTTAGGATATAAAATTTTTTAATAAAACAATATAAAAAAAAGATGACATACTAAAATGTTACAAGAAATGATTAGTAGGTGAAAGGGTATTTTATAAAATTAGAAACTTAAAAAATAAAGTTAAATATTATTAATTACTTGGTAATATATGTGATAGCTAGGCGTGGAGATATTGCTAGCACCCGTACAAACAACTTTATATGTCGTGTATTGTCTAAGAACCATGAAAAATGGAAGTGTATTGGAAAAGGATTAATTATATAACTAATTTATTTTTACCAATATCGTAGATTTCAATGAAGTAGCTAGGTGCCGATTTTCTGGTTGATATATGGGGACCATATATACAACTTCGAAATAAAAAAGGACTTGTTAGTGGTGACGTCTCTAAGAACCACGAAAAACAATAAATAATAAATACAATGTTGAAACGACTATTCAATTCATTCACAATTTTGATATATTAAATAATAATAATACTAGAGAGGAGACAGAAAAGTATTGATTGAAGAGTGAAATTAAATATGTACTCCCATAAGATGAGTGAGTGGATTAGAGATTTGTAGATGTGTATTTTAAAATGGGTTTTGAAAATTAAAACTTGGTCGTGGTTACCCGAAAAAGGAGAGCAATTAGTCATGATCCAAGATTATATGAATTGTAATTTATGGTAATTACAATTTGAAACTCAACTATTTATGCTCCCACATTTCAGCTTGGGCTTGACCAAATTTCCTATTTAATTACAATGCTTCTCCACCACTAACATTCATTTCTTCAGTTCACCCATTATTTGTTTCTCTCAATGTTACGTGTGTCTGAGATGGAGCTGTAAATACACTCTGGAATTTCGATTCCAATTAGGTTGATTTTTGAATGCGTTCAAGGTTAGATATATAATCCATATTCATAATCATGTGTTATTATTGTTTGATCACAATTAATGTGATACATGGTTAGTTGCAGTGAATTAATTAATATAAATATAAATATGAGTGAAGAGGGTGGTCCACGTGCTCCTAAATTAAACGAGAGAATCCTCTCATCATTGTCCAAAAGATCAGTCGCTGCTCATCCTTGGCATGACCTTGAGATTGGTATAGTATACATCTTTATCTAATCTAACATTAATTAATTTTTACTATTTCATACGTAAGCTTTTCTTTCTTACCAGGACCTGGAGCACCCCAAATTATTAATGTTGTATGTAATTTATAAACTAATCATCATAAATTTCATTCTGCGTTTGTTAGAGTAACCTGATTAAATATTAGCATTGATACAGGTAATTGAGATTCCCAAAGGGAGTAAAGTGAAATATGAACTTGACAAAAAAACTGGTTTGATCAAGGTTTGTTCTAATAATTAATTATTTTCATCCTACTAGCTATATATAGATTTGTTATCAAGTGTTTGAATGAATTGATCAGGTGGATCGTATACTGTATTCGTCTGTGGTGTACCCTCACAACTATGGTTTCATTCCTCGTACACTCTGTGAAGATAATGATCCAATGGATGTTCTAGTTCTCATGCAGGTCAAATAAAACATGCCTACACTTTTTAATTTCTTGCTTTTGCTAATATACTGAAGAAGAGTTAATTTCCTTCACAGGAACCAGTAATTCCAGGGTGTTTTCTTCGAGCCAGGGCCATCGGCTTGATGCCAATGATTGATCAGGTTATAGTACCATTACATCAGAGGACTTAAATTTAGTTATTTTGTTTCTTGTGTGTCATAAAATTATATATGTTGGTATCAGGGAGAGAAGGACGATAAGATCATCGCAGTATGTGCTGATGATCCAGAATATCGGCACTACACTGATATCAGCCAATTGGCGCCTCATCGTCTCTTAGAAATCAAACGTTTCTTCGAAGATTGTATCCTTAATTAATTTTAAGTTAACAATTAATTAATTTCCACTGCATGGTATGTCGAATGTTTTTCTTACCAAGCATTCAGACAAGAAGAACGAGAACAAAGAGGTAGCAGTGGATGAGTTTTTGCCTTCGACTACCGCCATTGAAGCCATCCAATACTCTATGTAAGTCTTCAATCCATCATTACTACAAAGTAATTGGTTTCTTGTGTTAAGAGTGATTTATTAATTGTAAACACTCATTTTTATGAAATGTAGGGACCTTTATGGGGAGTACATCATGCACACGTTGAGTAAGTAATGATTAATTAAGTACGAGGAAGGAAGGATGTTTTGAAGCTACAAAGTGCTTCCTTGTCTGAAGCAGATCGATCTATTTTTTTTTTTTTCTTAAACTCGTATTTTGGTTATCATCTCAAGCAAATTTCTCTTCTGCCTTTGATATTTGTTTCTTTATTCAAATGAAGTTTCGTGAATCCAAAACATTTGCAACAATCATAATATATGGATTCTGCAAACCGGATCTTCTGCGCCATTTTCGTGCATCATCTCATGTGCCACGCGTTAACTGATTGATACGTAATAGGGGAATTAAATCCAACCATTGCCCCTAGGGTTTAAGGATTATGGTATAGTTTCCTCTCTCCTATGTGTCGTCCATCCAACGGGTTGACACAGGAGATGATGTACCAAAATAACACAGAAAAGATATAATTTTTTCAACGTTTTAATTTGAAATTCAGATATAATTTCACCTTATCCAAGGGAGCAAGGGACATGGGGTACAACTATACCCAAAATGAATACCCCAAAACCTTAAAGATGTTTTTAATTATCATCTCAACGTCATATCACTTCTTTATCAACGGGACTGGTGAATTAAGAAATGTTCAATCAGTATCGGACAAATTTTCTCGTTCTATTTGACCAGACCTGGTCGAACATAATAGAAAAAAACCCCAAACTTTATTTTCATGAATCGCCCCTAACCACATCCATAGGTTTTATTCTACTCACTCTCTCTCGAAAAAAAAAACTCACATTCTTAAAATTATATATATATATATATATATAACTTCCACTAACATTTTACTTTATTTACAAAAATATCATATCTATCTAGCTAAAACAACTAACATATTTTATAGTAATAGACAAAATGGTGCTTACTATTGTGACACATTTTATAATATGACTAAAGACATACTTTACCTATCAATTACCATGTTTATTTTATGATTGATCTGTATCTCACAACTATCTCAAATATATATCTCCTACAAGAAAATATCCATTTATTATTTACGGGATCAACACCAAGAGTTACTGCATCAACACTCTGCTCACTGACCTCAGCTCACTACGTTCTCTTTTAAGTCGTATGCATATGTTTGCTATTCTTTTGTTGGCATAGATACATTTATTAATAGATTCAATTCTCATGTCCGGACTCGGGAACACCAAGAAACCACAATCGATCATCCGGCTCAACATCTTATTCTTCTTTAGAATCATTTATTACCAAAAAGAATATCAAATCAGTAATATTTTTCTTAATCTAAAAAATACTCCCTTCGTCCTACACTTATATTCACACTTTTCATTTCCATCCGTCTCACACTTATGTTCATCACCCAAAAAAGAAATTTCATATTAACCAACAACCTCAAAAGTTATCTTAATTTCAAAAATATCATTCTCATCTAACACACATAACATACTTTATAATTTATTTATTACCTAAAAATATCAGATACCCTTAAAAAGTCAATAAAGTTAGTCAAAAAATAATTTTTTTTAAACTCCGTATCTACAGTACCGATAAACATAAGTCCGGGACGTAGAGATATTTTTATGAAGGACGGAGTATGTTTTATCTAAGACCTAGCCAGAATAGATCCAAATGGTCAATGAATGAGTAGCTCTCAATTTAAAATGCTCGTGCACTGGAAAATCCGAAAATATATATTCACTCAACAAATCCGAAAATATATATTCACCGGTTGAGGGTTGACTTATAATTTATTTTCTTTTAGATACGAAAGTGAAATACTAAAAGAGTAAGGCTTGCGTGCACTCGGGCGCACGGAACACATTCCGTGCGCCTTTAGAAATTTTGTATTATGGGTAAGGGTACATTAATTTGGTCTAAAGGGTATACACTTTAATTACTAAAAGGTACACAATTTTGTTCTAAAGGGTATACACTTTTCATTAATATTTTTTTTTCTTTAGAAAATAAAGGGTACACATTTTTATACTAAAGGGTATACAATTTAACACAAAATTCTAAAGGCGCACGGAGTGTTGTTCGTGCGCCCAGATTTTTCTTTAGAAAATAAAGGGTACACATCTGTATACTAAAAGGTATACAATTTAGCACAAATTTCTAAAGGCGCACGGAAAGTGTTCCGTGCGCCCGGGTGCACATGAGCTTTTGCCATACTAAAATACAAAAAAAAAATTATCTTACTTCCCAAGAATCCATGCTGTCATTTTTTATGCTTAGTAATACAGGACATCCATTTTGTTCTCTCTTTTTTTGTCCCCTCAAATTTCAATTTACATTCATAGTAGATTGGCAAGTAAGATGAGTTGGGAGTATATACTCCATTTAGAAGATGAAACCAGTTTGAGAATAAAAAGATTTTCTCTCTCCGTCTCAAATGTAACTTAATGTTTACCATAGATACGGAATTGATTTTTAACTTACTTAAATACGTTATTTGTATTAAAAAGACAATAAAAAATTTAAAATTATAGTATAATAGAAGACTATTAGTTAGTTTTTTTTTTTTTTTTAGAAATGTAAAATTTAATTTGGGGCGAATCAAAATGAAAAGTATTAAGTTGAATTTAGAAAGAGGAGGGAGTATTACCTCACATCAAGCAAAGATGTTCGTTCATACAATAAAATCAAAAACACAAGAATAAGAGTTATCCTATCACCCAAAACATCAATACAAGGTAAAAGCTAAGTTAAAGTTCACCACAGAGTAAACCAGCTCAGCCATGTTTATTCTCCAACATTAAAAAGATGTAATAAAACCTACTCCACTCCCAATTCCTTCCTCAACTCCAAAATACGCTCATAAATCTTAATGGGATCAGTCAAGGATTTGGACACACTCTCTTTGTCCAAACACCTCTTCATCCACGCAATCAATCCAGGGCAGTGTTCTCCTATGCTGAAGTTGCCCAATTTCTCACACGTGTGGAACCATGTGGTGAAGGGCGTCAACATAACCCAACTCCTCACCACCAAAGTAAGCCCTGTCACCCAGCTCTGACTCTTGCAACTTCAGGAGCTCAATCAACTCCCTTTTACCCACTTCTTGCGCCTCTTCCCCTTTCGTACGCCACATCTTCTTACCAGCTTCATAGTACTGATTCAAAACAACAACATTAGATCAAACAACATCAATCTGGCACCTTAATTGGAAAAAAGATTGCACCTTTTTGTCAATGAAGTCACCCCAAAACCTAGTGTTGTGAATCGATCAAAGAAAGAAAAGAAAAATGAAGAACACAAACGTTTATAGTGGTTCGGCAAATCGCCTACGTCCACTCTTAAGGGAGAAGAATATCTTATTGATGAAGATTACAACGACTATGAAACTTAGATCTCATACAAACCCTAATCTTGGGAATGTATGGATGATTCTGTGAACCATACTGAATGACTAAAACTTAACCCATATATATACACTCCAATATATGATATATATGGATAATATCATATATGATATATATATGGACAATATATGATTTACATAATCTAAAATCATATATTCTTTACTTGCATAGCAAGCTATCCTCAATATCCAAGCCTTGAGCTTATATGTTGATCATCCATCCTTTATCTTCCACGTGTTATATTGCTGATTTAACGTATGCAAGCGTCTACCTCTCAACACCTAGCTTGAGCTCTCTGGTACGGATCTTGGGGCAACAATGGAGATCTGTCCTTCCACATCTCGTCGATGTACTGAACAATGATTAACGACTCGGAGATGGGCTTTCCGTTGTGGATCAGAACCGGGATTTTCTTGTGAACCGGGTTCATCTCGAGCAAGATTGGACTTTTGTTACTCAATTCTTCTTCTCTGTACTCGTACTCGACGCCTTCTCTGCCTGCTAATCTCACCCTCATTCCGAATGGGCTTAAGAGGGAATTCAGAAGAATCACGTTGTCCGCCATTGTTAGATGGAGGAAGAAAAGATGTGAGAGAATCTGTAAAGAAGCCAAGTATTGTGAGGAGTGAGTCGGATTTGGGTTTATTTAAAAGCGATTTTGTCCACACGTGGTAGGCGTGTTTCATTTATTATGATACTCACCCCTCCTCCTACCTCTAAAATATTCATTTTACTATTTTGAACGTCAACTTCAAAGATATCAATTTTTCCTATTTAATAAAAAACTATACAATATAACCCACAATTTTCCTCTAATACAACTACCCACTTTACATATAATAATAAAAGCAAAGGGAATACCTTAAGACCGGACCGAGAGAGTATTATTTTTGTCGAATGTTTTAAGGAAACGGATAAATATTACTTTTTGATATTTTTTGAAATGAAATTACATAGTCTGTCCTCTTCGGTACCATAATTATTTTTACATTTCCTATTTGGATGGAAATTAAGTAATACTTCATCCGTCCAATGCTTACATTTACTTAATGTAAAATTGGTAGGTGTATTAGAATTAGAAGTGAGTCTCATTGTGATATATTAATCCAGTGATTAGAAAACCGGACCGAAAACGAACAGGAAGAGACAACTGTTCGAGGTTCAACCGGTCGAACTGGTTCAATCAGACGATTTAACCGGAAAATTGAATTTTACATATTTTCAATTATATTTTATAAAATTACCAATTATAAAATTATATAATCATCTAAATTATTTTTTAAATTTTAAAATACAATTTAAAAATAAAATATAATTAAATAAAATATTTATAGTTCATAATTTATACTTCATACATAGTTTATAATATACTCACTCAATATTATACTCCAATTCATATTTATCCAAAATGTAAATATTATATTCTAAAATAAATAAAAATAAAAGTGAAATATCATAAAAGTTTAAAAGAATTAAAAAAAGTAAAAAATTAAAAATTAAAAAATTAAAAAAATAATATTGAAACCGGTTGAACCGGTTTGACAAGTTCAACCCGGTTCAACTACATAAATGGGGTTCTAGCCCTTCCGGACCAGTTCAGGAATTAGCTCTCGGTCCAACCGATTGAATCGACCGATCCAATCCGATTTTCAGATCATTGTATTAATCATTTTAGGTGAATTTCATATATAACAAAAAGAAAAATGTAAAGATTGAAATGTGACACCCAAAATAGAAAAATATAAAGATTGAAATGGGACGGGGGGAGTACTCTCTCCGTCACTCTAAAAAAATGAATTTATCATTTTTTGCATATATTAAGATATGTACTTCTTTCGTCCCCTATTACAAGGTTCTTTTACTTTTTGTATGTTCATTAGGAGTATTATTAGTTAATGTGTAGTGGGCAAGGACGAAAATACCACGATATATCCACCACGATATATCCATTTTTCTAGAGGTCCGATATCGATATGGGGGAAAAAGATATATCTTTTCTGATATCGAGGATATATCGAAAAATATCGGGAAATATCGATAATAATATCGATATCGAATTGCCAGAGTTCAAAATTTCCCAGATATCGAGATATATCGAGGAAATATCGATACAATATCGATAAAATATCGAGGACATATCGAAAATATCGAAAAATTATCTATAATTTAAAAAAATTAAAATAATTTTTTATTTTACTTTTACTAACCAAATACATTTTTTTGTTATTAATATGTTTAATTTTAAAAAAATAAAATAAAAATAAAGCAACACTTGCGTGAAATCATCTCATTGTAAGATTGTTTTACGTTTGATTAATTATTTTTTTAATCAGAAAACATATATTATATATATAGAATGTGGATAAGGTTCAAGAAATATCAAATCACCACAATACAGAATAATAATACACACAAGACAGATCAAAGTATAATCATCTCCATAAACTATGAAGTGTACAGGATGACCAATCCGAATACGCCTTGTCCCAACTCCAAAATCTACCTTTAATCTCTTCCTCAATCTTTTTAAAATTCCATTCCCATTTTTCAAAAATAACCTTATTTCGCCACTTCCAAATAACCCATATAATGCATATTCAAAGGCCACTCAATTTTTTTTTAGACCTTTTGCCTCCAATCAAATTTGCAAATTGTAGAAAATGATGGACAATATCCCCATGTGGGATCCAACTCACACCTACCCAACCCACCATCTTACTCCAAAGTTCGGATACTCTCGGGCATAAAAAGAGAAGGTGAGGAGCAGTTTTCACTACGTTTGATTAATTAATTATCATTTTTTATTAAAATTATTATCCTTCAATTGCCATATGGAGTAGATTCAATCATGTCTCAACAACATGGTGATGGGATTAGCCAACACTATCCAAGGTCAAATAGTTGGACAAGATAGAACGACGTATTGTTGGCACATTCAGAACTATGTTCAGAATTTCTCTAATTCGATGAGTTAGTAACAATATTGTTTAGATCCAGAAGACATGACATGTTTTACATTTGAGCCTCATAGATTATTATTTTGGTATTAGTTATTATGTATAAAACAATAAGTAATAATTATTGTATGACTCCAGACTATTTAAATATGTTATTATTTATTTATTTATCATGTGTTATTAGTTTTATTAAAATTTTAAAGTTTATTTATATATTAAAATTAGTTATAATATATTGAAAAGTTAATTAATTAATTTTCTTCTATTTTTTTTAGTTTTCGTAATTTTTAAAATTTTTACCGATATCGATGTCGATATTCGATATATCCATCGATATATCCGTAAATTTGAAGTACCGATATTTTTACCGATATCGAAATTTTCATCCTTGTAGTGGGTAGTTGTATTATTGGGAGTGTGAGCCCCACATTTAAATTGTATTAGTAGATGTGTGTGGATTTCATACGTGTAAAAAATGAAATAAGACTTTTTGGGTAAAACGTTCAAAATAAAAATAAAAATAAAAATAAAAATAAAAAACTTTATCCAATTATTTTACTGTTCGAACAAGTTTGGGATGAATATTAGTATAATATAGGACAAATAGACAAATTTGACAAACTACTATTTTTTTTTCAAGTACTAATGGAGTATTATTTAAAATTTTAATAACGTTGGTTGATTGAAAGGACCACATCACCTAAATATAGGTTGAATAGAAGAAAATTTATTGAATTTTTTTTTCTTCCCCAAACGATGATATTTAAATTTTAATTTATGTTGGGTGAAAGGCTAGGTCAAACTTAAAAAGTAAAACACAAGTATGGCATTTTAAACAATTGCTCATAAAATTAGCAGATTTGATTTTTAAAACCTATCTAGATTAGATCCAAATGGTCAATGAATGTGTACCTCTCATTTTTAAATACTCGTGCATTGGAAAATATATATACACCGTTGCAATTTTATATATTCTCTTTTAGATACGAAAGCATGATATTAAGACGTACTATAAAAAATTAAAAATGTATCTCCTTTCTCAAGAATCCATTTTGTCATTTTTTATCTTCTTAATACAAAGATATCCATTTTGTTCCTTCTTTTCACTCTTTTTTTCCCCCTCAAATCTCAATTTAGGTTCATAATAGATTGGCAAGTAAGCTGACTAAGCAGATGAAACCAAAATAAGAATAAAAAGATCAATTAAATTGTCTCACTCACATCAAGCAAAGTTGTTCATATGATAAAAACAAACACGCACAAAGAAGAGTTGATCATTACAAGGTAAAACTACTGTAGTTCACCACAGAGTAAACCACCTCATGTTTATTCTCCAACATTAAACAGGTGTAATAAAACCTCATCTACTCCACTCCCCACTTCTTCTTCATCTCCAAAATAAACTCATAAAACTTGATGGGCTCAGTCAAGGATTTGGACACACTCTCTCTCTCCCAACACCTCTTCATCCACCCACTCAATCCAGGGCAGTGTTCTCCAATGCTGAAGTTGCCCAATTTCTCACACGCGTGGAACCATGTCGTGAAGGGCAGCAATGCCACGTCAACATAACCCAATTCCTCACCGCCAAAGTAAGCCCTGTCACCCAGCTGTGACTCTAGCAACTTCAGAATCTCAATGAATTCTGTTTTAGCCACTTCCTGCTCTTCCCCTTTCGTAACCCATATCTTCTTACCAGCTTCATAGAACTGATCGAAAACACAAGGTTAAATAGCGTTAGTGTAATAAATCTGAAATTGGGACACTTAATTGCAAAAAGATTGCACCTTTTTGTCAATGAAGTCAGCCCAAAACCTAGCTTGAGCTCTCTGGTAGGGATCTTGGGGCAACAATGGAGATTTGTCCTTCCACACCTCGTCGATGTACTGAAGGATGATCAACGACTCGCAGATGGGTTTTCCGTTGTGGATCAGAACCGGGATTTTCTTGTGAACCGGGTTCATCTGGAGCAAGAGTGGACTTTTGTTACTCAAATCCTCTTCTTTGTACTCGTATGCCACACCCTTCTCAGCTAATGCCAATCTGACCCTCATTCCGAATGCGCTGATGGAGGAATCGAGAAGAATCACCTTGTCCGCCATTTTTAATTGAAGGAAGAAAAGATGTGATAATCTGTAAAGAAGCAGAGTATTGTGAGGAGTTAGTCGGATTTGGGTTTATTTAAACAAGGGGGAAGAACATGGTAGAAGCGTGAATATACGAGAAAACGCGATTTTGTCCACATGTCGGTGCGGAGTCGTGTTTGATTTACTTATCTTAATAGATTCGATTAATTCGAAGAAATGAGGTTTATTTTATTCGTGGTATATGCGTACCATAGGAAAGTGAAACGGATAAATGTCACTTTTTGAAATGAAAGTTACATATATTTTGATTTCTAAAACTTAGTGTGAATACTCACTCTCGTATAAAATATGTGGACGAATAGCTGAATCATAGGTTAATTAAAACAATAGGCCAAAGCCAAGTTACAAATAATTACAACTCCTAAACGGAGCAATCAAAAAAGGAAGACCCCTATTTAGATGACAAAACGGAACAACCCAAAAAGGAGAACCCCTATCTAGATAACAAATGTTCAAACCTAATTACATGCATGAGTATGGAGTTAACCAAACTAGTAATAGTAGGACGAACACCCTGAAAGAGAGCTTCATTTCGAACCTTCCAAATAAGAAAGACACTCCCATATAAAGCAAGCATCCATCTCTTCTTATTACGAACCTGCACCCGGTGATCTTTCCGAAGCCACTTGAACCCGGCCTTCAAAGTGGTCACCTGTCTCCTCCACTCAACCTCAAATCTAACCCGATTCCATACATGTTTTGTGAACGGACACCCAAAGAATAGATGATCTCTCGATTCAGGGGTTCCAACACAAAACACGCACTCAACCGGGCCTATATGTGGACGAATAGTCTCGTATAAACACAGTGGGTTTAAAAAAAGTAAATTTTAATTAATAAAAAGTGTAATAATTGATAATTAGTAGCGAATAGTCTCATATAAACACATTTAAGAAAAGTAAATTTTTATTCATAAAAAGTGTAATAATTGATAATTTATAATATAAAAGAAAGACAAAAACTTGTGTGCTTTGGGCACGTCTCATATAAACACATATATACACATTAGGTGAGATTAAGAAAAATAATTTTTTATTCATAAAAGGTGTAATAATTGATAATTTGTAGTATAAAAAAGGCAAAAATTTGTGTGTCTCACCAGCACAAGATATCAACTCTTTAAGAAAACTAATAAGAACTTTAATAAAAAATTAATAATACCATTATTTATAAATGCAATAATTTACTAAAAATTAATAATATTAATTTACGGTGTTAAATCATTGTTGTTCATACTCTATCTGTCTCGTGATAATTTGTACCGACACTTAAGTTTTAAAAATAATCAAGTTATTATGGCATTAATATAAATGAAATTTATTCTTCCACCCTCCACAATTTCTAAGCAAGCCTTAATATCTAGTCTAGACTAAAGTAATTAGCTACAGAATTTTCTAGATAGCAAGACCATTTGAGGAGTTAAACGTGAAACGACGCCGTACTTAATGTAAACTCATACGCTACATCATCCGTTACGTAATATTAGGTGGGCCCCCCTGGGGTACACCAATATCAAAGTTAGAGTCATTATTACATCACTCATTACGATATATTGGCGTTACATATTAGGGTAATCACGGTGCGATTTAGACGATTTTTTGATAAAATTTAAATTGCATTGTTATGGGCGGTTCAGTTTATGTTTAGTTTAAAATCGCGATTTTTCAATTATATTTTATCGATCGATTTTTTGCGGTTTGACGGTCGATTTTGGCGGTTTTAATAATAAGATTGAATACAACTATATAAATAATATGAAAATTAAATATAGATAAATAGAGTATACATGTTTCAATAAATATACTTTAGTAACCCCATGATAATAATTACAATGGTATAATTCTAAGCTAGACTAAAATATCAATTTCTTGATAGTAAGAACTCATTTTTTATTTTAAATTTATTGTATCTAATTCTAATCATGAATTTAAATGTCTCTATAGAGTTTAAATAATAAATTATCATGAATATTTTTTTTAAAGTTATCATCATTTGTTAGAAAATTTAATGATTATAAATTTTGACAATAGCAAATGTTTATAAGTGTATAACAAGTTGAGATTTTAACATTTAAATTAGTTTAAATCTCATACATATAGTATACATGTACATAATATATATAGGCGGTGCGGTGCGGTGCAATTTTAGAGAAAAATTGAAATTGCACCGTTATAGCGGTGCGGTTTTCTCAAATAAAAATAAACCGCGATTTATGTAATTATATCGTTAGTGGTGGTGCAATTCGGTGCGGTTCGAGCAGTTATGAAAAATTTATGTCACCCCTATGACATATATATATATATAGTAAATCCAACTGCATATTAATTATTGATTTTATAAATAAAAAACTACATTTCTTTATACTACACCTTGTTAATTGAGTGATGTTATATATAACCACGTTTCTCGTATAGATATTTAAAAAAAAAATTTGAAACACAGTGTAGAATGTTCTAGCCATCACCAGCACCAACTTACACTTTTATAAATTTCTACAAATATGGGCTGATTTCGCAATCTTGTGTCCACTTGCCAACTAGGGAAATGGATCTCTCCACTAAGGGAGGTCCATTTCCTCTCACTGTTCACGTGTTGATTTTTACTGTTCACGTGAATAGTGAGAGGTACCGTTTCTCTTGTATGGGAGGATCTGCATTCGCGAGGATCTGCATCTGCCAACTAATGTGTTAAAACTAATTTAACAAGAGAAAGAAATAGAATTGTGATTTTATCAGTATTATTTAGTAAAAACTTACGTTTCTTCTGTAAAAAAATGCACAAGAGATAATATTTTGTTCTAAATTATATATATTTTAATTAATAAAGTTATTATTTTTACTTACGTTTCTTCTGTAAAAAAATGCACAAGAGATAATATTTTGTTCTAAATTATATATATTTTAATTAATAAAGTTATTATTTTTTATTAGAAAAATCGGTTGAAGTACAAAGAATATTAATGCTTGATTCAAACAAAAAAATTTTAAAAATCAAAGTATAAGTTTTTATATTAAAAAGTATAACATTTCACTACAAAAAAATTATTTTTTACCTACGAAATATTCAATTGGTAAAAGCCTTAATTCCATTGTTAAATTGGCTTACCAACGGGTTAGCAATGGAATCCATTGGTAAAGTTCCGTTGGAAAAGTGGTGGTTGCTAAATTTTTAGCGACGAAAAATTAATTCCGTTGGTAATCCGTTGCTAATAATTCCGTTGGTAATTTATATAATTATTCCCTTAGTAATCCGTTGGTAATTAGTAACGGATTGAATTCCGTTGCTAAAATAGAGAATAAATCCGTTGGCATTCCATTGCTAAAACAAAAATATCATTTTTGTTGCTAATCCATTGGTAATTAACAACGGATTGAATTCCGTTGGTAAATTTGGTTGCTAAAAAATATTTTTTTGGGTAGTGTTTAGTACTAAATAGAACAAAAATTAAATTTAAACTAGGGGTGTGCACGGATATTGGATTTAACCGAAGCCGTATCGAAACCGCACCGAATTAATTTCGAACCGAAAAAAACTATTGACTTTTTGACTTTTTTCGAACCGATCCGAACCGATTTTTCGTTTGGTACGAATTTGGATATTTTTTATTTTTCCGTACCGAATATTAGATATAACTGAAACGAACTGAACCGCACCGAAAAAATGAATTTAAACTATGCATTAAAATTATATATAATATATTTATCTTAGTTTATACTTTATATGTCATGAATTAATTAATTTTACTCTACTAATTATAATGTAATCACAATTAATAAATTAAAATTAGTTAGAATATAATACCAAATAATAATTTAAAAATATATCTAATGTTCTAAATATTTATTTATTACTGTATATTAGAAAATATATGGAGTATTTCATAAAGTAAAATAAATTTCTAAAAAAATAGGAAATAAATAAAATAATATGTTCAAAGTTCAAAGTATTATTTCAGAGATCATAATCAATAAAATAAATGGTATCTCTAAAGTCTAAATTCAGTCGTAAACTTAATAAATAATTATTATATTTTATATTTATTTAATGAAAATAAAATACAAAAATTAAATGATAATCCATATTTGTGTCTAAAATATTAGATAGACTTTAATTGAAATACACCTTAAATTTAAGTTAAAGGTTTAAAAAAAATCTAAAATTATTAATTTTCTTTATTTTAGTACTATTATTTTTTAGGGCAACATATGAGGCCGTCTTATGTAAGATTATTTTACATTTTTTAAATAATTATCAATTTTTATTAAATATATTATCACTTTTCATTAAAAGTTTATCATTCTTTATTTATAATATGAATTGTTTATGAGAAATTTAATATTTTTCTTATTTAATTGATATTTTTTAAGTATTATATGTGCAAAAGTCCGTTTCTCATGAGAAATTCGATCTGATCCGCTCCGCACCATCAAAATCTATTTTTCTGAAAATCCGTTCCGAACCGAACCGAATTTCAGTACGGATTCAATATAAATTTTTTCTTTATGGATTCAATATCGAATTATTTTTTTAAAAAAATCCGATCCAAATTTCGGTACGAATTTTTTAAAAATCCGTACCGAATTCCGATCCGCACACCCTTAATTTGAACACATTAACCTAGCTTTGTGCCTCAAAATGCATGCAAGGCTTTGCCTTTAATAAAATGTCATTCTCTTCTTGTAAAGAGAGTATAACATGTATAATACTAATATTTTCAATCATGCTAGTGATCGGCTATCAAATTAAGACCTAAATTATTATTTTTATCGGTACTTGAAATATGCAAAATTATCAATTTAAGCTTAAAATTATAAAATTATCTAAAATAATTTTATGATAATAATATAAATTTGATATATATTAAAATGTAATTTAAATGTTAATGAACTGTTTTTTTAAAAAAAATAAATACATTAAATTTTAATGTAGTTGTAATTATATTTTTTAATTACTTCTTCATGATTTTTAGACCCTAAATTAATAGAGTTTGCATATTTATATTTCTAATTGATTAAAAAAATAATTTATGTTTTGAGTTGAAACCCTGCTTAATTATATCCTTAAAATTTATAAACCACAAATATACAAGTTGAATTCGATTCCTGAAATACTTTGCCAAAAATTTATTTTTACAAAAATGCAAGGGGATGTTTTATTTAATGTATTAGCAGGAATCGGAATTGAAGATTTTTTTCTTTTTCCTATTTACCCGAAAGCATGTATATTCACGCACATGAATCCGACCAAACATAAAGAATCTCCTATTCCACGATCATGTTTTACTCATAACTTATTTTTTATTAAAATAATATATTATAATTAATAACCATTAAATACTTGGAATGTAGTGATGTTTTAGGTATTAATTAAAATACATGGCAAATATCTAAAAGTTGAAATAGGAAATTAAACACGAGTGTAAAATAGGTGATCCCAATTAACATAACCTTAAAGAATCTCCTGTTCTACAATCGCGTGTTCACTCCGTGTTTCATAACTTGTTTACATTAATTAGTGAAACCTCCTAACATAAAACTAAAGGATACTCTCTAATATAACATGTATATATAAGACGGATTGTGGAACGGGTCATATATTATTAAAGTATAGTTATTATATAAATAAATATGTTTATTGATGGTTAAAGTATGTTTATAACGAATCATACTATAATAATACTTTAAAAACATACTTTAATTCATTATTTATTATACTTTAAAAAATATTTATATTATGAATTAATATACTTTACTTACTCCTATAATAATGAATCAACCCGTCTTACATGATTATCGTCTCATAAAAATTTTGTCTAAAACTAATACTTTTAAATTAAAATTTTAAGTTTCTTAATCAATAAGATATTATTACATTAATATTACGGAACATTTTAATATAAAATGATACTTCTATTAATTAGTATAAATATCTTTTAAATGAAATAGTATAATACTTTTAAATACTCTATTGGAAAGAGCCAGAGAAAACAAGGATATATATTATATTGTGAGCCCAGAAAACATGTATCAGCCTAAACAACACAATATATATAAGAACTTAAACGATGATCTCCTAAGCCTAAAATTGACATTTAACAATATACAAGCTTTGATACGTTATACAGTAGTTGATTGTTTTAAAATCTAATTTAAAGTTACAGATTTTGAATATTTTAAGTTTATTTCATTCATTCAAAGTAATATAATCCTAAAATATTTAAAATAATATCTTACAAAAGAAAATAATTGGATTATGATCAATGTGGCCCACCGCCCACTAGGCCCACTAGGCCTGCCTTCTTCTATTAATCTATATTGAGTTTTCGTATGGGCCGGCCTTTTTTGTCTTTGATAACCCTTATCACGAAAATAATCGTACTTATCAAAATTCAAAACCTCTATAAATTAGGTTAGGTTTGAAAATAACATTGTCTTGCATCGTAAAACTTTTTGTGATACAGGTAAAAAACAATAACATTTCAAATAAAAAGCAATAAATTTATACTAAATTATTTCATGAACAATTTTTAATATAAATAAAAATAATATAATAAATAAAAAGTGAGTAATATTGGTAATAAACTTATACTCTCTCTGTCCTACTGCAACGTGAACATTTTTTTTATACATAAATTAAGTTATATTAGTATTGTGTGTGAATTAATATAATTTAATTTGCGTGAGTCTTATGTATTAAAAAGAGAAATACATACTTTATATTATAATAATCGATTAAAATAGCAAAACGAGTATGTTGCAGCGCAACGTAGGAAATACATGAAATGTATTTCACTTGAAAAATCTTATACAAATATTGCCTTATCAAAAAATATTATCTGCCACCAAATATCGCGTGAATTTATATAAATATTCTAATAATGAGTTACGTATAAAAATAATATATCACACACTAAAGGTTAAGTCGAAGGGTCCAGAAGGCAGCATGATCAACAGTCAAATATGGCACAAAGAAAAAGAAATAATTCGAGGTTAATTAAGACCCTAGTTTTCTGAATATGATATGGAAAATATTAATTTTGATTCCCTATTGGCAAGATCTAATTTTAGTTCTTATGTTTGATAATTTCTCAAAAGTGATTATTAATTTTAGTCATTTTTGTCTATTTTTGAGAAATGATTAAACCTGAGGACTGAAGTTGAATTTGACATATTCCTAGAGAACTCAAATTGATGTTATTCCAATATGATATACTCCCTCCGTCCCGGTGTAGGAGAGTCATTTATTTTTTTGCACGTAGATTAAGGAGTATTATTATTTAATGTATAGTGGGTAGTTAGTTGTATTAGTGGGAGTGTGGATCCCATATTTTAATTGTATTAGGGGGGAGTGTGTGGATCCCATGTGTATAAAAAAGGCAAGGGGACTCTTTGAGTGAGACGACCAAAATGAAAAAATGACCCTCTTAAGTTGGGACGGAGGGAGTACATTCATGTCACTTAATTAGTTTATTCATAGCGTAAATTGAGTTCAAAGTGTAAACCTTATGGTCCCTAGCTATTTCAATCTTATACTAGGAGTATATCTTATGTATTGTTAAAATATTTAAATTAAAGGGGACCATAGTGATTACAAGAATTTATTATGTAAACCAAATTTACAAGAAACTAACTCTAACTTTTTACTCTGTCCATGTCATATTAACTTTCATATTTTTCTCATTTATTTTTTCTATAATAATTTTCACACTTAAAGAAAGAAAACAAAATTGTATTCAATAACCTAAAAAAATTACTTTAATTTTAAATTTGTCACTCTTTTTTTCATACTTATAATATTATTTTATAATTTATTTATTACCTAAAAATACTAAAATATCCTTAAAATTTAATAAAATTAGTAAAAAAATAATTTCTCTTATGGAATAATAAATGTAAAAGTTATTATCCAGCGGGGAGTATTTTGTATTTTTAATTTGGACTTTTCCTTATTTTCTTTTGAGATTTTGGACTCTTCAGTTGGATGGTCACTTATTTTGACTTGAATAAACACTTGTGGGAGGGATATGAAGTGAATGAGGGAGTATTAAATAAACGACGATAGTAATACAATAATTTATAGTATAAAAAGATAATAATAATATTTTTAATGTCAGATAATACTATCTTTTATAAAAAATTATAATTATTTATTTAAGAAAATATGAAAAAAGCTGCACATTATTTTCAATAGTACTAGTATTATGTTTCAAGCTTTTATGCATTTTTATAGTCATAGCAAATCTTCATCACACTGTTAAGGCTGATGCATTTAATTAACTCCACAATTTCATATGATGATTGTAATTTTTTTTTGAAGCATGGTGTGCATTAATTTAATTACGTGTTTAAGTTTGAATCTGTGTTGACGTAAATTTACTTAGTTACAATTTCATTTATATATACTCTTCTTCTTCCCACAAATATTATTATATTTTATTAATTAGAGCATTCCACAATTATTATTATATTTTCATTGGTAGATGAGTTTAACAAATATCTTTGCATGAGATACGTATAAAATTACAAACTATACATTAAAATATTATATCATTCAACATACTATTTATAATTAAAATATTATATTTTTTAATTTTTGTGCAAATAAAAAATGTAACAACATCCATATAACGGAAGAATAAAACTTTCTAAAATTTTCTCATTGGCTCCCAAAAATAATGGCAAATAATAAGTTGACACCAGTCCAGGATAATTCACTATGAAGTTTGAACATTCAAATTAGGTGAAAGAGACATTTTGAACTCTTGTAGAAAAAATTTGATATTTAGTAATATCTATCAAATATTCCCCATCATATTAAATGTAGGATATAAAATAAAAAATCAAAATAATGATCTCAATTTCATCCAACTCATCATTAGATTTTAAATTCATGTTATTCAATGTTTCATTGTACCTAGTCTTTGTTGATTACTATATAGACAAAGTCCTTGTGAGACGCTATCTTCATGAGACGGTTTGTGAGACGTGTTAAAGTATATCGATTATTTAAATAAAGTATGTTAAATAGTTGTTAATGTATGTTTTTTAAAGTATGTTGGATTATGTATTAAAGTATGATGTTAGTGTGTTATAATTTGATTTATTATCGACATACTTTAATGGCAAATAAGCACACTTCAACCACAAATAAGCATATTTTAGTGACGGGTTGACCCGTCTCACATTCGTCTCACCAATAACCCGTCTCACAAGAGACTAACTCTACTATATATTATGAGTCAAAGGTTTGGATTGGAGTTTTTCTTTATTTATTAGAAATGAACATGTGAGTCGGTCTATTCTTTATTATAATTTATTTATTATAAAGATAAAATATATTTATATGTGGTTAAAGTATATTTATAATAAATTACATTATAATATCTTAAAACTATAATTTAATATATTATTTATTATATTTTTAATAAAATATACTTTAAATATCAATAAGTGTATTTTAAATACATAACAAGCATACTCTAATACGTATTACAAATCTTCTCATATAATCACCGTATCATAATAGACTTTATCAATACCTCTGAGTTGGAACTCAAATTCCATTCGTAAATTAATTTATATATCAACGGATTAACGAGAAACATTTAATTGATAACACAGTAGTTGATGTTTTTTAACATAAAACTTGAATCCATTATTAATTATTTTGGTTGACAATTTATTACTAATTATTTTGTTGATAAATAACATCGAATATCATTATCATTACATAGTGGTAAATAACACCATATATATCATTAATACTATTCATTTACAAGTGCTTGCCAAAAATAAAATCTTTGAATTGTGTATGTGTGGATATCACATTGCTCTATAAAATAATAATTTGTGTATGTGGCATCGCCACATTCGTTCTTAAAATTTTGTGTATGAGGGGCTCTCACGTCAATCCTGCAATTAATGTTTTATTTTAAGTAATCTTATTTTAAATATAATTATATTTGATTTCGCTTATTAGTAATATTAATAATGCAATTGATCGTTGTCATTTTTACCTATATTTTAGTGTCATTATTTGTGAATTTTCGGATGTTTTTATCCATATTTGAGTAACTTTTGGTGGAGTGTTATGTTAAATAGGAGAAGTGTGATATGGATTGATAAGAGTGTGAAAATATTAAATGTATGTAAAACAGGTAAAAAATAGAGCAAAATAAAGTCGGGAGCTAAAACGAAGAAAGAGAACAGGGCACACCTGGACACGTCCCGTGTTCCTGCACACGAGTCGTGCTCGAGCGCACGGGCCGTGTACAGAACACGGGCCTATCCGAGGTGACCATGCGCGAGCATCAGAACACGCTACATGCCCGAAGAGGTCGTGTGCAGCGTGAACTTGATTTCAATTTTGGTTAAATTGATTTAGAGCAAGTGTACTCTGTCATGTGTAGTACATAAGCAACCAAGTGCAAAATTTATAAGATATCGAACCCAAGGGCGAAAGTGGGTAGTCGTATTTGAAAGATGTTTCACTCTAGTAGGACTAATCAAAGAAGGAGGGTTGAATTATACTATAAACTAACAACTAGGAAATCAATATAAGATCACTAATAAAATAAATTTATGGGACTCATACACGCCACTAATACAACTACCAACTACACCTTAAATAATAATACTCCTTAATCCACGTGCAAAAAATAAATATCCACCTTTGAGGCGGACGAAGAGAATAAAGTGGTTTGCAATGTTAGAACATATACAAATGAGATGGATGATGGGTGAAGGTGAGCAATCTAAGAAGTATGTAAGGCAAGCAACATTCATGGATAAGGTATATATAGACTCACACACACACATGCATTGATGGTTTTCATGTTATGATATTAAGAACAATCACGTTTGTACCCCTAACCCCTATAGCCAATGTGATTAGTTTCTCAACTCTTTTACAAGTTTAAATCTCCTAGGATTGTTCTTACTCTCAATTCCCATGAAGGTACTATGATCATAAATTGGGTTCCCCTCACTAGTTCATCACCAATGTTCTATCATGAGGTTCTTAGCACTTGAAAGGTATGACTTACCTCTGCTCACACTAACCAAGTCATCTCATGCAATCAATGATTCAATCAAACCACTAAGCATAATATTGGAATGGTCATCCTAACAATATGTATAGAGAATTTAACCACACAAATCATACATAAAATGAGAATAAGCATTCATGATAGAAAATATTCATAACAATTATTTCATCAAACATATGGTGTGCAAAATCTACATAATTCCTAACCAATCATATTGCTAGCCTCACATGAGGACTAGCCACTACATATCATTACAAATTCAACATAATCCAAGGCTTGCTCCAATTGAGCCAAATGATGAAGAAAATAATAAAATAAAGGTAAGTTGGCTCCCCTTTGATGGTGAACTTCCTCCTCCTTGATCATGCTATAATCTTCAACCAATGATGAATTCCTCTTCTTAGATTGGTGAATGGATGGATTAATGGATGGATTTGAGAAGATCAAGTGGATTGGATGGATGAAGTGAAGGGTGGAAGAGATGTAGATGAATGTGTGTGATTTAGGTGTCTAGTGTGTGTGGAAACTGATTCAAAACGATTCCTCCCGAATTTTATGATCAAAACATGTATTTATACTCCCTAGAAGCTTCTAGAAACTTCTTGAATTTTTTAGATTTTTAGTGCAGCTTAACTCGAGTTGCAAGTCGAGTTGGGTCTTGCAACTCGAGTTGGCTCTCGGATCGATTTTCTCTGCCCCACTCGGCTTGCAACTCGACCTGGACCATACCTAACTCGACTCGAGTTGATAAATTGAGCTCTCGCCTGTCAAGTCATATTGGATGAATAAGAAATTGGAATTTTTGCGGAACTCAGCTCGACTCGAGTTGGCAACTCAAGTTGCACCGTGCAACTCGAGTTGGGTTATTTTTAGCAGCGCAGTCTCACCGTTTCGTGCATAACTTCTGTATCTAATCTCCAATTCAAATGATTCTTGCGCTCACGTGATCTTATCTTCCCTGGTTTCCAACCATATATCACACCTCTATTTTTGTGCTCCACATGAATACAAAAAAATTATACAAGTTAGACGTGTATTTTTTAGTATTTTGCTTTGGCTCGTTCTTGCTTATTTCAACTCCGAATTGAGCTCTATTTTTTTCCACATCTTCCTTATCTGTCTAGAATCGCAAATTACACCAAAATACTAATTCTCTAAATATTTACAAATGCTACGCATTTTAAAGCACTTAATCATGTAAATCACACATTTATCATTTCAAAGCATAAATCTCCATATCTTCATATAACACCACCAAATGATATACAAAATGAATAAAACATACAAAAATACATAATAAAAAATATTAAAATTTAGGTAAAAATGACATCGATCACAGCGCACGAGCCGTGTCCGATAACACGTAGTACACGTTGAGTTAGGTGTGCAGCGCACGAGCCGTGTGCTGCTACACGAGCCGTATAGGTGCCAAATCCAGAATAAATTGTGCACATGTTCTAAAAGATTTCAAGGGGTATAAGTACCTAATTTGTGCGAAAATTAGGGGAGAGTCTCATTTAAGCAGTTATCAAGATCAAACACACACTACCACACCACATTTACACACACTCTCTTCTACATCCAAAATCCCCCAAAGTCATCCATTTCTACCACTTTGATTCCATAATTCTCTCCTTACATCTTTCATCCACACCATCCTTAGAGAGATTTGAGGCTTATAAGAGTGGAAAGCTTATGAAAGAAGGAGATCAACTCTTAATCGCAAGGGAAGAACTTCTACTTTCATTTGGTATTTCCTTTGATTTGAAGTTAGCAATGGCATTTTATGAATTTTGTAAGTTTTGTAGATGATTATTGGTGGCTATACCTCTTGTTAGGCTAGCCACATGATGAGTTGAGGTTAAACTAGATTTGTGAGATTTTTAGTAGTAAATTGAATTGATGATGGATTTCTTCTTATAAATTGTGATTCATGTTTCATTTTATTAATTGTGTTATTAATTTCTATACACGTGATGTTAGGATGACCATTCCGATATTATATGTTAGGGGTGAATTGAATCAATTAGTGAAATGAACATGTATGTTAGTATGAGGAGAGGTAAGCCATACTCTTTGAATGCTTAGAACACTTATAAGAAGACATTTGAGTAATTAAATGAGAATAATCAAGCTTAGAGTTATAATACCTTCATGGGAATTAATAATAAGACCAATCTAAGAGAATTTAATCTTGTAAAAGGGATGAGAACTTAGTCACCTTGGCCGTAGGGATTAAGGGTACAATTGCGATTGCTTCTAATCCATTGTTGATGACGTTTGCTACTAGAGTCTTGCATATCTAGATTACTTCCGTGACTTTGATTGTGGTTAGCCTTGCATTCTTTCTAAGATCTATTTCAATCATTCCATTTCATCCTTGTTCTTTGATAATCACAGTCATTACTTATTTTTCTAGTTAATTGCTTAGAATAATTGTTAGTCTAAAATCAAAACTCAAATTCTATAATTTTTACAAAGCATGATTAAAGGCAAATCCAAATACACCTTGATTTTACTTTTTCCTTGTGATGATATTCTATTAATTTTGTTACTTGGTCATTAAGTTTACAACAACGATAGAGTTCTCTTACTTTTAATCAAAAATGGGACTAAGAACAGCAATTAATATTTTATTTTAAGTAATGTAATATTTAAAATAACTAATATTTTATAATCATACAATTTATATTTTATTTTAAATGATTTTTTCATAAAGATTTAATTTAATTTAATAAGAGTGTTTAAGTTATTTTAATGAAATTTTATTATTTTAATACTAATAATTTTTTTATATATTTAAAAAAATATTTTAATTTTTTATTATGTATGTGGCATCATCACATTCGTTCTTAAAAAATTTCGTAGTGTTACCACATTTATTCCTACAAAAAAATTTGTATACATGATTCTTTCATATTAATCTTGCTACTAATATTTTATTTAAAGTAATTCGACATTTTAGCAAATGTTTTATTATTTAGTCTTTCCTATTAATAACTTATAATTAATATTTAAATAATAAATAATAATAATAAGTTTTAATATATTTTTATATTTAAATATTTTTATTGGATTATATAATAAAAAAAGCAATTAAATTAATTTATAAAAGTAAAAGATTAAAAAAAAGTGTGATGCTCGATTAATAAATAATTTACTACTAATGACTAATTATAGTGTGCACCGGGGTGCACCCTAAGATATGGTGCACCATATATACAAATATAACAAAAAACATAAATTATGAGCAATAATGTATACAATTTAATTATTAGTTTTTTTAATGAAAAATTGAGTTTAAAAAATATACAATTATTAAAAAAATATGTATATATAAACTATTGAATAAAAAATTATAAACATATGGATGTTAGTTTTTTGGGAAAATAGGTTTTTTCGCCCGCTAACTTTCTTTCATTTTGAAATTAGTCAATTAACTTTTTTAATTTTGAAATTAGTCCGTTAATTTTATAACAATTTTGAAATTAGTCCATTAACTTCATAAAATTCAACATTTTGGTCTTTGACCTGCTATGGCAGGTCATTTGAATATTTTCACACCAATTAATCTATATCATATTTTTATTTAACCAATTTTATCTCACTTTTCATTTTTCACTTCCGTATACCAAAAAATAATATTAATCTCATTACTAAAGTGGAGCAAATTTGACTAAATATTGATACTTCCTCCGTCTGCTCGAAAGAGGGTTTTTTTTTTCCATTTTGGTCGTCCGTTCCAAAGATGGTAACTTCTTTTTTTACACACATGAGATCCACACACCCACTAATACAATTAAAATATGGGATCTGCAATCCACTAATACAACTACCCACTACATATTAAATAACAATACTTTACAATCAACGTGCACAAAAGCAAAATGCCCTCTTTCGGGCGGATGGAGAGAGTATAATATAAATTCTTAGTGGAGGCTATTTTTTTAAATAGTATATATATATATATATATATATATATATATATATATATATATTACATATTTTTTTTAGAATAACCTGCTAATGACCTGTTGAAACGGACGATTTTATTGAACTTGGTAAACATGATGGACGATTTTCAAAATTCTACAAATATAATGGACGATTTTCAAAAAGTGAAAAACATATGGACTAAATTCAAAATTGGGCAAAGTTAGCGGACAAAAAAATCTATTTTCCCTAGTTTTTTTAATAAAAAATTTAGTGCGAAAAAACTATACAATTATTACAAAACACGTATACAAAATAGAATAATATGTATATAAAATAAAATAAAAAGTAATACACATATGGGTGCACCCAATATACACTCACTACTAATAATAAGTTTAATATTTTTATGATATATAATTGTGATAGTAAAAATATTCATGCACTCACCTCATTTTTTTATAGTTTTATATATTCAAGCTCCTAATTGGAGTACAGAAAATATTTCAGACCCCAAATTGATAATTTGTCTATTTTTCATATTTTGAATTAAAAATATTTAATAAGTACATCACTTCTTTTTATATTAATAAAAAGTTTATCTTCCTAATAAGAGAATAAATGATATATATAATCAAAAGAAAAATATATTATGATAAATAGTACACATAATAGAATCCGTTTACAACACTAGACACAAAACTAGTTATACAATTATTAAAGTACATTAGATAGGCATAATTAATTTTCACATACACAACATCAAATCAAAAAAATTAAACTAGTGATCAATTCCAACTTTCTTCCGCCAAGCGTTGCAAAAGTCAATAACCTTCTTAGGATCAGCCAGGGATTTTCGAACATTCTCTCTCATCATACACGTGTCCACCCACGTCATCAATTTAGGGCAGTGATCTCTGATGCTAAAGCTACCGTAAAACTCGAAGGCTTCAAACCAGCAGGAGAAAGTGATCAATGCCACGTCAACAAAACCGAACACGTCACCACCGAAGAATTTTTTGTCGCCTAGCTGTCCTTCCAACAGCTTCAAGGCATCAATAAACTGTTTCTTCACTGCTTCAAGCTCTTCTCCTTTTTCAGCACATATTTTTAATGCAGGATCACTCACCTACTTGGACATTGATCAAAAATTAATTAAAAAATTTTACATGTAAAGAATTAAAAATAAAAACATGGTCTTACAATCTTTTACTTTATTCACAATGATTATTAATCCCAACAAAACTAAAAAAAATCAATTTAGTTTCATAGTGATTAAAATTCCATTATTTAATTCAAATTTCGCTAGATATTGCACTTTTTGTCAGAATCATACACGGGGGGCGTATGTAAAAAAATTGCAATTTCAGACAAAATAGTATCTAAATTTTAAAAACTAAAAGAAAATTTGTATTTTATTCCATTATTTAATTCAAAATAAGCTAGAAATTGCACTTTTTGTCGGAATCATACAAGTGGGGCGTACGAAAAAAATTGCAATTTCAGACAAAATTTGATCTAAATTTTAAGAACTAAAAAGAAAACTTGTAGTTTATTCCATTATTTAATTCAAATTTCGCTAAAAATTGCACTTTTTGTCGAAATCATACACGTGGGCGTAGGTAAAAAAATTGCAACTTCAGACCAAATTTGATCTAAAATTTAAAAACTAAAAGAAAACTTGTAGTTTTGTTGAAGTGGAATAAAGTAATAAGCCTAGGATCATTTTGGTATTTAATTCAAAGAAAGGAAAAAATAAGCAAAAGAAAAAGTGGAACCTTTTTGTCAACAAAGTCAGCCCAAAACCTAGCCTGAGCTCTGTTGTAAGGGTCTTGAGGCAACAATGGAGATGTATCGTTCCACACCTCGTCGATGTACTGAACGATGATCAACGACTCGCAGACGGGTTTTCCGTCGTGGATCAAGACGGGAACTTTCTTGTAAACCGGGTTCATCTTCAGCAGAAGAGGACCTTTGTTGACCAAGTTTTGCTCCCTGTACTCATAAGTAATCGCTTTTTCAGCTAATGCGATTCTAGCTCTCATTCCAAACATGCTAAACTGACCATCCAACAGAATTATCTCACCCTTCATCTTTCTTTCTTTTTCCTTTTTAATAAAAAGAAATCTGAGTTTGCTATGAGAAGAGATAAGAACATCTATATATAATAAATAGGAAGTGGACAAATGGGTCAATGTGCATGGCTGCTATCTCAACTCCACAAATTGGTCACTCTGTTTTAAATATACTATTTTTGTATTTTCTTAAGCAAAAAAAAAAAAACTTTATTGAAATATAGTTCCTCTTCCGTTCCATATAACTGTGCACATTTTCCTCGTTGAATTGTCTCACAAAATTCTTCAAACTCCAAAAAATTAAAATAATACATTAATCTAATAACCTAAAAATTAATTTAAATTTAGGTTTATTTCTCCTATCTAAAACACATAACATTGTTTTTAAACTTTATTATTCCAAAATTTCTATAAAAGATTTATACATGAGAATATTGTCTAGAAATATTAAAATACTCGAAAATTTAATAAAATTGCAACTTTTAAGTGAAATAATGAACGTTAATCATTCTATGTGATGGAGAAAGTATTTATTTACATATTATTGATGATAAAAGATTAATATATATATTTTTTGAGTTTATAAAAGATTAATAATAATAGCAAATGTAGATTTAATAATTGTAATAAATTGATGTACAACCGGTTATATGTAGTAGAATACGTATTAACTATGAAAGATCACAATTAGTTGATGTTATAGTACACGAGATTAACGGTTTCATTTAAAATTGTTGAAAGGGGTTAATTGGAGTATTGAGTCTTCTAGATCTAATGATGGAAGTGCAGGAGTATTGAGATGATGTGTATAAAATATGTTGTAGTGTCAGTGTCAGTCGCCAAATAAGACTAATACTTAGCAATTCATCTTGAAGAAATTTATATTTGTCCTAAATTAACTGCTATTACTAGTTAATTAGCGTTGTACCAGGTTGACTTATGGTCAAACATGCCCAATCATTCCAATTTCCAAAACAATTCTTAATTCCCTTCTCATTTTCAATTTTTATACTCCTATTTTTTAAGTGGAATGTACATAAAATAATTAATATATTTTTATGATGGAATTCATACACAACATTAATATAACTATTAACTATACATTAAAATAATATATTTTTTAAATTTTTTTATATTAAAATATTATATTTCTTAATTTCCCACAAATATAACTATTGCAATACCACAAATATAACTATTGCAATGGATCTAAGTGAACGTTGTTTTAAAAAAGATGTTATGCACATATTAAATTGATCAAGAATGATGGCTCAACCCGCTGGCCCGGCCCATTAAACAAAGTGCACTGGATTGCTCGTCGCTTTTGCCGACGGGCCGACAGCTTTTTATAGTAATCCATGATGGACTCTTTTCATTTATTTCTCCAATCTATTATGCCTACTTATAAAAATAGTAATATTATATGTTAATATTAACATTTCATAATTTCGAATAACTATAATTAAAAATATTTATATTTTACACTTTATTCACTAAATTCATGAATTACTGTCTTTATTTATTTTATTAAATTAACTAAAATACTCTTATTTTATTATATATGTATCATATCATTTAAAAAAACACACACTTAATCTGTGTGCACTTAGAAATCAAATATATATGAGTGAGACTTGCGTGCGGGTACACATCATGTGCCTTTAGAATTTAGTATTATGGATAAGGGTACATTATTTTATTTTAAATGGTATACGCTTTAATTAATAAAGGTGCACCATTTTGTTCTAAAGAGTATACATTTTTTATTAATATTTTTTATTTTTCTTCAGAAAATAAAGGGTACACATATTTATACTAAAGGGTATACAATTTAACATAAAATTCTAAAAGCACAGGGAAAATGTTCCCGTGCGGCCGAACACACACAAGTTTTTGAATATATATATATATATACCTTTCAAAATATTCATTTCTTATCATTTTTGGTGTATTTACTACTATTCTCTCCAGTCCGAATTTTTGTTCACGGATATTTTATTTAAGAAATATTACTCTGTAAGCAAAGAGTATAGATTATTATTATTATTATTATTATTTGACAAAAATGTAATTTTTTCAGTAATAAAAGAAAAATAAAATATTATATGTATGGTTGATGAAGATTGAAGACGACACTTTTAGTGTGGTTTGAATCTTCTTACAATTTGATATGGGATGATGGTCACGTGTGATATAATAAAATATATATCTTAAAAAGAAAATATTAATCTTAAGGGAGATGTAATATAACATGTGATGTAATATCATAATAGGACATTAAGATCCTTTTAATGATATGATACATATATAATGAAATGGGTTCCTCCTAGTGAACGGTAGGTTCTAACCTCCCTCAAATTAGTCAGTTTATGGATCGGATACGGATGCATAAAAAAATATCATAATAAAACATTCAAGATCCTTTTATTGTATGATATATTGAGAAATTATTTAATTAATATTTTTTCCATCTTTTAAATGTAAACAAATTAATTAGCGAACACAAGAAAAATATTAAATTCGTAATCTGAACCTGAATTTAATTATTTTTCACAAAACTGCGAACCTCACTCTAATAAAATATCACGTCGGATTCCCTTTGTTATTTGGCTTTTGTTTATGTTTTATTATACGTGTCATTGTTAAATGATCACCTCATTTAAAAGGAAGGTTAAACTGATAGAGAATTGTATCGTTTAATACTTAATCAAGTCACGCCCTATCACATGGACCTTTGTTAACTATGGGCTCTGATACCATGTTAAACGACCACATCATCTAAAAGCTTAAGCTTATAGAGAGTTGTATCGTTTAATACTTAATCAAGTCACATTCTAACAGTTATTCATTTATTTTTATTATTATCATTTTTTTTTTGAATACGTATCATTCTTCTAATATATTAATGTCTCAATCCGCACACATAATATTGGAAAAACAAGCTTCTTCAAATCCAAAATACACTCTTCTTCGATGCCAAAGTCACCACATCAAACCAGCTATAGATGATAGAAGGTTCAAGATCCAGCAAGTTGTACCCACCGAAGTAAGAGTTGTCCCATGACTGACACTAAGTATTTTTTAAGTATATAATTCTTGTTTCCATATATGCAGAAAAATCATTCAAGATCCGCCATTGTTGTTAGCAGAGATCATGTTGGATCATCATAGAGGTGGGCCCTCAATACCGATTTATAAACCCCATAAATTATTTTTTAAATCTTTGAAGGCTTGACGGGCAGTTTATATTACTTATTTAATTAAAACTGCATGATGCAACGTGTTTCATGCTAATCATGTTATGTTAAGACATGTACTCCTCGTCTTTTCATCATTTTCATATGTTACATTACATAAAATAGCTTATTAAATGTGTATAATGTGGGTATGGAGTAATTTTGAGTGATAATAATATCGAAAACATAAATAAATAAATAGATTCCTAGACAGGATGCATATTTAGAGACAACTCGTGTGAGACGTTTTTATAATTAATTTATAATAATATTAAAAATGTTATCATTAATTTTTTAAAATTTTATTATTTTTAAGTTATATTATAAATTGCATGAAGCATCACAACATTATTATTATTTTTCATTAATAAAATATCAATTTTCATTAATATAAAGATTATTACTTTTTACTCGTCGTCTCTAAGTCATTGCCGTATATTTAAAACTACAGCTCTATATATATTCTTTTTGTGTGTTTACTTATGTACTCCTTATTACTTTTAAATTTTAACATCTCAAGTATTTAAAATGTTTTATTCAGGCCAGTCGAAATAAAAATACTATTAACTCCGTTCAGGATTGATTTCCTATTATATTTTGATGTTAATCTGCCGTTGCAAATCATATCATAAAAGTAAAATATCAGCCCTAAGAAAAAAATTAAAATGTTCATTTTTTTATATGTGTCACTCATTCATCACACGTAATATAACATAAAATGTAATTAAAAATCAAACTCATTCTAAGTACCCCTTTATTACATGCAAACATGATTAAATTAAAAAGATCCAAACAAACAGAGAGAATTAACATTCTGAAAAGGAAAAAAAAAATGGAAAGCTGCAACAATAAAACACGAAGAGTGATGCAGCTTAATCATCACTTAGTAGTTAAACCACATTTAATCACTCAACAAAGCTGCATCAGGCAAAGAACACATGTGCCTTAATTTATTCTGAAACACAAACTGAAACAGTCTAAACGATGTTGTATCTCTTCTGCAATACTTCAACGAGTTCAGAAACCTTGTTACTATCAGCCAAGGATTTTCGGACAGTCTCTCGCAGCATGCACCTCTTCGCCCATGCCACGATTTTCGGACAGTGGTCTTCGATGCTAAAGTTGCCACACTTCTCGTAGGCGTCGAACCAGCTGTACCAAGGGATCACGGCAATGTCCGTAAATCCGAAGTTGTCGCCATTGAAGAAAGTCTTGTCCCCAAGCTCTCCTTCCAGCGTCTTCAGAGCCTCCACGAACTCCTTCTTCGCCACTTCCAGCTCTTCTCGTTTCGTCATCCACATCCTCTTTGCTGGATCGCTAACCTGCATCCCACATTTTAACGACAGAGATTCTGTAATTATTGCTCTCCTAGCTAAAGATAATACTCCCTCTGTCGCTGGAAATATTGACACCTTTTTTTTATACGGAGATTAAAGAATATAATAATTTAATATGTTTTGCATTGAATTATATAATATTTTAATGTGTAGTTAGTAATTGTGTTAACCGTGTGTGTGAGAGCATGTGGATAAATTAATGTATAGTTAGTAATTGTGTTAACCGTGTGTGTGAGAGCATGTGGATAAATTAATTGTTTCTGTGTGGGTAGAAATGTGTTTATTGATACACTCCTAACATTAAACATCTTTAGTTGGGGGAAGCAAGCCATTTTTCTTTGTAGTGGGAGTAATTTTTTTTTAGTTTTAATTCTCATATTAATTTCCAAGTGCATATGGCGTTTTTTTTTTCTCTTTTTTTTTTTTTTTGCCACAATATATAATTTAGGCAAATTAAGTCTCTATGCACACTGTTATTTGGATTACGATTTAATGCATTTTCTTTTTACTAGTTTCATCGTGATTCAAAATTAAATTGATAATTTGAAATGGTTGTTGCTAATGTGATATTGCTATTTTATCCTCTGCTCCGAAATGATTCACAATTTCTTTATTTATTTGTTTCATAAAATGATTTATCCTCTAAAAAAGGAAAACTATTCTAATTTAAAATCTCAAAAGTACATATTAACCTTAGAAAATGTCATTCATTATTTTCACAAATAACATACTTTTATGTATCTATATCTATCTATACATATATAAAAGCAAAATAATTTTGCTAAAATTGGACTCAATTTTTCCTCCCTTTTCTAATTTTACCTATTATGGAAACCTTTTAATTTAATCATAATCCTTCATTATTTAAGAATTCATCTTCACCATTAACCATCCCTTGACATTTTTATTCAACAAATTTTAAATATCTCCTTTTCTAATTTATTTATATATTTTGATTCAACAAATTTTAAGTAGCTCATTTTCTAATTTATTTATATTTTTTGATTGTCATTTAAATTTATTTATATTTTTAATTGTCATTTAAAAATCCTAATCCTTTATTATTTAAGAATTCATCTTCACCATTAACCATCCCTTGACATTTTTATTCAACAAATTTTAAGTACCTCCTTTTCTAATTTATTTATATATTTTTGTTCAACAAATTTTTCATATTCACCATTAACCATCCCTTGACATTTTTATTCAACAAATTTTAAGTACCTCATTTTCTAATTTATTTATATATTTTTATTCAACAAATTTTAAGTAGCTCCTTTTCTAATTTATTTATATTTTTTAATTGTCATTTAAATTTATTTATATTTTTTATTGTCATTTAAAAATCCTAATCCTTTATTATTTAAGAATTCATCTTCACCATTAACCATCCCTTGACATTTTTATTCAATAAATTTTAAGTACCTCATTTTCTAATTTATTTATATATTTTTATTCAACAAATTTTATTTATTTATATTTTTTATTGTCATTTAAAAATCATAATCCTTTATTATTTAAGAATTCATCTTCACCATTAACCATCCCTTGACATTTTTATTCAATAAATTTTAAGTACCTCATTTTCTAATTTATTTATATATTTTTATTCAACAAATTTTAAGTAGCTCATTTTCTAATTTATTTATATTTTAATTGTCATTTAAAAATTTAAGTACCTCCTTTAGGGTTTAAAACCAAATCTCAGTCTGGTTTAGGGTTTAGAATTTTAGGGTTTAGGGTTTTAAGAATTCATTTTCACAATTAACCATCCCTTGACATTTTTATTCAACAAATTTTAAGTACCTCCTTTTTTTTAAACAAATCATAAACACCCGAAAAAAATTAAAAAATAAATATAAGCAAAATGATTTTGCTAAATTGGACTCAATTTTTTTCCTCTTTTCTAATTTTACCTCTTTTGAAAACATTTTAATTTAATCATAATCCTTTATTATTTAAGAATTCATCTTCACCATTAACCATCCATTGGCATTTTTATTCAACAAATTTTAAGTACATCATTTTCTAATTTATTTATATATTTTTATTCAACAAATTTTAATACTTTTTTTTCAGAATTGGTCATGACTGAAAAAAAAATTGGCCTCTTCTAAAGACAGAAGTCAGTAAATTCAAGAATTTCTCTAGCACTTGCTCCCGACAGTTGGTCCTTACGACAGCACGTCGCGAACAGAATCCAATACTTATCTTAGTTCAGACTCAACATCAAAATCTGACTCCAACATTGATATATTGGCTGATGTCCACACGCCAGAATTCTTCAATTCAATTAAATGTTCTGGAATACCTAACCATGAACTCATTTTGAAGATTGGAACACCAGTAATGCTTCTAAGAAATTTAGATCATGCCAGAGGATTGTGTAACGGGACAAGGCTGGTGATTACAAAACTAGGAGACAGAGTTTTGCAGGCTAAAGTCCTAACAGGTAACAGTGCAGGTCAACGTGTTCTAATTCCAAGATTAACATTGACACCTTCAGACTCTAGAATTCCTTTTAGGTTCCAAAGGAAACAATTTCCAATAATAGTCTCTTACGCAATGACAATAAATAAAAGTCAGGGACAATCATTGAACCACGTTGGCATCTACCTAAAGAGATCAAATTTTGGTCACGATCAGTTGTACGTTGCGGTATCTAGAGTTACAAATCGTAAAGGTTTGAAAATCATGCTTTGTGATAAGAAAGACGTTGACAGCAGTACTTGTAAGAATGTTGTTTTTAGAGAAGTTTTTAGAAATTTATGACTTTCTATTTTATATGGATTTTGAAAATGATACTACTTTATGAAATTTTTATTTTTTTTTAATAATTACTAAATTTTTCATAATCAAATTTTCATTTATGTATGTATTTTTTTTATACAATCTTACTAAATGTTTTTTGATTATCCAGTTATTAAAATTTTACAATTGCATAATTGGATTGTAATGCTTCATATTTCCCCTAAAATTAAACAACCCATTACATATATAGTTCTATTATAAAAATCCATGTGCACGGATCCGGGTAAATACTAGTTATCTTAAAAATACCAAATTACATTCAAAAGTCAATAAAATTAATTTTAAAAAAAGAAACAGTAAAATTATAACATCTTCGCAGACAGAGTGTGTAGATTTTTGCCTTATACAGTCAATTCAAACAAAATTAAATAGGACAAGAATTCATTCCTTCCTGTAGACATGCAGCTAACAAAAAGTCACAGTTAATAACAAGTTTTTAAATTCAAAGGCTACAAGATTGAGTGTAGTTTATGAAATATAAATATATGCCGGCAGACAGCTTCATTAAATCTATTGTAATAAATGATAAAGAAGCAAGAAAGAGTAGTACCTTTTTGTCAACAAAATCAGCCCAGAACCTAGCTTGAGCTCTCTGGTAAGGATCTTGGGGCAACAATGGGGATGTATCCTTCCACACTTCATCCAAGTACTGAATGATTATCGACGACTCGCAAATGGGTTTTCCGTTGTGGATCAGGACGGGTATTTTCTTGTAAACCGGGTTCATCTCCAGCAGAAGCTGGCTTTTGTTCACCAAAACTTCTTCCCTATATTCATACTCAACACCCTTCTCAGCTAAGGCTAATCTTACCCTCATTCCAAATGGGCTCACATAAGTGTCAAGAAGGATCACTTCATCCCCCATTTCTCTTTTTTTTTTTCAAGAAAACAAGTAGCTAATGATATGAGCAATTGAATGAAAAGGGAGTGGTCTATAATATATAAAGGGAGGATTAAAGGACCACTTAGCAAGCGCGTCGTTATACGACATTCTACTCTCTCTCTCTCATGTCACCCCATAATTTGACCGTAAAGTTAAAATCTACCAAATTTAAATTTTCTAAACAAACATAAATTAACACTATTGATTAAATTTACTAGATACACCTTATCCTAAATCTGACGTTGATATTCAGGGTTTATCAATTCACCTAAATGGATTATGAATTATATGTAGAAAATGTTGTATTTAGGGTTTAGCAATTCTCCTGTCTTCTATAATGGAATCATTAGGTTAATTAGTCATATACAGGGACGGAGTCATGTATGGGCCTAGGGTGGCAGTGGCCCCCCCCCCCCCCCCCAAACAAAAAGGGAAAAATCCAATACATGACCACCCCCTTAACTTTTAAAATAATTATCATATATATGTTAAGTAATTATTGTTATGTGCCTTGGCCTAGTGGTTTTGGTGCTAAACTAGTAGAGACACGCCGTGGGTTCGAATCCCCAAAGCAGAATTTACTTTTTGTTCATTTTCCTATTTTTTAATTTACTTTTTATTCATTTTCTAGTATTTTTTAAATTTCCGAGTAAATTTTAATGTATTATTTCTAAAATATATTTTTTCTCTTTCTTGATTCCTTGATAGAATATATTTTTTCTCTTAACTAATACTCTCTCCGTCCCATAGAAGTGGACATATTTTCCTTTTTGGTTGGTCCTATTAAAGTTGACACATTTCCTTTTTAATACATTAGACCCACACAAAAACAATTAATCTATTCTCATGGGCCCCACATATCACCACTAATACAACTACCCACTACGCATTAAATATTATTTCTCTCACTTCACTTTACATTAAATTATTATACTCCTTAATCTCTGTGCCCAAAAAAAATTATATCAACTTCTCCGGGATTGAGGGAATACTTATTTTATAAATTATTTTTAGCATATTTTGTTTGTTCATATTTTTTTAATTATTATTTTTAAGTTATTCATGTATAAATTTTACAACGTATTTTGGCCCCTCAATTCGGATCTGACTCCGTCACTGATCATATATCGGACAAAAAAATATATTTTGGATCACTCTTTCAATGTCTCATTTATTTATTATTTCTTAATTGTATGACATCTGCATGTGATAATATATTTTGGATCACTAATTTCAATGTCTCATCTATTTATTTTTTTTAAGTGTATGACATTTGTGCAAGGTTAAATATCAATTTTAGGATATAGCATTTCACACTATGAAAGATACACAATTGTGTAATTAATTGGGGATTTGGATTTAAAAAAAACCTAAATCTTTTTTTATTCCAATTAATATTGAGTGTCGCTCTTGTACACCCAGGCGCATGAATTTAGATTTATACTCCCACTAAGTCAATGAATATTATATAAGGTTAAAAAAATAAATTTTGATCAACTTCTTATTTAGATCAAATTGAATCCGGCTACATGAATCTAAATCCGTGTGCCGGACGGATAGAAAACTTTGCCATTAATATTTCTTCAAAAAGGTCCAATTTTGTATATTATTATTTTTATGTACTATCCCTTCAAACGTGTGCCCCAATATAAAAAGAAGATTATAGAAGCATGAAGACAATGCGACAGTTGGAAATGATATTAAAATATTAAATTCCCATATGGATGCATTAATGGAATTATTGATGGGAGGGGCAATATTGTCTTATATAAGTTGGCGCGACTTGGAAGTTAAAAATACGCAAAAACAAAATAAAATTACACTAACATTTCAAGGTAAAAGAATATACTAGTCTATTAAAGTCAAACATTTGATTTTATTGCGAAATATAATTAATTCATTTATTTATATATACACATCACAATATCTGGGGTTCAGCAAAAATGTTAATAACACCGCTTTCATTAGTTTTTACAAATCAAACAATCGATTATATCATGACTTATGATGTCCAAATGTTACATGTTATGTTACAAATTAATTAATTTAGTGATTTATACTTTAAAAATTTAATTTAGAGTAGAGAATGGTTATTCGTTTGTTCAAATGGATTTCTTTTTTCACCTTCCTAAAAAGAATGCATTTAATATTTGTCCTTCGACAGATCTAATGACACAAAAAAAAAAAAAAACCCCACGATTCTTAATTCAATCCACATGTTATGCCACATTGTGCTTCCTTTTCACAAAAATAAAAATTACAGTAGGGGACCAAATTTCTGATTAATTTAAATATATATGTACTATATGTAAGAAGGGAATTAATTTGAAATTTTAGGGGAGTAATCATTAGTGCCCAATATACTATGTAAATAATAAAAAATGCCCACCTCACATAAAAATACCAAAAATGCCCACTTTTCATTGTAAATGACTCTAATACCCTCATGTGACTTAAAATGAGCCATGTTGACTTTTTTTAAAGAAAAACTCAACTTCATAAATTATGAGTACAAATTAATATAATTGGTTGTTTAATAAATTATTATCATAAATAAAATTAAATATTAAATTAATAAAAATAATTATTTAATGATAAGATTAATTTAATTTTATTAGTTACACCTAGTTTCACACTATTTGTTTCCGTCCGTCACATAGATATCTTCACCACCCTAAAAAGAAAATATCACGTTGATCAATAACCTAAAAAATTATCTTAATTTTAAAAACATTTCTACCAACACAAAACATATTTTATATTTTATTTATTGTCTAAAAATATCACGGAACCCCTAAAAATTTAATAAAATTTGTCAAAAATTTTTTTCTAAATTACATAATTACAGTGTCGATAAAGATGACTACGAGACGAAGAGTATTTAATAATTAATAAATTATCTGAATATTTAATAGATTTACGTTACCCACAGTGAGAAAAAATAAAAAAAAAGAATTATAAAAATAGTTTCTTTAAAAAATATATAATCATATTCAGAACTATTTAATAATAAAATTAACTAATAAGAATAATTATTATTAATTTTAAAAGTCTTCAATCGATGGAATTTTTTTTTTCTTTTATTGAGGGCATTTTGGTAATCTTATCATAAAAGTGGGCAGTTTTGATGAAAATTTGTAAGAGTATGCATTTTGGATTATTTCAAATTGACAGTGGGCAAAAACTCATAAATTCTCAAAATTTAAATGTATGATAATTCACTTTCACAGATTATATGTTATTAGGGCAACCCCAATGGTTGCTATCCTCAAATCATCAAAACACCAATTTTCTTGGTGATTTGATGATATATCTTCCAATGGGGTCATCAAATCCCTATACCATTAAATAAATGAGAAAGAGTATAAAAAATAAATGAGGATGATTTTGAGGATGTTATCAAATTTGAGGAAGGGTATTATATCATCAAATTTGAGGATGACTTGATACATTATTGGAGAAAAATTAGTATCAAATCCTGAAAATAAGGATTTGATGCCATGGTTGGAGATGGCCTTAAATTTTGGCACATATTTAATTTGTCTTTATTTGAATGAGTAGCCATCAGCCGTGTTGTCGGGTAGATATTTTTGGGTCAATTTTGTTAAAGTTTTTGGCAAATTAAATGGTACAACTTTGTCCACCAGTAATTCAGGCCATCACTATATGAATTATTCTTTTCAACCATATGTTAAAATTAGGAACGGAGTAAAAAGAAATAATATTAAATTAATAATAATAATAATAATAATAATAATAATAATAATAAAATTATGTGCACTCGTCCGTGCACATACCTTCAATTCATATACTCCTTCCGTCCCAAATGTTGAGCGTTTGCTTTTTGCACGTAGATTAAGGGATATAATATTTTAATGTGTATTGAGAGATAAAAATGATATTTTAAAGTAAAATGGATAGGTATATTAATGTGATGGGTGTGCTCAGAGGGAGATAAGTAATTAATTTATGTGGGTTCATTTATCAAAAAGGGAAATGCACACATTGTATTGAGACGTATCAAAATAAAAAAATGCGTACGTTTCAATGGGACGGGGGGAGTACAATTTATTAATAAATACTCTCTCCGTCCTATCCTTATGGTTACGTTTGCTTTTTGCACGTAGATTAATGAATATAGTATTTTAATGTGTATTCAGGTGAGAGAAATAATATTTTAATGTAAAGTGGATATGTGTATTAGTGTGATATGTGGGTCCATGGAGAGAGAAGTAATTAATTTGTGTGAGTCTCATATTCTAAAAAGGAAAATGTAACCATTAGGATGAGACTCTAAAAAAATATATAACCATTAGGATGGGACTGAGGGAGTGTTCTTAGTCGCATTTTTAGTAAATGTGAAGAGTAAGAGATTCTATCGTTGTTGTAAACGCGTGACCAAGTACAAAATTTATAATAATGTCGTCCCAAGGGAAATGAAACTTAAATTTGTATCCGAATTTTTTATTGATTTGTGCTTTGTAAGGATGATAGATTGAAGATATTGTATTTAAGACAATTACTTAATTCTCTACTCAATTAACTAGAATTTAAAACTAATCAAAGTAATGATCTAATAACAAACAAATGACAAATGGATGGAAGTAGATTTCACATGAGAAGAGAGCAAGGCTAATCATACTCATGGCTAAGACTTGAGCTAGATATGCAAAACTCTTGATGGTAATTATCATTAACTTGTAGATTAAAAGCAATCACAATTTTACCCCTAGTCCCTATGGCCAAGCAACTAGGTTATCGACTCTTTTACAAGCCTAAATCTCCTAAGATTGGTCTTAATCTCAATTCCCTTAAGGTACTATGATCATAAGTTGGTTCTTTTCACTCAATTTCTTAAGTGTCCCTCTATGGATGTTCTAAGCCTAAGGAGGGTATGGCTTACCTCCCATTATACTAACATGCATGCACAATTCAATGTATGATTCAATTAAACATCCACTCACAACATTGGAATGACCATCCTAAAATTATGAATAGAAGATTTAATCACACAAATATTAAAATGAAATATGATTGATATATCATAAAAGGAAATCAACAAATCAATTCAAATCATTACTCAAATTTTACATATCTAACTCTTCACCTCAACCATTCATATGATTAGCCCTACTATAGGACTAGCCACTAAACATGGTGATTAATTCAATAAAATCAAGCTTTGCTCCATTTAAGCCATAATAAGAAGAAACTCAACAATTGGAAAGTAGATTGGCTTCCCATGCATGGAAAGACCTCTCCTCCTCTTCAATGTATCAAATTCTTCACTCCTTGATGCTTCAATCTTCTCAAATGGTAGAAGGATGGATGGAATGATGGATTTATGGAGTGAAAGTGAAGATCAAATAGAAATTGGATGGATCTAGATGGTAGAGATGGATTATGGATCTAGTGTGTGAGGAAATGTGGTGTGGAGTGTGTGTAACTGCTATGAATCTGATCTCAAATTATTCCTCCCGGATTTTGTGGTCAAAACATGTATTTATACCCCCATGGAAGCTTCTAGAATAAGTGGATATCATAAAATTATCTTTTGTCCCTACACGGGCCGTGTAGCAGCACACGGGCAGTGTAGGGTCATCACTGCGCTCACCGTTTCGCGCATAACTTTCACTTCTGATCTCCAATTCGAATGATTCTTGCGCTCACGCGATTCTCTCTTCTGTGGCTTTCCAATCATATATCACAAGTCTAGTTTTGAGCTCCACAAAAATACAGAAAAAATACATAAATTAGATTTGCATTTTTCAGCATTTTGCTTTGGCTCGTTCTTCCTCATTTCAACTCCGAATTGACCTTCGTTTTTTCCCACATCTTCTTTATCGTGTTTAGAATACATTTTTATCTGAAAATCACACAAATTACATAAAATTACTAATTCTCTAAATATTCACAAATGTAGCACAATTTAAGGCACTTAATCATGAAAATCACATATTTATCCTTTCAAAGCACACATCTCCATATCTTCATATAACACCACCAAATGATATACAAAATGAATAAAACACACAAAACTATATAATAAAAGACACTAAAATTTAGGTAAAAATGACACCGATCATTATCATTCCTTGGATTTCTTGAACTTCTTTTAATTTGCATGCTTCCTTTCTTTCGACTTTTGAATTCCTTGAGTATATTTTTCTTGTTTTGCTCCTTTTTTCTTATGTTGAGGTTGCATGTGCATTTGGTTGAGCTCTTTTCATCATTCTCTTGCTTGTTTACCATTTCCTTTCTTCTCTAACATAATTCTCACATCAAACCTTGTAAACCATAATCTCCTCAATCACCCACACAAAAGGTATATATATAAGGCATGAGTGGGTAATCATGATTTGTAATGTGCTAATATCACAAGAAATAGACTTTAAGGCTCAAAGTGGTTAACTAGGGATGATGTATAAGGTAAGAAAATATATGACAATGACTATGAAATTACAAGGATGGTCTAAGATCATTTCACTAACCTCCACCAATCGGGCTCATTCCCGTAGTCCAGGAGCAAGTTCTAGTTAACCAAGACTCAATCGATCCACTCATAAAGAAATTTACCATGGATACACGGTTGAGGCTCAAACGCTCACAAGCTTTTACTCGGATCTTTAAGAACTCATTACACCTCAATTCATCTCAAAATTGGATAAGTTAAATAGAACATATCACAATTTTAAAGAGTAGAGATTCTCAACATAGTTCGCCATCACTTATCACAAACAACATGCCATTACTCATATTAAAAAAAAATGACTCACAACATCCCGAAACAAACCACCAAACAACCCTATATAATAATAAAAATACAAACAAAACATAAGAGCAAAGACTCACCAAACAAGGAACAAGACAACAACACAAAACATGCAAAAATGACACTTCATCCATCAAAAGAAAATCAAGCACATATCCTCATCATCCAAAATCGTTTAAGCTCAAAATTTTGCCACCTTATTCAAAAATAAAAATAAAGCAAGTAAATCTCCCAAGTACATAACAAATGAAGTAACATACTAATCCAAACAATCCAAATCAAAACCATGTATATGCTAAGCAAATAGAAATGATGAGTAATAAAGTTAACTCCCTGAAAAGGCATCTAGAGGTGGAAATGGCTAGTACGGACAAACGGATTGCATACAAGACGAACTAGAACCTTGGGATGCATACAGAGTGAATGGCGTATTTGAAACTGCTCGCGAACTTAGGTTTTTAAAACTGCTTTCAGACACTACACGACTCGTGTTCCGCTACACGGCCTCAGTCATGGCCGTGTAGCATTTTTTGATACTCGAGCATGGCTGCGTGTTACAGGGTCGTGCTCAGCACAGGCCCGTATTCTTTCTCTTCTGCTCGGCTCGAGCTCGGAGCTCGACCTTCCTCCTGGCCGAGTAGCGACTTCTGATGTCAGTAAACAGTCTGTCCTTACAGGGTCGTGTACTGAGCTCGGCCCGTGTAGCATTTTTATCCTGTTTTTCAACTTCACACTACACCTCATTCTTGCCCTGTTTTTGCACTTTCAATATACCTCACATATGCTCAAAATTTCATCAAAAATCATCAGCTCAACAATTGTAACCAAATTATGAACTAACATGCACTTCAACATAACCAAACTAACCAAAATCAAATCGATATTCATGAGAAAAAGTTTAAAATTTACTCAATTTTACAAGAAGATCTCTCAATCAATATAATAAGCACACTCAAGTGGTGAGTCACACCGCGCACTCTCCTCCCAAACTTAAACCGAAACAAGTTGAGAATTAAGTTTGCAAAAAATGATGGACCTTATAGTTTCCAACAATGATCTTCTTGTAGAGAAGCATATGCATCACAACATTCAAGATATGTCTATCACGCACTATCCCCCCAAACTTAAATTGAAACTAGAGTTTCGATTTAAGTTTGCAAAAAGTGGTGAGACGTCCCTTTACACTTCAAATCAAATACTTCTCGTATTTACAATACGTATTATTCTCCATAAGCACAATCAACCTACACACCAAAAATGCAAGAAAACTAAATCAAAGCAATTAAATAAAAGCATAAAATAAATGATGGGTTGCCTCCCATCTAGCGCTAAGTTTAACGTCTTCAAGCCGGACAGATAATTGCGAATCGAAATTGTCTAAAATAGCCTTGTAGGTTCGGGACAATATTCTTCAGTCAATTATTAGTACAGAACAGTTCATACACATGTTTAATTATGGAGCGAGGCTTTTGTGCCTTGGGAGTCGGGACGCACCGTGTTCCCATATGAACAATAAAGTTTTACTAAAATTCTAATGTTCATATGGAGACACGGTGTGTCCCCACATCTGGGAGTACAAGAGTTTTTGGCTTAATTATGAATTGCACCGACTTACATGGAGTACTATACTCCGTGCAATGTAAATTCCAATTTCTACAAACATGTTTGACTTCATGACTGCATATGTATGGTATGGTCCATAACTAAACGTCATTACATATGAAATTAAATATACATGCAATTAATTAAGTAAAGAGCTGTCACATAGAATTAATGCTGAAATGAATAATTCAAAGTTTACACATTGCAAACTATCAAATATTATTAGTATTTTAGGATTAAAAGAAAGTTTGTGTGTAATATAAAGTGATAATGTAGTTAAATTCTAGTACTGATAAAGGTAAAAATTAGAGGATAAAATCTAAATCATTTCATGTAAATAAATTCTTATCAAAATAGTTATTTTTATTTAAATTTTTTTTTTTAATTTTATAGGACTGAACCATGTAGCTAATCAATTGGTGCTTCACAAGTTATAAGATGAAATTGGTAAAAAAAATACTATTTTGGGACTAAATAAGAGCAGAAATATAAGGTTTAGGATAAAATAAATGGCTAAATTATTTTGGAACATTTTCAAATAAAATAAAAAATTAGGAAAGTAATTATGTTTTAAACTATTGTAATCGACCCTGCAGCATAAAAGAAATCAAGTGAAATGTCTTACTGTAAGTTCTTGTAATTCTTATTAGAGTAGGAATTTGGTACAAGTAGGGGCACGTGGCCTCTGGTCCAAACCCTTCTTAATTAATTCATATTTTTTTATTAATATTATTTTTTATTTTATTTTTAAATTTATTATACTTAAATGACTATTATATCCTAAACTCTAAATTCTAGGGATAAATTATACCTTAAACCACAAGTGTAAAATTACAATTATACCCTAAACTATATGGATAAATTATACCCTAAACCACAAGGGTAAAATTAACCATAAGGGTAAAATTACAATTATACTCTATATCATAAACCCTAGAGATAAAATATACACTAAAACACAAGAATAAAATTACAATTATACTTTAAAATTAAATTAAAAAAGAAAAACAGAAAAAAATAATAATAACAACAAATGACAATCTACCAGCATAACAGTAGGAAATTGGGGTGAGATTGGGGGTGGGGGCCACGGTTCTATAGATGTGAAAAAAAAGCCAGGCGTACACGAGTCATTGTCTTCTTATTATTCTCCTCATTGATTGTGTTTTAGAAAATGATTAAGAAATATGGTCTAATTGAAAAAAAATTGGAGAATTATTGTGTTTTTTTTAATACTGATTTAGGGGATCGAGTAATTTAATGAGTAAAATAATATAGAAAACAGAGCATCAATGAATTCCTTCTTACTTGATTCTTTCACTTCTCCTTTGATTCGCCATATCTTTCTTCCTGTGTCACCATCCTACTTGAACACATTAAATCCCATTTTCAAAACCTACGTAAATCTTGAAATAATAATACTACTTTGATTTGAAAAGGTACTCCCTCTATAATTTTATGCTTTCATAATTTATTTATCCTACAAAACCCTTAAGAAAAACACTTTATTCAATAATCTCAAAAATTATTTTAGTTTTAAATTTAATACTTATTTTTTTTACTCTCATAATGCTTCCTCCTGTTACTCACAAGGTATCCATTTTACTATTTTGGACGTCCACTTCAAAGGTATCCATATTTCTTATTTAGTAAAAAGGCACACCACATGGCCCACCACTTCTCTCTAATACAACTACCCACTATACATATAATAATAATACTCCTTATTCTACTCGTAAAAAGCAAACGATTACCTTTTAAGTGGATAGATAGAATATTAGTACTTTACTATTTTATCTAAAAATATTAAAGTATCCTTAAAACCAATAAAATTAATTAAAAAACTTTTTTTTTAAACAACGCAAAAGAGTAAATATTAAAGGGTGATGTAAGAAGAGGGAGTACCCTTTTGTTAGCGAAATCAGCCCAAAACCTAGCTTGAGCTCTCTCGTAAGGATCATGGGGCAACAATGGAGATTTGTCCTTTCACACTTCATCGATGTACTCAAGGATGATCAACGACTCGGAGATGGGTTTTCCGTTGTAGATCAAAACCGGTATTTTCTTGTGAATTTGGTTCATCTGGAGCACTGGACTCTTGTTTGTCAAATCCTCTTCTTTGTACTCATATTCGATACCTTTCTCAGCTGAAGCTGCTATTCTCACACTCATTCCATATATGTTTAAATGAGCATCCAACATAACAACCTTGTGTGACATGTTTTTTTTTTTTTTTCTTGTAAACTTGGATAGTTGGTATGAGTGAAACGCTCTATAGGGTGGGAGGGAGGTGGAAAAATCTGGAACATATATACGTATCACATTAATATTAGTTACGAGTAGTCTTGTCAAGTTTAAATTTTCACTAATTTATCTATATTTGGAATTTGTGAAAATATGGACTAGTATTGTAGTAGCATATACTCCCTTTCAACCGTCAATAGATATTCATTTGTATTTTTACAGGTGATTAAAGAATGTAATAATTAAATATATAGGGAATTGAGGTAGGATAAAAACCTTATTTGCCCCATAAGTGACCATTTACAATTTTTGTTCCAAAAATAAATAAGATTCGAGCATTTTTCTCGATATCCTTCTATTTGCGCCAGCGTTACCTTGCTTTAACTGAAAATTGATATTTTTTTTAGAATTGAGCATATTGTGCATGCACGTGATCATTAAATTTTACGTTTTTAAGTAAAAAGAGGGCAATATTGGTACAATAAAAAGATAATGGGACAAAATGTCCAAAACTTATCTTCTTTGAGATAAAAATTGTATATATGACCAAACTTATGAGGTAAAAATAATTTTTATAGACACTTTTTGGTTTCGTCCACCCAACTCAAATTCACACCCTTTGAAAAGAAATGTCGCTTAACAAAAAGCTTGAATTTTCTTGTTGAATAATTAAAAGTGATTTAAATTATTATTTTATAAACAATTTATAATATAAATAAAAAATAATAACATATTTAATAAAAGAGTTATATTCTGTATACTCATATGCATATTAATTTTAATTCAAAAGTTTTTAGTATGTGTTTCTTAATATTTGTATAACTTTTATACATTCACTTCTCATTAAAAAAACTAACATAAAATTCGCTAACAAAGTATACTCTCTTCGTCCCATGCAAAGCGTAACTTTTGTTTTTTAGCACGTGAATTAAGGAGTATTATTATTTAATGTGTAGTGGATAATTGTATTAGTGGGTGTGTGGGCCCCATATTTTAATTGTATTAGTGGGTGTATATAGGTCTCATGTGTTTAAAAAAGGAAAGATAACTCTTTGGATGGAACGAAGAAAGTATAATTTTTTATGTTTTAGTGTAGATATTTTATTATTAATATATAAATTAATTTTGACAAGTATTGAGTTCATGTTGTAAAATTGAGTTCATGGTGTAAAAATTCTAATCCCTCATGTCATTCCATTGTACCCTTGTAAACGTGGTTTACACTCATAAATTTTTGAACATAGGTCTTACAAAATTCTAACGTAAAGGTCAAATAACATTGACTTTTGCAAAACGGAATTGAGGATATTTATTTAATAAACATACAACCGAAACAGAAGAATACTAAGAGAATGGAGAAACCATACATGAATTACAAAAACAGAGCATTAATTGTAATTTAAACTAAAACTCATCCTTAACTACCCAGCAAACACTTTTATTCTCACATTACAACAAAACACACCACACAAGAACTCCAAATCAAAACAATACAATAATTTATTTTTTTTATTTATTGAAGCCATTTTTTTTATTTTTTTTTTGGTTGATTAACCAAATAAAAACATTGACACTATTCAACCCCCATACTTCTTCTTCAAAGCCAGAACAAACTCGTACACCTTCTTGGGATCAGCCAAGGATTTGTGAACACTGTCTCTTGACATACACTTCTTCGCCCATGCGATGAGTTTAGGACAGTGATCTTCGATGCTAAAGTTACCGCAGATTTCATAGGCTTCGAACCAGCAGTAGAATGGGATGAGTGCCACGTCAACATACCCCAAGTTGTACCCTCCGAGGTAAGTGTTGTCCCCTAACTGCCCTTCCAACACCTTCAGAGCCTCAATGAATTCTTTCTTGGCTGCTTCTTGCTCTTCTCCTTTGGTTAGCCATATCTTTCTTCCTGCCTCACCCACCTATTTTGACGCATTAAAACCGATTTTCAAAACCCACATAAATCTTGAAATAATAATACTTTGATTTGAAATAATATTAGAAACCATTCACACTTTTCTTATCCAACAAAACCCTTTACGTAAAAAAAATCCAAAATTACTTTCATTTTAAATTTAATACTCCATCCATAAGGTATCCACTTAATTTTTTCACCTGAATTAAGGAGTATTATTATTATATGTAAAATGAATAGTTGTATTAAAGAGAAGAGGTGGACCGTATTATGTATTTTTTTACTAAATAAGAAAAATGAATACCCTTAAAGTAGCCGCCAGTATTTTTTTCGATTTATATTTTATTTATTACCTAAAAATACTAAAATTCCCCAAAAATATCAATAAAATTAATAAAATAATAATTTTTCTTAAACAACATGAAATAGTGAGCATTAATGTTTACATGAGATGGAAGAATTACCTTTTTGTTAATGAAATCAGCCCAAAATCTAGCTTGAGCTCTCTGGTAAGGATCTTGAGGCAACAATGGAGATTTGTCCTTCCACACCTCATCGATGTACTCGAGGATTATCAACGACTCGGAAATCGATTTTCCGTTGTGGATCAAAACCGGGATTTTCTTGTGAACCGGGTTCATTTGGAGCAAGAGTGGACTCTTGTTTCTCAAATCCTCTTCTTTGTAATCGTATTCGACTCCCTTCTCAGCTAATGCTATTCTCACCCTCATTCCATACATGCTGAAATGACTATCCAACAAGACAACCACATCTCCCATGTTTTTATTTTTTTGGTTGAAGAGAAGAAAAGAGATCTGCGATGTAAATTTGAGTAGTTGGTATGCGTGAAAAAGCTCTGCAAGGTGGGAAATAAATATTCAGAGGAGGGCGGTGGAAAGATCTGGAATATTATACGGACCACATTCACTTTAGTTTCGAGTAGTCAAGTTTAACTTTTCTTTATTTTATCTGATAATATTTGGAATTAGTGAAAATATTGAGTATATTTTTTAATTTATTTTCATGTTCTAAATGCTAGAACTTTTGGGTGAGATAAAATTTTTTTTTACCTACATTAAAAATATTTTCTCTTCATCTCGACGTACACATTATTTTTTTCATATTAAATTAAAAAATATAGTACTTTAAAATACAGAGAATTAAGAGATAGTATAATATTTTAATGTATATGGATAATTGTATTATTACTATGTTTGGATTCATAAAAAAATATTAATTATTTTGTATGAGTCTAATCTATAAAAAAAATGTAGTACATTATTATGACAAAACAAATACCTTGTTCCGAGATAAATAGAATAAAATATTTTAATATATGGTTAATAAAAGATATAATATTTTAATTTTTAATGAATAATTACATTAGTATATTATGCGGCCTCATACATAATTAAGTACTTCTTTTTTAAGTTTCACTTTTTACTTTATTTTGAAATAAAACAAATTGACAAAATATACATTTTACTTATGTGTATTACTTAATTTTAATTAAATAACACATATAATTTGAGTTTGAATTATTAATCTCAAACTAAATTTTTATCATTCCAAATACGATAATATGAAGATAATTGCGCATGCAATCTAAATTATCTAAAATAGCCTTGTAGGTCTGGACAATATTTTTCAAGGTCAATTATTATTAGTACAGTACATAATAGTTCATACAATATTAAATTATGAATTGTACCGACTTAAATTAATATATATATATATATACTCCATACAACGTAAATTCCAATTTCTACAGACGTGTGACTTCACTGCATATGTATGGTATGGTCCATAACTGGAGACGTCATTACATAGAGCTAAATTCATTTTTTCTCTATAACTAAGTAAAACTTTAATTTTTGCCCTAAAAAAGATAAGTGGTTCAATTTTACCCTATAACTAACGAAAATTTTCAATTTTTGCTCAATTTTCGCCGAAAAATACAAATTTCGCCGGAATCTGCCACGTCATGCTTCAATTTGGGGGTTTCTGGCTGGTCAATCCGACGTGACAATTTTGACTTTTTTTACACTAGAATTAAATCATTTTTTGCCCTGTAACTAATCAAAACTTCGATTTTTGTCCTAAAAAAGATAAGTGGTTCAATTTTGCCCTATAACTAACGAATTATTTCAATTTTTGCCCAATTACATGACATTCTCTTATTTTTTTAATTGAATCACGAATTTATATTTTTATCACGAATTTTAATTTTTATTCTTTTAATTTTTTTTTTGTTTTAGTTTAATTACAAATTCTTCTATTAATAAAATATATGACTATCTTAATTAATAAATAATAATATAAAATATTAAATATTTAAAATAAAATAAATTAATTAAATATATTAAATATTAAAATTTATTAAAAAAATTTCCCGACAAAAAAAATAAATGGGAGTGATAGTTGGATGTAATATTCCGGCGAAATTTGCATTTTCCGGCAAAAATTAGGTAAAAATTGAAATTTTTCGTTAATTACAGGGCAAAATTGAAACACTTATCTTTTTAGGGCAAAAATCGAAATTTTGTTTAGTTATAGGGAAAAAAATAAATATAACTCTCATTACATATGCCATTAATACTTGCAATTAATTAAGTAAAGGGATATATATCACATAGAGTTGGGAACGGAATAATTCAAAGTTTATACGTTGCAAACTATCATATATTATTAGTATTAGCCTGTATCCGCGTGCCAGCGGGCTCATTAATTATTGATTATTAAAATAATAATAATATAAATTGAAAAATAACATAATATTTTATAAATGTGTTTATTAATTAAATTTATATCTTTTATGTACAATAAATAGAATAAAGATTTATCAATAGATTATAGAGAGAATCCGAGCAGCATAACAGGAGATGTATGAACTTGATTTCAAATATAGTTTTTCATCCCATTTCGTTGTTCTTCAGGCGAAGCATTCCATCTGTACTTAATACATCTGCCTGCAGAGCCAAGCTGTTGTATTGATTAGACTGTAGAACTACAACATTAGCCTTTGAAGGTTATCATCTCCGCATTTCAGTTGTTTTGGGAAAGGTTGGTTTTGTTGTCATTAATTTACAACATTCATCTGATATGTTCTCAAATTAATACGTTCAGCCAACTAATAATTTAGTTAAATTCTAGTACTGATGTGAAGGGGAATATTGGAGTTTAACATCAAAATCATAGCATACAAATTTACTTTATTTACTTTTTGTAAAATTGTCTCAAAAATTTTATTTTTTCCAAAATAGCTTTATAGGTTTTATTTCTCATCAAAATAATCATTTTCACTTACAAATGTTCACTCTTCTAATTTCATAGGACTAAATGGGACTGATCCATTGGTTCATTTATAAAAGTTATAAAGCAAAATTAGTGAAAAATATTATATTTTATGACAAAATCAGAGCAAAAATTAAAAGATTTAGTACGAAAATGAATGTCAAGATTATTTTTTGGAATCATTTCGAATAAAGTAAAAAGGTACGAGACGATTTATATTTTAACACCACAAAAAAATTATTTTTTGCCAAGGAAATATTCTATTGGTAAAAGCCTCAATTCCATTGTTAAATTGGTTTACCAACAAATTAGCAACGGAATCCGTTGGTAAATTTCTGTTGGTAAAGTGGTGGTTAGTAAATTTTTTGTAACGAAAATTCAATTTCGTTGGTAAATTATTTTGTTATTAATCCGTTGCTAATAATTCCATTGGTAATTTATATAATGATTCCTTTGGTAATTACCAACGGATTGAATTCCGTTGGTAAAATAGAAAATAAATCCGTTGGCATTCCATTGCTAAAGGAAAAATATAATTTTTGTTGCTATTCCGTTAGTAATTACCAACTAATTGAATTTCGTTGATAAATTATGTTGTTAAAATATAATTTTTTAGTGTAAACTCAAAATATTATTATAGTCGACCGTACATAACGCATAAAAGAAAACAAGTAAAAAAGTCTTACTATAAGTTCTTATAATTCTTATTATTATTCTCATATATGGATTGTGCTTTAAAAAAATGATCAAGAAATATGGTCTAATTGAAAATAATTGGAGAATTATTGTGTTTTTTATATGATTTAGGAGATCGAGTAATTTAATGAGCAAAATAATATACAGTCTTCGAATTTAATCGACATGTTCCTCGCTTCAACTGTGATCACTAAGCAGCAAGCTTGGCACATTTGTGGGTAACTTAATTAATAGATTTCGTTTGAGAGAGAAATGTGAATTGAGTAGATAATGGAAGTCCTACATATATATAAGTTATGAATTATGATTGAATAGATTTTTATTCAAAGATTTCAACTTTTTCTGAAGGAGTGAAATACTACAGGAGATATGAACAAGGACACTATTATTTTACATAAATTACTTTTTAATATGTGAAAATTTATTTTTTATTAAAATAATTAGTTACTAGTTACTATTATTTTAAATATAAAATAATACTCATAATCAATTGAAAATTATACAAAAACCCACTCATTGTTTAAAATAAAAAATCAACACTCCCCTTCTATTGCTTATGAAATACTACTATTTATATATTCCGCATAATGGATAAACTAAATTACTGATTTAAAAAAATTGAAAAGTAGTTGTGCTACTGCTATTTAACCATGTAATTATAAATTAATCTTGGTATATGGAGTAATTTATATATGTCATGATTTATAGAAATCTAGAGACCATAATCAAGATCAGAAATTGTGGTACACAAGCTTTCCAAAGACTAATATTATAGACTTAATTTCCAACCACAGAGATATTTTCCAAATTCCATTTATATGTATTTATAGACATAGTGTGAGATCACTAATTCAGAATAGAATAGAATAGAATAGAATAGCAGTTGAACTGTACATAATAAAACTGCATCCATTAACATCACAATCCAAATTAACAACAATATTCATTCATTTATTCTGATCCATCGACACACCTATGAACTACTCAACGATTCCAAACTTCTTCTTCAAAACGACAACACTTTTGGGATCAGCCAACGATTTGGAAACGCTGTCCTTGGACATGCACCTGTTCGCCCACACAATCAATTTCGGACACTGCTTCGATGCTGAATTTTCCACAAATCTCGAGAACTTCGAACCCGATCAGCCCCACGTCGACGAAACCCAACTTGTCCCCTACCGAAGAAAGTACGAGGATGTAAGAGAATATATTTTGATGAAGAAATTGGAATTAGTACCTTTTTGTCGATGAAATCATCCCAGTATCTGGCTTGAGCTCTGTGGTAAGGATCTTGGGGCAACAATGGAGGTGTGTCCTTCCACGCTTCATCCAAGTAGTGAAGGATGTTCAACGACTCGCAGATGAGATGGGTTTGCCGTTGTGGATTAGGACAGGGACCTGTATAATATCTTAGAATAAGTACATCGGGTTTGGAAATTAAATAGGAGTATACTAAAAATATTAATAATTAAAATTAAATATATCAAAGGGAAAGAAGTAGTCCACTTTATTTATCTGTTCCTTTTACAGAATCTGATCTTGGATTTTCTATTGTTATATTTGTGGTTACATGCGTTAGATAAATAACATGTGTGCGAGAAAAAAATCTCAGTTAATATTGATTGCACACGTTAAATAAGTGACATGTGCCAGTAAGTTGAATTCTCTGTTACATTTCTCGTGTTTCATTGGTGTTTCACAACATAAAAATACTATACCTTACAAATGATCATTAAACCCTTGGAGCAAGTATTAAATTTTGGGCATTGATTGTGTCATGTGTCAATCATTTAATTTATGAAACAATAGATGAAACACCATTGTGAAATAGGTGATCTCAATTGGTGTGCCTGTAAGAAAATCTCAATCAATATTACCTCTACGGCCAGAATCCAGCCTATTTCCGCAATTAGTCTGAGGGGGCAATTTTGGAACTACAGCTGTCTTTTCTCACAAAAATATCCATATTCTGTCAACCGCAATTTAAAAAAACATGTAACAAGGATAAGAAACAAGGAGATACACCTTCCACCCCATTCTTATGGTTACGTTTGTTTTTTGAACGAAAATTAATAAATATAGTATTTTAATGTGCATTGAGGTGAGAGAAATAATAATTTAATGCAAAATGGGTAGGTGTATTAGTGTGATGTGTGGGTCCATAGAGAGAGAAATAATTAATTTGTGTGAGTTCCATATACTAAAAAGTAAAATGTAAGCACAAAATGAAAATATGTAACCATTAAAATGAGACGAATGGTACATTAATTGTACTAGTCAACGCCATAATACTTCTTCAAAAGCAAAACGAAGTCGTAGACGGTTTTAGGATTAGCCAAGGATTTGTGGATACTCTCTCTCATCATGCACCTCTTCGCCCATGCAATCAATTTTGGACATTCCTTTTCGATGCTAAACCCACCACATCTCTCGTAGGCTTCGAACCAGCTGTAGAATGGGATGAGTGCCACGTCAACATACCCCAAGTTGTACCCTCCGAAGTAAGTCTTGTCCCCTAACTCCCCTTCTAATGTCTTGAGGGCCTCAATGAATTCTTTCTTGGCTGCTTCTTGCTCTTCTCCTTTCTTCAACCATATTCTTCTTCCCGAATCACCCACCTACTTAGGACAATGCACATTCAACAATTCATGAAATGATGTATCCATAAATCTTGATAAAAAAAGAAGTTGTTCGAAGTGTCATTTGGATGTAACATATTGTCGGATGAATGACACGTAGATAAAATTAGAAAATTATACTCCCTCGGTCACGGAAAAGTTTTCAACTTTGACTGATCAATGAGATTAAGAAAAGTGTAATTTTGAAGGATATTACAGTATTTTTTTTAAATAAATAAATAAAGTATTTCAGATTCGTTATGTATGAGTAATTTCTTTTTAAAAAAAAAGTGTATAAGAGATTTTATTGTGAAAATTTTGAGTTACGCTCCTAAATTGAAAGAATGAAAACTTTTTTGGAATGGAGAGGATACTATAAAAAGAAAAGTACAAAATCTATGAATATTGGTTGGATTTCCTCACTCAACAATATAAGACCGGTTTGAATCCCCTATTCCACATCATATTTCGTTCCTCATTCCATAACTTATTTTTCTATAAAAAAACTATATCCTATTTAGTGACCCTTGAAGATCTAACGATAATTTAGGGAATAATTGTGACACTGATTAGTAAATGAAATATTAAATGGAATAGGTGATCTCAATTGACACACGAGATAAAAGAGGTACCTTTTTGTCAACAAAATCAGCCCAAAACCTAGCTTGAGCTCTCTGGTGAGGGTCATGAGGCAGCAATGGAGATTTGTCGTTCCACACCTCGTCGATGTACTGAACAATGATGGACGACTCGCAAATGGGTTTTCCGTTGTGGATGAAGACGGGGACTTTCTTGTGAACCGGGTTCATATCGAGCAGGAGTTGAGATTTGTTGGCCAAGTTTTGTTCCCTGTAATCATAGGGAATCCCCTTTTCGGCTAATGCGATCCGAACTCTCATTCCAAACATGCTAATGTTTGCATCCAACAGAACTATCTCATCCGCCATTGTTGTTTCCTATACAAGAAGACAGGTTTAGTTTTTTTTTTTTGGGGGAAAATGAGCAAGATCAGAAGTGATCGAATGGTGTGAGATATTGTGCAGAATCCATTGTTTATATAGTAAATCCAGCATGCTACGCTGGCCGAATCATTTTTTAAATTTTGTGAAAACTCTAGTATATTACAAGTGGACTAACAATAAAATTATTCAAGTATCATAGACAATTTCACTCTTTTAAAATTAGATACTCCCTCCGTACCAAAATCGATTGCACCTTTACTGTAGATACGGAGTTTAAGAAATGTTGACTTTTTAGGGGTATTGTGGTATTTTTAGGTAATAAATAAATTATAAAGTATGTTATGTGTGTTAGGTGGGTGTGATAAAGTTGTAATTAAGATAAACTTTTAGGGGTGGAGATTAATGTGATATTTCCTTTTTTGAAAATGTGCAATCTATTTTGGGACGGATAAATGTGGAAAGTGTGCAATCGATTTTGGGACGGAGGGAGTATTAGATATACACATACCGGATACTCTGGGCCATTTACGTGCATCATCTTCTGTAGCACACGTTAAGTGATTGACATGTAAGAGGGGGGAATAAATCCAACTATTACCCCTAGGGTTTAAGGATTAGAGTATAGTTTATCTCTCCTACGTGTCGTCCATCCAATAATATGGTACAGAAGATAATGTACCAAATGACACAGAGAATCCGAGCCGAGATACACGCTTAAATTTTTATATGCCATATGAATTTAACAAATTAATTTTGTAAATGCCCAATTTTTAGTTATAAATAAAATGTTAAAGTGCTCGAAATGACAAAAATATTAATTCTTAACTTGATTTAAAAGTTTTAATTGAGTTCCGAATATATACAATAAATTCATAAATATATATATATATATTATGTACAATCAATTTATATATTTTAACTAAGTTAACAACCGGAGTCGGAAATATTTTTGACAAATTTGTCAATCAATTTCACGAAAGCGTTTGTTGTGCATTAATTATTTTATTTTATTGAAACACTTAATTTTCTTTACACATAAATGATCTAAAAGTTAAAATTAAATAATATATCACGCATACGTACTTGGCATACAAAAACTCAAAATTAAAAATAAAACGAATTTACATTTGACTTTTAATAATAAAACTTTAATTATTTATATATATGAAATAAAAATGATACAAATATTAAGGAGTAATGATGTTTAAGCATTGATCTTAGAACAAAAAGTGTGTAATTAAGTTTTGATTGGATCCGGACCAATGAGCGAAGTAATGTAACTCTGTTTTGACAATACTTTTATATATATAATTTTTTTAATACTCCCCCCTCCCTACCTCACCAAAAGATTCTCATTTTAATTATATTTGATATTTTATTCAAAGGTTTTCATTTTACACTTTTAGTAAAAGAACTTCACATATAATTTATCACTCACTACAAATTAAATACAATTATCCATTACATAAAAAATAATACTGTCTCTGTCCCGGTAAATTGTGCACGTATTCTAGTGCTCGAAGATTAAGAAAAGTTAATTTTTTATATATAAATATGTGAAAAGTTATTGGAATGTGTGTAAAAAGTTAGTATTTTAGATAATTTAATGAAAAATGTGTGTAAAGTTGTTATGAGGTATGTAAAAAGTGAGTAGAATTGTAATATATTTTTTCATTTTTAGAAACGTACATAAGTGTTGGGACGATGAAAAAGAAAAGTATGCAGTAATTACTAGGATAGAGGGAGTAATACTTTCGTAATCTATTCGAAAAAAATAAATGGAGAACTTTATTCGGAATAGAGGGAGTACGATTTAAAAAAATAATTTTGTGCGGAATTGAGGATTTTGTGATATAGTTATATTAGAAATGGAAGGGGAGTAATTTTTTATGAATGCAATTAGAAGCATACAACAATGACGTCACTGCATATGTAATTAAGGGCACGAAAAATCTGGTACAATTTTTGAGGATCCAGAAATGCCAGACCTCCACGTGATGACAGCAATGTAATTAAAACTATAGCCCACCATTTAGAGATTTAATTATGGATTAAAGAGTATTATTATTTAATATATAATGGGCAGTTATATTAGTGGGGTGTGTAAGTCCTATATTTTAATTGTATTAATGGATGAGTGGGTCTCATGTATTAAAAGTGAAAATGGATAGATTAAGATTGGAAGACCCAAAATGATAAAATGAATAAATTGACGGAGAGAGTAATAATTTATAAATCTCTTTGTCAAATAATTTCATACAAATACAACCTTATAATCTATGTTTTGGAATCGCCCGGAGGTGATAAATTGCTTGTTGTATAGTCATTTATAGAGTTAAATATTTGTTTGGTCCCGTAACTTTTTTTCTTTTTAATTTTAGTCCCAAAAAAGATATTTATTTATAATTAGTCCCATAACTTTAATTTTTCTTTAATTTTGGTCCAATTTTTATCGAATTTGCCACTTGTTGCCGGAAACCGACGAGCGATGCTGACGTGGCTAGTCCAATTATTTCTCAACCAACCAAAGATTGATGAAACTTAAGAAGAAGAATGAAGACAACACCAAAGATTGCAAAAACGTTTATAGTCACCCCATACATAAATATTTTGCAATTTTTGGTGTTATCCTTCTTCTTCTTCTTAAGCTTCATCAATATTTGGCTGGTTGGACTCGTCATGTCAGCATCACTTGCCAATTTCGGAAACAGGTGGCAAATTCGGCGAAAATTGGACCAAAATTAAAGAAAAATGAAAGTTATGGGACTAATTATAAACAAATATCTTTTTTGGGACTAAAATTAAAAAGAAAAAAGTTACGGGACCAAACAAATATTTAACTCGTCATTTATATATTTAGGTTTTCAAAATCAGAATTGAATTTATAAAATCCTACTAACCCTATAATTCTATGCACACTTACCTTTTGTATTTTTTTTATTTTACTATCATCTTTTATCTTTTTATATATATATATATATATATATATATATATATATATATATATATATATATATATATATATATATATATATATATATATTAAATTTTTGACAAAATTTCAACTTTTTCATTAAATTGAAATTTCTACAACTAACTTTTCAGATTTTTAAAATTTCCATTTATATGAATTTTATAGATGCATTTGAGATCGTTAATTCAGAATAGAATAGAATAGAATAGCAGTTAGAACTGCACATAATAAAGCTGCATCCATTAACATCGCAACCCAAATTAACAACATTCATTCATTTATTCTGATCCATCGACATACCTATGAACTACTCAACGATTCCAAACTTCTATACACAAGGAATCTTGGAGGATAAGTTTGGTGGAAATCTGAAAATTATATTAAATTTAGGGACTGGTGGAATATTTTATAGCATAATAAGTAGAGCGGAGTTGGAAATTTAATACTAGTATACTAAAATATAGTTTTAGTAATTAAAATACAGGAGTATTTCCTTCGTCCAGATTTAAGAATGTCATTTACTTTTTAGCACGGAGATTAACGAATATTGTTATTTAATGTGTGGTGGATAGTTGTATTAATGGAGGTGTGTATCCCATTTTTTAATTGTATTAGTGGGTGTGTGTGGATAAAAAAGGAAATGAGACCTTTGGAGGCGGACGCCCAAAATAAAAAAATGATACCCTTAAAAACGAACGGGGGGAGTATCTATCAAAGGAAAAGAAGTAGTCCACTTTATTTATTTGTTCAGCCTATTCCCGTAATGAAGGGGCAATTTTGGAGATTTGGTGAACTACACCTCATGTCTTTTCTCACAAAAATATCCCCCGTTCTTATTTAAATTCATATTTAATGTTCTCGTTATTTAATCAAACATTATTTTATGAAATAATTTTGTGATGTTTTAGAGTAATACTGTATTTCTAGGTAATAAATAATGTGAATTATATTGTGTGTGTTAAAAAGTTATTATAATTTTAAAATTAAAATGTATCAAATTAACATTATTTTTTTAAAGAGGTGAACTTTATTGTGGGATGGAGGAATGAAAAAATTGTGATAATCTTGAATAAATAAATAAGGTTTTTAAAGGTGATTTGGAGTTTTTAAATACTAAATATTCTTTTTCAATCCACAAATATTTGCGGAAAGAAATGAAATCCAAAAATTTTAACTTCTTCTACATGTAAATATAGAGATCAAGAGAACGACATTACTTAAAGAGATTAAGCAGTAATACAACATTGAAATGGTGATCATTAGTTAGGCGGCGAACAAGATCATGTTAGTGTCACTTGATTAACTCTTAAATGATTTACCTATTTACTGGCTTAAATTTTTAAATAGTAAGTGGTCATTTTACTTAATATTAGAATCATAGCCTAAATGTATCAGAGTTATAGTTATTGTTAGAGTAATTTGATTAAGTATTAAACAACTCTTCTCTCTATAAATTTTAGATGAGGTGATCATTTAATAGTTATGACTTAACAAATGTTCAAGGTTTGAACCTCATTGTCATCTAGCCATGACCTAGCAAAAGTTCAGGGTTCGAACCTCACCGCCACCTATTTATAAGAAAATTGCAAATCACCGCCACCTTTTTATAAAAAAATTGCACACGCAAGTTTGAGGCAAAAATTCTTCACCTACATGTGAGGGGGCGTATTAATGTGACTTGATTAAGTATTACAAAAATTCTCTGTCTATATATATGAGGAGGCGTGTTAGTATGACTTAATTAAGTATTAAAAAATTAATTTATGGGAAGAGTAGACCCATAATACACACCAAAATACCAAAGATTGTTTCTGCTTCATACTTACTAGACTCCAGACTTTGTCACAGAGCTATGAAAAGAGATTGAAGTGCAATGATAAGAATAACTAATTGGGCAAGTGGGGCTTCCTACATCATGATAGATTAAAAAATATATAAAAAAGTGCAATGATAAGAATAACTAATTGGGCAAGTGGGACTTCCTACATCATGATAGATTAAAAAAATATAAAAAAATCTGGTAAAACTTATAACCTGGTCTGTATATGGAGTAATTTATAGGTTATGATTTATAGAAATCTGGAGACCATCATAATCAAGATAAAAAATTGGTGGTCCACATGGTTATGTAGATTTTTCCAAAGACTAATACTATAGACTTAATTAATTTCCAACCCCATAAATACTAAAGTACGTTTTATTAAACATGGATCACCTAATTAATTTTTGTTTGTCTTTTATTTTATTTATTTATTAAACATTTAGTATTTGCTATAATCAATATTTAAATTATCTTTGTGTGAAAGGATTTAGTCATTAATTATAATATATTATTTCAATAGAAAACAAGTTATGAATTTGATTTTTTGAACCTAATATAAAACTTATTTGTTAATTTTTTAATGAAAAATTAAATATACAAAGATATTACATTTATCAAGAAACACATACTACTATATATATTATTAAATAAAAATTAATATATTTATTAAAAAAACACATTCAACTCCATACACTATTAAATAAAAATTAATAAACACCTTAACGCACAACGTATCAAAATACTATAATGACCCATTGAACTATTGTAGCAGTAATTTAACTAATGATTACAAGTTACAACACATTGTACACATTTTCTAAAGGGAATAGTAATCATCTAGCTAGTTGCCCCATTTCTCATGATTTTATAGAAATGTGGAGACAATAATAAGATGAGAATGGCGGTGTCACGCCCCAATTTTTATCACCAATAATAAACAATAATAAATATTCATTTCATTTCATCATTATTACACCGGCACGGCTAACAGATCGTCATCCATGTATAGAACTCTCAGGATCTGATGGGACCTTACCACCAGTTTTGTGTGCAATTTTACCTACAATGCATAAACTAGTGAGATAAAATCTCAGTAAGTAGAAATCATGCATGATAGTGCGTGAAAATTCATTTATTTTCTAATCTTTCTAGTTGGTCTCTTTTATCTTGAAAACTGTTCACGTTGCAGGATCCCCACGACACACTTATAATATGCACCCCAAATGAGCTCAACGGAGACGATTTTTTCGAACCCTGAATATAGTGCCGGGAACAATTTTTTCGAACCCTGACAGAGATGCATATATAGTGGTCGCACACACCATTAGTATCTTATTAATTTTTAGGGAAAACACTTTTCATGATTATGCATGGTATGCAACCAGAGCAATTAAATATGCATCATAAACCATTTACGATATCAATATCAACATTTAATCATAATAAAGCAACAACTTAACTTCAATTCACACAAATCTACTTCTGTAATAACAACTTCACCTCAATACATAGATCCATTTATGGAGTAACCAGTTCATCTTGATCATACGGACCCCTTTTTGGAATAATTTCATCTTGGATCACACAGATCCTTATAGCCAATATCTTCTCAAATCATACAGATATATTTTCAACAGTTTTCAGTCACACCGATCTATATAGAACAATAATATTATTATTTCAAATAAAACTTGTACCACAAATTTATCACAAATAATTTACAAATAATATTATTGAATATGAAATATACTTTCCCCAAATCACATAAATCCACAACTTGTACTACAAATTAATCTCAAATACTCCATCGTCCCACACCAAGGGTCTCTTTTTTTCATTTTGGTCGTCCCACCCAAAGGGTTCTATTTTCTTTTTTATACACATGGCACTCACCCACTAATATAATTAAAACATGGGGTCCACACTCCCACTAATATAACTATCCACTACGCATTAAATAATAATATTCCTTAATCTACGTGCAAAAAAGTAAAATGCACCCTTGGTGAGGGATGGAGGGAGTAATTTATAGCGTAATTAAAATAATCACAAATAATTCATAAATAATTATCACATATTAATCATAAATAATTCACACAATATATTTATGCATTGTAGTTGGACCTCTACTTACCTGAGCTTCAAATAGCAATAATATCATAGACCTCGTGAAGAACTGTAACTAATTTTCTATCTTTTCCGTTCCGGGACGAACTCTTTCCTCTCATTTTCTTCCTTTCTCTCTCTTTCTCTCTTTTTTTTTTTGCTTGATCGATGTCCCTTCCCATTTAACTCCAAATGAGTTATTATATATAGGTAGTTCTGCAGAAATTAACTTTGATACATCAGATGAAATTATTAAATTATTCCGACTTAAACCACTGGTAATATGTTTCTTTTTGTTGGTTCTGTTTATTGAAATCAAGGCCTTGTATGTGTGTTTGTACTTGACAAATACAATGTGTCAATACACAAGTATTTAGTCCGCTTGTAATACCTGAGAATTTTTCCTATTTTTATAATTTATATTTTATGCATTTTTATAATTATTTGATAATTATATGGTAATTGTTTCTACATTTAATTTGTTTTTGAATTTTTATTTGATACATTTATGATAATAATAATGGTAACAATATATTAATATTTATTTGCATTAATTTGGATATATAATTAAATTGTCTTATGTCTATAAATATATTATTTCTTAATTATTAAGTATCACACGTGTTCTCTCATAATCATAATAGTGGTAAAAAAATGTACATGTTTGCGTAAAGATTTGTAAAAAATATAATAACTCATTTGGAGTTAAATGGGAAGGGACATCGATCAAGCAAAAAGAGAGAGAGAGAGAGAGAGAGAGAGAGAGAAAGGAAGAAAAGGAGATGAAGGAATTCGTCCCGGAACGGGAAAGATAGAAGATTAGTTACAGATCTTCACGAGGTCTATGGTATTATTGCTATTTGAAGCTCAGGTAAGTAGAGGTCCAACTACAATGCATATATATGTTGTGTGAATTATTTGTGATTAATATGTGATAATTATTTATGAATTATTTGTGATTATTTTAATTACGCTATAAATTATTTGAGATTAATTTGTGGTACAAGTTGTGAATTTATGTAATTTGGGGAAAGTATATTTCATATTCAATAATATTATTTATAAATTATTTGTGATAAATTTGCGGTACAAGTTTTATTTGAAATAATAATATTATTGTTTTATATAGATCGGTGTGACTGGAAACTGTTGAAAATATATCTGTATGATTTGAGAAGATATTGGCTATAAGGATCTGTATGATCCAAGATGAAATTATTATTCCAAAAAGGGATCCGTGTGATCAAGATGAACTGGTTATTCCATAAATGGATCTATGTATTGAGGTGAAGTTGTTATTCCAGAAGTGAATTTGTGTGAATTGAAGTTAAGTTGTTCTTTATTGTGATTAAATGTTGATACTGATATCGTAAATGATTTATGATGCATATTTAATTACCCTGGTTGCATACCATGCATAATCATAAAAAGTGTTTTCCTCAAAAATTAATAAGGTACTAATGGTGTGTGCGACCACTATATATGTATTTCTGTCAGGGTTCGAAAAATCATTCCCGATACTTTATTCTGGGTTCGAAAAAATCATTCCCATTACTTTATTTCGGGGTTCAAAAAAATCGTCCCCAACACTCTGCCAGGGTTCGGAAAAAATTATTTTCGGCACTATATTCGGGGTTCGAAAAAATTGGTGAAATTGCATACGAGACTGGTGGCTAGGTCCCGTCAGATCCTGAGAGTTGTATACATGGATGATGACCTGTTGGCCGGGCCGGTGTAATAATGATGAAATGAAAGGAATATTTATTATTGTTTATTATTGGTGATGAAAATTGGGGCGTGACACCGCTGCATTAAGCAGTGGTGTTTCCAGGTAAAACAATCTAACCTAAACTACAATTTCAAATAGTTTCTCACCTAAAAGTCATATGCCACATGGTTTGAGGTACAAAGCAACAATCTCATCATACCGATTACCAACAACACCAATAGCAATACCAACACATAAATCTACTTAAGTAATTCAATGCAGAGAAGAACACAAGAAATTTACCACCCTAATTCCTCTAATTTTCCCAAATCTAAACACAAATTAAATGAAGTAGGCAGTATACCTTGTTGTGCATAAAAGGACCTACACTACGTCTTCGACTAGAACCCCCAACTGGACCAAACCCAGAGGCATTTCGATTTCGAAGAAAAGAAACTGAATTTTGATGATTTCCAGATTTCGAGTGAAGAAGAATGGTCTGAGGAGAGCGAGCAAAGCATGGACGAAGTCTACAGTCAGCTGACATACGCTCACTTCAACCGGACCAAATCCGACACCAAACCTGCCTCCGACGAGATCCTGACCAAGCTCCCGGCGAAAATGAAAAAGTCAGTGAGTTTGAAATCGACTTTTACGCATTTCAAAGAGGACGACGTCGTTGAGGCGCGGCGGCCGGCGATTTCGGCAGCAAGACGGGTGGCCTCACCTTCCCTTTTGACCTTTTGTTTTTGTTCCTCTTGTCCTTCCCTCTCGATTTGCATCTGTGGAGCCCGATTGTAGAGGTGAGGCGTCAGATATGGTTTTTTCTTGCGTCAATTTGATTGTGGCGGTAATTCGATGACGACGGCGTTGAAATGGGAATGGGAAAGGCATTAGTGGTTGGTTCAATCACTAGGCGGGGAGAGAGAGGAGGCCCAGTCGTGGCGTGGACCGCATGGTAAATCTGATTCTTGAAGGGCAATTTTGTCTATTTGTTGTTAATTTGTGTACCTAACATTATTTTTTTTGTTTCATGTATTTGGGAGTAAATATGCTTTAAAGTGTGCATCTCTTAATAATAAACCCTAAAAATATTATCATCCAGCCCTATCCCTCTATCCACACCACATTTTAATATTTGAATAATAATAAGGTGGGGTTGGGTGGGTAGGGTTGGGTGGTAATATTTTTATTATTTAAAGATTAAAATCTAAAATTTTATAGAAAATTTTTTTTGGGGGTGGGGGGTGGGTAGGGGGTAGGTTGGGTGTTAATATTTTATAATTTAAATATTAAAATCTAAGTTTTTTTTTTATTTTTTTGAATGGGGGTGGTGTTGGGTGGGGGGTGGGTAGGGATAGAGCTGTGTGGTAATATTTTATTATTTAAATATTAAAAATTTAAAATTTTACAAAATAAAAAAATTTTGGGAGTGGGTGGGGGTGGAGGGTGGAGGGTGGTGGGTGGCCTGGTTGTGGGGAGTTGGGTAGGGGTAGACTGAGTGGTAGAGTTTAAAACATAAATAAATATATATATATTAATTAATTTTAAATATTATTTTTATATACTATTAATATATCAATTACACAAAAACGAAGGATTTCAAATAACACGGTTCCAATGAGGATTTGAAATCCATTAAAAAACAATTAAAAAAAATCAAAATCAAATCTACGATTTGAAATTCATTGATATAAAATCTTGAATTTATAAATTCATTGATTTCAAGTATTTTCCAAACATGAGGGAGGGATTTAAGGGAAGGATACCCAAATTCTTCCATCCAAACACAACCTAAAGATTAAATCTTTGGGCTGTTCTATTATATCAATATTCTTGTGTTGCTATTTGCTCATACTTTTCTTACTCTAATTTAATTATTCAAAAACTCCCTCCACCTGCAATCAAATTTACATTTATTCATTTTATATTCCAGCAAGAAGAATTACATTTTACTCATTCCAAAATGTACTCCATTCATTTAATTTTTGGTGTAGCAAATAATTGTATTAGTATTAAACGTGAAACTCATATTATAGACATAATTTTCAACCATAACTAGGAAGGCTCATTTTAGTTGACATTAACTATTCAGATATTTTCAAAATTCCATATAGGTATGCAGTGTGAGATCATTAATTCAGAATAGAATAGAATAGTAGTTGAAGCTAACTGCAACCATCACCATCCAAATCAACAACAACGTTCATTTATTCTGATCCATCGACATACTTATGATATGAACTACTCTTCGATGCCAAACTTCTTCTTCAAAAACGACACCAATTCGATAGCACTTTTGGGATCAGCCAACGATTTGGAAACGCTCTCCTTCATCATGCACCTCTTCGCCCACGCAATCAATTTCGGACACTCTGCTTCGATGCTGAATTTTCCATAAACCTCGTACGCCTCGAACCAGCTGTAGAATCCGATCAGCGCCACGTCGACGAAACCCAAATTGTCGCCACCGAAGAAAGTGTTGTCCCCGAGCTCTGCTTCCAGCAACTTGAGGGCGTCGATGAACTCTTTCTTGGCTGTTTCCTGTTCTTCTCCCTTCTTCATCCATATCCCTACAGAAGGACCAGCTACCTACATAACATAACCCAACATGGTTAAAGTACGAGGATGTAAGAGAATATATTTTGATGAAGAAATTGGAATTAGTACCTTTTTGTCGATGAAATCAGCCCAGAATCTGGCTTGAGCTCTGTGGTAAGGATCTTGGGGCAACAATGGAGGTGTGTCCTTCCACGCTTCATCCAAGTAGTGAAGGATGATCAATGACTCGCAGATGGGTTTGCCGTTGTGAATTAGGACAGGGATTTTCTTGTGGATGGGGTTCATGTCCAGAAGGAGTTGGCTTTTGTTGCCCAAGTCCTGTTCTTTGATCTCGTATTGGATACCCTTTTCTGCTAGTGCCACTCTCACCCTCATTGCGTACATGCTCAGATGAGCGTCCAACAGAACCACCTCATCCGCCATGCTTTTTTTTTTAGGAAGGTTTGGGATATTGAGATGTTAGGTAGAGAAAGGTGTGATGAAATGAGCAGTGTGTGGGCTAAAATATACACACAAGGAATCTTGGAGGATAAGTTTGGTGGAAATCTGGAAATTATATTAAATTTAGGGACTGGTGGAATGGTGGGCCTGTATGATGCTCCATTTTAGTGAATACAAATTCCCTTTTCCCCACCTGTTTCATCTCGTGTTTCACGGGATGAGATGGGGGACAAGTATCCCATTTCACACATAAAGTGTCCTATTTCACACACAAATATGTGTGGAATGAGACACTTGTCCATTTTAGTGAATACAAATTCCCTTTTCCCCACCTGTTTCATCTCGTGTTTCACGGGATGGGATGGGGGGCAAGTATCCCATTTCACACATAAAGTGTCCTATTTCACACACAAATATGTGTGGAATGAGACACTTGTCCCCCACCCCATCTCGTGAAACCCGAGATGGAACAGGTGATCCCACGCCCATTTTAGTACAAGTAGAGCGGAGTTGGAAATTAAATAGTGCTATACTGAAAATACAATTTTACTAATTATAAATTTATAATATATCAAAGGAAAAAAAGTCCACTTTATTTATTTGTTCCTTTTCCAGAATTCAGCCTATACCCCAATTGGTGAACTACAGCTGTCTTTTCTCACAAAAATATAAATAAATAAAGAAAAGTGATTAAATTTGGGGATCAATGATAATAAGTAAAAGTTCTTTGTATTTATAAAATATAGTATATAGTAAGATGTAGTGCAATGTAGTTTTTAATTGTATTAATGGGTATGTGTGGGTCCCATGTGTGTAAAAAAGAAAAGTAAACTCTTTGGGTAGGACGACCAAAATGAAAAAAGAGACTCTTTGAGTGGGACGGATGGAGCAATTGTTACATAAAAAAAGTGATAATACAGCATGTTATTTTATTATTATGCAAGAGTAATTCTTTTATATGTTAAAATAAATGAAAATTTATGCATGTCTTTAGAGAAGTTATTTGTTTTTAAATATTTTAGGGGATGTTTGTTCCGGGTTTTAAAACCCCGGAATTAGAATTAAAATTCCACACCCAAATTTTAAAAATCACTCCTATATATACCTATATACATTATATCTGCTCAATTAATACATTTTCTCTCTTTATCCCTACTCTCTCATCTACTTTTTTTTAGATAAATTAATACATTCTTACACATTAATTTGACATAAAGTTAAAACCTACCCTATCAAAAATCCAAAACAAACACAACATCACTATTCATGATTTTTCAAATTCACCAAAATCCCAAAACAAACATCACCTTATATTTTCTTTTTCCGTTCCTCTGTTTCCATTCCACTAAATACTTACGCAAAGAATCGTAATCCAATAATTTTAACTCTTTAACTTCTTCCACATGTAATTATAGAGATCAAGAGAACTGCAGTTATAAAACTAGTTCATCTGAATCCAATACGATCCTTTTGTGTCTCTATCGTTCTAACATTCTAATATGTCAATTATCTAGCTAATCTTGTCCTAATGCCATTTGGAAAAGTGTTAACAAATTGGGGGACATCTCCTATTACAGAGTTAATGATTATCATTTGTAAAGATTGTTAGCATCTCCTACGATTGCTTAGTTGGTGTGTTTCTCTAAAAACTAGGCTCATCAGGCTTAAAAATCTTGGGCATGGAGTCACCTGGCTCGACAAACGCAACCTTCGGCTTAACCGACGTCCCTTTCTTCGTATTGGCAGCAAACTTGGAAGCTAACATAGTTGCTGTCATTGCAGTGCTTTCCATTGAATCATCTTCCTTTGATTCGCGCATGTAAAGCATGCTCTCGTGTCTCGAAAGTTCTTCCGCGAGCTTCCTCCGCCTATGTCTTCTCCATGCAGCTTGTAGAATACAAGCCCCCCATGTTCTCCATTGATGGGAATAGTATCTAAATGAATGCTGCAATTTCTTGCTGTGTAGCCTTTTGAACTGGTTTGCGAAGAATTTGAGGTCATCTGCACGAAGGGCGAAGCCTTCTACTTCAGAGCTGCACTTGACCGTTCGTGTGGAAGCAGGCCGATTTAGGTTTGAGGTGCTCATGAGGGCCCATGTTAGTAGCTCTTCACCACAAAAATCTCCTGGTTTGAGGGTGATGGAGTTGAAGAATCCTGAACGTCCACCATCAGTTGTTGAGCTTTCGACTTGGCCACGGATTATGAAGAACATCTCGTTGACTGGATCGCCTTCGCGTACTATGTACGTGCCTTTGGTGTTTAGAGATGACACGAGACGCTGGCATATTGCATCCAAGAGCTGATGATCCATTTTGGAGAAAAATGGCACCTAAAATGTGAAAACAATGAGTGATCAACTTATTGTATATAATCTTAAAACCTATATATTAAGGCCAAAATCAAGATAATTAACCACTGTTATCATCTTTTTCCATAGTTTTTCTAATACACTTGGTAATTTCAATGAGTAAACGACATTACTTGAAGAGATTAAGCAGTACTACAACATTGAAATGATGATCGTTACTTACACGACGAACAAGATCAAGACAAAGATGCTTCTGAATTTCTCTACGTAGGTCGAGTGGCAATGCTTGAAGAATCTCTTCTTCTTTGACACCTCTTGTAGATAGCCAGTTGTATTGGACAAATCTTCGCACACGGTCCTGCAGATTTGGCGGTAGTTGTCGATGTGTCATCCACTCCTCTGTGTCTCTTCGTTTCACCCTCCATTCTTCAAGTCTTGCTGTTGTAGATTGCAAATATGTCTGTCAAATCAAAACCATAATATGACTTGAAAATCCAAAGAGCATCCTCTTTGTTATGTCAACTGTATGATTTATATGCAGAGAAGGAAGATGAAGAGAAAAACAATACCTGCACATTGCCTATCAGCAAAGAGAAGAAGAGTAGACCCATAATACACACCAAAATACCAAAAATTGTTTCTGCTGGATATGTACTTGACTCCAGACTTTGTCCGTACGAGCTATGAAAAGAGATTGAAGTGCATTGATAAGAATAACTAATTGGACTAGTGGGACTTCAAAAAAAAAAATCTGATAAAACTTATAACCTCAGATTCTTTAAACCAAACCACAGGCAATAGAAGTACTTTTCGATGAAATTTTCTGATGCAACTTCTTCGTTCGCAGCCGGTGCAAACATACCAAAATTGAAATCACCTTGTTGTGGATGACAGTTTCTGAAAACCTCAGTGGAGTTGAACCAAACATCACGGTCATGGCCTGTGGATACGCAGTCGAGATAGATAGGGCGACATGATTTTACTCTTCTTTCCTGCCTACATTGGACCTTCCAGCATGTGAAAATCCGATCTACGGCCATCAAATACCATACTGCTCCTAATACCTTCAAAGATGAACAAATTTATGTTGTGTCTAATCATATAATAATACTTAAAAACAATAAAATGGAAAAAGATGTTGAAGGGCTTACATGACTTGCTAGCAAGTAGAGAACAAGATTGTAAGCTGCTCCTGTCCAAGCAGTTTTTGCAACAACGCCAGTGTTTTTTATGATTCTTGCATTCAAAGGAAAGATAACGATGATTCGAGGAATGTATTGAAGGATGATGAGCAAAGAAATTGCGTGATTAACATGATTACTTGTCTTTGATCGTGCAATTGGCATTACACCCCAAACAACACACTGTATTGAAATCAGAGAATCCATTATTCAATTAAATTGAACTAAATCAAAGCTAATTTAAGCATGTAAGAAATTCAGCTAAAATTTGCTCCTTTAATACAGAGGAAACTAATCAACTCATATCTTTCCTTTGGTAATGCCAAAATTACAATCTCTCTGTAACTAATTTTCCTCTTTAACAATTTCTACCTGATCAAAGTTAGGAACATATGAACTTTTTTTTTTTTGGTGATCCTTTCTCATATAATTTGTTCTTGAAATATGTACAATTTAATTTTTATGACAGTATCCAACAATTTTCCTTCTATTCCACTCGTCTTTCACCTTCTAAATTGAGATATCAATTCGTAAAATATATTACCGAGAAATTAGTGGAAATTAAGAGAAATTACCTGGGGAAGAGGAAGAGCGGCAGCAAGATCAATTGCGAAATTGCCCTTCAAATAGCGAAATGCAATCAAAGTTGGATCCCTAACCAAATCACCTCTGCCAAAGACTCTTGAATTGGGGGCAACGTATGCGGTGCGGAATTTAATAACGATGTGGAAAGCGGAGAAAAGATCGATAATGGTGCGAGTGCTGACCAGAAAACCGGCCCAACCGTAGTCCATGGTGAGGCATTTCCGATCGGGCATGAAGCCGAGGAGATAGAAGAAAAGGGGATCCACGAAAAGGGCGGTGAGTGAGATAATGAAGAAAATACGATTCCATTTGTTGACGATTTCACAGCTAGGGTCTAGGATTTGGCGCCACCACTCTTCCCGGTCGCGGAGGAGGGTCGTGGGATTGGGAATCGGCATCAGCCGGAGGTTCAGATTATTCATCGAGAGAGAGAGAGAGAGTGAGATTGATTCTGGTACCTCTCTGATATGGCCGTTAAGTTAGTTATATTAGTTTTGATTTTCCAGAAATTTTATCATACGCGAGAGTGAGTTCGGGGCCCAAATAACTGTAGGGCCTAATTTAAGGACATCACAAAATTAATAGATGGGCTCAACATAAAGCCCAGCCTCTGAATGTATCTAATATCGGCCCAAAATAGGATTCCGTATCCTCCAAACGACGTCGCTCTTTCTGTTCTTCCTTCCTTCCAGTCCTCACCGACAGTCCATACCCCACTCCACTGAGCTGGAGTATTCTGTCGAGTCTAACGCCGTTAACCTTCTCCGTCCGATACACAGAAATGTGTATTAACAAAGGTTTCATTTAAGATTTGATGGGGAGATCAATTTACGTTTTAAACTTCTAATAAAGAAATGGATCACTGAACTCGAAAAGGCTATAAAAAGGGAGTGTAATAAACCATTAAATGTGTTCAAATAACTCGACTTTAACGAAAGCAGGCAAAATAGTAAATAAATAAGTATGCAATAATATAATATATAAATAAATAAATGAGTTTTGACAAAAATATAGCGCGACACACCATATTCGGAGTAAATCACAATCTTCTTCCCCAATACTCCCGGATTTCCCTTTTCACCCTCTTCTCACTCTAAATGAAATCCGATCGCTAGCTCAGTTTCTCGGAGTTGCAGCAATGGCGGATTGGTACAGAAAATGGGCCAGGGAGGATTTCAAGACATACGCCTACATTCTACTCTACATCGCCCTCTCCAGTGGCCAGATATTCTTCAACAAGGTTAGCTAAATATTCTTTTGGAATTTCTGTATATGTATATATACCTGAGTATTGAACTTTACAAGTAAGCATTTTGTCAAGCAGGTGTGGGTGCTGCATTGATCCATTTATAAGCTTTGAATTTGCTGAATGATTAACAATATGTGCGCAATTTTTGCTGTAATTTGTCAGTGTGATTAATGATTAATGTCCTTGCTTTCTAAAATTTGCAATCTCCTTAGCCTTGACTCGTGATCGAACAGTCAGTTTTTTCATATTAGTATAAATTATGAGGAAGTGCTTTTTGTGCCTTGAAGCTAGGTCTTCGTATCTTAATTAGTGCTGCATTTTCTTAACACTGAGTAATAGGTGATCGCGTTGTTTTAGCCGGAATTAGACCAAGCTGCTATCATAACAGAAAAATGCTGCTTAATTTTAACTTTTTATTTTTTTGTATCCAATGACAGCAGGCCGGTTTTGCTCTAATCCTAGATCCAGGTAAGATGAGAAAGAAGAATTTTTTTTTTCTTCTGATTTCTATACATTATGTACATACTTTTACTTATAAGCACACTCACCCTGTAGCTAGTAACTTGTACTTCTCTGTTTATGTTTGAAATATTTTGTAGCTGCATACAATGAGCAGATATAACTAGATTTGATGATCTTGCTATCATAATGAATGGAATGTGCGAGGGGTTGATTAATAATCTCAGGCTCATTGTAAATTTTGTTGTGAGGGTAGATTATGTTGCCACTGCTAATTATTTCAAATTCAGATTTATGGTTAAGATGTTTCTGAGTTCCTATCTTCACTGTGGAATGAATTTGTGATATAGCTTTTCTGTTCTTTTTTTGGTCAGCAGGTATATGTATGCTTCAGTGAAATTGTGTGTTTTTTATGTAATTATGATAATAGCTGTATGAAATTATTGATTGGGATTTGCCTCTTGTTTCAAAGTCTTTTGCATTTCTTTCCTCTTCATGTAGGAAACACTTTCCTATTATCATTTCTTTCACACAATGATATTCATGAAAACCCGTTTTAAGGACAATCACAAGACTTAATCTATTCACATGTAAAATTATTTTCAAAATTTGAAAATATGAACTGCTGGTGGTTGGGGGTTGCCCCTCCCAGCTCGTGGATACTGAATCCATTTTATTCAGATTTAATGAATATTGCATGTAGACTGTGATGATATGCTACAGTAACCATGAATTGGTGGTCCATGTCGCCATTGCAGTTTGATCCAGGAGCCATACATAGTGTGCTACTTAAGGCATGGAATAACTCATGTGACCACTACAATTTGTGATGTACATGTCAGGAGACTTTAATTCTCAGCCCTCTCTTAGTTACTAATGTTCTGCTTATCAATGTTATTGTGTGGCTCTTTTTTACCCTTTAATGTCACTTCTCAAGTATGGAAGAGGAATAAATTAGTGTTTGATGCTAGTTCATGTTCTAGTTGGTTAAGATGTTCTACTTCTATATGTTTTCACAAATTTAATCCATGTCATCTACATTTGAATGTAGTGGATTTTATCATCTAAAGAAATAAACTTTCCGTATCCTCTTGGGTTGACACTGCTTCACATGATCTTCTCCTCTGTTCTATGTTTTGTGGTTACCAAAGTTCTCAAGGTAATATTTTCATGATGCTTCTTGATTTCCATCTAGTGTTTTATTGTTTTAACTTTTATTTTTTATTTTTATCAGATCATGAAAGTTGAGGAAGGAATGACTTTGGATATGTGAGTGATCTTATGTTTGATGCATGCTAACATTCATTTTTCTGCAATGACTTGACCACCAGGAGTTTTGTCTGTATAAAATGTCATAAAAATATAAGTTTCTGATGAGTAGTAAAAAGTAATACTCCATTTGTTTTGCTAGTTGAGAGTATGACAAGAATAGGAAAGTTTAACAATCCATAAATAGTATTTTTAATTTAATAATTTTCTTGTAATTTAAAGTTATGTATTAACCATATTTTTGTCATATATAAATGTAGGGGGCCTCATCTTTTAGCTCTTCCTACTTTTTGTTTTCATTATATTTTTTCACATCAGTAAGTTTGAATATTCAAGAATTTTTTGTCCAGTGACCGGCTATAAGCGATAGGAGTACCCAACTAGCCCCTGAATGAAACAAACAAGAAGGACTTTATTAGATGTTTTTTTTTTAAATCCCAAAGCATGCCCATCTATTTGCGTCAATTTTGAAATAAAAATCTAATCTATGTAACTATTTCAATATGAAATCAATTATAAGACTAGCTCCAAGTGTACAGATACATGTCTTCCGTTGTCCCAATTGGCGCAATGTTTGCTATGACACTTTGGCTTGGGAATACTGCTTACCTCTACATATCTGTTGCATTTGCTCAGATGTTGAAAGCGATCAGTAAGTATGAGCCAGTTATTTTTGTCTTTGCAATATATCCTATTCTTAATATCTACCCACTTAGGCAAACTTTTATCAAACATAGTACAATTACTTTTGGTGACGTCTACAGTGCCTGTTGCCGTTTTCATTCTTGGCGTATTAGCTGGACTTGAAGCGATGAGTTGCAGGATGCTTCTGATAATGTCGGTTATTAGTTTTGGAGTTCTTGTAGCATCATATGGGGAAATAAGTATCAGCTGGATAGGTGTTGTTTACCAAATGGGAGGTGTGGTTGGAGAAGCCCTGAGGCTAATTTTTATGGAGATTTTCGTCAAACGAAAGGGCCTAAAACTAAATCCTATTTCCATGATGTACTATGTCAGCCCCTGCAGGCAAGCTGTCTATTCCACTCTAACATCGTGTCTTATTCTTTAATTTCTCATGGAGATCTCTCTAAAATTTTCAAACAAAAATTGGTTCGTCGTGCAGTGCTGTCTGCCTCTTAATCCCCTGGATTTTCCTGGAAATGCCCAAGATGGATGCAACAGTTTCTTGGAGCTCCTATATACTTGTCGTTCTGACACTAAATTCTCTTTGTACTTTTGCTCTCAATATCTCGGTTTTCCTTGTCATTTCACACACTAGTGCATTGACCATTCGTGTGGCTGGTGTAGTCAAGGACTGGGTTGTAGTTCTACTATCAGCTCTCCTTTTTGCAGATACGAAACTGACACCTATCAATATCTTTGGTTATGCTGTTGGTACGTTCCACTTCTGCCCGTAAACTCAAGTCGTTAAAAAATTGTCATTCTATTGATTCTCATTCACAACTGTGTAAATCAATTTGTATATGATTTCTGCAGCAATTTCTGGTGTAGCTGCATACAATAACCACAAGCTGAAGAAGGAAGTTCGAGTTAGCCCAGTCGAGCCTGATCAAGCAGTCCCTCTAGTTTCGACCTCAGACTCCAATCGGTGAAACCAGGAAGCTTACGTTCTGTCCATGGTTGTATCAAACCCCTATTACATTTACAGTTAATGTGCTCAGTAACACAAGGTATCTGCGATCGGAAAAGAAAGCAGCAACTAGCAAGTTACATCCTGTTACTACATTTATGTATGCAATCTTTCATCTGGTCTGATGGTTTTGAATTGGCTTCTTCAAACATATATACTGGAAATGTAGCTTAGTGTAAAGTTACAATATATAAAGCCTTTGATTTTAAGGCAATAGTTCTGTTAACATCCTGTCTTATTTTCTCTTATTTGTAACTTTTGCTTTGGATTTAGATGACGGTATTTTTAGGTGTCTCTAAATAAAAATATTTTATTACATCTATATTAATAACTTCAATACTGAAAAAGTTGTTAACCAAATTCTAATTTATATCCCACTACTGAATTAAGACAAGTAGTATTTTTTTTAAAAAAAAAATTAATTTAAAAGTGGATCTTGATCAATTCAATTTTTGTTGGCTCCAAATAATATTCATATATGAATGAACGAGTACAATCAATCATCTGTATATTTTAATTTTTATTCAATCATTTACATATGTGCATGTATTGACTATGGATAGTTTTGTACTACATTTTAGATTGAGTTAGCGAAGAAAAGTAAAAGATAATCAATAAATAAATTTCCAAAGAGAAATTATCACACATGGTCTATGTATGACTAAACCCACCTTTAGTCCTCTAACTTGGAGAATTTTCAATTTTAATTCTTTTTTAGTCCAATTTTGATCCAATTTGTCCAATTTTAGTCCAATCCCAAATAAAAATTTCAAATGCTCTTCAATTGCTCAATTTTAATTTTATCACATCTCCTGCAACACCCATTTCATAAAATCCACGTGGCATTAACACATAAGCATTTTAATTAAAATCTCCTCTTTGACCTGCCACATCACCCATGGGTTCTACACATCAAAGCAAACTGAGAAACAGCCTTACAAAACCTCCACCGAGAGCTGTTGCTCCATCGTTGGAAGCATCCTCATTCGTCGGTGCCGCTCATCGTTGGTAAACACTGCCAACGAATCTACGTCAATTAGGGTTCCGTCGCAGGCCCTAAAACTCCGCCGGGAAAGGCCATCGCCCACCGCTGCTAAGATCCTTCACACTTCGCCATCCACCACTTTCTGACTGCCGCTGCTGGAGTCCATCACCTTCGCACTCAGCCGAGGTCTGCTCGTCTACACCGCCGAAGAATAACATTGAAAGGTCTTTTGCCTCCGCCATCCAGCGGCAGAGCGTTACATTCCAGATCTCACCGTTGATTGTAGATCTCCACGAAATATCGCCATAAGAAATATATAAACCGGCGGCGTGTTGCAGCCGCAGCTTGGAACGGTGTCGTCTCCGATTAAAAACCAAGGACCCGCCGACTAGCCTGAGTCTTTCCCTTCCCGTAGTTGAGTCAACCGAATCAGTTCAAAAGAAAGCAAATCCGCTCAAATCGCTACCAGTTCTTCCTTCTCCGTCGCCAGCGACACCCGCTGCTCAACCGCAAGCGCCTCCGAACAATACGACAGGGCTCGGATCGACGGAGGCGTCACTGAGGCCGCCATCGCTGACGGCGCAAGAACGGCGTTCATGCCTTTCAACGCGAAGATGATGGCGGAGATGATGTTAAAACCCTAGACCATTTCTCACTTGTTTGGGGTTGTAATTAGAGTTTTTAATAGAGAATAGCCATGTAAGAAGAGAGAGGAACGAGGGGTAGAGAGAGAGAGTTGTTTAGTTTGGGCGAAGAAGATGATGATTATAAAAATGGTGTACCCCACCATTAGGGGCCCCCACCACCCCTGCCCTGGGGATTGGTGGAGGAGGTAAATCGCAGGATGTGCCTCAAGTGGCTTATAGGGAGCCCTGGGGATTGGTGGAGGAGGTAAATCGCAGGATGTGCCTCAAGTGGCTTATAGGGAGGGCTCACTGTTAAACTTGTGCTTGCAAGGGGTCAAATTCATGCCAAAGGCAGGATTCGAACCCCCACCCTGCAGCAACCAAGCTCAGCTGGAAGGCCTTTCCACCCTCCCCTCTACCACTTGAGTTATGCCCTGGGGCAAGAAGATGATGATTATAGAAATTAGTAAATGTTATTTCATTGAAAACGATTACATCAAGTATTTACGTACAATGCGAATACAAAGTCAACCAACCTATCCAACTTGCTTAAGCAAAATGCTTAAGGTGAATAAAGAAAATACATCAAGAATTCATATACAAAGATGCTATCTAAATTTTGATTATGTCTACAATATGAGTCGGGGACAACATCCTCGTGCTAAAATGAAGAGCGTTCATTTCCATCCAAATGTAGTAGATCATGGTAGCAAAGGCGATGAAAAGAAGTTTTCTTGCCTTTTTGTTGGTTCTGGTATCCTGCATAATCTTACGGAAGGCATCTGTGACTGATGATAGCCTTCGTCTTCTTCATCCAATCCATCATCTCACTTCATTCCAAATGCGAGTGGTATAAGGGAAATTAAAGAAGAGATGCAATGTAGTATCCTGATCGAAATAAAAACCACATCGTTTGTCTTCTCCTGTGCACCATAGTCTATCCTTCGTAGCCACTATGTCCCTATGCACTAACCATAATCTGAAGCTGAACTTTCTCACAATCCATTTGTGCCAAACCTGTTTATAGATAAAGGCTCGAGTCCGCTGTGTATCTACTCCTCAGATGATCATACATATGGTTGGCTTTGAATACCCCCTTCTCACAACACTTCTCCATAATTTCAATAACTCCTTCATTCCCTTCTGATTCATTCTCTACAGCATTCCTAATGGCAATGAGAACCCTCCATAAGTATGTAGAATTGTTACCGGGAGATGTCACTATCCACTGGGAAGCCGAGAGGTAAACAGATTGGATCCATTTCATCCAGAGAGATGAGGCATCCCTGTGTACATCCCACAGTGCTCCTGTCAACAGGGCCTTATTCCAAGTAATGATGTCCTTCAACCCTAGCCCTCCTGCATTCTTAGGTTGAAGGATGACGCTCCAGCTCACCGGGCTCACCTTTGTTTCCCACAAGAACCTGCGAATAATGGTCTCTACCTTTTTTACCACCACAATTGGAATTTTAACGATGCCACACCAGAAAGATAGAATGCCATAAATCCCAGAGGTGATAAGTTCCAATCTACCCGTGAATGACAACAGTTTAGAAGACTAAGTTTGTATCATATTATTAATGTCATTCAGAAGGGGTGTAAAATCCTGCACTCCAATTCTATTGCCACAGATAGGAATGCCTAAGTATTTGAAAGGAATGGTACCTGTACTGAAAGGAAGAATTTGAGCAATCCTGCGTCGTACACAAGTCGAAACTCCTGCAGTAATGAGATTGGATTTCTGAGGATTTGCAGAAAGCCCAGAGACTTCAGAAAAACCTTTCAAAATCCTATCAATACACTTAGCAGTTGCTACATCTCCATAGTCCATAATCAGAAGATCATCCGCAAAGATCAGATGTGAGACATCAACTCGCTTACAGATTCTAGAGTGGAACCTGTACTGATGAAGATCTACTGCTCTACTCATCAATCTACTAAGATACTTCATGCATATAACAAAGAGGGGCGATGACATTGGATCACCTTGTCGAAGACCCCTCTTGCCTTTAAAGAAACCCTCATGTTTGCCATTGATGAGTAGGGAGTAGGAAGTAGTAGTAACACAATGCTCGATCCAAGTACAAAAAGTAGAGGAAAAACCTAATCCCGTAAGCAATTCAAGGAGATATTTTCAGCTAACAGAATCATAAGCTTTGGAAATGTCTACTTTGACTGCCATCCTAGGGGAGATAGTCCCTACTCTCCGACCATAACCCCTGAAGATCTCCTCTGCTAGCATCACACAGTCTCTCATTTTCCTTCCTTTAATAAATCCAAACTGTGATTGATTTATTAAAGAAGGAAGGTAAATTCTGAGTCGAGCGGCCAAGATTTTAGAGATGATTTTGTACACAGTGTTGCAACATGAAATGGGTCTAAAATCTTGGACTCTCGGCTCATGGTTCTTTTTGGGGATCAAAGAGATAAATGTAGCGTTGAACTGGTTGAGCAATTTCCCTTTCTGAAAGAATTCCTTCACTACTGCCACTACATCTTTACCAACCACATTCCATGCACTCTGAAAGAACGCCGATGTGTAGCCATCAGGACCAGGAGACTTGTTTTTGTTGATTGACCACAATGCCTCCATAATCTCTGGCTCATCTACCAGTGCTTCAAGAATACTAGCATCCACAGAAGAGAGTTTCAGACCTCTATCCAACACCTCCTGTCCACTGACTGAGAAGGAAAAACCTCTTCACCAAGAATTGATTGATAATAGGAGAGAAATGTATCAATCAGTTCTTGATATGATGAAGTGGGTCCGCTATCTGTGTGAAGAGAATGAATACCATTCCTCGCTCCATTGCTCCAAATAAGAGAATAGAAATACTTCGTGGCACGGTCCTGGTTCTTAATGTGCTTGTGTTTGAGGACCTGCATAAGAAAGTTAGTCTCACAATCCTCCAAGTGCTTCTGTTTCCTAAGCTCCTCACTGATTCCTAGGTGTAGGTCATGGTTATTCAGGCTTGACATAAAAAGAGTCTAGAAATGATGCAGGTGTTCTTTCCCTCTAGCTACTCTTTCAGAGATATGGTGATAGTTTTGTTTGTGCAGCTCCTTCAGAAGTTTTTTTTTTAGAGATTTCAACTTCTGGCAAATGATGAATTGCTTTGTACCCGCTACATGTACTGCCAATAAAAAGAAACAAGAGAAATAAACTTATCATGGTTAGTCCAATAATTACAGAATCTGAAGGGTCTTATATAGTGGGGGCTTGGATTATGGAAGGAGGTGATGGAAGGGCAGTGATCGGAATGAGTGCCCTGTGGAAGAAAAATGATTTGAAGATCCCAGCCCATACTCCTCCAAACCTTGCACGTCATAACTCTATCAATTTTTGAGCACGAAGCTCCATTCGACCAAGTATAGAAACAACCTGTCGAGTATGTATCCTCCACTCTCAATATAGAACAAGTTTCATGCATTTCTCTAGTCCTCGCACTTTGAGTGGTACTATTTCTTTCTCCCTCAAATCTTACACAATTGAAATCTCCCCCCAAGATTCAAGGCAGTGAGTTCGAATAGAAGAGAGAGGTGAGATGTTGCCACAACTGTCTCCTAGCAACATAACAGTTGTGGGCATAAATAACAGGGATAGCAAACTGTTTTGAGGTTGTAAGGCAACGTGCATCCATTGAGATGGATTGATCAATTAAAACAAAGTTCTCCAATTCTGGACACAATGGATTCCAAACCACCACAACTCTACCGCCACTGCAAAGCTCAAAATTATGAATGTAATTCCAACCTGGGAGCACCTTTCTGATAATATTATCCACTATTTGGTGGGAGAGTTTAGTTTCCACCAATCCCACCATGGACACCTCGTGTTCACGCACTAGCTTTTTTAGTACATTGTGGGTTGGCGTGTGCCCCAACCCACGCACATTCCAAATTAGTATATTCATGTGGAAAATTCAGAGGAAGGGATACCATCCTCTGCAACCTTCTAACTGTTCCAATCTCCATACTCTTGAGAATTCTCATCTTCATCCTCATCGGAGTCATCCTTGTCACCCAATGATTTATTCTTTCTGTGTTTGTAGTTTCTACAAGTTGAGCTTGATGATTCACCACTAGATTATCGACTTGGTTTAGTATGCCACGTCAGAATTTGGTGCCGCTGGAAATGTCCAAAACTGAGCATCCTACGATCGGAACAGGTGTTGGAATTTTATTTTAGGAAATTGGACTAAAATTGAACACATTGAATAAAAATTGGACTTAAAAAGAACTAAAATTGAAAATTTTCAAAGTTAGAGGACTAAATGTGGATTTAGTCCTACATAATGGACCATTTGTGATAATTTCTCAATTTACAAATACCAATATTCTAAACTGAATTGAGCAATTCATATAATCGAATTATTTTAAAGAACTTAAATATTATATAAAAATGAATATAACTATAAGCATTCGAATAATGTACTTTATATTTGAATGTGATATTCATCTCAAACTGGATAACTTAGATTTTGAAGTGTTCTCTTCCAACTTGACCCAAAAAAAAGAGTAGATGTTCACATGACTCTCCTTGAAGTTCACAATTTTTGTAACTGTCCCTGTGTCATCACTATTAATAATTCCAATTTCTTTTTTATTTATTCAAATTCAATTCCAATATATTAATCCTGTTGAAAGAATGACCATTAGGACCTCACCATCCCTCTACAAAACGAGCTAAATATATATGATCGTGGAGATTTTGTTATGCAATTGTTTCCAGATTTAGAAGCAATAAATGGGTGGAAAAAGATTGTTTTTCTAATTAATTTTCGATTCTTTGTTCATTGTAAAGATTTGAACTTTTCCACCACCCTTCTTCAAGAACTTGATTACCCTATTATCAAAATCACAGTATACAGACAAAACACACTTGGAGATGCTTAACCACGTCATATATCACGAATTATTCACATAATACGACCATCGACTACTGTTTGTGAATACACACACATACATACATGCATATAGATATTTCTGAAAAAAGAAATCAGTAGAAGATAAGGAAGAAACGAGTGTGAAACACACACGAAGGTAACATTAATTGTCTTCTTTTCCCCCCTAAATTTATTCTTTCTTTATCTATTTCTTTGTCTGTATTTTTTTTGGTTCTCTCTCTTTGTTAGGTTTATCTAGTGGTAACATTAACTGCTCTTTCTTGCATGCACCCTGCTCATTTCTCTTGAGCTTTAAGGTTTGCCCCTCTCTCTATTGCCTTTTGGATTGGTGGGCTCTAGTTCAATTGAGTATTTGTCCAAGTTTTGATTTTGAAATTCTAGTTGGGTGTAAGTATGATTAGGGTCTTATTAATTATAATTTGTTTTAGTCAATCAGCTGTGTTGTGCTCTGAATTTTAGTTCTTCTGGATTAAATGATTGTGTTTGGATTGATGGATTTAAAATCATGGTTGATATCAAATAAACATAATTTAGAGTGGATTTTTATTCATACAGTAATAGATTTTTGATTCAATAATCTACTCCTTGAGTACAAAAAAGCCATCATATGATATTCTGTGAGGGATTTAAACCAATCATGGAATTCTTTAATCCAACTGCAACCTGGTTGTTGTCAGGAAATTTTTTTTAGTTATCTAGCATGATTTATTGTCATAAAACCTTTTCTTTGCTAATTTAAACCTTGTTACTTCTGTTCATGTGCCTTATTCAGCGGAGGACAACTAATGGTATTCAAAATACTTGTGAGTTATCTGAATTTTTTTTTTTTTTAAATCAAGATCTTTGGCAGGGGTTTAGATAAATCAATAGCAGAGATGGGAGAGGTGACGAACGTAACCGAGTATCAAGCAATCGCCAAGCAGAAGTTGCCGAAAATGGTGTATGATTACTATGCATCTGGTGCAGAGGATGAGTGGACACTGGCTGAGAACAGAAATGCATTTTCCAGGATTCTGTAAGTTTCCAAGATCATAGTATATTAACATGGGATGGATATGTAGTGTAAAAGATGCATAAGTTTATCTACTTCTTGAGATATACATATCCATTTCTGATGATGTTTTTCGAACAAAATGCAGGTTTAGGCCTCGGATTCTGATTGACGTGAGCAAGATTGATATGACTACAACAGTATTGGGGTTCAAGATTTCGATGCCCATCATGATTGCTCCCACTGCTATGCAGAAAATGGCTCACCCTGAAGGTGTGCATTTATGTGACCTTCAGATTGATTGAAATTTGTTCTCAAGTTTCCAAATTGCCATCTAGATTGAGCACGTTTTCGTTGTTGGGATTACTTACTAGTTCAAATTTGATACAAATTTATATTTTTTGGGAATTGGTTGGAATGTGTTCCTATCTATTAATAGAGTTTTGGTTCATTTAGAAAAGGGATTGATTGCCCTTGGTTTTTCCAAGAAAGGCATGGGAGAAAGCTTAGGTCGAGTCTTGGTACACTGAACACCAAGCCAATCTCGAAAAAGCAAAGAAAAGTGTATTTTCTTTTTATTAATAAAGGTAGTCCCTTCTAAGTTGTTGCACGATCCAATGTTCCGATAATATATTATAATTTTCCTGTGCAGGTGAGTATGCAACAGCTAGAGCGGCGTCAGCAGCTGGAACAATCATGGTTTGCCTTCCTTTCTTTTTCTAATGCGTTAACATGTTCTTCACACATGCATTGCGTCGAATAATTTTGAGACTCATCATTATTCTTGATATCTCGAAGATTATCCTGAAAATCAAAAAGAAAAGACAGCAAGTAGCATTAATATTGGATGTATATAGGTTTAGCTGCTTCTTGCTTTGCCAATGAACTTTAGTTCTATATGTTGGAGGCTCCTGTCGTTGCTATTGAACTTTTTCTAACCCGATCTTGTTGAGCACCGATTTTATGGCTAAGAAATAGAAACATATGAAATCGAGCATCATCTCTAGTTTCGTGACCATGACAAACCTCAAAACATTGGACAAGTAGTCATATTTGAAGTGACTGACAACATCTCTGCACTATATTAGCTGAGAAGGATAACGTATAGTTCAATGACATTAATAGACTGATTGGTTAAATATTAAATGATACACATCTCCAATAGCTTAAGCTCTTGAATCAAGTGGTAATTTATCACGCATGCTCAAGTCTTAACTATTCCATGAAAACTAGTATTCAAGATTGGCTATTTGAATTGTTATCAATAGAGTGATTGATTATGAACATCAAATAAGCTTCTGTGTACTGATGCCGCGTTAATTTTATTTTCAGACATTGTCTTCATGGGCCACTTCCAGTGTTGAAGAAGTTGCTTCTACAGGACCTGGCATTCGATTCTTCCAGCTTTATGTGAGTTTTGAGTTGCAATTGTCGATCTCAATGTATTTTATCTTGTCCCGAGTAATCACTCTTGAATTTTCATGTATGTTCAGGTCTACAAGGACAGGAATGTCGTAGCTCAGCTCGTGAGGAGAGCCGAAAGGGCTGGATTCAAGGCCATCGCACTAACTGTCGACACCCCAAGATTGGGGCGCAGAGAAGCTGATATTAAGAACAGGTACTTGATTGATGCCTAAAAATATGAACCCCGCGTGCCTCGAGAAGTTTCTGATTGCTTCTTATGCAGATTTACATTGCCACCTTTCTTGACACTGAAGAACTTTGAGGGTTTGGACCTTGGCAAGATGGACAAAGTAAGTACAACACAACACATCATCATTTAACTCTGGATAGCCTTAATTTTCTTGAAATATTCTGAAAATGATCTTAATGCACATTTTGTTGTGTAGGCTAATGATTCTGGATTAGCTTCATATGTTGCTGGTCAAATTGATCGTACGTTGAGCTGGAAGGTAGTCTCCCTGGAACGAACAACAGACGAACATATGTTACCGTGGACTAAATCTTAATGTGTTCTACTTTGAATGTTTACAGGATGTCCAGTGGCTCCAAACAATCACTTCGTTGCCCATCTTGGTGAAGGGTGTACTCACCGCTGAGGACAGTAGGAGATACAACCCCTTTTAATCGATGACGACATACATATATAGACCACTATAAATTTATCTCAATACAAACAATAATGATACTATTAGTACAAGAATACTCATGTATGTAGTTTCCATGTCTATAATACAGCAAGAATCGCCATTCAGAGTGGAGCTGCTGGCATCATCGTTTCCAATCATGGTGCTCGACAGCTTGATTACGTCCCTTCGACTATCATGGCTCTGGAAGAGGTACTCAACTCGTGCAATCAACACTAATGATTTCTTACTCGGCTCTCTAATCATTGGTTGAACATTGTTAGGTTGTGAAAGCTGCACAAGGCCGACTACCGGTTTTCTTGGATGGAGGGGTTCGTCGTGGGACAGATGTCTTCAAGGCATTGGCTCTAGGAGCCTCCGGCATCTTTGTAAGTTTCTTCAATACCAAATAGAGTCTGAAAGTGCTCACATATTCAATCTATGCATGAAATATTTTTTATGGCTTCCCTTATTGAGGATTGAATCATGATCACATGGCATTTTGTCAGATCGGGCGACCCGTTGTGTTCTCGTTGGCTGCAGAAGGAGAGGCCGGAGTTAGAAAAGTGCTTCAAATGTTGCGCGACGAGTTTGAGCTGACCATGGCTTTGAGTGGGTGTCGTTCGCTGAGTGAGATCACTCGTGATCACATTGTGACCGAGTGGGATGCTCGTCCGGCTCTTCCCGCTGCCCGGCTATAGAGGGTCGGGCCACGGAAAGTGCCGGAAAAACATCACTTTTGGTGTTTCTCAAATGCCAGTATACCTCCCCTCACTGTATTACACACTGTGAAATACCATAAGCTTTTGAATGATGATGGAACTTCATAAAACTAAAAGAATGGCAATGGTTGGATTATGGAGTATAATATTGACGTGCCTATGTTGATGTTTAAATGTTTCTTTAGTTATGTTCTTCAGCTAAATAACTGAGAGATTGAAATCCTCCCGTTTCTATTAATTCGAGGATAATTTTTTCTTCAAATATTATCAGATCACACATTAGTTTGAATATATTTTTTCTTCAAATATTATTACTTTATATTTAGGAGTAAGTTTTTTCATGAAAAGGTTTTGCTTTTTTTTTTTAATTATCTAATTCATTGATCTAACTATTAATGGCTGATTATTTGTGCTATTTATAGTGTAATTTTTGGAAATTTGTTATAAAATGTATGACTCATATACTTATTAAAAGAAAATTAATTATTTTAATCGGATATTTTGTTGAATTAAAACCAGATAAATACATTTTAAGGGATGGAAGAAGTAATATACTCCCTCCGTCCTGCACCAATGGTGCATTTTGCTTTTTTGGACGTAGATTAAGGAGTATTATTATTTAATGTGTAGTGGATAGTTGTATTAGTAGGAGTGTGGACCCATGTTTTAATTATATTAGTGGGTGAGTGTGGGATCCATGTGTGTATTAGTGGGTGAGTGTGGGACACATGTGTATAAAAAGGAAAGAAAACCCTTTGGGTGAGACGACCAAAATGAAAAAAAGAGACACTTGGTGGGAACGGAGGGAGTAGTTAATTATTAGTAAGACATAAATAATTAAAATATTTTATTAATTATTAGGTATAATTATTCATTTATTTCACGGTACCTAATAATTAATAAAATCAAAGAATAATTATAATAAGGGTAGGTGTTGTTCATGTCTGACCATTTTTTATATTTTAAAATAGTTATCACTTTCGCTATAAAACATTTATTACTTTCGCTGTAAAATATTATCACTTTTTATTTATACTATAAATTATTCATGAAATAGCATCATCACTTTTCGTTAATTTATTATCACTTTCCTTTATAAAAATTATCACTTTTTGGCGTAAATCCTTAAAATAATTAACAAAATAGAGAATATTCCTAAAACGACTTCTTATTTAAAAAAAAAAAACTTTTAGCATACTAAAATTAAGATATACTAAATTGTAATTACACGTTAAAATATTAAAATTAAAAAATGTAAATGAGATTAAGGTTTTCAAAACTTAATAAAATCCGATATAGCCTATAAATAAATAAATAAACCCAATAGAAAATTGGTAGTACTGTAGATTCAAGTAAGCCCCTTTACACAAGAAGGGTTTAGCTCCACCACCCCACCCATGGCCGCCTCAATGTCAAAGAAACGCAGTCGTATGACGAATCCAGAGCCATTCTTACCCTTCAGCTCCGATTCCATGTCCTCCAAGAAACGGTCGAAACCGCCCAAGAACCACCAGCTCCATCAGAAGCTCGTCCCCTTCTCCGTCAGTTCCAAAATTCTTAAAGAAGCCTTCCTTCAGCAGAAGGAAATTCAGCACGAAGAGGACGAGGAAAACCAGGCTACCATCCCCGGAAATCAAACTTCTAGCAACAGGCTTTCAATTCCCCAACTACAAAACCTTAAAGAAAACGATGTTGATGACGATGTGGATGATTTCGGAGGGTTTTCGGATACTCATAGTCAATTTGGACAATGGGATTTCGAGGTTTGGTTTTTCATTCTCTTGCTTTTTGGATGATTACTGTTGGTTTACTTTTTATGAATTTAAACTTGAATTCCTTAATATTACTTTATGAATATGGTGGAACTAATTGACCAATACTTATTTGATTGAATGTAATTATGTCATGTGCAATAGGAAGCTAATCAGTTGTGTGTGCTCAATTCGACTTTTCGTATTCTACAATTGGAGATGGTATAAAATAATTCGAATTATAGTTAATGGGATGGTCTAATACTGCAGATTTGCAACTTAAAATTGCGTTTTTAACCTGATGAGAAGTCTTGATTCGGTTTTCTTCTTTATGCCATATGAAAATTTTGTTTATCTGGTGTAAAAATGTTAAAATCAGAATTGTGTGATGGGCATTGATTGATTTTCTTACTTTTGTTACACATTTTCCTTTCTTTTCTATTTGGTTGATAATAGCTTTAAAATGCATTCACCTGATTCTTTCTAAATTTTTTAATATTCATGCTTTTCTGAAGAACTTATCTTTGTTTGAACTTGACCTCTCATTTTTGTGCTCTTTTCTGTTCTATTTTCTTATCAAATAGGATAAGATTGATGAGGAGGAAGAGAAGTTGCTGGAAGCCTTCTTATCAAAAGATAATGGCCCTCAACGCACATTGGCTGACATCATAATTGAAAAGATCAAGGAGAAAGATGCACAAGTTTCTTCAGGTTTAAGATCTAACTTTCCCTAATTATGGACTTTCTGGTCCTCATAGTCGTATCCAAATATTCCTAACTTGTTGTTCGCTCATCCAGATATATTTGCATTGTTTGTTTTCATTATCTTACTTGTAGTGTGTCATCTATTGTTTAATCAAATATTGAAATTTTACCCGTGAAACTCTGCGAGCTAATTGCATATAATGTGTTCATTTAACAATTTTCAGTTTCATATGTTTTTTTACAGGAACACAACCAATGCCAAAGTTGGATGATTCAATTATTGAGTTGTACAAAGGGTATGTTTAGTCTTTGTCTTTAATTATCGAGCCGAAGCACTTCTTCTTAATTCTATATCTTTCCTTATATTGTTAACCATAGAAGTAGATATTTGAGTGACCAGTCATTGGCATGCAGGGTGGGTAAACTGCTGAACAAATACACTTCTGGGAAGATGCCAAAAGCCTTCAAGCACATACCTTCATTGCAATTCTGGGAGGAAGTCTTACCCTTGACTGAACCTGAAAAGTGGTCACCAAATGCGATGTACCAAGCAACCAGAATATTTGCTTCTAATTTAGGTGTCAAGAAGGTGGAACAGTTCTACAAGTTTGTCTTGCTGCCTCGTGTACGAGAAGATATCAGAAAGAATAAGAGGCTCCACTTTGCCCTGTACCAATCACTAAAAAAGGCTCTATATAAACCAGCGGCTTTCAATAAGGGGATATTATTTACCTTGTGTGAGGTATTACAATATTCAATGTATTGGTGATTTTCAGTTATAGACAATACTGACTTGATTTTATTAGACCTTGGATTTTTCCTCACGTTACTGGTGTGCTCCAACTCTTACTCAAGATATATTTTTTCAATAGGCAAAATCTGTCTTATAAGAATGAACATGTGCGTACTGATTCCTTTTCATATGAACCCATACGTGTATTTTGCCCATCTTCCATATCATTATTCTGTTTGATAATTATATGTTGCTCATGTTAACCTCTTCAATTCTTTGTTAACAAACTTATACTATATGATAGAAAGTTTTAATTTAGTGCTTTTGAGAGTAATGAGTCGTTTGTTTGCTTCTCTTGTACTTAATTAAATTTCCTGTTTCAATGTTCTGGAGGTTGTTTAGAGCATTAAGATTTAGACACCCTCCACTCTCTTTTCTTGATATGAATTTTACACAACTTGTAAGCTGAAGCCTTCTAAATTTCCTTTGTCAGTCTAGGACTTGCTCTTTGAGGGAAGCTGTAATTGTTGGGAGCATACTTGAAAAGGTTTCTGTTCCGCCTCTTCATTCCAGGTACTGTAGCTATGATCTCACTTCATAACTTCAAGAATTTCTTCTTGGCTATGATGCATAAGTGCTGTAAGACAACTGACAGTGTAAGACTTCTTGGTACTTTTGACGTTGCTGATGTCTAATTTGAAGGTATGAGCATGGTCGCCTTCTAGCCCAAATTTCTTGTCCCAATTTGAACACGAATAAAGAAAATATCTGAAGAATAATTTTATTATTTTATCCGCCCCTGTTATCCCTTCAAATTTTCAATGTGGCGACTGATGTCATTTACAAGAAAATTAGTTGCTCTAGGTTCTATTAAATGCAGTAGTGCTTTTTAACCTCTCTCTGTTACGGTTATGCATTTTCTGATTACCATAATCGTTCATTATCAATATTGTTTCTAAGCACTTTCTATGAATTTAATTTTAATATGTTTTTGTCCTTTGCTCAAACAGCTTGCTTGTAAACTTTCCAATTGTGGTTCCACCTTCTAGTTGAAAGACTTTTGCTTGCTTGAGATTTATTGTAATTTGTCTTTCTGTATATCAGTGTTGCATTGCTGAAGCTTGCAGAGATGGATTACTATGGTACAACAAGGTACATATTTTGTGAAATACTACCTTGGAGTTAAATCAATTTCAAATGTATCTTCATATTCTGAGTTCTATCTAATACTTGTGTTTTATTTTATTTAGAATTCTGAGTTCTATCGTAATCTGCTGCTTTTACTCTGGAAAAAACTTCCTTTTAACAGATATAGTCCAGACATGAAACCTCTTAATTTTATTTGTACAAGACGTCTTTATAGTTCTGTTCTTAAAATCCATTTCTCATTCTATTCAAATCTGATAGGTTGCCACAATATTTATGATGACATTTTCTAATTTTATACTGGCAGCTACTTCATTAAGCTACTTATCGAGAAGAAATATGCATTGCCATACCGTGTACTTGATGCATTGGTCGCTCATTTTATGAGATTTTATGAAGATTCAAGGGTAATGCCTGTCATCTGGCATCAGTCACTTCTTGCATTTGCGCAAAGGTTAGTGCTTTATGTTAATTAACCCTTCAACAGTCTTCATATACTCTCTTTGGAAGTTTTAGTTAATGTTTACTAATTCTTTCTTGCCCTTTATATTGTGGTAGAAAGAAAGATCTGTCTACTTTATCATAAATAGTTTAATAAAGAGATTTTACAACAAGCATGCAGTATGAAAATATTTTTCTGCGAACCAGATTATATTAAGATTAATGAATTTGCATAAGTTCTTCCTTCTGACTGCAAAACAGATTTTCAACGTGTACCCTACTTACATTTGCTTGCTTCGTGTGTAATGCTAAAGACATCTGCTTCATCTCTGTGTAAAATTTTGTACAGGTATAAAAATGAGTTGACGAAGGAGGACAAAAGTAATCTCAACACCCTACTAGAAAAGCACAGGCATAAATTAGTAAGATGAACCGCACATTTCTGATTACTTATGCGATAACATTTATATGGTGATTTAAAACCACCACCATTGACATGCAGGTCACACCTGAAATATTAAGGGAATTAAATAACAGCCGCAACCGTGGGGAGAAAGAGGGTGATCTAATGTCAATCTATATCCTTTCATTCATCTTTCGGATGATGAGTATCGATTTTATTCAATGCATATCTGGTTTCTTTTCACCTGCTAATGTGTACATGCTCGATATATAGTGTCTGGTTTGGCATATTCTCGCACGATGATCATTCCCTAATCTGAATGCACTCCCCTCTGTTAGTTCTATATATGGTGTTTCTGGGTTCCACTGATATCGCTAACTATAATTGAGCTTCTTGTATTAGTTGAAAACTGTCTACATGTGCTGAACAATTCAACATGGTAGTTCCTTGCTTGTGTATATATTGACTGTCGAGTCATTATTGAATCACTGTCTACATTTGCTCTGTATCTCTGGTTGTTGATGTTATCCTTGACCTCCCACCACCGACTCCCATCTCCATTGTTACCAAGACGATTCAAGAAGACAGGTTCGATATCCCGGATGTACCCATGGAGGAGGACTGAATACTCGTTTCATTAGCTCTTCCCATGGTAAATTAACTTCCCTTAAAATTTACACTTTCCCATCCATGCAGAGAGAGATCTACTCTCGTCTATGTACTGATTTCACGAATGATTTTTTATCCTTCAGTTGATTACTCAGTGGTCGAAATTTTTTGGATTGTATTGGAGTGTGCAGATGATATAAGATGAGTTTTGCTATCTGCCGTGCAGATGATATAAGATGAGTTTTGTATTGGAGAGATGGATTGTTCATCTCTCTGCCGTGAAGATTTTGGTATCTGTAGCAAATATATATACACATTATATATCTAAAATTCTGCAATCTATCTTTTTTTTAAGGAAAAAAAAGAGGATATATTTATGAAATCGAATTTTGTAAAAAATATGGTACTGTATTAGAAATGATTTTGTAAGATTGAACAGGTCAATGTTTGTCTTGCTAATTTTTTATGTGACTTGGTATTATGATTTTTTTTCTTTTGCAGAATAATTTGTTATTTCATTTAGTAAATGTAAAGTTGATTTTAATAGTTTTTTGGGCTAATATCCGATGTTTGGGACCGTAATCACTAATCACCACTCTCCTTTGTAGGCTAATATATTTATCAAGAAACCACTCTCTCCTTTGTAGGCTAATATATGTATCAAGAAACGCATATTATATTATTGAAAAAGATAAATATGCGTGCACCCGGATGTCGATTCTAATCATTTTACAATAATCTGCAAAAAAAAAAAATGTAACAACTTTTTAAATTCGATAATAGGTGATTTTTTTTATTTAATTATTTAAAAAAAAAAAAAGAAGAACCATAAAATCGAGTAATGGATCTTAAAACACTTTTTTTTTAACTTCACATTAAATCGTGTGACATCTAAGTATGAACCGTATGGAGGAGTAGCACATTTCACTCTTTGCAGCTGATGCAATCACTACCAAGAAAAGAGGTGACAAAATCTCTTCACCAAAATTCCAAATTATTAGCTCAAATTATTTAATTGCTGTATTAATTACCCATTTTATTTAATATTATTTTTATTAAAAATTACTCAATGAATGAGCTCTTTAATTTCTTACGTTGTGAACCGGCAATTTTAGGATTGGCATCTAAATTTTCCTGATTAATTATATAAGCGATTTTTTTAAAAAAAAATAAGATTTTTTTTTAATTAAAAAAAAGTAGAATGCAAAACCACTAAATTTTCTAATAATTAATCTTCATCTTGATTTTAATAAGTAATCAACTTTTTAAAATATATAATTATTATTATACCCTAAATTAAAACATTATACTTATAATCTCAGTTACACCAAGTAAACCACAGAATTATTAAGATATATATATTCACAATTCTAAAAGTAAAGAAGAAAAAGAAAAAATGGAGCATTAATTCCATAGTTTGTTGGCTTACCGTTGTTTGATGGCGGTTGAGATACACCTCCAGAGAGAGAGGGGGGTTGGCGCCCCCTCTTCGGTATCATCGCCATTGCTGAGCTTGAAATTGCACACCACCCCTCCCCCCACATTTGAATCTCCGCCCCTCTTCTATATCCCCTCTTTTATATAACCACTTTTTTCTCTAATCCCTCTCCCATTTCTCTCTCTTTCTCTCCCTTCCACCCCCCTCTCTCTTAATCAAGCACATTCCGTCGATCTAATGGCTGCTATGTTGCGATCTGTTGGACTGCCATCTGCTTCATTTCCCGTGTCGGATCACTCCAACAAACTATCCACCTTCTCCGTTTGCTCTCGCCCAGGTATTCCTCGTCTCTCCTTAGAACTTTTTTTTTTTGAATGATTTCATTCAGTTGGAGAATTCGTCTCTATGTGAATACAATCGAATTTAGATTGTTCTCCATGGATTGGTAACTTTAATTTTTGGTTAATTTAGTTTTTGCTTCGTAGGATTTGAATTCTTTTGTAGCCCTAACGCATTGCCCCAATTATTCTCTTAATATTTTGTTGATTAATTTCGAATCTGTCTGTTTCACTAGTCATTAGATCCGAGAGAAGCTCGATTTCTAACCTGATTCATGAGACCTCCAGGAATGGGAAGATCATTCCAAAAGCAGTTGCGGTTGGTGTTCTAGTCAGCCTCCTGCAATTATTTTCTTACTGTTTGGATATAAGTTTAATCCATGGTTTCCTAATTTCCTCATTTGTGTGATATACTCCGTTTCTCTTTTGTGGTTTTCCAGACGCAGACTGAAAATTCTACTTCAGCAGCCTCAAAGCCCGGGTAAAATTTTGAAATCTAATTATAATTGTTGCAAATGTACATTTTATTTGTGCTTCCATGATGTTATTGATTTGGTAATGTATTGTAGAGCATAGCTTAATGAAATCAGTCAATGCAGCTAGAATGCAGAATTACTTGTAAATTGTAATACTCCATTTTTTAGATTTCATCAAAATGCTGTCTTTTACATAGGAAAGTTTTTTTCTCTGCGAATTTCTAAAAACAATCCTTGTAAAATAGGACTCTCAGTCTTGCAGAACAAGATAAATGAATGTTTAAGAATCATAGAATCTTAATTTAACTACTTTTTTTATTACTTTTCCATTGCACTCTATAATATGTTCTGTCTATTTATAAAGGCAAATGCTTTTATCCATTATGAGATAGCTATCTTGATTGTAGTCTATGATGCTTTCCAGGTTATTCAGCTGACTAGGTCGTAAAAGAATAGTGCATTATTTCTGCTGCTTAGTAAAGAGTTGCAATAATATGTGATTTTACTGGTGAATTGGTGTCAACGGTGTTTGATTTGCTTTCTTTGTAAAATGTTTGTAGTTTTGCTTGTGAAGCAGATATTCATCTTATACATATGTCTGCATATCTGTATACAGTACAATTTTAGAAAGCCGCATTAAATTGGAAATAGAATATAAAAGATAATGCCAGCTGATCCTACAATGTACTCTAATTTGTGCATTCCTATTCTTAATAAATTAAATCAAATAATAAAGTAGAAGGTATTATAAGAAAATATGTATGATAATTGATTACTGAATCTCCATGTAAAATTTTGGGGTTAACTATAACTTTTTTAGTTTTTCTAAACTATTATAGGTGATATGATGATTATCATGTAGATATTGCTTGCAGAAAAACGTCATCTTTTTAAACTTTAAATTAAAAATCTACTACATATCTGAAATTTGAGAAGTGCAGGATTAGCATAAATAGGTGACTGACTGCTAATTTCTTTATCAGAAGATGAATAATGAGGAGTACAAAGTATATTTAGATAGAAACTTCACTTCTAATAATCATATATAAAGCGAAAGAATTGCAAATGCAATCTCGTAATGTTCATCTGCTCTCTTTATACAATAGTCGAGGGGATTTAATATGTTTTAGAAATTATCACTCAAATAAACTTTTTAAAATTTTCAGGCATGAGCTCTTGCTCTTTGAAGCCTTAAGAGAAGGATTAGAGGAAGAAATGAATAGAGATCCTCGAGTTTGTGTCATGGGTGAAGATGTTGGCCACTATGGAGGTTCATACAAAGTCACCAAAGGCCTTGCTAAGAAATTCGGGGATCTAAGGGTGCTGGATACACCCATTGCCGAGAATTCTTTCACAGGGATGGCGATCGGGGCAGCAATGACAGGGTTAAGGCCTATAGTGGAAGGCATGAACATGGGATTTCTTTTACTGGCCTTCAACCAAATATCCGACAACTGTGGCATGTTGCACTATACTTCAGGTGGGCAGTTCACAATTCCAACGGTGATTCGTGGACCAGGAGGTGTTGGACGCCAACTTGGGGCGGAACACTCACAGAGGCTCGAGTCCTACTTCCAGTCTATCCCTGGGATACAAATGGTGGCATGTTCAACTCCATACAATGCCAAGGGTCTAATGAAAGCTGCCATTCGTAGTGAGAACCCCGTGGTTCTTTTTGAACACGTGCTGCTTTACAACCTCAAGGAGAGGATCCCTGACGAGGAGTATGTACTGTCGCTGGAAGAGGCCGAGATGGTGAGGCCCGGAGAACACGTGACAATCCTGACCTACTCTCGAATGAGGTACCATGTCATGCAAGCTGCCAAGACTCTAGTGAACAAGGGTTATGATCCAGAGGTGATCGATATCAGGTCTTTGAAACCATTTGATCTCTACACAATTGGAAATTCAGTCAAGAAAACTCATCGGGTGATCATAGTGGAGGAATGCATGAGAACCGGAGGCATAGGTGCTAGTCTTACAGCAGCAATAAACGAAAATTTCCACGATTATTTGGATGCACCCATTGTTTGCCTCTCCTCACAGGACGTCCCTACTCCTTACGCCGGCACATTGGAAGAATGGACCGTCGTTCAACCCGCACAGATTATAACTGCAGTTGAAAATCTCTGCAAGTAGCTTTATCCAGAGGTCAATCAAGATTTAGTTTGATGTTTCATCATTTATCTTTTTGCACTTATTTTAGCAATGTTGTCTTGTACAAGAAGAATTAGAAGAACCCCTTATTGTTTTTCTTCTTTTTGATTAAAAATTGTTGTCATCAACTCAAAAATGTTTTATCCATCACCTTACATTCATTAATGCACCACTTTGTTACTCTTTATGTTTCATCTTCCAAGTATTTTATTGTCTATAAATCCTCTAGAAGTTCCTCTCTAAAGACAATCTTTGAACAATGTAATAAAGTTTTTTAAAAAATCAAGAAGTATGACAGAAGCAATGATGTCAAGAATCATTAGATTAGGAAACACAAGTTTCTGATGTGGACATGGTTCCACCAAAGCGAGAGGAAACACGCATTAGTTGTTATCAAAAGGTCCCTCAAGAAACTAAAGAATAATTTAATAATTAAAATAAATCAATAATTATATGTAAAGAATTATATGGATTAAAATATTGTCTGTTCCAATAAATCTTTCTAGAAATTCTTTTTGTAAACATTTAAATCGAAATTGGGCTGAAAATGGCCTGATAGCTATTGGTCTTTTATTTTTGTACTCCAATTTCCAGCTTTTATAAAGGCCAACCTTTTGTTTTCCATCGGGCTTATATAAAAATCAATATCGTATTCTCTTTTATTCTTAAATTTAACTTTCTTGCAGGATATACACTTTATCATGTAAAATTAATAAGAGATGGGTTATTGTGGTGCACCTTCGGAGGATGGTTACTCTTTAAAGCATCGAATGTTACTTACTCTTTTAAATAAGGTTTCTCATCTCCAAAGAGTTAATTAACAATAGTAATAGTATTTTTGTACAATTATACTCTTTAAAATATCGAAGATTACTCTTTTAAATACATATAAGGTTATTTTACTCGAAAGAATTAATTAACAGTCGTAATAATATTTTTTGTATGGTTATACTCTTTAAAATATCAAGAATTACTTTTGAATGCATAAGATTACTTTACTCGAAAAAATTAATTAACAATAATAATACTCCCTCCATCCCGGATATTTTTACTCATTTGTATGGGTACGGAGATTAAGACGTGTTATTTTTTAATATATAATGTAAAAAAAATAGGGATAAATTAGTACTCTCTCCATCTCTAGGTAAGAGCCTTATTTTACCATTTTGGTTGTCCCACCTAAAGGATTCCATTTCCTTTTTTGGACACATGGGACCCACCCACACCCACTAATACAATTAAAACATGGAGCCCACACACCTACTAATACAACTACTAACTGCATATTAAATAATAATACTTCTTAATTCACGTGCCCAAAAGTAAATGAGACTCTTACCAAGGACGGAGGGAGTAATTTAAAAGGAAAAAGTAAATAAAGTTGTTGGGAATTATGAATAAAGTGTAAAAAAGTAAGTAAAGTTGTTGAGATTGATGAATAAAGTGAAAAAATAGGTAATAAAATATTATGTATTTTTACCATTAATAGAAGTAGTAAAAATACGTGGCACAACCCAAAATAGAAAGTGAGTAAAAATACGTGGGACAAAGGGAATAATATTTTTTGTACAGAGTAACTGTCTTTTGCACTGTAGAGTAATTTTTCAATGTACTATTAAAAAATAATTTGATTCCACCGTGAAACCAATTCCATGCTGCAATTTTGAATAATGCGCTCTAATTGATTGCGATCAAGTTCAATACTCCTTCTATCACACTCAAAGGGTAATTTTTGTTTTTTGCATGTGGATTAAGGAGTATTATTATTTAATACGTAGTAGGTAGTTATATCAGTGAGAATGTGAACTCCATATTTTAATTGTATTAATGGGTGTATGTGGATCTGTGTGTGTAAAAAAGGAAAAATAACTCATTGGGTGGGACGGTCAGAATGATAAAAAGAGACTATTTTGATGAGACAGAGGAAGTATATATAAATTTTACTCAATATCTTCTTACAAATGTACTCCTTAAATAAGCCCTGTGTATTAATCATACCTAAATTTGGTACTTGATCATTGTAGTTAGTTTATTTAGATTTATTATAATTTATTTTATTCGTAGAATTAATTAATATATGTACAATAAAGGTGAAGTATAATTTTATAAACAATTCAAACTGCGATGATTTCAGCAACAACTTCTTGTTCCAAATAAGACGGCGAATATTGAAATTCACTAAAAAAATATATATAATAAATAAAAAAATAAAAAAATTCAATAAAATAAAATAAATATTGTAATTTAATGATCCTATTTTTAGTAAGTAGCTAATAAAGTACATAAATAAATAGGGTTCCACTAAATACACACCCATTTTCATTAAATACACACTCTAATTATTATATATTTAAAATTTATATTTTTTAAAAGTCTAAATTACCCCAACTTAATTTAATACACACCTTACTCTTTTAAAAAAACAGATCATCGACAGATTTACCTTCTGCAAGATTGCAACATCACATGGCTGCTCTTAAGGTTGCCATAGATACATAATTGAATTGTTCATTTTTCACTCCAAGCAGAAAGAAAAGCTGCTCACTTGCAAGAATCCGGAAACTGTCGTCGATCGGTCGGTCATTCACCCTTCAGAGTTGATTCAACACAGTCGTCCATCGCCGAGCTTGTAGCCTTGATGCCGCTTCCTTCTCATGGAAAATCACCTCCATCTACTACCTCTCAGCCACCGCACGCCGCCGTCCATAACCCCGCCGCTGCTGCTGCTGATTATCCGGTGGCGTGCCTCAGAAATCACATACCACCATTGATCAAACCAGAGTCTCGCTCTTTTCCAGATAAGGTCTACCGGAGATTGCAAAGGCACTCCCTCTTCCCATCGCCTTGCCGTGGTTTGAAATCGGAGGAGAACCGCCGCTTCCAATCGGAAACCAAAAACCACGCACTAACAATCAAACTTCACCGATCTACAGCAACCTTTGCTGATTCATAATTGAATGGTTCATTCTTCAATTCATCTTACTTTACGACAGGATTAATTTCATAAGATTGAGAGAAAAACCAGAATTAATTTCATTATTATATAAATAAAATAATTAATTTTTTTTAGGGAAAATATTATTGAGGGGTGTGTATAATCATAAAATTAAAAAGGATAAATTTGAATTTTTAAGGGGTGTGTATAAAATAAAATTAAAATTTAAAAAATTAATAGGAGGTGTGTATTCAATAAGGGGTGTGTATTCAATAAAAAAGGGTGTGTATTTAACAACACTCAAATAAATATTATAATAATGTTACAGCTAGCTCAGCCGAAATTAATGATTCTATAATAATTGGAAACATCATGTGCATCTATCTCAACAAACAACATATTTCCCTTGCCCTTTGAGAGACTATAAGGTCAACAATTATAATTAATTATTTTCTTAATTTTTTTAAATTAAATTTTATATTTGTCACACGATAGTCCTACACTTTGTTGCTCTAATACCAATTTTATGTACTAAATTAATCTTTGCAAACTAAGCAACATTTAGCACTATAATACATCACTGAATTTCCCCATTTTATTTATGAAGTTGTGATCTAACTATTTTAAGATTAAATATTTATTTTAAGTCTTTTTGTACTTTCAAGGTTTCACCCAATTTTATTTACACCACTAAAAACATAACCGGTAGCATGTGGTACGTGTGGAAGATATTAACTATTAGATTAAATTTTAATGTTTTAGTTTAAATTTCACTATAAAATAAAATAATTAAAAATATAAAAAATCCACTAGACCCTATTTAAAACCTTTTTTAAAATCTAAGAACCTTAAGTACATCGATGCACCGGTGCAGTTAAAATCACTCCAAAAATAAATAAATAAACAAAATAAAAATAAACATATATATATACACCACTACTATTTTAAACAAGATTTCAAAATAATCTTGAACCCAGATTAATAATATCCGAATTAAATGAATGCATAGTAGAAATCTTGAATTATGTTAGAGAAGCTAAAATACTTTCACAGATTTAAAATTTTTTTAAAAAAATCTTAATTTGAAAGAAGAAAATCAGAAAATCTGGAATTGGTGACGTTCAGAAAATTAAAAATAATTCATAGGTGGATTAATTCACGTTATTCGGGAAACTTTTATTTCCTGGTCAATAAATAACTACGGACAGAATTCCTAAAATTGAGAAACTAAATATTTGATTTGCATCATTGCATGTCCAATATTCAATTATTGATTAATCAAAAATATATATATTATATATATACATAAAAAAATAAAAAAAAATAAAAAGGAAAGAAGGAATCATTTACTACTTTTAAAGGTTGTTTTAATTTTTCTTTTATACAAGTTGTAAAATCTTATAAAAATGTCAATAGCAAAAATTGAAGATCTGATCATTGTTTCAATTTTTATGCAAATTTTAATGAGATCATATTAATAAAACAAATAAGGTTTAGTTTTTATTCTTAAAAAAGATGTACTATTTTCGTTCATATAATTTATATAATATTTTACTAGTATATTATTATATCTTTCTTAGATATTTAATTTTTATTCTTCTTAAACTCTTTGTATAATTGTTTTTTTAATTATTATTGTGAAATGTGTATGTATATCCTCAAATAATTAAATATGTATGATCTAAAATTTACATTTCATCTTTGAAAATGAAATCTATCTTTGGTAACAAAAACATTATATACTATGTTATACATACCAATAATTCAATGTTTTACTTTTATCTTTTAAAAAAAAAAATGATAAGTCGTATTACCTATAAATAGAAATTGTAGTTAATATAGTAGTTGGATTTTCAAGATTGTTGGTTAAATAAGTGTCATGTTCCAATTCCCAATGTGAATTCGTAAATTATTTGCGATTTTCTTGGAATTCTATGACAGCCAATATATCGGATCGAATTAAATCCAATTATTTTTACTTTTCAAAATAAAATAAAATAAATCCAATTCTTTTGTGTATCTTTATCACTAAAGAAATGACAAGTATCATGAAACTAATACTCCCTCCGTCTAAGGTAATGGGGCCAGAGACCTTATATATAAGGTAAGGTCTCTGTCCCTCTTAGCATGGGACGGAGGGAATATTATTATCATTTACGCGATCACTTCCAACAAAAAGTTGTTCCACAATTATTTTATTACTATTTTAAAATAGTGATAATGACAAAAAGTAGTTACTATTACTTAAAAGTAATTTTAAGTGGTCACATGTGTTAAAAATAATTTATTCTAACCACTTTTATGAGAATTGACCAAAATGCCCTTAAGAGGGACCCACTCATCACATGTTTGAGGTTTATTTTTGACCAAAAAGTCTCAAAGTACAATAATTTATTTTACAGTTTATTGAATGCATTAATTTGTTACTTTTACATGTCTCATGAATATATTTATTTATTAAAATACAAAAAGATGCATTAATTTTATTCGTATGAATTTTTTTTAATTTTTTCTGAAAAAAAAAAGTGTTGGCCTAATAGAACAAAAAATATTGGCTGAATATAACAAAATTATTGGCCGAATAGGCCGGATAGAAGAAATATTTTTTTTGAATTTTTTTATTTTTCTGAAAAAAAGTGTTGGCCGAATAGAACAAAAGTGTTGGCCGAATAGAACAAAATTGTTGGCCGAATAGGCCGAATAAAAGAAATATTTTTTTCAATTTTTTTATTTTTTTTCTGAAAAAAAAAGTGTTGGCCGAATTGAACAAAATTGTTGACCGAATAAGCCGAATAGAAGAAATATTTTTTTTATTTTTTTTATTTTTTCTAGAAAAAAAAGTGTTGGTCGAATAGAACAAAAAGTGTTGACCTAATAGAACAAAATTATTGGCCGAATAGGCCGAATAGAAGAAATATTTTTTTCGATTTTTTTTATTTTTCTGGAAAAAAATGTATTGGCCGAATAGAACAAAATTGTTGGCCTAATAGGCCGAATAGAAGAAAGATTTTTTTGAATTTTTTTTATTTTTTTCGAAAAAAAAAATGTTGGCCGAATAGAACAAAAAGTGCTGGTCGAATAGAAGAAAATATTTTTTTCGATTTTTTTTTAATTTTTTCAAATTAATGATGCCCCACCAATCCCCATTTAATGATGCCCCACATTCCCCATTCAAATTTAAATATTAAAAATTTTAAATGCGGTACACCCACCCTATTTACTGCAGTTAAAATTGGCATGATCATGGCCCCATTATTTTCGTCTTTTATCTGACAGTTATGAGAATAATTTGAGGAGTCCACTAAATAGTGGCTAGTAAAAATTATATATAAGAGAGGTGGCTATTTAAAATTGTACTTAATGAAGAGTGACTACTATAAATTTGAATCCTTTAAAATATGTACACAGTTGAACTTTCAGAGTATTTTTATTATTATTGTTTTGGAAAGAGTACAACATCATATATATGTATGTTTACTCCAATGATATAGGCCTATGGGTCATTACATATTTGGAAAGAGTCATGCCACATTGTTTTTTAGTATTCATTTCGTTCCAAGAATAACAAGTAATAATATTTTTAAGAAAAAATAATACTTTTCTCGTCCCACCACAAAGTTTACGCATTTTTATTCGAACATCTCATCATGAAATTTATATTTTTATTTATAGTAAATGAGACTCACACGACACAATTAATATATTTTTATGGGTCACACACAATTCTACTACAACTACTCACTATATATTAAAATATTATTTTTTATATTTAATTACACATTAAAATATTATATCTTAATCCTAGAAAAAACAAATGTAAATTCTCAGAGGGAACGAAATGAGTATTGAATTATTAATAAAAAGTGAAAACGAGGTGTGAAATCTTTTATAAATATTTGTAGTAAATGAAACGTAATTAAAATGATAATACGTATTCCACAAAAACCGCCCCTTCATAATAACACCATATACACACACAAGTATAAACATAGCATCAGAATAGTAAATAAAAATGGATCATTTTAATCGTTATCACTGAATTAACACATATTAATTTGATATATATGTTAGATTTTTTCGTCCGCTAACTTTCATTCATTTTGAAATTAGTCCATTAACTTTTTTAATTTTGAAATTAGTCCGTTAATTTTATAACAATTTTGAAAGTAGTCCATTAACTTCATAAAATTCAACATTTTGGTCATTTGACCTGCTATGCAGGTCATTTAAATATTTTAACCCCAATTAATCTATATTATATTTTTATTTAACTAATTTTATCTCATTTTTCATTTTTCACTTCCGTATACCAAACAAACAATATTAATTTCATTACTAAAGTGGAGCAAATTTGACTAAATATTGATACTTCCTCCGTCCGCTCGAAAGAGAGTCTTTTTTCATTTTGGTCGTCCGTTCCAAAGAGGGTCACTTCATTTTTTACACACATGAGATCCACACACACCCACTAATACAATTAAAATATGGGATCCACACTCCCACTAATACAACTACCCACTACACATTAAATAACAATACTTCTTAATCAACGTGCACAAAAGCAAAATGCCCTCTTTCGGGCGGACGGAGAAAGTATAATATAAATTCTTAGTGGAGGCTATTTTTTTTAAAATAGTATATATATATATATATATATATATATATATATATATATATATATATATATATATATATATTACATATTTTTATTTTTTAGAATAACCTGCTAATGACTTGGTAAACATGATGGACGATTTTCAAATATAATGGACGATTTTCAAAATTTTGCAAATATAATGGACGATTTTCAAAAAGTGAAAAACTTATGGACTAAATTCAAAATTGGGCAAAGTTAACGGACAAAAAAATCTATTTTCCCTATGTTTAACTAACAATGTGAATCAGCTTGATTGAATCAACCAATGAAACTAGGTATATTTAGTGTAATACAATGTTTCATCACCTTATCTTAAAATAATACTCCCTCCATCCCACTTAAGTTATGACATTTTCCTTTTTGGGTTATCCCACATAAACTGTCACATTCCTTTTATAGCATATGAGACCCACACAAAATATTAACATATTCATATGGCCCCACACACACAACTACTCCCTCCGTCCCATTTTCATCTTTATATTTACTGTACACACGCAAATTAAAAAAAGTTGCTTTTTGAGTAACTTTTGGGGGTAGTTTGGTATTTTTGGGTAATAAATAAATGATAAAGTATGTTATGTGTGTTAAAAAGGTGATGGTAATTTTGAAATTAAAGTATGTTTGAGGGATATTAGTTATGTACCTTTTCCTTTTATGGAAGTGTGAAGTTGAAATTGGGACGGACCAAAATGGAAAGTGTGAAGTTGAAGTTGGGACGGAGGGAGTAATACACTTACCAACTACACATTAAATATTATTTCTCTCACTTCACTTTACATTAAAATATTATATTCCTTAATCTCCGTGCTAAAAAAAAAATGTTACACCTTTTCCGAGACAGAGGGAGTAGTATTTTTTGGTGTCTCGATATTGTAGTCCAGAAATGGATCAGATCATTCGCGATAAAAGCTTGAAAGATTATGTACATGTTAATTTCTGAATAATATGCTTTAATTTATAAATTAATTCATTCATATATATATAATTAATTAATTAATTAACTAAATAGGTAGTAATACCTTAGGAATTAAAGACAAGAATTATAGCAGCGTTTTGGTGGGTGAAATTAAGTGTCATTTTCACGAATTTTGCGTCAGAGGACACATTAATATAATTATCAGGATTATTAGGATTTATTACATACTATTTTTCTTAGAATTCCATTAATTCAAATTAAATTAAATTATTTAATATAATTATTATAATTCTATTCTTATAATTTATAAAATTTTTATTCACAAAATATTACTACATCAAATATAAATTAAATGGGTTTATCTCTTTTATATCCGCACCAGTCACACAAGGCGCTCAAGGGGCATAGTATTTGGCAAAAACTTGTGAGTCCCGGACACACCGTGCCCCCATAAGAACAATGGGGGCATGGGAGACTAACTCATAGTATTTTGTTCTAAAAAGTGTACAATTTAATTCATAAAGATTTTTTTAATGAAAAATCTAATTAATTGAAATATAAATAATATTATTTTTTTAATAAGATTTTTTTTTCCCCACAAAAAATTAAGGGGAAAATTTTTATGGTAAAAATAGCACATTTAACACTAAAAATACAACTTTATAAAGTAATTGTATCTGAGCACACGTTGCAACCAATCACGCAAGCTGTATACAAATTAAATTTGTCAATTTCAGATGTACTTTGTATGAATTGGAATATACTCCGTTGAAACTAAATTAAATTAATTTGGTGGTATGTGACAAAGTAGCCATATATGCCCTTTCTGTTGGGGAGTTAATATTGTCCATTAATTCATTATATACACCTACTAAATCATCAACGGTTACACACTCAATATGACATCCATTTCAATATATATAGGTATCATGCATCTTAGAAAACTCCAAAAATGTTTGAAAAATAATTTAAATGCCTAATTCTAATTTAATTAATATTTCTTGAAAATAAAAATCATAATATATAGCTTAGGGCATTTTCAGTGGGAAAAAATAATTATTTAACTTTGAAATCGATAAAACGAAATCATACTGGAGTAATGAGTATTATACGTATTATATTCTTTTAGTAGTATAACTAGGAATTAATTTGGAATTTTTTTCACTCATTATAAAAAAATAAAAATAAATAAAAAGCAGCTTATAGCAACAAAAGTCTTACAAAAAATATGATTGGTGTGTTTACCTTTACAAAAATGAATAAAGACTCCCCTATTAAGGACAAAAAAAACGTAGGTATAACATGGATCGATCATATTTCACAAAAAATAAGTAATAATAACAAAATAAAAAATAAAAAATTAACACATTGTTTTTTAAAAGAGCGTATATACATAATCTATAGATCAAGCTCGGATAAGTTATTTAAGTTATAATCTTCAAATATAAAAATGATACTTAAATATAAATATACAGTGCTATCTTAATTTTAAAGTACGCATCATATTCTCCCTAAAATTATTTTAGGATTCTATTAAAAATTGATACCACATTTTCTAGTTCAATTCTAGCACATGTTAACTGTTCAGAAATGAAATATGAGATTGATCACAATAACTAATACTCCCCCGTCTCGTTTCAATGTTTTCATTTTTATTTTACGCGTCCTATTTCAATGTTTAGGTTTTCCTTTTTGAAATATGGGACTCACCTAAAACAATTAATATATCATCCAACATTAATACACCTACCCATTTTACATTAAATATTACTCCCTCCGTCTCATAACAAGGTACACGTTTGTTGTTTGCACGTGGACGGTTTTAGGGTCTTTATTTGCTTTTTGAACGTAAATTAAGGAGTATTATTATTATAGATAAAGTGGGTAATTGTATTAGAGGGAAGTGGTGAGTCATATTGTGTACTTTCTTTATTAAATATAGGAAATTGATGCATTTTAAGCTGATGTCAGGAATAGTGAGACGCGTACCTTGTTATGGGACGGAGCGAGTATATTTTTCCACCCATTATCTATTAAAATATTATACTTCTTAATCAACGTGCAAAAAACAGACGTAAACATTAAAATGGAACGGAGGAGTACATATATTTGCAGGCATTTAACTGGTGAATAAGTGTGGCAACTTGTTCAAAACACCAAAAATAGCAGGAACAAATATTTTTTATGAGAAAAAAGAAAGACTAATATATATATAAGAATATACTAGAATAAGAATTATATATTATTTCCACATATATATTATTTTTATTTTTTTAAAATAAGAATTATATCAAAAAAGGTAGTATTATTTGGAAAAAGCGCGTGTAATTATTTGGCGTTCCAAATAGCTTGGATGAGGGTAGGTGGAGCCACTTTTATCAAACAAAATTCTTTGAGGAATTCAAATTTTATCTTCAATACATGCATGCATGATTGGAATTAATTGGTAGGTGGAGCAAATAATTGGAAACCCTTTTTTAATTTAGCAGACAAAATAAAATAAATAAAAATGTGGAGAACTATATTTCTATATAAAAAAAGAAATTTTATTCATTACATGGGACAATAAATATGAGTTGATATCAAGTAAACCAAATATACTATATGCCTACTTAGCAAAAAGTCACAAAAGTAGGTATATTTATGAAACAAATCTTGCAATACTTTTAATATAAAAAAAGAAATTTATATTTAGACGATCATCAATAATAAATTTTAAAAGTTTCAATTATCAAATATATCAATTTGAAAAAGAAGAAAAAAAATCATTGCTACTCAAAATTTAGATTTAAATATTTTTATTCAAAATTTTTTTTCTTTTTTTGTCTTTTTTTACAAAATAACCCTTATTTTAAAAACAATATCCAAAATACCGATGTCCTGTATTGAGGCTTCAATATTATGATCGACCCGAATCAAATATCTTGTACTATGATGATGGTATGGAATATAACTTTAATATACTATGTCAGCCTTCAACATTATGATTAATACCGAATACAATATACTCTCTCCGTCCCATACTAATAGGGTTCTTTGTTTTTTGCACGTAGTTAAGGAGTATTATTATTTAATGTGTAGTGAGTAATTGTATTTGTGGGGATGTGAACCCTATATTTTAATTGTATTAGTGAGTGTGTGGGTCTCATATGTGTAAAAAATGGAAGAAGACTTCTTGGAGACATATAATTTTATGACAATAGTATGTATCCAAAATATGTACAAACATCTTTACTCATTTTTATATTCTATGTGATGAATCTAAAAAGAACTCATGTTGGTTATTTGGATGGGAAGTGAGAAATGTGGAGTATGAGTGGGCTATATAAATTGGCATCACATCAATGGTGAGACAACTCTTCACAACTTGTGCTGATATCCGACCAACTACGCCTACGTCTATTCTTATTACTTTCTCTTTTATGTTCAGCCCAAAAAACTTTCCAACACACTACATTTGCGGGAATGTTTAAGTTTGTTTTTTACATAATGTTTTAATTTATAATAAATAAATTTATATGATATTTTTATTTTTTTACACTTAGGCCTTATTTTTAATTTGAATTAATATTAAATTATATAATATTATAAAACTTTCAAAATATTAATTTTTAAATATAGAGCTCACACTTTCTAAAGAAGAAAATATAAACTTTAAGCGAAAAGCTTAAAATGATAATATGTAGTACTCCCTCCGTCCGCCCCAAAGAGGGCAATTTACTTTTGGGCACGCGGACTAAGGAGTATTATTATTTAATGTGTAGTGGGTAGTTGTATTAGTGGGAGTGTGGACCCCATATTTTAGTTGTATTAGAGGGTGTGTGTGGGTCCCATGTGTGTAAAAAAGGAAATGACCCTCTTTGGAGCGGACGACCAAAATGGAAAAAAGACCCTCTTTCGAGCGGACGGAGGGAGTAAATGTTATGGTGGGATGAGTGAGCACTCTGTCCACTCCAAAGGCCCTATTTATTTTTTACATATTAATTAAAAAATATTATTATTTTATATATAATCTGTAGTTATATTAGTGATGAGTGTTAGATCATATTAACGTCTTTTATTAAAAGAAGGAAAATAGGTAACTTTGAAGTAGATGCCCATATTGATAAAAATCATAAAATAAAATCTTTTTGAGTGGAAAGAAAGGATATTTAATACATACTATATAATCGATAGTTATATTAGAGATACATGTGAATTTATTTTTCCAAAATAAATTTAAAAAATGAAAAACAATACAAATGGAGTAGCATATTACCCTCAAATTAATATATGGCACACGATGTGTTATCGGGTACACATAAGTTTTTGCACATATATATATAATTATATACCCTTTTAGTATTAAATTATCTGTAAAAAGAGACAAACTCATATATATATCATATCATATTTTAAAAGTTATTTATAATAGCGTATTCGCAATTAAGTATATATAAGATATATACGAGGAAATCATACTCTCTCCGGCCACTTGAAAGGTAATCGTTTACTTTTTGTACGTAAATTAAGGAGTATTATTATTATATATGTAAAGTAGGTAGTTGTATTAGAGGGAAGTGGTGGGTCATAGGGTGTAATTTTTTACTAAATAAGGGAAATTGATACCTTTAAAGTGAACAACCAAAATGGTAAAATTGATACCTTGTAAGTGGCGGAGAAAGTATTATTTAATTAAAACACGAGGGCCCACACAATAATACAATCTCTAATCTGAAGTATTAATGTAATCTTTAAACCTAACTAATCTAGCACACAATGCTAGATGAAAAAACCGAAGAAATTAATAATAAATAAACTCTAAAATTCGAATGGAATAATCATTGCATAGTTTCTCAAATCCGTGAGATCCATTAGCTCTTAATGCTCCACCGATGGAAGGTGAATTCTTTTTTCCATTTTTGTCGTCTGTATCAAAGAGGATAATTTTTTTTTACACACATGAGACTCATACATATCCACTAATACAACTAAAATATGGGGTCTACACTCCCACTAATACAACTACTCACTACACATTAAATAATAATACTCTTTAATCCGAGTGCCCAAAAATAAAATGCCCTATTTAGGATCGACGGAGGGAGTTATATTGATTGAAATGACATGAATTTGGGAAACTTTAAAGATCTCAAGTACTAAAGGCACATACAATGAATAAATACATAAGTGGGATAAATAGGTGTGGAAAATGAATATAAAATGTTGAAATGAATATTCACAACAGATATGGTATGGTGTAATCTTGAAACAATATACTCTCCCGTCCTGTCTAAATAGATTTTTGTTTTTTGGTACATAGATTAAAGAGTTATTATTTAATGTGTTGTGGATAGTTGTATTAGTGGGAATGTGTATCTTAAATTTTAATTGTATTAGAGGGGTGTGTGAGTCCCATGTGTAAAAAATGAAAGGGAACACTTGGGTTGGACGCCCAAAATGAAAAAAAAAACCCTCTTTAAACGGGACATAGAGAGTATGATTAGGAAATTAATTTTTCTAAAGGAAATGGAATAATGTACTGAATTTACAGAAATTCTAGTTTATTGATACACATTCGTGTATAATTTTCACATCTGAACTTCAATTTTAGTGATTTTTATATACATATATGACCCTCTTTATTTTGTGTATCTCATGATGTATATAACTTTGGATAAATTAATTCCATAACTTCTCAAATTCTCCTCAAATAAGCTCCTAAAATCTCCACATACTCAAAATACATGTGAAGCATTAATATAACAATTAAGCACAAAATTCGACAAATAAACTCAAAACATGCATAAATTAACGAACGAATAGCCTAGATGTACGCGCTTTTGTCACTGTGTTCCTTGGCCCTTGCACATCAGAGTGTATTCAATGTAAATAAATTATATTTTGGGAAGTGCAATTTTGAATAGATTAATTAAATAAAACTTTGCTGTCACTTTTCATAAAAAAACAGACCCTAAAAAGAGTTGGATGCTATTCATACACATAATTATATATAGGAATAACTATATATATCAGCATCATGATCAGGGGGGAAATTGCTGATGAACACTATATACTAGTCCTGAAATTGACTCCAATTTTTATCACCCATTAAATCAAATTAAATTACTAATTACATACTGTTTTTAGGTCATACCACCACAATATATCAGGGAAATTAAATAAAAATTGGCCAATCGCAGCATTTCCAGGTGTCACATATTCCATTATTTTCCACTCAATTATATAAATTATGGAAGATCACCATTATTGCTGATAATAAATTAATCTTTTCTACATTCACGATTTTAATATAGAAAAATGCTACCTAAATTCACCTAAATTTAAATTAAAAAAGAAAATCGTCATGTAATAATGAACTTGCATCACAGTACACAATAGACATCTATCTTTATATTTTATTAATTTATGCCCAAAATCAACATAAATTTCGACTATATGTTGAAAGTGGTCTTGATTATCATTTCCAGATGAGGCTAGTTGAAATTATCAAAAATCTTATCGATTTCAGACATTTAGGTCCCATAAATCTTTCCACACAAAAAAAAGTAATAATTTTTAAATATAACATCTGTTTATAAATAATACTATAATATATACTTTTCACAGATAATTTTATGTTATTTAAAAGTACTATTCTTTTATTTGATAAATGTTACACTTTTCTTCTAATTGCCAGACCTAAATTTTTTTATTTTTAATTCCTGAAAATAGTATATTCTAGTGCATCTTAAGAAGCATATACTCCTACAACTCAATTAGTAAAAATGGAATACTGTAATTAATGATCAGATATTATTCACAAGAAATATGATTTCTAGTACATATTCTTGGGAAATATTATCCATTGTGTACAATTTTCAAAGAAGACAAAGGGGATATCATCTTTAACTATACTCCCTCCGTCATGCACTAAGGGTCTCTTTTTTTCATTTTGGTCGTCTCACCCAAAGGGTTCCCTTTCAATTTTTATACATATGGGTCTCACGCTCACCCACTAATACAATTAAAATATGAGGTCCACATCTCCACTAATACAACTACCCACTACACTTTAAATAATAATACTCTGCGGTACAGAAATATATGCTAAAAGCCTAAAATACATGTCACATTATATATGCTAAAATAGTGTAGTTTTTTTTTTTTACTTATACAATCAATATACTTCACTAATATGATACAAAACAAACCATTACTTAAATTTTCTGTGATAAATATTTGATATTTGATTACTTCACTAATATTACGTTTTTCTCTTTAATTTAAACCTCTAGCAATACATAAAGTATAATAGGATTTGAATGAGGGTTTAATATGAGAAAAAATTAGCGTTTATATTAATAAGCTATATAAATCGGATTTATAAGAGTGTTTTATGATTTCTACACATAATACTTTATCTTACAAATTAATTTCGGAGGAACTCTTAATCATACAATTAGACTAAAAATCAAATTTTAAAATAGCCTAATCAATGAAATAAATATACTCCATATTATAACATCTTTATCTTTATATATATAATAACACCAAATTTACCACCTATTTTTACATTAATTTCCCCCCAAAACTTATTTCACCACTCTTGGTTAATTAAGATTCACCTAATGGAAATTTATATCCATTGATCTTCACCATTGATTTCTTTCAATTAAATTAACACCATTGATATCTTAAGATCTCACACAATAGACCTAAAAATTAAGATCTCACAATTGATAATTATCTGTAGCCTCATTTCTTTAGCATATTTGAGACAAATTAATTTTATCAATTCTGCAAAAATTCTAATCTATCATTCACTGTTCTTCTTAATGTTGGATGCAAACGAAAATAAGGAATCGCTTTTGTTTGATGTTTACAGCACGAAGAAGAATAATGGCAAAGTAGATCAAGAGAATCTTTCTTCTCTTTACCTTAAACACCGTCGAAGACGATCGCCCATCCACGGTTTGAGATGATTTCTGAAGCATTTCAGCAGCATCTTTGTGACGATTTGATTTCCTCCAGTTTGTCAAAGCCCTAATCGCGGATCTCCTTTCGTGAGTCTCTTTCAGAACTTCGACTTCATCTTATGAAAAACCACGATTTTTTTGGGTTTGTTTATGATCTTCGAGTGAGTTTATATTGATTTTGTCCATCTCTCTGATATTCGCCTGCCTAATATTACGATTTTATATGTTTTATTAATTAATTTATGTACAAAATCACGATTTGTATTTATTTATTTTGTGGAAGCCTTAATCGCCTACAGTCTTTCGTGGGTTTGTTTCTGATCTTCATGTGGGTCTATGTTAATTTTGTGTATCACTGTGATCTTCGACGGCTCTGTCATGATTTTATGTGTTTTATTCATTAATGTGTGTACATATGATGTAAAATCACGATTATGGCTAATTGCGGATCTTAATTCCTGAGTTTCTCTCTATTCTTCGCATGCATATGTATGGATTTTTATTCTTTTAATTAGTATATACATCTAATAAAATCACGATTTGATTTTGATTCACATGTTTTATGGAATTTGTGCCCTTTTTATGGAATTGCGCACTGCCAATAAACTACAGATTTTAAGAGTTTAAATTTGATTATTTTTTTGTTGAGAAACCACTGATAAACATTCAGTTTTATTAAGAAACACTTGGTTCTTTAGTTGAAAAACTAAATATTTTTTAGATCTTATTTTCAGGATTGATATATCAAAAGTTTATTTAGATGTTAAGGTTATGTTCTTTATATGTACAATAAGTTTCATTTCAAGCTAAATATCCTTATGATGCTTCATCCATTGTTATTTAGGCTATTGATGCATTTGTCTTGATTTATGTGCATTTGTATTACTTTAAAGAGGACACATTGAATAGTATTAGTATGGGGTCTTAAGAAGGTTGACATGATAGGAATAAGGATAGTTTTTGTGACTATTTTTTTCATTAAGATTTGGTATGATTAGCCTCACGTAACTTGTGTTTAAAGTAAAATGGAACCTGACAATGTTGGATACTTTTTTATCCTGTGAAAGCTGGTATGATCAGTGACATAAAATAGATGTAATAGTTGTTTGAGATATTACATTATGAGTTTTAATATTGTAGAAACCAATAATAGAACGGTCTATGCATCATAAAATTGTTTAACCCGTGCTTATTTTTGAGCCCAACAGTTGTTAGTCAGTGTAAGGAACGATTTGGATTCATTGTTATTATTTGCTTTTTCTTGACAAGTGTGTTTTTCATTAACTAAAAAATTTATAGTTTCTTAACATATTAGCCCCTCGCTGTGCACATTTAGAAATCTCTATATAGTTTGTTTTTTTCTCTAATAAAATTTCATGCAACTTAAACCCCTTAACATTACATGGAAAACTTTAGGAGTTCTCTTTTAAAATTTTCATTCTGACCCTTCATGACTGAGTCAGTGAACCTGGACTTTTTTTTTTATAAAAGAAGGGCTTGGAATGGCTTATGAGAATAATCTCATGCCTTAAATTATGGGTATGATTGGTGTAACACTTTAGCAAAAATCTGCGATTGGACATTCATTTCCTATAATTGCTTTACTCTGTTCAGGTGCTTATTTGTTTGTAAGGTTATACAATAAAAAAAAAGTTTTTATACTAATGGTTTAACATGTCAATATCATTACGTATGCCAGTTATGTTGACCTTTAAACTCATGATTTGGAAAAGTGGTATAACTATTGAGAAAGTTGTACTTATATGATTTGAAAATGTATAAAAGGCTAAATTGGACGCTCTAAAATGGATTCTATATTAGTAATATTTTTTTGTTAAATTTAGTTTTATCAGTGAAAAAATAATAATTTGAAATTTAATTGATTTTCTAATAGTTTTCTTTATGTTTATTTAATAATTTTCTTTTCATTTTTTAGGGTAAATTTTACTCAATTTAACATCATTTTTAGATGGGTTTTAGAATTTTACTGAATGGGTTGCAAAGGTTGGCAATGGAACAGAAGGCACGCACACCGAATACGGAAATGATGTTTAAATTCCTGACGACATTCTACTGAGGTACGAGGGTGATCCTATAGGTGCAATTGTCAACAGCATATATCCTAACTTGGGAAATGCAATAGATCACCCTGAATATTTTCATGATAGAGCCATTCTTGCGCCAACTCTTGATGTGGTGGATTCAATTAATGAATACATGATTGGATTGAATGGAAATGAAATAAAGTCATATTTCAGCTCCGATTCTGCCTGCAAATCAGATGAAAAGGTTGATATGCTCGTTGATGTTCACACTCCTGAATTCTTAAATACTATAAGGTGTTCGGGAGTACCTAATCATGAGCTTAATCTTAAGGTTGGAACACCAATAATGCTGTTGCGGAATATTGATCACTCAAGAGGTTTGTGTAATGGAACAAGACTCTTGGTTACCAATTTGCGGAAACACGTTTTGCATGCACAGTTGTTGATTGGAACTAATGCAGGAGAGATAGTGCTCATACCAAGATTTACTTTAACACTGACTGATATTAGGCTTCCTGTTAGATTCCAAAGAAGGCAGTTCCCAGTGATCGTGTCGTATGCAATGACTATAAACAAGAGTCAAGGCCAATCGCTTTCAAATGTTGATTTGTACTTGAGGAGACCAGTATTTAGTCATGGCCAACTGTACGTTGCTGTGTCAAGATCAACGAAAGTAGGTTTGAAGATTTTGTTGGACAAGGAAAGTGGCGGTGAAACAGGTATTTGCAAGAATTATGTTTTTAGAGAAGTTTTTAGAAATATTTGATTATTATCTTTATAGTTGAGCATCATTATGTTCGTTGATTCAGACATTGGATTTCTTTATTTAATTAAAGCATAAACAATGTTTTGGATTTCATTCTTTATTTCTATTGAGTTTTGCTAAAATTGGTGATTTTTAGTCCGATTTTTTATATAATTATTAGGTATTATTGAGGAATATAAATTTGCAAATAATACTTTTCAATGTGATTGAATAATAAATTGTGAAGTGTTAGTAGTTGAGAATTAGATTCAAATACTCCAACATTTGATATATATATATATATATATATATATATATATATATATATATATATATATATATATATATATATATATATATATATATATATATATATATATTCCTTCATTAGGCAGGTTATACGTAATTTTTCTTAATTAGTTATGTACTGAAATTACATAATATTTAATACTACTTTAAATTTATTACTAAGGTGTTTAATATTGTTGATGCCCTTATAGCATTACAAGCATCAAAATTATCTCAACTCATATATTTTTAAATGGGAGTTGTTATACTTTTTTTTTAATTTATTGTTTATTTTTATAGAAGTTTAATTAGTTAAATTTTTAAAGATTTGTTGATTTAATTTCTTTGGTAAGCACAAAACTATATTATGTGTTAATTATATTATTTGTAAATATTTATATTTAACCTATTAATTTTTATAAAAATTATGTCAATGTTACATTAAAGCTTTGACTTTGAATTGACTAACAATCATTTTTTAAGGTATTCACTTTTATTTTTCATAATATAAAAAATTTCAATTTTTATTATTTTAGACCTAAACATCTTTCATATACATGCTATTATATTATATTAATAAGGGATTCATCATATTATTCTTTATAGATTAAAAATTAAATCAAAAATAATATATGGAGTTGCATTCACAATATCTTACCTTAAATGCAATTAAATAACTTTAATATAATTTCCAATAATCAAAGTTCATTCCTTTAAATTTTTTATAAATTATAAATAAATACATTATTTTTGTCATAAAGTCTATTATTCATCCCACGGGTTAAAAACAATAATTTATACTCCTTTTCACTGCTGCGTAAGATACACGTCTTGAGAATGCATCCCACAAATTTAATTAATTTTTTTCGATAGAAAAAGGGCATACAGGATGTCTGCTGAATAAATAAATAAATTGATTAAATTAATTATGTGTGTTAATTGGGTGAAATTAGCCGTGGGATTATAAAAATAGTCCAATGATGTTTCGACGTGCGATTGGCAGTTAAACGAATCCAAAGCCACTTAGAATTGGCCAATCAGAGGTTGCCAAAATAACATACTGATTTGCATGAGAAATTGACGTTTTTGTATTCTATAATTTACCAAACTTAATACTGCCCACCATCAATCAAATCTACTAACATCCAATTTATGTAAGTCATTATCTCAATTAATTTCTTTATGGCAAATTTTTGTAGGATTTTTTTTCTTTAATTATACTATTGTAACATGCCTTATTAGTCACCTATGATCTCTATTATTTTATGCTTTCAAGATTATGTTTTTTAATCATCAATTATTAAAAGATCAGAATTTGAACTAGGTAGGAATAGTGAAACCCATCATCTGGTCAAAAAGAAAACCATAAATTAGTTTGGTACCTAAAAAAGTAATTTATCTTGCTACAATTCTATTTTTTTTTACCCCTCAAATTATTATTCCATACCGTGCATGATGTGTATTAACAAAGCCACTAACAAACAATAAAATGTAATATATGGTCGAAATAAGATCGTTTTACTGATTCAACTTTTATAAATTTTCATCACGTGATGGATAACTTATTATTTCATGATGAGACTAAATTCACTCTTTATAGCACTTTTATTTTAGAATTTAATAATGGGGTTAACTTTTTTATTAAAAAGATTGGAACATAATTACAAAACTAGGTCTTATTGGATTAGTGTTTAATGAAATGAGGAGAGAGAAAAAAATTGAAGCGGTGAAAAGGAGGATTATAAAGCAGCATTATGTAGAAAGAAAACAGAGTAAAAGAGTGTCCATTTATATGTAATAACAGAACATTATTAAACTGTTGTCCTGTAAGCTGTTTGTCTATACACACAGTGTGTGAGAGAGAAAGCAGAGAAGCAGCTGAGCTTCCATTTCTACCTACATCCAAAAGCTACGAACTGCTCCTGCTAAAACCTCCCACATCTTTTCTTGTAAGAAAAAAATTATAAAAAAAGAAAAAATTACAGTGGAATTTATGGCATCTCCATATGAACAGAGGAGCTGAAAACGACAGGAAGATTCCGGGGAAGTATATCGAACCATCCCTCTGGCAATTCTTCACTGTAAGAACGATGAACTGAATTAAACCTGATTGGCCAGATCATTGGCGCTGATGAATGTGCCATGGAAGCCGTACGGAACTCGCGATGGGAGTTGGACGGTAGCTTCGATTTCCATGGTCATGGCGTTGACTATCTGAAGCTCTGATTTCCATTTCTTTTCGTCGTGGACGAAGGCCAGGATGTAGCCGTCGTCCTCTTCTTCGCCGCCGGAGTTGGGAAGGAACAGCGGCTCTCCGCCGTATTTCTCGTCGCCGTAAAAGAATTTCTTGACTTCGCCGGTGAAAAGGTCAACCTTGGCAAAACCGGAAACTTTGGGCCATGGCTCGGCGATTGCCAGGTAAGCGAACCGGGTTTTTCTGCCGAGTTTGTTTCGGTTCACCATTCCGGCTTCTAAGTTGACCTGATCTTCATCGGACATGATTGGTTTCCGGGTTGATTTTCCGGTTTTCAAATTGAGTCGGATTTCGGACAGGACGCTCTTCAATCCCTCGTCGCATTCGTTGAAAATGGAGTCGGGTGGAGTCATACAGGATCCGATTACAACAATTTCGTCGGATTCGGGTTCTTCCCATGCATTCCAGAGATGGAAGCAGAAGCAATCCGGAACTTCGACCCATTTCATGGCGGAGGCATCTTCAGCGTACTTATCGAGAACACCAAACCTCGATATTTTGTTCTTGTCGTACACCACCGGAGACCCACCTCTGATCATCTCCGACATCTTGAACACCACCTGCTGATCGGGGACGATCACGAACTTCTCAGTAATGGCGAAATCGTGCATCATTGTCGGATTCGAAACAGGGATGTCCACATCCTTCGCCTTCTCGCCGTTTTTCGAAAACTTGAAATACTTCAAGTACGGCTTCTGAACGACGTCGTAGCTCAGAGCGAACATCTCGCCGGTAACCGGGTCGACCTTCGGGTGGGCGATCATGGTGGAGTTCAGCTGCCCATTGAAGCTGTACCTCTCCACCGTTTTCAGGTCACCGTTGGGAGTCACCCGTACATGGTACGGCAGGTCATCTTCCGACATAGCTAGCAACCGGTTGTTGAAGTACACCAGGCCGGCGTTAGCAACTCCGGTGCCGTGGCCGTGATCGACGAGCTGAAACAGCCCACGTGCGTAAAACAGCAACAACCTCGCAATCCCCGAATGCCCATGTAACTCTCCGATGGCCTTGGGGAAAATGGGTCGACCCAATTCCCGCTCCTGGATCAGTCTCTGCGTCTCCGTGAACCGGCACGCGTAGCTGGCTGACCCGTTATTGAATTTCACGGCGTGAATCATGCCGTCGCCGTCGAAGAAATGGTGACCGGCAACCGGCTCGAAGAGTGGATTAGCGCCGTTTCTGACGTACAGGCCCTGAATTGATTCCGGTATCCTACCGGTGACGGGTAGGTTGTGCTTGACGGGGTTTTCAGGCACCGGAGAGAAGTTTCCGGCGATCTGAACACGGGGATCGGCGGTTTTGGGGAGGGGGTGTTGGAGTTCGCGTGCGGTTAACGCGCTCTCGACAGCCTCGAGAGCCACTGCAGCAGCTTTCTGAATGAGATTCCATTGGGGCTTAGAATTAGGTGAGGGAGTGGTAATAGTGGGAGTGGGGGTGGAGGATTGTTTGGGGAAGTGAAGAGTGGGAGTGTGGAGGGAGCATTTAATGGTGTGGGTGGAGTGTTTTCTAATAAATCTAGTTGAAGGGAGGTCAGAAGCATACAAATTGGGTTTAACCAATGAGGAAGTAGTATGAGCAGAAGCTGTCATGGTTACCTATTTTGGAGTGGCTGATCAGTAGGTGTGTGTGTGAAAGAGTGTGTATATGTGGGGGGTTAATTAACAAGTTCTCTTGAAAGGAGAGAGAGAGAGAGAGAGAGAGAGAGAGATGAGAGAGAATGGGTGTGTTGGGGAGAGTATATATAGAGGTAGGGGTGTGCGGATCGGGATTCGGTACGGATTTTAAAAAAATCCGTTCCAAATTTTCGGTACGGATTTTTTAAAAAAAAAATCCGATATTGAATCCATAAATAAAAAATCCAATATTGAATCCGTACAAAATTTCGGTTCGGTTCGGAACGGATTTTCGGGAAAACGGATTTTGACGTATCGGAGCGGATCAGATCGAATTTCTCATGATAAATTGATTTTTGCACACATAAATACTTAGAAAAATATCAATTAAACAAAAAAAAACTAAATTTCCCAAATCCAAATAAGAATAAATATACAACCAAAATATTCATCAAACAAATTCAAAGTTTTAATATTTGAATAAAAATTGACTTTAAGAATTTCACTTTCATGAGACATATAAGAAGAGATAATATTTGAATAAAAATTTATACTCGAATTGATGAAAAACGAGAGTGATGCATTGCATTATTTCATAAACAATTCATATTATAAATAAAGAATGATAAACTTTTAATGAAAAGTGAAAATATATTTAATAAAAATTGATAATTATTTTAAAAATGTAAATAGTCTTACATAAGACGACCTCATGTGTTCCCTAAAAAAATAATAGTCTAAGATTAAAAAAACTTAATAATTTTAAATTTTTCTTTAAACCTTTAACTTTAAATTTAATGTTTATTTCAATTAAAGCCCATCTAATAATATTTTAAACACAAATATGGATTATCGTTTAAATTTTGCATTTTATCTTCATTAAATAAATATAAACTATGATAACTATTTATTAAGTGTACAATTGAATTTACACTTTAGAGATACCACTTACTTTTATTTATTATGTTCTTTTAAATAATAATTTGAACTTTGAACATATTATTTTATTTATTTTCTATTTTTTTAGAAATTTATTTTACTTTATGAAATATATATTTTTTAATATATAGTAACAAATAAATATTTATAGAATTAGATATAATTTTAAATTATTGTTTATAATTATATTATAATTAATTATTATAATATAATATAATCATAATTAATAAATTAAAATTAATTAATTCATGACTTATAAAGTATAAACTATAAATAATAAGATAAATATATTATATATAATTTTAATGCATAATTTCAATTCGGTTTTTCGGTACGGTTCGGTTCGGTACGGTTCGATTCGATTATATCCAATGTTCGGTACGGGAAAACGGAAAAAATCCAAGTCCATACCAAACGAAAAATCGGTTCGGTTCGGTTCGGAAAAAGTCAAAAAGTCAACGGTTTTTTTCGGTTCGGGATTAATTCGGTGCGGTTTCGATTCGATTTCGGTTAAATCCAATATCCGTGCACACCCCTATATAGAGGTTAGGAAGTGGGGATGGAGGTCCACTTCGGACATGTAGGAGAAGCCCACGTGTTGGATATACGAAAAAGAGAGCCTAAAATGGGTTGGAGGTGGTGGGATACCTTCTTCAAACTTCGACACGACCACCCTCTTTTTTTTTCCCCTAATAATAATTCTATTTCCGGATGTATTTATGCTACCTCCTAATTATTTTCCATTTTTTTTGTTATACACGTCCCCCACCTTATGAACTTGTATATATTGCTAAATTTTGATATTATATATATATATATATATATTTTATATGATGACATGTTATGAACTTGTATATATGGCTAAAAAATAATAATATTTTAATACAAAGTAATATTCAATTAAAAAAATAATAATAATAATGTCGTGAACTATTTACGAACAATTTATTACTCCTATAATATAAATAAAAGTGACAACATTTAAAAGAAAAGTTATACTTCATCAGTCCCATATTTATGTTCACACTTTCTGTTTTCGTCCGTCCCACACTTATGTTCATCACCCAAAAAAGGAAACTTCACGTTAACCAACAACCTCAAAAGTTATCTTAATTTCAAAAATATCACTTCAACCTAACACACATAACATACTTTATAATTTATTTATTACCTAAAAATACCACAATACTCCTAAAAAGTCAATAAAGTTGATCAAAAAATAACTTTTCTTAAATTCTGTATTTACAGTGTCGGCGAACTTAACTATGGGACGGAGGGAGTGGAGTATAAGAATGTCTCACCCAAAACTACCCACTTTCTTTTAGAATATAATTCTACTTATCAATCCTCCAATAATTTGTAAAAGCTTATTAACACCAAAATCTAAGCCGAGACACTTTATATATGTAGCATTATATTATTCCATGCAAATTCCACTAACTTCCTACATTGACCCATTCTTTGTTGGTTTTTTATCATATGAGGGAAAAAAATACAAAAAAAATGCTTACAATATTAGACTATCATGTGATACTTCAATTTATATGACATATTTTTGCTAATATAAAACAATAATTTTATTTGTATAAATTGATTTTTTAATGTGCGTTATGCAATATTATTTTGGTCACTTGAATTTTTTCGTTCCATAAAATGTTTATATTTTACTCCATATACAATGCAATACCTTATTTTATTTATAATAATGTGGCCCGATACATTTATATATATAGTGTGTGTGTTTGTAGTGTAACTCTAATATGAATCGAAAATTCATCAAATTAAATTGAATTTTGAGCGAATGAAAATAAAATAAATTGTATATTTATTTTGACATAATTGGTTATCCAATACCAATGACACACCGTCACATAAGGTTTTTTAGTGTTAAAACTTTTAGAAGAATACAAAAAATTTTAGAAGTAGTGTAAGCATTTATATGGGCTATTAGGAAGTTTGTACTTCAATTGATGAGTCCATTAAAATGTTAGCTTCTCTAATAGGGTAGGATTATTTTAGATTCTCTATTATAATTTAGAGTTTACGTAAAAAAGTATTTCAATTTTATGCTCTTCAAGAAGTCGTTTTTAAATTTATGTTCTTCAAAATTAGTGTCATATTAATTCGTTTAAAACTTCATACTCCAAGAAGAATATTGTAAATAGGTTTGTCTTTTGAACCTCAATTATTCATAATTCATGTACATATATAAGTGTAAATATTTTCACAGCATGTATACACAATTTTTTCTAGTCCCTAATTATGTACTTTTAAAATGATATACTCCATTTCAATTTAAAAATTCTTTACTTGAAAAAAGAGAATTAGAATTTTAGTACAGAATATATTTCTTAAAACAGTCTTAGTAACATTATATTTATTTGATGTACCATTATTATAGATTACTTAATAAATTAGGAAGATTAAATTATGTATAAACAAAAGGTTATATTGGCAAATAAGAATGGCGTGTGTTGGGAGCGACCATATGGTTGGGTTATCGCAGTAACATAATTTTACGTTTTTTAGTTAGTTATCAATTGGAGATGTTATTAATTTTATTTTAAAATGTTATCAATTTTATTAATTGAGTATCCTTATAATTAAAGTGGTTTTTTTTTTGTTTCACAGTATTCATTATGTTAAACTATTACACAAGTCTTTGGCAAATATTGTTGGTCAAATTTCTCGGTTCGGATCTTCTGTTACATTTGGTGGTGTTACATCTCCTATTACAAATCGTTGGATGATTGACACGTAGGATATATTAATCTATACCCTAACAATCAACCCTAAGGGGAATGGTTGAGATTAATCACCCTGCACACGTGTCACTCATCTAACCTGTGTAACAGGAGATGTAACACAAAAATGTAACAGGTCATCTGATGCCCAAATTTCTTCACTCGTCTAAAAAAGCAATAAATCCCGCGTTTAATCCTCTATAACAAAGGAAAGTGACATTTAAAATTACACGTGGCAGTTTGATTAACGATATTAATTAACCTAAATCTAAGTCACATCAAAAGCCCAACACGCTTGGCCCCTTTACACTGTATCACCCATTCCACTTTTTATCCGATTTCACTTCAAATTTGAAAACCTAGTCGCATTTATTATTTTTATTTGTTTTTATCTTAATTTTGGAATTTTTAAAATATTAAATTAATTCATCCGATCCAACTATAATATTTTAGTTGATGATATGATCAACTGCAAAAAGGGGCCGAAATTTAGGTAGAGATTATGATTTGGTTTAAAATCTACGTACGATATGCTTATAAAGATTTTAAGAACATTTTAAATTATGTACTAGCTAGTAGTATAATTTGTGCTTTATTTTTTTGTTATTTATTTATTTAATTCCAAGAAGAAGATATTTTTTTTATTGTTGTTGTTTCCCTTGTGTGTGAATAATTGGAAGATTAATTTATAGCTAATTATAATTTGCGCGTTAGATCTCTTATTACATTCGGACAATATTTTTTGTTTCTCTGTGACATACTATAAAGGAAAACTTAATATATATATTTGTTTTTAATAATTAGGGTGCATATTTCTTTTAGAATTTATATTTTATTTACTTTCTATGTACTAATTCAACAATATGATAATAAATAAATAAATAAATAAATGTAACCCCAAAATATTGTATGTACGCGATTCACATAGTATAATAGGGGCAGTTCTTCTATAGTTCTATTTGGTATTTAGTTAACTATACTTATATACACATTCATCTTAGTGCATCTTTTAATAGCATCAACAATTTTTAATTAATTATTTAAAATTATTAGCAATGATTAATTTATAGTAACAAAAAGTAAATAATAAATTATGTTAACATGAATACGTACTGTACTCATGGGGAATCGATCCAGCAGATTTTTTTTTATTAAATTATAATGTGCCTGATTTTTTTACCCTTTTACATTACTGGATAATTAACGTTTCTGATCATCGTAAATTGTCATGATACCGTGTACGAGAGGTATTAAATTAATATTAATCTCTAAATAATTAAAGATAATTAGAACATGCAATGAGTTCATGCATCAAAGAGCCAAATGCATGATCGATCAATAAAATAGAGCCCATAATTAAATTTTCCTAAAATTGGTCCAAGCCTGGATTTTGGTAAGGCCTGATAATTAAACGAGCCGAGCGAGCCCAACTAGTGCATACTTGAGCTGGAATTCGAGATCGAGAACGAAATCAAGCCAAGCTAGACTGGGCCGAGCAACTCATTTATTTTAACACATTTAATTTTGGCCTCTCTAAATTATTGAGTCTACAAATCGAATATCTTTACACAACTCAATCTGAAATTAATATACGCTAACTCATAAAAACTTCCACTTGCAACATACCTCTGAAATATTATCAGTGGACCACTGAAAGGATATAACATGAACATACCACCCCTAGTAACCATCACCTTCAATGGCTGACCAAATTTTAATTTTAATTAACTTGAATATTTAGAAACATATTTTATTTAAACTCATTTTTCAATTGCAAATTAAACTTTGTATTATTGTGTGAAAGATTATAAGTAAATGCTACCATGTTTCATGCAAGACTATGTAGTTCAAAATAACTGAAAATTGATCGATCCCCAACTTAAGTTTATATATCATTCGATAAATGATGATCATATTTCATCTAGTATTTTATTATATATGACTTGAACAAAAGTTTATACCATATGAATTAGGTAGCCAATTTAATTCTAGAAATCTAGCTAATTGCTTGATCATTGGCTTTAATTATGGCAACCTCAACTTGTTTGTTCCCTTAAAGATCTCCATGCTGTGTCCATGTTACATCAGCATGTTACTACATGCCTAACCACCTCTAACTCTTTATCAATAAATATGTATGATGATCCCACAACCTGACTTTGAGTGACAACGAAATACGAGCGAGAAGTTGACGACTGTAGAATGGGGTTCGAATCCTGTCAATGACAAGTAAATATTCTTTACAATTTGCATTTTAACGATACGGGTCAATTTACGCGGTGCGGATCGGGCTCGACCCGCCATCGAATAATATTTTTCCAATCATATGGCTCGATTTAAATATGATGTCTTAGTAACTAGTCAACCTAGTTCTTGCAACTTGTCGTAAATATATTTATATGTGGTTTGTTTTCAACGAAGAGGTTTGTTTATCTCAAAATATGTGTATGTATATAATATATAGATACACAAATATAGTTTGACTAACTTCCATGTTAACTGTATTTTAATTCATGCGTGCACTAAGTCAGTATGAAATAGAATAGGAATTAAAAATAATGGAGATTGCCTATTTTTCTACTCTGGTTGAAATTTAATCACATTCTTTTCCCCTAAAGTAATTGTCTTTAATCATGAATGCATGCACTTTAATCTTGGAATACATGTTAAAGTAACGTGGTTTTAATTAATTAATGCATGCAATTACTAAACAATCTTGTCTTGTAGTTAATTATGTTTAAACCTCAACTATTGATCATACACAGATTTGGGCGGCGATATGCTCAAATTAGAAATTTATAGCGATTTAATCAACAATTCTTTAATTAATTAATTGGTACCATTTTTACAAGTTTTCTTGAGGTTGAAAAATATGTTAAATACGTAGATATGCGAAACTGTCTCACGATTGGATTATCTCACATTTTCGTAATTAGTTATTACTTTTTTTATTGTATACTTGTTACTTTTTTTAGAATGTTACCACTCATTATTTATATATATAAATTATTTATAAACAGTTATTATTTTACATCAATTTAATATTACTTTTCATTATAATAACTATCACTTCTTATCCGTTTCAACAAACAACCATATGAAAATTAGATTGAGTTGCATCTTAGGCACATCCAGGCCCTACAAGTTATTGGCAATTAATTATATTTAAACTACAACTAAGGGTCTTAAAGATTTTGGGCGGCGATATGCTCAAAATTAGAAATACATAACGATTTAATTGATACTCCATTTTTATAAACTTTTTAATAAAATAAATTTACAATCAATTAATAAATTAATTATATTTAAACTACAACTAAGATATTTAAACTACAACTAAGGGTCGTAAAGATTTTGGGCGGCGATATGCTCAAAATAAGAGATATATAACGATTTAATTAACGAATTTTAAATTAATTGATACTCCATTTTTTATGAACCTTTTTATAAAATAAATTAAGGGTCACTTACTAGAAAATACACAAAAAAAATGCATAATTGCTATAAACTACATGACTTAAAGTACTATTACTTATAACTACACAATTATGATTTTGATATCATAAATACCCCTATGCATTTGCACAATTGTTTTGCACAATTTGATTCTGCACAATTGTTCTGTACAATTTTATTTTTGCACATTTTAAATTTCGGCAGCAGGCGGCGGCGGTCAGCGTCGGTCAACGACCGGTCAACGCCGGTCAATGTCGGTGGGTGGGTGAGGGGTAGGGTTGTTGGTTTAAAAGTGTATGGAGTATAAGGTTATATTTGGTATTTTACTTTAATATTTTGTATGTGAGAGTAATTATTTAAATTCCATGTATCTAATAGTAAATATACTTAAAAGTGTGTATCTGATAGTAATAAATCCATAAATTAATAACCAATTAAAGTCTGATAGATTTTTTTTTTTTTAAATTAAGAGTCTGAAAAAATAAAAATATATATTTAAGATCTCAAATTATAAAATTATTTAAAATAATTTTGTATATCTTAAAGTTTTTTGTTTTTTTTTAATGATTTGATCAAGTCTTGATTTTTATAATTGATAAAGAAATCGAATTTGCTCAATTCAGAGTTTAAAATTTATTAGACCTTAAAAAAAAACTCCAAATTTTAAAATAGATTAGATTCAATTAATGAATAGTGGAGTTATTTAAGATGGTGGAGTATTAAATAATAAAAGTGGTTCAACGTATTTCAAGAGATTTTGTTGGAGATCCATAAGGAGGCCTAATTAATTAAAGAAAGAATAAAGAACTGACACTAACTGAAAAAACTAACGGCAAGACAAAATCAACCACCCCTGAACTAATAATACAAGATTAAAAAATAATTAATTAAGAGTCATCTATAATCTCTTAATAATGTAGCGGAAGGCTACAATCTTCGAGAAAAACAGTGGGCTTCCAATGTTTTGTATTAATTAATCAATTAGGGTCATCACTCAATCATTTTTGCACTCTAATGTTATGTTCGTTTTCGAATTTTAAATCTAGGTTTTGGTTTTCCAAAACCCACATCCAAATTTTAAAAACATTCCCTATATATATCTACTACATTATCTCTCTTCAATTAATACACTTTCTCTCTTTATCTCTCATCTCTCATTTAACATTTTTAAATAATTAATACATTGATTTGACATAAAGTTAAAACTTACCCTTCTCAAAACCCAAAACAAACATAGAACACATTATTCATGGTTTTCAAATCCCACATAATCCTAAACCAAACATCACCTAAAAAACACATTGCATGCTGATAATCAATTATACTTACTATATAAACATGGGAAACACCTGCGTAAACGGGTTCACGGCGTAAACACTATGATCCATCTTTCAATCTTTTTATATCATATATATAGTTAGAGTTTAAATTAAAGGGGAACCACATGGTTTACGCCGTAAACTCGATTCATAGGGGAGCAACTCTATAAACATACTACAATCGACACAGGGTCTCCTATGACACTTTGGTGTAACTTTTCTTGTGACATTTCTTTATAGAATGATACGCAGTAAAATGGAGAAATTCAATCCATTGCTGTAGGATTTATACGTTGAATTAGTATATAGTTTTTCCTCTCTCTGACGTGTAATTCTCCCAACGGAATAACACATGAAATATCACATCAAAATATTACGGGACATTCAAACCCCACACCCACCCCACTCTCTAGATTGAAGAAAAGCTGATTGAGGATTGATTTGCATTGCCCTGTGATAAAACACCAAAAAGAAAGTCATGTATAATTGGTTGATACAGTATGTATTATGATCTATTCGTACATAATGCAAATGTATATAATTTTTTTAAAAAAAAATGATGAGAAAAGGACATTAGTGTGTGTATATGTAGATGGAGCATGTGAGAGTGCACATGGAAGCAGCAAAATGCATGGATATTTGGCCAATGTGGGCACCCTATCAAACAGTTGAATAACGACAATCAATCAACTAATTAACATCCACTCCATTTTTTTATTTTATTTATTTATTTTACATTTTAAACCACCAATTTAAATATCAAAATGCACCCACCCCGTTTCAGAATGTTATTCATGTATTTTTGTGTGTGCGTATTTAGAAAAATGGTGTTTTTTCAGGTGTAATGTAAAATAAAAGAGAGATATTAATTTGGGTAATTTAATGAGAAATTGTGTATAAAATTGTTAAGTGTTAGTTAATAAAACGTAAGAAGTAAATGTAATTTTTATGGTAATGTGATACGTGGGGGTGTTAATGTAATATAGATTACTATTTTTTATAAAATGTACATAATTTTTTGTATTTACAGAAAAATAAAAGAAAAAAGAAAGAGAAAAAAGATATGCATATTTGGACAAGCAGCTTTAGGTGTGAGATGAAAATACCCATTGGTTGGAGAAATTTATAAAATTAAACATGCAACTTATTGTTGCCTCAAACAAAAATTAAATATGCATATTTTAGAGTTTTAATTAACTTTTTGTGCAAAATTAATGGTCATATAACTTTTAAATATGGTTGCAATTTTATCCTTATAGATTGACTATCAAATAATTATTGAGGTTAATCAATTAAGAATCAAATTTGCTACATTTAAAAGTTAAAAGACACACTTTACAATAAAAATAGCAAAATAACTAAAATTGATGAAAATAATGGGATAAATTAATATTTTTGAGGTACATGAAACATCCCTACATATTTTTTTAGCCATAGCTTAAGTAAACATTTGAACCTAAGTTTAAATTATTGAGTTTGTATTAAAGACTTAATTTAAAGGAGGAGATTCATGCATGGGTGCTAATATACATAATAGTTATATTTAATGTTGGACCAATTCAATTAATTGGGAATTATGTACTAATTATTTAATTTAGATAAATATAAAATTGATTGTTCGCGTACGGGTGGGTGCGTAGATAAACATAAATTGCCAAATGTTGTTTTTTATTTAATTAATTTTTTTAAATCGAAAATTTCGTCATATTCAAGGCTTGTCATGTTAAAAGTCATACAAACACTAATATTGGGAAACGTCTCTTCAATAAACAAAATCAAAATCAAACTGGATAATAATTTTGTTATCGTAATAGAATCGTGTTAATGTATGAATTAAAGATCATGATAACTTTAATTTCTCATCTATTTAATTTGATTTGTTGCTCTTTAATTAACAAAACTAACATCTTATATAATGTAAAATGACAATAATTTTATAAACGAGTACATAGTAACTTATTGGGACTCGATTCCATACAAAACATGAACTTCATTTGTTTATCACCACAAATATTTCACATAGCTTAAAATTTAGTAGTGTAAACCAAATCTTCTTTTATTTAAAATTATAAACACAATTATATTCTTAATATATTTTAAATATTAAGAACAAACATTTAACTCTAAAGTTATAATAGAATACAAATTAATAAAATTTAAATTATTAAATACGTGAACTCAATTTATATAAGTGTTTTGGACATAATTTAAATATTACTTTTTTTTCCAAGTATATTGCAGTTAAGTTGAGTCAATTTTAAACCCTCGCTAACCAAAAAAAAAAAACTCGAATTGAAGCCTTAATAAATATTTTTCTACAAATTGTTTCATCATTATCATGATTATGCAACATGGAAACGAAAAATTAACCTTATACTCCTATTTTTAAGTACAATTAATTAACCTTCTTTAACTTATCTTCTTAATTTGTTGAGAATAGTAATTGGGATCCTTTCTGTCCTATGTATTTGTAAGGGAGTACACATGTAAGTAAGTAAGTAAATAAATAAATACTTATATATATTACATCAATTAACATGTTAGGTCTAGCTAGACCACACCAATGAAAGATTGTTACTGGAATGTTCTAGCAATTTATAGCATGTATGAATTAATGCACAACATTGTGCCGTCGATCGATGAAAAAAAAATGGACAAATTGGGTTGCATGCCACGTATACCATAAAACAAGTTACTACTATTAATTAAGAAATATACAAAAATGAAAAGTTATTTTATATAGTAATAATAATTCAGAAAGGCAAAATGATTGGGGGTGAGAAAAATACATAAAGACTCGTATATATATATTATTACGTGGTAACCCTATATATTCTTGGGAAATGCTATGGAAGGACACTTGGAACTCAACCATTTATGGAACTATTTCCACTTCCACCCAATAATTCTATTATCCCTTTTTATTGGGTCTTCATTCATTGAAACCTTTCCAATATTCTTTGAAAATTTATTCAATAATTGATACTATAGTTTTTTTTTTTTAAGAAAAAGATAAGGAAGTGCCCATCTAACCCTTTTCAATTATTTAACTCATGGCAGCATTGTTATAGTGTGATTTATCTAATAACGATTATATTTTATTTTAACAAGAGAAATTTAGAGAGATAGTACTTGAATACATCAAAGAGTATGTCTCACATGCAAAAGTTGAATGATGATGCTTAAATTTACATAATTAATACTCCCTCCATCCTCCGAAGTACTTCACGTATTGTTGTGCACGGAGTTTAAGAAAAAATTGTTATTTTATGTATAAAGTAAGAAAGAGAAGAAATATTTTAATTAATTTAATGAAAATGGTGTGTAAAGTTATTGGAACGTGTGAAAAAGTGAGTATTATGTTGTGATGTGTGTAAAAAGTAGGTATTGTTATAGTGTATTTTTTTACCATTTTTAGTAAAAATAAAGTGTGAAATACTTTGTAGGACAGATGAAAAAGGAAAGTATGAAATACTTTAAGGGACGGAGGGAATATTGTTTTTAGTTTATATATAGAGAGAGACTAGGGTGCAATCGGTTGTACCAATTGAATTGGTACAACCTTGTCCCCACCCTTCTTAATTAATTCCTGCTCCTTCATTAATGTTGTTTTTTATTTTATTTTTAAATTTTTTTTATTTAAATGACTATTATACCCTAGACCCTAAGGGATAATTATACCCTAAACCACAAGGGGTAAATTACAATTATACCATAAACCCTAAACCCTATGGGATAATTAAACCCTAAACCACAAGGGTAAAATTACAATTATACCTTAAACCCTAGGGGATAATTATACCCTAAACCACAAGGGTAAAATTACAATTATATCCCTAAAATTAAAAAAAAAAACAGTAATGTACAGCAACAATTAAAAAAAAAGAGAAAAACACACACTGAAGGTGAAGAAAGGAAGTTGTACTAATTGGATGTTGTATACTAGTCTTTGCCATATATATATATATATATATATATATATATATATATATATATATATATATATATATATATATATATATATAGTATATAATTATGAGTTAGTACATACAAAGTGCAACGCTCTGACTTGAAACGAGGATTCCCGTTAGTGGACGGTGGATTCTAATCTCCCCAAATTAATCAGTTTACGGATTAAATACTCGTGGATAAAAATTAAATTACTACTAATACTAATTATATATATGAATATTTTTTTTAATATAGATTTACTATATACACATTGTGTATATAATTTGAACAGTAAATTTAAGGTGCCATTATAGTGGGAAAATGAAAGAATGGTGATGCATGCCATAATGGTGGTTGGAAGTGGCTAGATTTAAATATGATGATTAATTAGACCCATTAATTGTACACCATTTCAATGGATCACTATCTCAATTTGGGTTCTGCCATAGTGTCATCTATTAAATCATACATTTCAATTACAATTAATTAATTATCACTCCCTTGAGGAGAAATTAAAAGGAAAAACGATCACGGTTAATTCTCGAATTTAAGGAAAATTAATTATACTAATTTATAAATGGAAAACTATTGTTTATTCTTAATGCACCAAGTTCTTAGACCATCACATAGAAAGCATCATAAATATATGTAGACGTAAATAAGTAATTGGTGTACGATTTTGATTTTTAAAAAAAAATAGATTGTTGTGTCTTTTCAATAATTTTTTAAAAAAGTTCCATTTTACAATTTGATATAAATAATAAGGGATATTATTATCACTTATTTTTTAAATAACAATTCCATTTTATTATCACTTCCACAAGATAAGGATTTCACGCAAAAACTCAGATGGTACCATGAAAACGTGTTGGTATGAATTATGCGGGCCTTAATTGGGCCCAAGTTCAGACATGTCTTCTAATTGTCGGACTTTTGTACGGGGGCCCACCTAGCTATCTTTGACCCAACACTTGTTGGATTAGAGCTGACCTTCTTAAGTTGACTAAAATAGATAATAATTAACAAATTAAAGAAGATTAAAACATCATAATTATACCAAAAAAAAAAAATTGTTCAAATTACCAGACACGTCACCACCTTGACATTTAATACTCCTACTTTTAAAATTAAATTTCCATCATGCTATCAACATCATTCTTAATTAAGTTCTATTTATTTACCCTTAAAAAATCATAATTTTAAATAAATTATAACGCAAGATCTTAAATCCAAAATTAAAAAAAAATGCTTTTATTATTATTTTCATTATTATTATTATTATTATTATCATAATATGAGGAAGGCAGTTCACGAGATTATTATGATCACTTTGAAAGAAAATGAGGGTAAAAAATAATGGTGCTTAATTGGGATAAAAAGGGGATAACACTGAGTAGACATAAATGGGTTCAATAATTGGTGGGTTTTTTTTTTTTTCCTTTTTTTCCTTCAACCTTTCCCACTATCTAATTTCCTAAATTAATGGGCTTAATCTTCGAAGTTTATGGCATTAATTAAGGATTAAAGGGATGTTAATAATGTTATCCTAAACTTTAATTATGAAACCATAGAATATTTGGCTGTGCCATTTTAGTTGAGGATAAAAAAGCAACGGCAATAAATTCTTTGCAGGTTATCGATGTTCTAAAGCTGACTCTTTTCATTTCATACATTGTTATCTCAAAACAGTTTCACTTGTAATGATAAGGTGGTTATAATAATGAGTAGGATTGGGTACAACTACTCTACCAAATAATTGGTGGAACCTAGTCTCTACTTTTTTTAATTAATTTATATTCCTTTACTAATGTTGTTTTTATTATATTTTTAAATTTATTATACTTAAATAATTATTAAACCCTAACCTCTAAGAATAAATTATATCCTAAATCATGAAGATAAAATTATAATTATACTCTAAATCCTTAAACCCTAGGGATAAATTATACCATAAATCACAATGGTAAAATTACAATTATACCATAAACCCTAACTCTAAAATTTAAATATACCATAAACCACAAGGGTGAAAACTATAATTATATCACTAAAATTAAATAAATAAAAAACAAAAAAAAGAATAAAAAAACAGTAACCGTAATTTAAAAAAAAAAAACAAAATTAGATGAAACAGTAAAACAGGAGGTTGTAAATTTCAAAATTGGTGCAACTTGCCCACCCTAATCATTGCTTATAATAATAATAGACAAAGTCTCATGTGAGATAATATTTACGTGAGACGGGTTATGAGAGGGTCTGGATTTTTTGTGTCATTTTAGTGTGATATCTATTGTGTCACTCCATTGAATGTTTGACACATAGGAAAAGGGGAGAACAACTATACCCTAAATCAATTCTTATTCTTGGGGCAAGAGATTGGATTTTTCCTCCCTGCCACATGTCATTCTTTAAGAACATGTTATAAGAGATGTCACACCAGAGTGTCACAGGACATCCCTTGTCTATTTTGAGAGGGTTGACTCTTTATTAAAGTATACTCCCTCCGTCTCATTTCAATGTTTACATATTTCTATTTTGAGCGTCTCATTTCAATGTTTACGTTTTCCTTTTTGGAATATGGGACCCACCTAAAATAATTAATATATCACAATGAACCCCACATCCAACATTAATATATTTACTCACTTTACATTAAATATTATATCTTTCCACCAACTATCTATTAAAATATTATACTCATTAATCAACGTGCAAAAAGTAAACGTCAACATTGAAACGGGACAGATGGAGCATTTGTTATATTGATAAAGTATGTTAATTTGTAGTAAAAGTTAATATAATTTTAAAATATGATAAATAAAGAATTAAAATATGTTTTTAAAGTATTATTATAGTATGATTCAGACATACTTTATAACAGATTGTACAATAGATACGATTTATTCTCCATTCTTGAAAAGAGTATTGTTTTTTCATCAAGTTTCTTCTCGAGCTCCAAATGTATCCTTTTATTTTTCAATTATATTTTTTGAGTCAAGCTCGATTTGTTAAAAATCACAGAGTTTCTCTTTTTCCAAATGCACTTCATTAAAAATTACAGAGTTTCTCTTTTTCCAAATGCACTTCATTCCCAAATGCAGATAGCCATCATTCTAATCTTTTGTTGTTGGTGAGGCTGCCAAATTGTATGAAATTTCTTTATATCTTGTGATGCATAGATGACTGGATATTTAATCTTATATTATTATTATTTATTTATTTATTATTATTATTATTAAATAATATATGCATATAATTTTTCCATACTTAAAAAATATTTATTTTGTTATTTTGATTGTCCAATTAAAAAGTACATATTATTATTTTTATTTTTTTTATTATCATTTTTTTTTTTTGCAAGGACCCCAAACCAAAAATATAAATATTTCAAAAAAATTGAAATATTACACAATTTGTTGCCTCGAATGGGAGAAAACTATTTATTACAAGTTAAATATTATGCTACTTATTAAATTACGTTTAAACGCATGCATATACCTTATTTGCAGACCAAAAGATAAAGAGTATGAAAGTCAAATGTTTGATTTCTTATCTGGCTAGCAACAATCCAACAGTTATAGTTTATTTCATGATTTATTCCGTTGATTTAGAATGTAACGATAAAAGAATATCATCCTTATATGCATCAATCTATCCGATAAAAAGTTTATTGTTGAGCTCATATCATATTGATGAGAGTTATCACAATAAGAGTTTTAATTGAATTAGTTAACATGATTCCTACATGTATGATCTGACTTCATTAAAAATACTCCATTCTTCCTCTTACAATATTTCTGTTTGTTTTATACACATGGATTCATAAAGAGTAATAAAATACATGGATTTGTAAAAAGTATATTATTTAATGAATAGTTAATGAGTTTTGCATGCTATTTTACTTTTTGTCCTAACTTTTTAAATAAAATGTATACTATATTGTGCATTATGAGAAATTTTTTTGGGATTTTGGTAGAAGATGTGGAGTTCATCTTTACAAGAAAAAAAATATTAATAATAATAATTGTAATGAAATTAATCGGATGGTAAAATAAGTACTTATTAAAATGACGGAATAAATATATAGAGTATTAGTTTGGTTATTTATCAAAACTATATTACTCCCTCATTATTCACTTTTTTTCTTATCTATTCGTCTCATATCATTGTTTATCCTGAAAAAATAAAATATTATTTTAATATAAAATTTTGAAAGTATACATTAATTTAAAAAATTTTATTTTAATATAAAATTTTTTACTTTATTTATTAACTAAAAATACAAAATTACCCCCAATGGTCAGTTAAAGGGATGGAGAGAGTAATATATAGAAAAATAAATGAAATTATATGACACATCTATGAAAATGAAATGCTGAATTCAATGGAGAAATCAAATTAAATTTCATACATCCACCCACTATACGGATTTGTAATTACTTTATTAATTATTTGAATACTTTAAAGAGGAAATACCCTCTGTTGCCCTATCCTGCATTTTAAAATGCAAAAGAGTCTACTTTAACTTTAAAACTAAAAAATTGTCCACTTTCATACTTAAATGACCTTAATACCCTTATGTATTTTTTGAGCAATTATACTTTAAGGGGACAATGATAATTTTAAGGAGACAATTGATCTTCTAATCGGTAATGATAATTTTAAGGGGACAATTGGTCTTCTAATCGGACAATGATCATTTTAAGGGGTCAATCATTTAATGATCGGTCTTTTGATCGGTCAATCATTTAATGATCGGTCTTCTGATGGGTCAATCATTTAATGATTGACAGAATCAATAATTTTTTTCAAAATTAAATATTTAATTTTAAATATAAATATAAATGGTAGGTCAAAGGATATTAATGAAAAGTTATATAAAAGTGAGCAGATTTACTTTAAAAAAAAATGCGGGTATTTTTGCATGTTGATCTTCCATATAGAGCATAAAGGTCTAATCCCCTACTTTAAATAGTAAATGTCATTCTTTTTATTATGGTTATAAAGAGAAAAAAAGACCAAGTCTTTGCAATAGAGACATTCGTACGTAGAAGTCTACGTACAAAGTAAGAAAAATCTTCCACAAAATTATAATTTATGATGTTAACATTAAACCGGTATAACGTCTCAAATCAGTAAATTAGGTCTTCCTATAAAAAGCAAAAAATATCAGAATTATTTTTAATTAATTAATTTAATTTGTCATTTTCTCTCTCTCGTAGCAATAACGAAGGGTCTAACGGTTCAACGGCTAAAAACGGCGTACTTTTAGGGCCCGTAAAAATGCGCCACGTCGATAAATTAGAATCTTTGTACTAACCCTTGACTAAAACGTGATCAAATTGGACACTCAACCATTTACATTCCGACACGTATCTCCCGCCGCGTAATTCATTTTTTAAAATTAATTAATTAAAAAATAAAATCGCTTTTTTCCGATATCTCTTCAAACCGACCGCACTCACTCTCACTTATGTTTTCTCCTTTTTGAATATTGGAGATTACGTTGAAATTGAGGCTTTTCTTTCAAATTAAAAATAAAGTAAAATTATATCTACATAATTGATAATAATTGTGATTTGCATGTCTGAACTATTATAATTGTTGATGGAGTTTTTGTTGGGTTTATCTGGCCCAGCAGAGTCGGGCCCACTCAATTATAAACCCATCGCCAACCCCACTTCTAACCGATGTGGGACTTTGGTTGATACCCAACCAACATTTCCCCCTCAAACAAAGTCCTGCAGCTAGACCATCCAGTTTGAGGTCCGAACATCCCACCAACCCCGGGCTGGGCCGGTTAAGTCTGGGGCCTGGCTCTGATACCACTTGTTGGGTTTATCCGCCCAGGGAGCCGGGCTCACTCAATCCACTAGCATGATATTGTCCGCTTTGGGCCGCCCACTGGCCCGCACGGTTTTACCACTCTGAGCATCACGCTCAAAAGGCCTCAAGCTAGGGAGAGTCTCTCTCACACTTATAAACCCTCCGCCTTCCCCATGTCTAACCGATATGGGACTTTGGTTGACACCCAACCAACAGTTTTCATTGATCGGGTGTGGAATTGTTTGATTTTATGATAACAAAACCAACCAATCAAATATACATTTGATGAACAAACCTTTCTTATTAATAAATGAATGGTTGAACTTGAACATATAACGCCTCACTCTCTATTAATTCTGTTAAACGAGTTCTAGTTAGATTCGATAATGAGCTTACGAGCGAGATTGACAAAAGAATTACTCATTCAAATTTGAGATGAATTTATTAAATAAAATAAGTCGAGCTTTCGAGCCTTAACGAGCTTATTAAATCGACTTTAATGAATAATATTGATATTTAATTATTATTATTATCGAGTCTTATTGAATTGAGTCGAACTCGACTCGATAACATAACGAGCATTATACGAGCTCGAACTTGAATATCGAAAAAGGTAATAATATTTTATTCAATAACCTTAAAAATTACTTTAATTTTAAATTTATCACTTCTTCGTCACATCCATAATATTATTTTATATATTTTGTTTATTACTAAAAATATAAAATTCCCTAAAAATCAATAAAATTTAATAAAACAATAATTTTTTTAATACAAGTGGAAAGGTAAATATGAATGGCGGTGTAATACGAGTGGAGTAATTAATTATATACACGCACTAAAAATAATGAACATCTATCAATCATCTAGTCTGATTAGTGTCGTAATGAGTTTTAATGACGATGACACGTAGATAAAAATAGAGATAATTAATAGAGGAGAAGATTCCAAGGTGCAATTGGTCAATAATGTAAAAGGTTGAGTTGGCTAGATATATTTTGTAGAATTTGGACAAAGCGATGAAGATAACTAAGTTGGTTAAAAGCAAAATTTTAAGATTCGTGATTTGAACACGTGGAAAATTATGTCTTAATTAAAAACAGTATGTAGTAATTAATATAAGTCTTTTTCCATCAAATGTTAACTTCGAGGGTCATATTTGTCATTTTCGTAGCTTTCCCTTACGCTTTCGCATTTTTATTATGTTAATTATTTTACAATTAAAATCATCGTTGACATGGTCTCTCGTGTAGTAACAAAATTCGTTCATTTTTGTCCAAAATGCAATACATGTTTGTTGGAATAGTGTGTATTACGTCCTATATTTTTTATTTGATAATATTTTCATAACTCCTAACATCATTCTATTACATATACCTACTGAACATCAGTGTGCATCGTGTGAAGCAAATTAAGAAAAAAACACGATTAAGTATTCATATGTATATACATCACTGTGCACTCATTTGAGATAAATAATTTTTGGGGGAGAAAAAAATGAATAAACTATTTATATGAATATACATCAGTGTACATTTAAGTAAAATAAATAATTGTCGAAGATAAAGTCATTGAGTACAACCTTAATTTGTACACACGTGTGCGCAATGTACTTAATCAATCTGAATTTTGATTAATTAATCGGAAACTTGTCACAAAATGAAGAATGAAGTCATAATTAGAAGAACGATGACGAATATGTACATTGGCATTTGTGCACACGTGTGCACAATGTACTTAATCAATCTAAATTTTGATTAATTAATCGGAAACTTATCACAAAATGAAGAATGAAGTCACAATTAGAATCGAAAACTTGTCACAAAATGAAGAATGAAGTCACAATTAGAAGACACGGGGAGGTAGTGACAATAAATAACAATACCGGGCTCTTTGAGTCTGGTAATTGGAATGAGTACAATCTAAATCCCTTAACGAGGATCAATTGGAGGGCAAGTCTGGTGCCAGCAGCCGCGGTAATTCCAGCTCCAATAGCGTATATTTAAGTTGTTGCAGTTAAAAAGCTCGTAGTTGGACTTTGGGTTGGGCCGCCCGGTCCGCCTTCCGGTGTGCACCGGTCGTCTCGTCACTTCTGCTGGCGATGCGCTCCTGGTCTTAACTGGCCGGGTCGTGCCCCGTGTACATTGACATGCATTTAGAGAGAGAAATAATAAAAAGTGACCGTAGAGAGAATTAGTAAAATAATTTTTTTCTAAATTATTTTTTTCAAAATTTGCGTGCATTTTAGAGAGTGACAGCAGAGAAAATAGGAAAACGATTTTTTCCTAAATTATTTCTTTCAAAATCAAAAGAAAGTGACCGCAGAGAGAATTAAAAAAATAATTTTTTTCCTAAATTTCCTCTCCTAAAATCTCGAGTGATAAGTATAATAATAGTGTACATCCGTGTATAATAATAGTGTACATCGGTGTTCAACGAAATTATCTGTATAAATGTTGAATATTAAACGTTGTGAACAAGAATAATGTTGGGAGAAAAAAATCGTTATGTATCCCGTAGTAATTATATTAGATTAATATATTTATTAATAATTAGGTTGTAAATACACGTAACTATAATTAATAAACCAATTTTTTTATTTAGAATTTTCTCTCTTTTTATAGGTATTTCACTTTTCATTATAATAATAATAGGTCTTTTCGCCTCATATCTACACATTTCACAGGAAAGTGTCATTTCATTGAAAATAGTATTATTTTTTATTTATATTATAAATTGTTCGTAAAATAATTTTCTGTATCACTTTCGCTTATTATTAATTCAAATCTTACTTTTTTTTATTAAAAATAATAGAGTATCACTTTTTATATGTCTCAAGAAATTTTTTTATGATGTTTTTTATTAATGCTAATATTATTTTTATTAAAATATTATTGTAAAGTGTTCTCATAGTAATTGTCATATATATAATGGAGAATTAGATGAATATTGTGGCCACGAATGAAGAAATTGGTTAACGGGTCAAGAAGCAAACATTACTCCTATGCACTAATGGGCCTTTTGGAAATAGGAATTGCTAAAGCTAATTCGAACCTCTCATTCTTCTTTGTTTTTTGGGCATGTTGGGAATGATTTAATATCTTTATCAATAAAGAAAATAAAACAAATGGGAGTACTTTTTAATATTATAATTAATTTTTATTAATGTGTAGAATAATGACTCTACGTGTTCAACATAGTAAAATACTACTCCATTCATGCAAATTTTTGTCCTTATGTTCATTTTAAAAAATCTAATAGTTTTGAATTAAATTTCAAATATTGCATTTTTTTGTCCACTAGTTAAGACTTTTATACGGACAAAGTTGCATATATTTTTTTAATTATTTAATTGCATGAGAGGGGGTTTGAAACAAAAATTGGAATTTTTAGTATTAATTTAAAATTGTGAGTTTTATTTAAAAATTAATCTCTTAAGTTCATTTTTTCCTTTTCATTAAATTAAAAAAAAATCTTTTTTTTTTCTGTCCAATAAATTTTGTTTTAAACTTATAGAAGGGGGTGGGGGTGTTAATTGTTTAGTTTAATTGAGTTTGATTTAAATACTTTATAGCAACACTATGTGTAGTCCTTAGTAGCTAAACATTTCTATTCGTAGACAAAATACGAGGCGAAATTGATAACTAAAATATTGAATAATATTATTTAATCAACTAGTAAATTTGGTAATTGAAAATTTGTGACTTCATTTTAATAATTCAATAAAAAGTTATAGTCAGAGACTCAAGAGTCTTTAGTTAGAATTTTATGTACTGATAAATAGTATTTTTATTTAGATCTTCTAGAATGGAAGCCCATTTTGTCGCTAGCCCATTTAGCTTGGTATAGCCATTTGGGCCTTTGTTCGATATCGTATATATGTATGAGATTATATTTATTTATTAACAACAATTCGGGAAAAGGGAAATATAAAATGTCTTTTAAAATTAATAACTATATTAATGATTTGATTTTGATATATATATTTTTAATGTATTCTCGATTAATGTGTTGTTAATTGATTGTAATGTAGACGTCATTAATTAGTTATTGTAATTTTTTTTTTATTAGAACATACTATCACATAGTACATCATTATTTTACTGATGAAATAGTAATTCAAACAATGCACCAAATAGTTATTGATAATTATAAATTCACTTGAAAAAGTCTTTGAATTTGTATTTGCAGTAACATAGATAAATTATTATTTTAAATGCATTATTTTAATTACTACTTTCATATATCATATGACTGTGGAAGTATAGTTTATTCACAATAAATAAATAAATAAATAAATATATATATATATATATATATATATATATTTATATATATATATATATATATACATGCTCCTTAACTAGAGTTATATGTAATTTTTGTATATTCATTCAGATTGATCATCATAAATTTTATTTAATAAGAAGATCAAAATTATTTCTCGATCTGTAGCTACTTTTAATAATTATTGTTGAAGGCAAATAATAAAATATAAAAATATAATGGAATAAGCCTTCAAACTGGATGATATTCCAGTCTCCACGTGCTCTCCAGAATCACTTTCGTCCCAAAACAACTTGTGTGCCTGCAAAAATACACCGGGGAGGATTCCCGGTGTAGATCCTCCGACGCTCAAGTCAGTAAAACCACCAATGAGAACTCTCACCTCACTCAATAAGAGATTTCTAGTATTAGCGTATTTTCTTATCGAAAAGTGACTTACCTGCTCTTCTGTCTTTCCTCTATATATATTGATCTATCACTCTCTCCATTATTTCACTAACTGACCCACCAAAAGCACGTCTCTCATCGTGGCAGTTTAAATCAGCCCTAGAATAGGGATAACAATGCACGTGGGTTGACCAAAGCTTATCAGTTTAGCTTTGGCTCTTTACTAAATCAACCTTAATAAATAATAATATTTATTAATATTGTGAACTAATATTAATCCACATCAACCACTCCCCCTACTTTGATTTATATATTTATACGAATCAAAGTAGGCGATTTTAAGACAAGTATTAGCACCAACTACAATTAGCATGTAAGCACAGTTATCAAACCTTCTCGAAGTGGAGGGCTATAATTTATAAACACAACAGGTAGGCACTAAGGTAATGGTGACAGCAAGTTTCCTCAAAACTGGAAGGCAACATATGTAACAATTTTGCATGTGCATTATTCAAATTCAAGAAGCTAGCTGATATTACTTAGTATTTATAGTAGGTTGCTCACTTATCAAGTCGTTTCTTTAATCTGCCTAACTCCAACTCCAATATATGTTATCGGAAAGGCCCTCAAAACATACAAGTTCTCTCGGGCATTATATCAAACACTTCATGTGGGCATCTGCTTTTTCCCCCAAGAAGGATATGTTTAGTCCAGCAAACCCAACATTCTTGCTTTGCAAAAGAAGACGAACACGCTCACGTAAAGAAGCACGAACAGGAACATCAATACTAAGCTCAATCAACCACTATAAGACATGGAGATTTTTAGTGAATGAACATTGTAAAAAATATATGGGGAATATGTGGATGCCTACAATTTCATGAATTGCGACCTCGATAAATTCCCTCACACATGAATAGATAGGAGCATAATTACAAGTCATAAATTTCCATGAGATTGGAAGCATAATAAGAAATCTTTCTTTCTATATCTTACCTCTCATCTCTTAAGCACCAAGACTAAAAAATATATTTATGTGGAGAGGGTTCTCCAAGTTATCGCATCAGGGAAGAGTAGGAATAAAAGAACCCCCTCATCCAACTTCCACTCTAGGGCGTCTACCAGCTCATGATAGAGTCCACCTCTGCTAAGCTAGAAGGAGAATTATTTATAATGATAGAAAATAGATTTAAGTACGATATCTTTTTCTAATAATAATTTCCAATATAACTTTCCACGTCACCTCAGCTACGCTCTTATTCACCTCTGTTGGTACCTTTTCGGCCTTCTATTCTTGTTTCGCACCTCACACCTCACCTTTTCACATCACCTCTGCTCTGGCTTTCAAAGCTCTACGTCTGCTGTGGCCATCTTGGTCATGGAAAAATCAGTAAAAAAGTTTTCCCGCTCGTCGTTTTTGGCCAAAATTCAAATTTATTTCCACACATCGACTGTATTATTTGTGGCATCTCTCACCATCCACGTGTCCTATCTATTATCATCCTCACACCAATTTTCAATAGTATCTGCCATTACTCATGAAGATGCACATCTCTGTCCTTTTGAAATTTTCAAACGTATATCGGTACCCGCTTTCACGATCAATGAAGCTCCATACGCCATCATCAATCCATACACTATCTCAACCTTGAGCTTGGATGAATCTCCTTAATACCACAAGGTATCCTCTGCCCTTCTTGTTCTGTGGTGTTAATTTCTTCTTTTTTCTCTTTGAGTTTGAATTCGGTGTAGGGATAAGACTTCATGTGATAGTGTGAACTATCTTTCCTCTTTGATTTCCTCTGCTATATGGAGTCTCCACTCCCATCCGATAATGATATTTTTTACGCAAATAAGCCTGAAGATTTGATATGTACTAAAGTAATTCTGGTGCAATCTCATTCTTCCAATTCTAGAGATTTCTTTTGACCCGAGATCTCCCTCTCTATGGGTAGTTCTCCTAATTCCTTAAACTCTGAAGGACCTTCCTCTGGCAGAAGTGTCTCCCCCTATTCTAAGAATTCTACATCTTCAGCTACATCATTATCTAGTAACAGGTCATTTTATACTCTTAAGGATCCATCCCGAGACTCTCAACAACACCTGGCAATCCCAGATTCAGTGTTTTCTCCCCTTGATTTGAGTTTCTTCATGATACCCATGAACTTCAAAGTGCGAGTTCCTTCAATTAACCAACAACCTAACCATAATCTGTTTCCAACTTTGGCTTTTTGGACTGCTCAAGTTAAGGCAGGCCTTCGATTCCCTATCCACCCCTATTTGTGCCAAATAGCCACGAAATATCATGTTCCATTAAACCAATTCACGCCCGCTGCCATCCGGATGATGATAAGCTTCTATATTTTGATTGAGGGCAATGGGGGACAACCCACAGCTGAATTGTTCCACTCACAATACGTGCTAAAAACTTTGAACTCATTTTTCTATGTATCTTCTCGCCCGAGAAGTATCTCAGCCTTCCTCAATACTCCTCGTAACCAAGAAAAAGGCTGGAAGAATAACTATTTCTTCCTTGATTCTCAAAAATCTTGGTCATTTCCTCATGAACAATGGCACTACAGTAGACCTCGTCAAAGCAATCCTAGAGATGCAGATTGTTCTAAACTAAATCGGGAAGTCATTCATCGTTTGAATAGTTATGTTGAGCAGACGCGAGTGCTATTTGACCCTTCCACAATAACCAATAGCCTTGGAAATTTACACTACTTTAAGTTTAGTGCTGTCGTCGCACCACTTACTCGTGAAGATGGTAATTTCTATAAAACCTTTGTTGCGTATGCTAGAATATCATGGGATGTGTATGATCATACTTTATTTTACCCTTTTCTATTTTGCAGAAATGAGCTGGAATTTGAGGGTGATCAGAAGAGCGGACTCTTCTGCTGTTAAAGCACCTTCAGTTAGTGCAGACCTTAATTTGATTACTAATGAGCCACTTCATGGGGTCTCGTCTATTATGCAGTTGTCTTCTCCATCCAACCAAAAGGAAAGTGATCATGCTGAAGATCCTTCTATGCCACACACTGCCAAGAGAGTGAAAGCCTCAAAAGGTAAATGTGGTGCTCTAAAAAATAATGATGTACCTTCCATGGCCATTGAAAAATTTGGTAAATCATCTAGCTCAAAACCCTCCAAAAGAAAGGCTGATAACCATCTCTCGCTACAACTTCCTGATTCTCTATTGACTTTGAAAAGGGAAGAAACATTAGACTTCCTGAGTAAGTTAATTACCCCCAAAGACCGCCAAAGTCTCCATGAAGTAGAGTTGGATTATGAGAAAGGAAGAGCAGCGGGTCTCCTTATCCGGGTAAAAATTCCTTTCTCTCATGTTGTTTTAATATCTAAGATTAACTCGAATATGATCACGAACAGTTCTCTGTGCTTTTTGCCAATCTAATGGCCAAAATGGATTCAACTACGGCTGAAAATGTGGAAGATTTGCAATGTTCGATGAAGAAGCAGGCTGCTGAAATTTCTGCTCTTACTAACAATTTAGCTGATTCGGAAGAGAAGACCAAAGATATGTTGTCTAGGATTGACCTTCTGGAACAAGAGCTTCGTGAAGCTAAAGCTAGTCTTGCTAAGTCAGAGCAGAACTTCTCAGATTTAACAAAATATTATAAGACCAAGGAGGATCAAGTTAAGGTAACCTCCTTGACTAATGGAATTGAGTTATGCAAACGACAACTATTCAACACCGCTGTTGGGCAAAATTTCCTTCAAGACCTACGTCAAGGCTGGTATGATGCTTATAGGAGGAGTTCATGTTATTTGGGAGACATGGGGCCATACATATCTCACTTTTATTACTATGGTTTTGATGCCGCTGTATCTCAACAGTCAAGTGCCACATTTACAGGAGAATATGACAAAGATGGCCCCATCGACACCATGCCTCATCCCCCTGAATTCCCTGGGAATCTTAGTGAGCCGTTGGACCACCCTTGGTGGCTTCCTATCACCACTGAAGTTGTATCCACATTTGTTACCAGTCCTAATCTTCTGTCAGAGCTCATGATAAATGCAGAAACTGGCGACAAAGGAAGCGACGGGTGTCAAGATGGTGTATCAGAATCTCAACGGTAATGCTGATTTGTAATAGCGAGATTGCATATTATTAACATTTTCCTTTTTTGTCGTATAACTATGTATTGACATATTTTGCCATGTTGTCAAGACTCTTGCCTCATGTGTAGTATTTGCACTATGATAAGAGCAGCACAAACTTCTTCTACGCATTCATTTTCACACAATACTCTTTACTATCATATCTCATGCAAATTGCTTCACAATTTTAGGAAATCAGATCTCATGGCTATGAGCTTTCATAATTTCCAGACGTCGGACTCATGTCTTTTTAAGCAACATGGGTACATGCCCTCGCTTAAGATGACAAACCTCGTGGTTCAATCATATACCAATGCAGACGTCAGACCTCGTGGTCTTAGTCTTTTTAAGCAACATGGGTTCGCGCCCATGCTTAAGATGACAAACCTAGTGGTTCAATCTTACATCAATCCAGGCGTCAGACCTCGTGGTCTTAGTCTTTTTAAGCAACATGGGTTCACACCCTTGCTTAAGATGACAAACCTCGTGGTTCAATCCTATATCAATCCAGACGTCAGACTTCGTGGTCTTAGTCTTTTTAAGCAACATGGGTTCGCGCCCTTGCTTAAGATGACAAACCTCGTGGTTCAATCTTACATCAATCCAGGCGTCAGACCTCGTGGTCTTAGTCTTTTTAAGCAACATGGGTTCACACCCTTGCTTAAGATGACAAACCTCGTGGTTCAATCCTATATCAATCCAGACGTCAGACTTCGTGGTCTTAGTCTTTTTAAGCAACATGGGTTCGCGCCCTTGCTTAAGATGACAAACCTCGTGGTTCAATCTTACATCAATCCAGGCGTCAGACCTCGTGGTCTTAGTCTTTTTAAGCAACATGGGTTCACGCCCTTGCTTAAGATGACAAACCTCGTGGTTCAATCCTACATCAATCCAGACGTCAGACCTCGTGGTCTTAGTCTTTTTAAGCAACATGGGTTCGCGCCCTTGCTTAAGATGACAAACCTCGTGGTTCAAACTTATATCCATTCAGACGTCAGACCTCGTGGTCTGGGTTCTTTTTACTCATGTAGCCCATATCTCCCTAAAAAAAATAAATAATATGCTAACGCTAATTGTAAGAGAGAAATAATAACACCAAGTCTTTCATAAATATTAAAACATGACATTCCTCTACTCGGGCCTCGTTAAAACCCACTCATGTAAAAACCCAATGGGAAAACCATAAGTAGGAAAAAGAGTACCCGCTAAGAGCTATCACACATAAAACTTCTTCAGATTGCAAATGTTCCAAGGCCTAGGAATCCTTTTCCCATTGAAATCTTCCAACTCATATGCTCCGCCTCTCAAGACATGAATTACTCTATAAGGTCCCTCCCAGTTAGGCCCCAACTTTCCGTTCGCCTTGAGTGCATCAGCTCTGCGTAAAACCAAGTCTCCGAGTTCGAATTTCCTCAGCTTTACTCTCTTGTTATATATTGCTCTAATTCGACTTTTATACTTCTCGGCTTTGACATGAGCCATCTCTCTTTCCTCTTCCAACATGTCTAGATTTTCTCGCATCAATCCTTGATTTTTAACTTCATCATAATAGAATATGCGGTGAGTTTCTAAGCCCACCTCTGCTGGGATGACCGCTGCAGCTCCATAAACCAGATGGAATGGAGTCTCTCCGGTAGAAGTCCTGGGATTTGTTCGATAAGCCCATAGCACAGATTCGAGCTCTTCTACCCAGTTACCACCCGCTCTATCTAAACGGGCTTTGATCCCACTCACAATTGTTCGATTCGTCACCTCCACTTGGCCATTGGCTTGTGGGTGAGCTACAGACGTGAATTTTCTGGTGATCTTCATTTCTTGGCACCAGCTTTGGATCTTAGATCCATTAAATTGAGTACCATTGTCTGATATCAAAACTCGAGGTACTCCAAACCTGCAACAAATATTTTTCCATAGAAATTTAACCACATTAGATTCATCAATGGTCGCCAATGGTTCAGCTTCGACCCATTTGCTAAAATAATCCACAGCCACAATCAAATATTTTCGTTGTCCTTTAGCTAAAGGAAAAGGTCCAACTAAATCCATCCCCCATTTTGCAAACGGACAAGGAGAATGCATCACTCCTAGCTCCTCCGCGGGCAAATGAATCAGAGGTCCATGCATTTGACATGTTTTGCACTTTTTCACCAATTCTTTAGCATCGTTATTCATTGTAGGCCAGAAATATCCTGCCCTCAAAGCTTTTCTCACTGTTGCTTTGTATCCTGCATGATCAGCTCCACACCCTTCATGGATTTCTCTCAACACATAATTTCCTTCACTTTCTGACAAGCATCTTAGGTATGGATGGGTGAAAGATCGCTTGTAGAGCTGATCTCCCACGATGCAAAATCGAGCTTTACGTCTACGATTTTGGGCCGTGTCAGTTAGCTCAGACTTCCCAGCGAGAGAATCAAATATGACCCTCCTCCAGTCATCACCTTCCTCAATGGCTCCTATCCAGGAGTTGGTAGATTCTTCTTCTGCCATTAATAATGTGATCTTGCTTTGGCAATCTACCGCTGCTGCACTGGCTAACTTGGATAAACAATCTGCTTTATGATTATCACTTCTGGGAATTTGGCATACCTTAAATTCGTGGAACCTGTTCCTAAGCTCGTTCACTTGACTCAGATACCTCACCATCTTTTCTCCTTTTGCCTCGTATTCCCCATTTACTTGCTGGGTGACCAATTGTGAATCCGAAAAAATAGTCATTCGCTGGCCTCCCAGCTCTACCACCATCTTAATCCCTCTTATCAAAGCTTCATACTCTGCTCCGTTGTTTGAAGTCTGGAAACTAAACTTCACTGCATATTGTAATTCTACTCCTTTAGGGTCAACAATAACAATGCCCGCGCCGCATCCTGATTGGGTTGATGAACCATCAACATATACTTTCCACTCATCCAAATCAACTACACGAGTAGTTTCTTGGATGAAATCTGACAAGGCTTGAGCCTTGATGGTATTCCTAGGCTCGAATTCCACATCATACTCTCCTAACTCCACCGCCCATTTCACCATTCTACCCGAGAGGTCAGGGCGACCCATCACCTGCTTCAGAGGAAAATTAGTTCGCACAACAATTTTATGAGATAAAAAGTAAGGCCTTAGCCTTCGAGCTGTAACCATAACGGCCAGCGCTGCTTTCTCTATCTCTGAGTAACGTACCTCTGCTCCTTGGATTATCCTACTCACATAATATATTGGCTTCTGCATAGACTCTTCTTCTGTGGTAAGTACTGTACTCAGAGAATGATCTCCAATTGATAAGTAATCATAAAGTATGTCACCTGGTGAAGGCTTTGTAAGAAGTGGTAGCTTAGCAAGGTGTTCCTTGAGCTCATCAAAAGCTTGTTGACATTTTTCATCCCAAGCAAACTTGCATCGTTTCTTCAGTGTTTCATAAAATTGATGACTTCTCTCAGCGGAACGCGCTATAAACCGACTCAGGGAGTTAATTCTCCCATTCAACCTCTGCAATTCTCTAATATTTCTTGGGGGCTGCATCTCAAGGACAGCTTTGACCTTAGCAGGATTTACTTCTATTCCTCTTTGAGTGACCATATAACCCAAAAACTTTCCCGACCTCACTCCAAAAGCACACTTTGCTGGATTGAGCCTTATTCCATTTTCCCTTAATACCTGGAATACTTCTTCTAGGTCTGCCACATGATCCGTAGCCTTCGGACTTTTAACTAGCATATCATCAACATATACTTCCATATTTCTGCCAATGTGATGGCGGAACACCGCGTCAACCATTCTCTGGTATGTAGCACCTGCGTTCTTCAATCCAAAAGGCATGTTATAATAACAAAAAGTTCCAAACGAAACAATGAAACTGACCTTTGGAACATCTCCTGGATATAGTTGGATTTGGTGGTATCCCTGATAAGCATACATCATACTTAAGAGCTCGAAACCTGCTGTGGAATCCACTAGTTGATCGATCCGTGGGAGAGGATAATGATCTTTGGGGCACGCTTTGTTCAAATCCCGAAAATCAATGCACATTCTCCATTTCTCATCGCCTTTAGGGACCAAGACCGCATTCGATAGCCATTCAGGATATTTGATGCGATGAACATGACCCACCTCAAGCAACTTCTGGACTTCATTTCTAATTATGGCATCCTTCTGTGTCCCAAACACCCTTAATTTCTGCTTTACGGGCTTCACCCGAGGATCTACATTGAGATAATGCATAACGACCTCTGGAGGAATTCCTGTCATATCCCGAGCTGAAAACGCAAAAATGTCAGCATTCTTCCTTAACGCCCTTATCACCTCTTCAGCTACACGGTGCTCCATCTGAGTTCCAATTTTTGTAGTGTATCCCTTCTCGCCTGGGTACAGCTCTACAAGCATTAACTCTTCCTCTACTTGTATCGCTGGCTCGAGCTCTCCTTCTTCCAAAACCTTGCTGCGTTTGGGATGTGAATCATCCCCCTTCAATCGCATCAAATCACTATAAGTTGCCTTATCAGCAGCTTTGATTGAATCCACGTAACATTTTCTGGCACACATTTGATCTCCTGTTACCTCACCCAATTCATCATCCACTGGAAATTTCATCTTCATGCAATATGTTGAAATAACTGCCTGAAATATGCTCAACACAGGCCTTCCAAAGATCATATTATAGGAGGAAGGAACATCGACAATCAAGAATTTCACCATCATTACCTTCCTTCTAGGTATTGTCCCGAGTCCCACCGGCAGTGTGACTTGTCTCAAAGGTTGAATCGACCCACCAGCAAAACCATAAAGAGCCGTGTCCACCCTCTCTGGAGTAATATCTAAGTTCATCTTCTCAAAACAGTCTTTGAAAATTATGTCAGCAGAGCTACCCGTGTCAACAAATATTCTGGCTACATCGTATCCTGCAATTTCAGCTGTGATGACTAGAACGTCACTATGGGGTTTGAGAGTCGGGCTTTCGTCCTCTTTGCCAAATTGAATATTAGGAGAAAAGCCTACTTGCCCCACCTCCTGAAACTCTCCTCCTTGTCGCCTTTGTAAGGCTCTAAGACTCGACTTTCGAGCACGAAAAGAATCTCCCCCGGCAGGTCCACCAACTATCATCTGTATCAACCCTCGCTTATAAGGAGGTGCGTTTCTCGTATCTCCCTGCGGAGCTTTCCCCTTATCACTTTGGTTCGCCTCTGGCTCCTTCCTTTTCTGGTTTCGCGGAACCTCTCGATCTTTATAAGTGAATTCTTTCAAGTGTCCAGCTCTAATAAGACGCTCAATCTCATCTTTCAAATGACAACAACTGTTAGTATCATGCCCATACTCATTATGAAACCTACAAAACTGATCAGATTTGGCCTTCATGGGACCTCTGGCTCTCGACCATGGAAACTTCATCTCTGGATGCTCTGCAGCTATAGCCAGTAATTCTGCCGGTTGTAATTTCAATGGAGTGTACCTGTCGTACCTCCCTCGGGGCCCAGATCTGAGCCTTTCGCTCTCAGGTGCAGCGCTTCTCTTCTCCACCTCTTTCTTCTTATCCTGAGGCTGAGATTTCACCTCAGCTCTCTTAGCTCTCCTCACATCTTCCAGAGTGATATACTTGTCTGCTCTGAATAACAATTCATCAAACGTCGTAGCTGGCTTCTTAGCCAATGAAGAGAAGAAATCTCCATCTCTCAATCCATTGGTCAGTGCATTCACCTTCATCTCTGCGGAAGCAGAAGGAACCTCCAGGGCTGCTTGATTAAACTTCTTGACATATGCTCGTAAACTTTCATCCTCTGCTTGTTTCAGGTTAAACAACGTTAAAGATGTCTTGGGCTGCCTCCTCGCACTCGCAAATTGGTGTAAAAGCAAAGAGCTGAAATCAGCAAAGGAATGGATAGTATTGGCTCCCAATTGGCTGAACCATTGTTGGGCGGATTTATACAAAGTTGTGAGAAAGACTCTACACTTTACTCCTTCACTATAACGATGTAAAATAGCAGAATTCTCAAACCTCACCAGATGATCATAGGGATCCGAGGTACCATCATACTCATACGTTAATGGTTTGAAATTGTAGGGGAGCTCGTCCTGTAAAACGGCTTCAGAGAATTGACAACCAGTAGCTGGTCGATCACGAGCTAGTGAATGATTTAGCTGACGGTGCATGGCCTCCATCTCTTTCTTTAAAGCTAACAATTGAGAATTCATACCACCTTGGGTGTGATACGTCACATCATGTGTGTCTTCAGTTCTGCTCTCCCCTGCACCTTGCGCTTGAGAGAATTGACCTCCTTTCCGAAAACACTCTCCTTCCATACCCTCCTCCGTGCCCTCCAGGATTAGAGAGGGATTTCTTTTACGACTCTGTTCAGCTCTGCGATCCTCCCCCTGGGTGGGTGGTTCCTCCCTGACTCCACCGTTGCCAGCCCCGATCTTACCTATCCCAGGTGGAGGAAGCGGAGCAAAGGTCGCCTCCTGATTGGCTAATGCCGACTTCACAGCCTGCATCACAATAGCATTAAGTTCCTCTTTCGTAAGAGAGAAGCGTCCAGTACTTGTTGATGGTGGTTCCGATATATTCTCAGGAATTCCATCGGTTATATTCTTCTGTCCTGGAGGGTTTGCGTCATCCACATTGGCATCCTTCGACACATTAACTGCTGTGTCGATCTCTTCCTCCATCCGGCTCTGCAATTATTTAAAACTCTCTCTTTTTTTTTTTTTTTTTACCAACTCTCGTCTCAACTCAATAATCGACTTCCCACAGACGGCGCCACTTGTTGAAGGCAAATAATAAAATATAAAAATATAATGGAATAAGCCTTCAAACTGGATGATATTCCAGTCTCCACGTGCTCTCCAGAATCACTTTCGTCCCAAAACAACTTGTGTGCCTGCAAAAATACACCGGGGAGGATTCCCGGTGTAGATCCTCCGACGCTCAAGTCAGTAAAACCACCAATGAGAACTCTCACCTCACTCAATAAGAGATTTCTAGTATTAGCGTATTTTCTTATCGAAAAGTGACTTACCTGCTCTTCTGTCTTTCCTCTATATATATTGATCTATCACTCTCTCCATTATTTCACTAACTGACCCACCAAAAGCACGTCTCTCATCGTGGCAGTTTAAATCAGCCCTAGAATAGGGATAACAATGCACGTGGGTTGACCAAAGCTTATCAGTTTAGCTTTGGCTCTTTACTAAATCAACCTTAATAAATAATAATATTTATTAATATTGTGAACTAATATTAATCCACATCAATTATGTTCTAAATAATTAAACTCTCCTAAGTTTAATTTGACCATTCGCCGTTTATGACTGTAATTCTTATCTTTTACTTCGGTCAAAAAAATATTTATAATTTCAGTCAAATATTGTTAAAATATTAGATACTATCATATGTATAGATTTAGCGTTAAAAAAAACCTAAGTACATTTTATAATTTTATTTATTTATTTATTTTATTTAACAGAGGGATCGATTGTCAGTATTTGAGGTTGAACATTTAAATTTATATTAAATTACGAGAAAAGAAAGCATGCAAGTAAGCAAATAAATTAGATAAATCCGTATGAAGATAAGTTGACATTATTAAGAATTTAATATTGATAGCAACAAAACTAGAAATTATTTTATTTTTCTCCAACGTTGAAAGTCTATTTAGAGAATTATTTCACTTGACCAGAAATCAGGTTATATTCAAGGTAACAACAATAATTATTTTCTAACCTACTATTTACGGCTTTACATTCAAATTGGTACAAAAACTTAACATCATTTCAAAATTTGTCAAATTATATAGTATGTGTAAGTGGATTTATACGGAAATTTAAATTGGTTTGAGAATAAAGATACTCCATCCGTTTTATAATAAAATTAAAGATTACTGTAAATATGAAATTAAAAAAAAAAACTTACATTTAATTAATGATAATTTAATATTTTTAATTAATACATAAATTATGAGCTTCTTTTTTTCTATATAAGGCTAAGCTAAAACATGCAAAATATATTGAATATTGTCATGCCATATGTCCTCTAACTCACCACTTTACTTCACATCTGGGTCTATAGACCTTATCTTTAGGTCATATAAAGATTGCACAATTATTTAGGTCATATAAAATGTAAAGTAATTGAAGGATGAAAAATAATTATTAAATTAATGGGAATGATTGAAAAATTTTGATTACCAACCGATCAAACAAGCATCAATAGAATGAATATACCTTCATTCTCATTAACACTACCCAGTATCTCCAACCAAACACCCTTAGTACTTACTTAACCGGCCACCCTCAAAATAAGCAATGTTTTTCATGTATTTTTTCACACGAAGTTTAATATATATACTTCCTCCGTCTCCTTTAAAAAGTGTTTTTTTTTTCCATTTTAGGCGTCCCACTCAAAGAGTTCTCTTTCCTTTTTTACATACATGGACCCACACATACCCACTAATACAATTAAATATATGGGACCCACACTCTCACTAATACAATTACTCAGTACACATTAAATAATAATATTCTTTAATTTACGTGTCAAAAGCAAAAGACACTCTTAGTGAGGGACGGGGCATATATATATATATATATATATATATATATATATATATATATATATATATATATATATATATATATATATATATATATATAAAGTAGTTAAAATACGTGAAAATGTGGATATTATGTTTGGATTAATGTAAAAAAATACTATCTTTTATCATTTTTAGTAAAAGTAAAGTTTTAAATATGTTGTGAAATATATGTACTGATAAAAAAAAAGTGAAATATTTCCCAAAATGGGGAGTAGTTGTAGACAAAATAAATAATTATAAATCGTTTATTAACATTCTTTATTCAAAAACTAAAATAAAAAGAAAAATAATTATAAAAGTGAGAGAGACACATTAATATTCGAGTCATTAAAAATTTACTTTTAAAATCCTCTATGAGTATGAAATGCTAAAAAAAATCTTATACTATTGAAATTTATCAATGAAATTTAATTTATTTATAAATAAATTATCAATAAAAATTAGGCTTTGTCTAATAGATTTATAATATTTTTATCAATGCAATAATACATGTTCTTATTTATTAATGAATTATCAACCAAATTATTATATAATTACCAATAAATTATTAGCAACAAATTATCAATGTGATAGGATTTTATATAGTAAATAAAAGTTTATCAATTACCAATTTACCAACAAATTTTGTTATTAATTCGTGGATAAATCAATTTAATAATAAAATTAAGACTTTTATTAAAGAAATATTTATTTGGTAAAAAATAAAGTAAAAAAAAAAGTTTTTTTTACTTGGTTAACCGTGAATGAGTTTCATACTAAAAATATCATCATAATATTACCATAGATGTAGAAAGTTTTTACCATAGATGTAGAAAGTTGTTATGTAACGTTGCTGTCAAACCCATCACAGAATACATCCACCAAAATTAGCTACATCACTATCATCTCCACCAATATCTCCATTTCACCTTTTTATTTTTTTACACTACAAAACTAATTATTTTTTTACTCTAACAAACTTTTGATCATCATATATGCTTGGTAATTGAGTTCTAGTGAGGAAAAAGAGGTAATTTATAATTGATAAAATAAAATTCCCACTAATAGAACTACTAGTGAAGAAAATTATGACATAAATTAGTTTCATTTACAACTATACTATAACAAATATAGTATTATTTTCTTTTAATGGGAGCAAAATGAAATCTTATCACACTGAAATCAAGAAGCTTCCAGATATATAACTTTAAAATACATATTATCAAATACTAGTCTTTAACTACCAGCTAGGTATGAATTAAATCGGGCGATTGGTGAAGTTATTTTCTCGTATATTATCACTTAAATAATAATAATAATAATAATAATAATAAATAAATAAATAAACAAATAAACACATTTAATCTTCACAAGAAGCTAGCAAGCTTCGTATGAAACCGTTTTAAAGGTTTCAATTTTTTTTAATTATCTATTTTTTTCATTTTAAGAGTATTTAATGAAATAATTTAATTTGATAATTATTATTTTTTTAATAATATTTTATCAATTTTTATTTTCATGAAATAAGAAAATCTTACAAAGTCCCTTTTCAATGTAAAAAAATGAAAAAGAAAACACAATTGTTCACAATGACTGCATCTCATTTAAAGCAGTTTCTCTTTATGTAAATAGTATATTTATTACGTGATTATCTGTAATAAATTATTTGACAATTTTAATTGATGCAAGTTTTATCTCAGTCGCTTTCCTCCAATTGTATAAAGTAAAATTTTGTTATAAGAGAAGGGAAACATAAATGAAACGTAATTGTCACACAATTTTCTTTTTTGGAATATATATATATCTTGAGAGGGACTAGGGTATACTAATTGAATTGGTACATCCTTGGTCCCCATCATTTTTAATTAATTTATGCTCTTTTATTAATGTTGTTTTTTATTTTATTTTAAATTTATTGACTATTATACCCTAAACCCTAAATCTTATGGATAAATTATACCCTAAATCACAAGGGTAAAATTACAATTATACCCTAAACCCTAGGGGATAAATTATACTCTAAACCACAAGGGTAAAATTACAATTATACCCTAAACCATAGGGGATAAATTATACCATAAACAACAAGGTTAAAATTACAATTATACCCTGAACCCTAAGAATAAATTATATCCTAAACCATAAGGGTAAAATTGCAATTATATCCCTAAAATTAAATAATAAAAAAAAACAGTAACATCAACAATTTAAAAAAAAAAGGAAAACACATAATGAAGATGAAGGAAGGAGGTTGTACCGGGATTATACTAAAATGGAGGTTGTATACAAGTCATTGTCATATATCTTATCCTATTATTATAAAATGAGTATGAGTTTCCATTTTTAATTACATACTATGTAACAATCAAATTATGATCACCGCCAATCAAAATTAATAAATTTTATGTTTATTTATACGTTATTACTTATTATATCTTCTTCTTATTATATACGTTATTATACATTTAAATATTAATAACTATTCTATTTTCTCTCCAATCTTTTGAGAGTTATCTTAATTAATCTCTATTAATTTGTGGCATAAACCTATATGTCTCGGATACAATAATTGATGATTTACCCATTTATTCTTTATTATATAATAAAATATTATAATTTTCTCCTCTAAAAAAAGTAATACACCAAGTTTATCTTTCCTAATTTGTGGGTTTATTTCTTAAAAAGTAAAATAAATATATATTAATATCTTTTAAACATTACTATTAATTAATAAAAAGTATTCCAGGGTCAGAAATACTGCCCAACTGCCAGCTAATTAATTAGACTGAGAAAATTGGATAAATTTATGTTAGAGATAAGGAAATGAAGGAAAGGATTTTACGTAGTAAAAGACAAGGAAGAAAATATAATTACATTAAAAAAAAAAAAAGAGGCAGTTATAATAATTTATGAAAGCCATATCCTTTGTCATAGAAAGTAACAAACAAACCGAACGCAAGAATGGCTTAAGTCATCCTGCGTCGGCTACCCCATACCACCTACCCACCCCCCACCCAAGGCACCATTTTAATGCGTTTTCAACTTCTCTATTGAACGAATTGCGATATATGCACGCATTGTGTATATAATGAGCCAAAAGGCAGGGCCACCTGTAAGTTCCTTCCATAAACCACCACCAAAAGCCACTGCCACTTGTGGTGATCAAGAATTGGTTGCAGAAAACCCTCGATAATTATTTCATTTTTCTTCTGTCTCTTTTTTTCCTCTTTTCTAATTATCTCTCTCTCATCACCGTTTCAATACCATTTCTGACCTTTTTCACCAAATGGGCTTTTGGCTATAGGCTTATAGGCCCTCTATATATCGTGTGCGCGCTCGTACATTGAGAGAATTCATCAAGATTATGTAAAGGGATCACAGAAATCTGAATTAGAGAAAAGGAGCCCTTCTTTGACTGATCTTTGTGTTTATTTAGAGAGAGAAAAAATTGGGGCTTTGTATTTAAATTGCAGAAGTGTGTTAAAGATTTCATTTTCTTGATACCCTCGAGTCTGAATTTTTGTTTATTTTGTAATTTGAGCCTTTTGTGTTTGTGGGTTTGTATTGATTCCATGGCTGCTGATGCAGAGGTGATTGTTGAGGGAGGAGTTTTGGGTAGGGATTCCCCTGTTCTTGAGCCTTCATCACCTAATAACACGAGCCCTAGTGAGAAAAATGAAAATGAAAATCTCAATTCTGAAAAGTCTGGGGAAACTGATGAGGGTAATGATGTTAAAGATTCTGATTCGAATTCTAATGAGGATTCGAAATCAGAGTTCCAAATGAAGGAATTTGTTGATATGTTGAAGAAACTGAAGCTGAATCCCCAGGCCAAGGAGTTCTTTCCTTCCTCTTACTATTATGGCCAAATGGGTGATTACAATTTTGAGCTTTCTGATAATAATAATCTGGGAAATGATGGTTTCCCAAATAACCAAAGGGTATATACATTCAGCTCTCGCATTGATTAAATTTTAGTGTGTCTTTTTTCTGGATTGATTAAAATGGATTTATTGATCCTGATGTTGTGTTGGTTTGCGTTGTTTGATTGATTTGTTTGCTTAGATTTGGATAGGATTGTTCTGCCTTTCTGACACTTGTTGATGGAATTATTTCTTATTTGGCATATGTAATTGAATAATAGAACTTCAGCATCATGCTAGATGGTTATCCTAATTCACTAAATTGATCATTGGTGGAACCGATTCTCATTATTTTGAGAGAAGTAACTCATCTTGTCATCGATCTTTGAATTTGGAACGCTAGTTTATATTTTCCTTTTAAGCTAATTAGTGGTTTTTGTGATCTTGTGAAAATCAAAACACGAAATGGGAGTTGTATTTCCATGACTTTGTCCAATTGTACAAATTAAATTTTGATATTTGCTCAAACAAACGGTTTTGAGCTTGATGAACCAATTACCTCAGCATATCAGTGCAAAAAGTTTTTATCTTGCCATATCATAGCATTTAATATTCCCCTTGTTGTCTGCTCTTTGCTTGATCTTTTGACGTGTATACTGGCAAACACATTTTAATACGTTTGTCTTTAAAAGAATGGTTTCTCGACATTTGTTGTTATATCAATGGATTATGATCTGAGCTATTGATCTATCAGCATTCTCCTTGCTGGAGGAATTTTATCCTGAGATAATTGTAAAGAGTTATACATATATCAGAACCAGTTTATTAGCTGCATTAATGCACTAACATACATGGATTTTATTATTTATTTGATAAAGAACTATTATTTGAGTTATTTTGTTGAATCTGAATGAGTATCCTTGCACTTGCCGATGTATCCTATTAACTGATATTTTGCAATGTAAATTTCTTTGGTTAGCTTAACTATCTCTTGGATGCACCTTTTTAATGTTGCACCCTTTGAATTTTTGTTTTCACAGAGAAGAAATAACTACAGCTCGGGCAAGAGGAGAATGAGTGGCAGAGCTTTTCGTGCTCAAAGGGAAGATAGTATTAGGAGAACTGTCTATGTTTCTGACATTGATCAAAATGTAAGTGAAGGTTGATGAACTTCATCTTGTCCTAGTATTTTGATATTTATTCAGATTTTCTTACTTATCTGGTCTTCTGCCTGTTATTATTAGGTAACTGAAGAGCGTCTTGCTGCACTATTTAGCAGCTATGGACAAGTAAGTTATTCTGCTAATGGATATTGTCATGTGAATATTGCATGCTTATGATTGCATTTTTGTACTTGATATTTCGGATTAAATTTTACCTAATTATAATGGCAATGTTTGCAATATACTGGTGCTATTCTGCTTTCAGTTGCATTCTTTCTATTTTCTTTTCTTCTGTTTTTGAATTATTCTATCACGGTCTTCTATATTTCTGGCAGCAACTTTCTGGCTTTTTGTGGCCCTGTTCTTAGCACTTCTTGTTCATGTCTGTAATGGACTCTATTCTCCCATCAATGTTTGATGAGTTGATGTTTTCTCGCAAAGAAAGCTCTCTCTCTCTCTCTCTCTCTCTCTCTCTCTCTCTCTCTCTCTCTCTCTCTCTCACTCTAATGCACATACATCTGTGTATATAATTTTTAAAAATATTAATGTGGATTGTAACATGGTTTGGGAGTGTCTACATTACATATGTGCTGGTTTAGATCATCCAAAAGTAAGGGCCATCTTATTTTTGGGAGAATGTTCGTCATGTTTAAGCTTTTACAACATGATCCCTCATCCAGGACTCTCCAAAGTCCAATTTGGATTAATAAACTCCCAAGAATCAGGATGCTAGATCGTTGCTGCCTGCATTTAAAAGAAATAAGACATGCGTTCATTTCTCCTGCATACTTGTTTTCAGGTTGTTGATTGTCGAGTATGTGGTGATCCACACTCCCATCTTCGCTTTGCTTTTGTAGAATTTTCTGATGATTGTAAGTCGTCTATTCTCTTTCTGTTCCCTCGTCCTTGGAGCTGTGCAACATGCTCGTGTCATATCTTAAAAAGAATGTCTTTCCTTGTGTACTAATTATCAACAGATTCTGCAAGAGCTGCTCTCTGCCTTTCTGGAACTCTGTTAGGTATCTCTCAAATCAAGGTCCTGCCTTCTAAGACTGCCATTCTTCCTGTCAATCCTACATTCCTTCCTAGGGTAAGAATAAATATATTACTCCTATTTCAATTCTAGTAATTTTAATCAAGTGTTTAAAAATCAATTCACGTTTTATCCCCTTTTAAGTGATAAGTCACATATATCTTGCATATTTCACACTTCTTTAGTATATTAACTAAGTTACTAACCAATTCTGTTCAATTCTACCATTGATTTCTGTAGTCGGAGGATGAACGTGAAATGTGCGCCAGGACAGTCTACTGTACAAACATTGACAAGAAGGTTATTTTTTCAGTTGATTGTGCTGTGATATGAAAGTATTTTCTTGTTTTTTAGCCAGTACTTGGTTTCAACTTAAGAATAAACTTCAGTTTGCAATAACTATTTCTGATGACTTTGGTAAATTATGGATATATGTTAAATGCATTTTACTGATATTTGTCATCCTGATCAGGTTTCTCAAGGTGATGTGAAGATGTTTTTTGAATCAAAATGTGGACAGGTATGCCCTGAAGTTCAATCCATTTTTGGTTTGCAATTTTTTATTTTTGTTTTAGAATTGCATGTCCAGGTAAATTTCTTAATCTTCAGGTTTCCCGACTGAGGCTTTTGGGGGATCAGATGCACTCCACCCGAATTGCTTTTGTTGAATTCTTAATGGTACGTAACCGTGTGGATTATAGTTGTTATAGTGCTTGCTATATGGTTTGTTTTTTCCATTAATGCTTTAGATATGAAATAATCTTCACTTTCTCAAGGCTAATTCTTATGGTTAAATCATTATTCATTCATGTATCCTTTGATGCTTTCTCATTGTTTGTTTTCTATATGCCCACTGTCGGGAGGATAAGCCTTTTACTAGACCCAGAATGACATTACTCCTTAACTTTCATGGGGAGGCTTAGCCTTTCAGATGGTTGGGTAGGCCGAAATTCTCACCGGTAACACTCCGAAAACTGAATAATGCTGATACTATTATAGTCCCTTTAGGGCCAATAATAGCTGCTTCATATCTGCTGATCTTAACAACAGCCTGCCTACCCAATTCCTCACCTCTGCTGACTTATCTTTCTTATGAACTTAAAAACTTCTTCATAAGTGAATTTGGTGTATTCAACCGACAATATTAATGAAATCTGTTGTCTGCATTGCTTCCTTTGCAGTGTGGTGGGGATCATTCTTCCTTCATCAGAAAATGGTTTCCACCTTTTTTTTTCCAGTTAACAAGTTTGGGACTAAAAAGCTTGATCACTTCTGAAATTTAAATACCCATTTTTTATGGCTGCCTTGGTCCTCTGTTTTCGGGTTTTAAAACCCGAGTCAGATAATAAGGAAAATTCTTGGTTTTGATTCTTATTGACTATGTATGGTATGTTGCAGATGATTGTGAATGTCAATTACTCCTCTGCTGGCTACTAGATCATAATATTCAAATTTATCATGCTTCCTGAGTGCCATAAAGGCTGATTCTTTTGTATTTCAAAGATTTACCTAATTCTCCGTAGGTTTTGTCGGGCAGCTTACATTTGGATAACACATCTTTAATTTGCATCTTGTTCAATCAAAAATCAAGATTTTTCTAAACTACTCTTCACCCTTAAATCATCAAGATTGCCATACCCATTCCCGAATTTGAACCAAGTAGCCCTTAGAATTTTAACTCCTTTCTCAGATAGGATTCCATGAAACTGGATAGTTGGTATAGAATACTAGGATTCATATGAAGTATATTACTTGTCAAAGATAAATGAAGTATGTATTACGCAATGTGCAAGTTTGAAAGTAGCAAGTGGTTTTTGCAGGCTGACTCTGCTATCCTTGCTCTCGATCGCTGTGGTGAAATGCTGGGGTCGCAGCGTATCAGGTACGAGTGGTTGGCAGGTGCTATTCTACTACAGGGTGTAAAGTGTTTTGTGTTACGAGTTTGCAAAATATTGTAGGGTGAGCCCGTCGAAGACACCGGTGAGGCCACGGGCGTCCCAGGCTGGAGAAGAGTAAGGAGGGATGGAGTTCAAAAATGAAATGGTGCAAAGGTTTCATATTATGAGTTTTCCATTTTTCTGGGAAGAGTGACTTGTCTTTTTCTTGCTCCTCTTCTCAATCCCAAACATGCCCTACTCTTTTTTTTTTTTTTTTTTTAACTATTATTAAACACGGAATTCTCTCTGGTTTCAGTATTACAATGCTGATTCAAACTCTTTCTCGCTACATTAAAATCAATCTCTCTCTCTCTCGCTCTCTCTCACACACTCATACACTCATTCTTGGGTGTGGTTGAGCATTTCTTGATATGTGACTCTATTTCCATTCTAATTCTCTTCACGAACTGCGACTAAGGTTTTGCAAGTAGGAAAAAACATAATTATGAGAGTTTGAATGGAACGTGGACTAGACTATATGTATAGCACATGCGAGGAAAGACAACATATATCTTGTTGTCTTATTTATATTTTTTAAAAGGAAATTCCAAATTTAAGTGAGATCTTTAGTAGTTAAAAGTATATTTTTCTGATGTATATACATGACGGAATGATATTCTTATATTAAAGTATGATTTTACATGTGCTATAAATTAACCACAAACATGCTTAAATTTTTAGACAATGACTGAATACAATCCATTTTGGTACAAACCCCGATAAAACTTTATTCTTTCACCTTCAGTGTGTGTTTTTCTCTTTTTTTTTTAACTGTTACTGTTTTTTTTAAATTTATTTTAGGGATATAATTGCAGTTTTACCCTTGTGGTTTAGGGTTATCCCTAGAGTTTAGGGTTTAGGGTATAATTGTAATTTTATCATTGTGGTTTAGGATATAATTTATTCCTAATAATTATAATTTAGGGTATAATTTATCCCTAAGGTTTAGAGTTTAGGGTATAATAGTCATTTAAATAAAATAAATTTAAAAATAAAATAAAAAACAACATTAATGAGGGAGTAAGAATTAATTAAGAAGGGTGGAGACCAAAGTTGTATCAATTCAACTGAGTTGTACCCTAGTCCCTCTCAAATTTTTAATAATTATAGTATATTTTATTTATATAATAATCGTATTTTAATAATAGATTGACCTGTTTTAAATATACCCATAATAAGGGAGTATTTTCATAATTATATATGCTTACACTTTGTTAAAATTATTCATACAATTGTAAGGTTTAAAATAGTGGTGGATTGTGTCCTCCTCAAATGAGTTCGGGTTTAAAACAACTAGGTTCTCGTTATTGTTACATCGAAAAGAATAAGGAATATTTAACCTAAGTGTATATATTTATCAAAATATATGTATAATGTATTCAAGAGTTTTACTAGCTAAGAGCGTATAAATTTTATACGGTTGCACCGAATAATTTAAATTATGAGATTAAAATATTATTAATATACAATTTTCAATTAAAATTTTTAAAAAATATATATATATATATATATATATATATATATATATATATATATATATATATATATATATATATATTTTTTTTTTTTTGAATTATAATGAATATATCAATATTCTAGAAATCAATATTATAATCTAAGGGCAAATCATAATTTTATAGGTGAATAGTTCCCGGACCAAGGTATAATAATTAGTGAAATGATGAAATTAAAATTATGTTCTTAAACACAAATTCAAATACATGGTGAAAGAGGTATACTCTTAAGTTATTGAACAGGAAAGTTGTACCAAGGACAATTGGCATGAAGTTAGAGGTGTTAAAATCCATTCAGTACAAAAAATATTCTAAGTAAAGTACAAATTCATGTGTGAAGATCACTCATGGATAGAATTCTGATAAATACAAACTTGCTACATAGAGAATAATGGTAGAAAAGAACAGAAACGACATATAAGAGCTGCAATATAAGGATGAAAAATATGCAACATCTATTCAAGAATGTAAATTTAGGCACATATTTTCGACTAGATAGGCTTTTATGGACCACTTTCCCCGGAGCTAACATGAAATATTATCTGTTCGTAAATCTTCATAAGAACAACAAGGCAAAGAAAATACTAACGACAATTTGGTCATGCACTATTTGAACAATATGAAAAAATAGGAACAAACAAATATTTTAGAATGTTGAGTTGAATACCTGAAAAAAATGGAGGAAATAAAGATCAGATCTTGGAGTTAAGATGGAGTAACAAGAATATCAATTATAGTGAAAGTTTTAGAATGAGAGATGGCAAAAACATTTTTTATTTATATGTTAAAATTGAAAATTAACAGTAGTCGTTTTATTTGTAATTCTTATACAAGGTAAAACTACCTTAAATTTCATTTTAATAAAATTAATTTACTTGAAAAAAGAAAAAAATTAAGGGGATTACTTACGTGACCCAAGTTATCTATTACCCTAATATCTACCAGTAGTATAGGTTAAATTATTTTTTATTAATTATTGTTTTATTTCTGCTGTGAACGTGTATATCTCCTAATTTCTGCTGTCAACATGTACATCTCTATTTGTTTAGTATACTTTTTTATTCTAATTTACATTATCTAAATAATAGAAATAAAATTAGTTTAAAATAATATTTTTATATTAAATTAATTTTGATTTTTTTCATTATTTTAAATAAAAATTTCATACGGATATGATTGATTTAGAAAATAAAACATAAATATTTTAATTTAAGGTTTAACATTAGTCTTTATTTTCTAAAATTTAATTTTTAAATTATTTTTTTTCATTTTAAAATTTATTATAAATTTATTTTCTTATTTCAAATTATAAAAAAATATTATAAAATTTTAAACCAAATCATAGCATTGAATATAATTAGACTAATTATCTTTTAAATCCGGGTGTACTGTAAACTCACTTTTAAAAACTTATATATTTATAAAAAAAAATGTATACATAAAAATGTATATGCTATTTAATAAAAGGCAAAGACTTATGTGAGACCGTCTCACGTGAGGGTTTATGTAGGACGACCAGAAAGTGATAATTTTTACATAAAAAAGTGATAATATTATTTCATGAACAATTAATAGTATAAATAAAAAGTGATAATATTTTATATCGAAAGTGATAATGTTTAATAACGAAAGTGATAACTATTTTAAAAGGCGGTCTCATACAAGACCTAACCTTAATAAAAATCTATACTTTAGTTTATTTATTTTAATTTCTTTTAATTTCGTTTAGGAAAAATTACTAAACAAAAGGTAAATTATTCTCATTCACTTAAAAGTAAAAAATATACTTCAATTATAAAAATAAATAATACAAATATGTTTAATTTAAATTATGTTTTTAGGCTAATATTACTATGCATTTAGGTGTACCCCACAATACAGTGCACCCATTTTCAGATTGTATACAATTATGAACAAAAATATATATAATTATGAACAAAAATATATACAATTTATTTGTTATATTTTTAATGAAAAATTGAGTGTAAAAAAATATACAACTATTAAAATATATATATATATATATATATACTATTGAATAAAAAGTTATAGACATATGTATGCAAGTTTTTTAGTAAAAAATTGAGCGTGTAAAAAGTATACAATTATTAAGAAACATGTATACAAAATATAATAAAAAGTTATACACATATGAGTGCATCCTTACACCCGGGTGCACCGAATATCAACTCATGTTTTTATTTTAACATTTTAATATATTAATATATTAAATGAGAGTTTAATTTTGATGAGGTGTCGCCACCATAATTAATCTCAATTATTTTAATTTTTAATTAAAATTTAATGTAGATAAATACATGTATTATTTTAAGATTTGAATATGATATTGTCAAATCAAAGTTAATTAAAAATTAATATAGATAAATACATATATTTACTTTAAAATTTAGAATTTATCCCTTCTACAGCTATAAATAAATCTCTTTATTCAATTATTCTGCACCTAATTTAATTATGGGTCAGTTACTAGGAGGTACACAAAAAAATGCATAATTGCTATAAACTACATGACTCAAAGCACTATTACTCATAACTACACAATTATGATTGTGATATCATAAATACCCCTATATATTTGCACAAATTGTTCTGCACAATTTAGTTCTGCACAATTTGGTTCTGCACAATTGTACTGCACAATTTTGTTTTTGCACATTTTAAATTCCGGCAGCAGGCGGCGGCGGTCAACGAATGTCCGACCGCCGGTCAACGGTCGGTCAACGGCCGATCAACGCCGGTCAATGGTCGGTCAACGGCCGATCAACGCCGGTCAATGGTCGGTCAACGGCCGGTCAACGCCGGTGGGTGGGTGAGGGGTAGGGTTGTTGGTTTAAAAGTGTATGGAGTATAATATTATATTTGGTATTTTACTTTAATATTTTATATGTGAGAGTAATTATTTAAATTCCATGTATCTAATAATAAATATGCTTAAAAGTGTGTATCTGAGAGTAATAAATCATTTAAATATCATGACAAGCAAAAGATTTATCAAATTCTGAGGATACTATGTAATTTTATATTTTTTATCGTAATTAACTTTTTTTTATGGTTAATTTTATTTATTTTTTAATTTATTTTTTTATGATTTTACTTTTGATTATATTTTTCTTACAATTTCTTTTATATTTTTAAATTAATTTTTTTTATTTCATAAAATTGATTTATATTGAATTAATTTTTTATTAATAAACTTTATCATAAATTTTTTTCTTCAATCATTAAATAAACATATTTAATTTTTTATTGATTTAATTATGGAACAACAATTATAGCAAAATTTGAAAAATCAATTCAATATTTTTTTTAAAAATAATTTTAGTAAATCAATTTAATAATGGAATTAAGCTTTTATAAACGAAATTAAATTCAGATATGAGTCTATATAAATTGAATTTCACTCTTCAATATAAACTTATATATATTAGATTATAGTTAAAAATAAATAATTATATTAAACTTGAATTATTATTATTTTTAAATTATTGAATAAATTGTTATATTAGACTTAAATTATATTTTTTTAAATGGTAACTTTACAACATGTGTAATACATGAAATTCATACTAGTTTAATATATTAAAGGAGATTTTTATTTTGATAAGGTGCAGTCTCTAAAATTATTCTCAATTATTTAAATTATTAATTAATTTCTAACGCAGATAAATGCGTATATTAATTTTAAGATTTGAATATGAAAGAAATAAAATTAAAATAAATTATTAATTTTTATAATATTGTAAACGAATATCGTCTTCAAAATTATTGTAAATTATTTTAATTGTTAATTAATTTTTAACGTCAATAAATACATATATTAATAATTTAATAAAAAATTTATTACATGTATTGTGTTATTTAAGTTTTTTTAGTTTACATTTTAAAAGTAATTTTAAATTAAAAATATCGTTTTTTTTTTAATATGAAAATATTCTTAAAAATTATTTATTGAATTAATTAATACAAATTATTTTAATTATTTTGATTATATATTCGGTAACCCACCCCACCAACGTAATAAAAGAAAGGGATAATGACTTGCTGCCTAGATAGATAATTAATTTTTTAAATATATTTTCTTCATCTGATTATAATACTTCAATCCAACGGTGATTACATATTGGGTTATATATTACCCAGGTTACGCAAGAATCTCCCAAAAATTAAACCCTTAAAATAATTATACCGTTAAAAGGTAAATAGTTATTATAAGACAAAAGATGTCATAGTAACTGGCAAGTGGTTGACGAATTGCACGTGTTTGGAACATGATTAATGATGACTGGAAGACTCAAATCACTCAATAGACTTCTAATTTGGAGGTTTTCAGATTTAAGAAAAGTAACTACAGCAAACAAAATACTACTTTTTTGACCATGGATCAGAAAAACGTTTTCAATTATTTGAATAAAGAGCTAAATATGTCAAAATATAAATAAAATCTCGAATACATAATTTAATTTTAATTAAGATTTATATATATATTTGAAATAACCAATTGGTCAGAAACATGCACATCATATGAATATGAGTAAATAAATAGTAGAAAGAAGAAGATGAATAAGTTTTCATGCTTGTCACTAATCGAAGTAACATATAGTAATATTTATGCTAAATTAATGTACTGTATTTAATTTAAACACTAAGAAAGTTATTAGTATTTTTTTTTTATCGGATTGGATTTTTATCTTTAATTTAAAACATAATTTTTTTTATTGGTCCACTTTTTTAATTGAAAATCATGTCCCTCCTAATAAGCTTTTCACTCTTTCCTCATTTATTTTGTTTGTCTCATTACATTCTACATCCTCCAAAAATAATACTTCCTTCGTCCTGGGTATTTTTACCCGTTTGTACGGGCACGAAAATTAAGCTGTGTTGTTTTTTAATATATAATTTAAAAAAAAGTAGGGATAAAATTGGTAATTTTGAGAGAAAAAGTAAATAAAGTTGTTGAGAATGATGAATAAAGTGTAAAAAATACTCTCTCCGTCCCGTCCTTATAGTTACGTTTGCTTTTTGCACGTGGATTAATGAGTATAGTATTTTAATGTGTATTGAGGTGAGAGAAATAATTATATTTTGAGAGGGACTATGGTACAACTGGGTGTACCAATTGAATTGGTACACCCTTGGTCCTCACCCTTCTTAATTAATTCCTGCTCCTTTAATGTTGTATTTTATTTTATTTTTAAATTTATTTTATTTAAATGACTATTATACCCTAAACTCTAGGGATAAATTATATCCTAAACCACAAGGGTAAAATTACAATTATACCCTAAATCCTAAACCCTAGGATAAATTATACTCTAAATCACAAGGGTAAAATGGGTAACATTGCAATTATATCCCTAAAATTAAATAAATAAATAAAAACGCAACAGTTTAAAAAAAAATACACACACTAATTAAGGTGAAGGAAGGAGGTTGTACCGGGGGTTGTACCAAATTGATGTTGTATCCAAGTCTTTGTCATATATATATATATATATATATATATATATATATATATATATATATATATAGAATATTTAAAGTCCTTAAAATAATATTTTTGTATTAATTTTATGTCACAACAAATATAATTGTAATGATCTTCTATTTTCTGATTCGAGCTTCGTGGGAGGTGGTTTTATTATTATCGAAGTAGACTAAATATGTTATGCAGCAAAGTCGCATTAGACAGCTAGCCAATAGAAAAGTCAATCATTTAACCTTTGAGTATCAAACCGCTGCATATAAATTCTGAAATAACTTGAGCAAATTACACACATTCGTAAACAAGTGAGAAGATTAATACGAGGATTAGTTAATGGGTGCCAAAAATAATGTGAAGGTGACCATAATTGACACTCAGTACGTGGAGACTGATGCAATGAGCTTCAAATCTGTTGTTCAGAATCTCACCGGCAAACACTCTCCTCCTCTCGCCGCCGAACAGCCGCCCCGCTCCGCCGCCTGTCCTGCATCCTCCGGTGAAAGGTCGTTCAAAGAATTTGAAAGAATGTTGACGGAGTTGCCTCCACTGGATGAACTGTACAGCTACTACACTGGATCATGAATTCCAATTTCTCATTCTGCAACACTTAATGTTCTACTTTGTAGTGCATGTTTTTTCTCCATTGTGTAAAACAATTTTTCTATTTAGGGGACAAACCCTTTCTATAATATGATTAAGGAAAAATAATATTATTAAATTATTTTATCTCATGTGTTGTTGTTGTTTTTTTTTTAAATCCTATTTCATAATATTATTTCACGATGTTATATAACTTTTTTTTTATTAGTACCTTAATTAATTAAGGACTATTAAACTCTTCGTACATGACAGTAATTTAAATATTGATTATACCACATGCTCCCTCCGTCCCATAATATTTTTCTCACTTTCCTCATTTGTTTGTTCCACAAAACCTTTCACCCCCAAAAAAGGTAACATCACTTTATCCAATAACCTCAAAAGTTACTTTAATTTCAAATTTGTCATCCCTTTTTCACACACATATAATTACTTTATATTTTTTTATTACCTAAAAATACTACAATACCCTCCAAAATCAATAAAGTTGGTCAAAAAGTGCAACTTTTCTTAAATAACGTGTAACAATATATGAGATGAAATAAGAAAATGAAATACTCGATCTAATAATTTTCAATGTCACTCTTTATATAATTAATTAACACATAAGAGCTTTGAAAGAAAATCCAATAATAATTGCCTCCTGGGATAAAATTTTTTTGCCCTATATGTTTAGCATGTACAATTTTTGCTCTAAAAAATATAATATTTGGGTATTTGTCCCATTATCTTTATAATTGCACCAATGTTGCCCCCATTTTCACCGAAATTTGACATTTTCGCCGAAATCGATCACGTGCATGTCACGTGATCATCGGATTTGACATTTTCCGGTGAAAAAAATATTTTTTTACCCCGCAAGTTTGGTCATGTACACGTTTTGCCCCAAAAAAGATAAGATTTGGGCATTTGTCCCAATATCTTTATAGTTGCGCCAATGTTGCCCCACTTTTTTCAGAATTTGACATTTTCACTAGAATCGATCACATGCGTATCACGTGATTATCGAATTTTGCATTTCCCAGCGACATAGTGGCATCAACATCAATAACAATAATAATAATATTTTATTAAAAATTTAATTAAAAAATACCCTCGATCAATGCACTCAATTTTCACGTGCCCTCCATATACTTCAACCATCTTCGCAAACTCCCTCTTTTTGTCAATTAGAGGATCCCTCGTGTACACTCTTACCACCATGGGTGGCAGCCATTGGATCTTCTGCTCGCGCAACCCTACTCACGTCACCAAGCTTCCCATCATCATCTCCTTCTACGACGGAAGGTTCGTATTCTTGAGCGCCACCATTCCATATTTTCCATGAGTCATGCAACCTTATGATTGCTCACGTTCCTTCCTTCATCGCTTCCGTCGAGTAATACCTAGTATTGGAGAATCGTCTTCTGGAGGCGTACGATGACCACATGGACGAAGTGCAGTGGGCTAAAACCTAAGCACTCGCTGGTCGTGACGCTAACCCTTTGATCGAAGAATTCGTTGAATTCTCTAGGATTTTCTAATGGAAAGCAGTGTCGCCGACAATATGGTCTACCACGTGGGGATGTGTGCACTTGATATTGATCTCCAGATCACAATTAGAATCACGAGACTGATAATGAACCATCCGTTCTTCAGTGGGGTGCGAAGGACTGAATCGGAGCTAAAAAATACCAACGACCCCATCCTCATCTACATGGCTCCGATATCATGTGATTGCTCGCACTGTCGGAGGGTACGAATCGAGGCAATGTATACTGCGATCCGTTCATTGGTGGTAGGCCCTTGGAGGAGAAGATCTGACAGTTGCCGCCCATGTGGTGAGAGAGTACACAAGGAATCCTGATTGACAAGAAGAGTGAGTTTGCGTAGATGGTAGAAGCACATGAAGGGCACGTAAGAACTGAGTTCATCGATATTGAGAGTATTTTTTAAAATTAAATTACCAATAAAATATTATTATTGTTAATGTGGATGCCACTGTGTCGCTAGGTCAGGAAATTCCTCGGAAAATGCCAAATTCGATAATCACATGATATTGACGTGATTGATTCTAGAAAAATATCAAATTCGGGGAAAAATTGGGCAATATTGGCGCAACTATAAAGATATTGAGACAAATGCCCAAATATTATCTTTTTTGGGGCAAAAATTGTACATAGTCAAACTTACGGAGCAAAAAAAAAATTCCGCCGGGGAAATACAAAATCCGATGATCACGTGACATGCACGTGATCGATTCCAGCGAAAATCAAATTCCGACGAAAATGGGGCAACATTGGCGCAATTATAAAGATAATGGGATAAATACCCAAATGTTATCTTTTTTGGGGCAAAAATTGTACATGACCAAACTTATGGGGCAATTTTTTTTTTATCCCATTGCCCCCTAGAGTTTATACTATACATTTTCATCCTCTTCTCTACATGTTATTCATCCATCATTTTATTGATTCAAATTTTCTGTGTCATTTTTAAATAATATTTTTTGTGCTACATCGTTGAATAAATGACATGTAGATGAGAGGAAGAAATTATACTTTAAAAAAGAAAGTATAAACCCTTGAGGTAATAGTTAAAAAATTTTTCCCTCTTATATATCAATTATATCATGACACCTAAAATGATACATAAAAATAGCATGGGATATGGTGTGATTTTTACAATTTACTCACTCACGTTTTATTTGCTAAATTTATTAGCAACGCAATCTCATATGTTTGATGTGTTGCTAAGCATTTGAGTCAACCAACTCACGAGAGAGAGTCCAAATTGCAGCAAATTATAATACTCATAATTTTGACTATTGACTAATTCTCGTACAGCATGATGCATGAAAGAATCTCCAAACTTTTTGGTAGAGAAAATTTGTTATACTCCCTACGTCCCGATGTAGAAGGGTCATTTGCTTTTTTGCACGTATATTAAGAAGTATTATTATTTAATGTGTAGTGGATAGTTGTATTAGTGGAAATATGGGTTCCATATTTTAATTGTATTAGAGGGAGTGTGTGAGTCGCATGTGTATAAAAAAGAAAAATAGACTCTTTAGGTGGGACGATCAAAATGGAAAAATAGCACCTTAGCTGGAACAGAAGGAGTATTTATTTATGAGACAGGAGAATCAAATCTAATTAACTTGCTAGCTAGTATATGTCTCTGAGTCTGAAATATTTTATCGAGCTCGAATTCATATAAAATACTAATAATGTCTTATAGAAATGATATTTTTAATTACAAAAATGTATTGAGAGATAAGTTGGTGTGGTTTTATTATTCCATTATACTCCATTTAAAAGCCATTACTATTTATTTTAAAAACAAACCAAAATAAAAAGTACAAACACTTATCTAAATTGAGTTTACGGTGTAAATCATGTGTCCCCTTTTCAATTCTATATACCTCAAAGTATCGCTAGCTATGGTATTTAAATTATAAAGACTATATAATTTAGAATGATTTATGATGTAAACTCGATTTATAAGAGAATAACTCAATTAACAATACGAAACACTCTTGACAAGTAAAAAGAAACATTAGTTTTACTTACGGAAGTCCATAAATACGTAGATACGAGAGGACACCAAGATGCAAGGATCGATGTTGTTTCGTATGAGGTGGATTTGTTCTTCAGTTGACCTTAAATTACGACAAAGTAGGTGTATGTCCTAATAGACTGCCACAGAAAAGTCAACCTTTTGACTTTTAAACACTAACCCAGTAGGCAGTAGCTAGTTACCTCGTATAAATTCCCAAATGACTTCATCCAATTTCACTCACAAACATACATACATTCACAGATTCACGCCACGTAAGAGAGAGAGAATGGGTGGTGGCCGCCGCAGTGCTGATCCGCCGATGAGGGTGGTGATAATCGACACACAATACGTGCAAACTGAACTTAATCGCATTTCTAGTGAAATGTCAAGAGTAAGTGTACTCTATCGCTGTTGTATCCGCGTGACCAAGTGCAAAATTTATAGTATTGTCGTCCCAAGGGAAAAGGTAAACTCAAGTTGTATTCGGATTTTCCATTGATTTATGTTTTGTAAGGATGATCAAGATAAGGTTTTGATTTAAGAACTATGATTACTCTATCAATTAACTAATGAACTAGACAAGCAACTAATTATAACAAATATCAATCAAATCAAGTAGCAAGATGAGATGGAATGGATGAAGTATATCTAAAAAGAGAGCAAGGCTAGCAACATCATGGTCAAGGTCTTATGTAGACTTCACACTTACTCAAGCATTGATGACTTTCAAGTTATGATACTAAGGGCAATCACAATTGTACCCCTAACCCCTATGGCCAAGGTGATTAGGTTCTCAACTCTTTTACAAGTTTAAATCTCCTAAGATTGTCTTACTCTCAATTCCCTCATGGGTACTATGATCATAAGTTGGTTCCCCTCACTAATTCATCACTAATGTTCTATCATGAGGTTCTAAGCACTTGGAGGGAATGGCTTTCCTCCCCTCATACTAACCAAGTCACCTAATACAATCAATGATTCAATTAAATCACCACACATAATATTGGAATGGCCATCCTAACACTATGCGTAGAGAATTTAACCACACACATCATGCATCAAATGAGAATAAGAATTCATGATAGAAAGTAATCATAACAATCAATTCATCAAGCTTTAATAGTGCAAAAATCTACATATTTCCTAACCAATCATATTGCTAGCCTCACTTGAGGACTAGCCACAAATATTCATTGCAAATTGGCTACAATCCAATACAAGCTCCATATGAGCAATAAAATGAAGAAAGTAGCAAAATAAAAGAGATTGAGCTTCCCCTTGAAGGTAGACTCCTTCTTCCTTGATCATGCCAAATTCTTCAAACAAATCTGATTTTCTCTTCTTAGATGATGGAAGGGATGGATGTATGGATGGATTTATGAAGATCAAGGTGAATTGATGGATTAAGATGGTGTAGATGGCTTGTAGATCTAGTGTGTGAGGAAATATGGTGTGGATTGTGTGTAACTGCTCTCAATCTGATCTAATGTGTATCTCCCTCCCTAATTTCGCACAAATCATGGTTTTATATCACTTATGGACCTTCTAGAAGCTTCCGGAACTTTCTGAAAATTACACAGGATTTTGCACCTACACGGCCCGTGCTGCAGTACACGGCCCGTGTAGGGCACACCTACTTCGGCGTTTTGTGCGTGCTTCCGGACACGGCTCGAGCTGCAATACACGGCCTTGATCATGGCCGTGTAGCACGTTCTGACGACAATACACGGCTTCTTCTTACAGGGCCGAGCTCCGCACACGGGGCGTGTAGCATCACACGGCCCGTGCACCGGCGCACGGTCAAATCCCTGGGCGAGCAGCGTGCTCTGATGACATTACACGGCCAGATGCTACAGGGCCGTGTTCCGCGCACGGCCCGTGCAGCTGCCTGGCCTATTCTTCGTCTCCCTTTCGCTCCCGACCCCATTTTTGTCCGTTCCATGACCTGTTTTACACATATTCAAGCTCATTTACACAATTCTATAAGTTCGTACCACTTTCCTCAAAACAACAATAACTCCACCAAACTTAACACAAATACGGATAAAAACATCCGAAAATACACACATAAAGACACTAAAACCTAGGTGAAAATGACGACAATCACAAACTGACGCCATCAGCTTCAAATCTGTCGTTCAGAGTCTCACCGGATTACACTCCGCCGCCCAACAACCGCCGCCCTTTCCCCCCGGAATTTCTTTTGAAGAATTTGATAGAATGATTATGGAATTGCCGCCGCTTGATGAACTACACACTCTTTACTCTGGATTATAAATTTCTACTACCCATTCTCATTTTTTTATTCTTTATTCTTTTTTAAGTTACGCATATGTATATTGGAATTATTTGTTATTTTTAAAACTACTACTCCCTCCTTACTATATTTGTTTGTCGGCATTATTATAAATATAGAATTTAAGAAAAAAAAATTGTTTTTTAATTAATTTTTTAAAGATAATATAGTCTTTTTAAATAATAAATAAAATATAAAATATGTTGTATCTTTAAGTGAAATTAATAAATTTATAATTAAAATACAATTGAGAATTGGTGAAATTTAACATAAAACAAGCAAAGATAAAGAATCTAAAATTTAATATAGACTGAGTTTTAATATTTTAAAACTAACTCATTAATCTTTTAACGGTACAATAACCATGAAGTTAATTTTGTAAAACGATAAAATATACTACTGCTTCCATCTGGTCAATAATAAACAATTGACTGTACTATGTTTAAAAAATACTTCTCTTAAATCTCTAATATAATATTTTAATATATAATAAATAATTATTCTACAAGTGTAGTATTGTAGATCATAGAAATATTTAAATATTTTATGTGAATCTCACCCACTATACAAAAAATATAATTTTTTTATGAAAAACTTAAAATAAAAATACGTAAATATTATACTTAGGTAGTTTAGTCTTTATAAGTACGTTCAAGTAGTTTAGTCTTTTAATTAATAAAAAAAATTGCATGTGTTACTTTTTAATGATAGTTTTAAAATTAAAGTATATTGTTTTGAATAATTTTTTCAATTTTGAATTGTTTACAATATAACGAGATGATGTAAAAAATTATTGGCGTAATTGTTTTTTAGACAAAAGGAGATTATTTTAATAAAAATTAGTAGTATTAAATTGATAAAAAGTTATATAGAGGTAAAAATAAACTATTTTATAAAAAATTATTAATGTAAATCGATAACATTTTCATAAAGATAGAAGAGTCTCATAGTAAGCTCTCTCATTTAAATTGTACATGTTCTTTTAAGAGGTAGCCACAAGATTGGGATATTATCCGAATTAAAACCCACCCAGTGAGGTCGGTTCGGGTGAGCCACATCATGGTCCATTTCCAGATTAGATTACATTGTTTCACCAAACAGAGCCTAAAAGCTCTCCGCCACACCTGATATCTCCCCTCTACTAATTTCCTGTACACAAAATTCACTGTTAGTTCAACAAGATCCGCCGACTGTCAGTGAATTTGGAGGCAAGAATCGGCGGCGCCGCCACCATTGGTGGTATCAAGATCGGCGCAGCTAAATTGATCGCCATCCACTGATTTTGATACCATCAACGGTGATAGCTCCGCCGTCAGCCTCCGCAACACCGCCGCAATCTCCGATGAGATGAAGATTGTTGTGTTGATTTATAGACACCAAATTAATTAAATAATGAGTCCATGATTGGGGTTGGATGAAGCAGGGTTGTACTTCCTGCAGTACTGATGTTTTGCCTTTTGCAGTACTGATTTTTATGGTTAACTGATTTGGAGTACCATAGAAATAGAATACATATACTGCAGTACACTTGCCCTGTTTTCGCTTCTTCTATTCTTATATTTCAAGTTGAAAATAAAATACTATTCCCTCTATCCTAAGAATACATTCGCGTATTTTTTGGCACAAAATTTAAAAAAATTAACTTTTTTGTAGAGTGAGGTAAGAAAGAGAAGGGGTATTTTGGGTAATTGAGTAGAATAAGGTGTATGATATAGTTGACATTGACTAGATTGTGTGTAAAGAAGGTGACATTTTTGTAATATTGTAGTATTGTAAAGTTATTGATATTGTGTATTATTTCTATATTTAGGGGGTGAAAGTATTCTTGGGACGAAGTAAAATGGAAAAGATGAATGTATTATTGGGATGAAGGGAGTAATTTTTTCATGTAATTTTTTGTTTCAATTTACTGACAAACACAAAAACAGAAAAATTCAAATTAAAAAAGAAAAGGATGTAAGAAAATAAATTGTTTATAATTATATGAGATATAGTATGGTTTTGTACTTCATAGTTGGTACTACATGAAAGTACTACCAAACTATAAAATTTTCAACACTTTGCAATTTTTTTATTAATACTCTTTCTTGTTATTGTATAATTATATCATCCACCAAGCATTTTTATGAGTGTAATATTTTATTTTATTTTTCTAACAAAACAAACTTTATTGAGATTAGTAGACGTCATGTAGAAATAAACATTACTCCTTTATTGAGGAATAATAAACATTAGACATATATATTACACATTTAAAAAGAGGAAGCATGAGTATCATTTAACCAGTTTTTTGTGGAACTCTTTATGATTTCTATTTTTCATAACTCGTCTTAAGATTAATATAATATTATAAAAACATAATAGACTATAAATAAATAAAATAAGACAAAAAAAAATCATTATATAAAATAGTTTCATAGAGTAATTTACCTTATAAAATGTATTCTTCTTGTTAATTTAATCAAAATCTAAGTACACTCGTACAACCGAGACTCGCTCTTACGAAATTGTTAAGCAAGAAATACAAGGACATAGTGTGAGATGAAAATAAAATAATAATTATCAGCATGCAAATCCACTTTGTCTTTTTCAGTATTTCTAATAAATTAATATTTTGATTCAACAGGAAGTCGTTTTTGCAGTAGAATATTTCTGATAATAATATAGTTGTAATTATCCACATTAGAGCACTAATAATAAATATAGCAATTAGGGTGAGACCAGTCCCATGAAAATTTCATGAAATCGGATCTTACATCACAAATCTCGCGTGTCTGCTAAATCTCGCGGATCCCCACATTTACTCTCTCCTACTATTAATTCTCTTTCATTTCTAAATGGTGTACCCCACCATTAGGGGCCTCCACCGCCCCTGCACTGGGGATTAGTGGAGGAGGTAAATCGCAGGATGTGCCTCAAGTGGCTTATAGGAAGGGCTCACTGTTAAACTTGTGCTTGCAAGGGGCCAAATCCATGTCAAATGCAGGATTCGAACCCCCACCCTGCAGCAACCAAGCTCAGCTGGAAGACCTTTCCACCATCCCCTCTACCACTTGAGTTATGCCATGGGGGCATTCTCTTTCATTTCTGTCAATAGTGTTGTCACCTCACCCAACTTTTTCTCACTCTCTCATTATTAATTCTCTTTCCTTTCTCGTGTTGTCCCCTCACCTCAACTTTTTCTCTCTCATTATTAATTTTCTTTCCTTTCTCCCAAACATACATAAATTTTATTGTGTTGTCCCTTCACCCTAACCTTTTCTCAATACCACTATTAATTCTCTTTCCTATTTTATTTCACGCCCCACCTTTTCTCTCTCTCCCAGCATTAATTCTCCCTTCTCCATTTCTGTGAATCCATTAATTTTAAAAAGTAATTTAATTTTTTTTATAGTTTGATCTATTAACTTAGAGATGGTATATAATTTAATTTTTCACAATACATGATATAATCTATCAACTTACATATTGCATATAATTTGATTATTTATAATATATCACTTTTTTTAGAAAATCTGAGTATGAAATTAAAGACTAACCTAAATTATTATAAAGAGTAACCCAATTAATAGAAAATAATAACTTAAAAGATATTAACCAAATAAAATAATATTTTATTTTCTGAAATCAAAATATGAAAGTAAAGAGTAACCCAAATTATTAACAAGAGTAACCAAATTAACATAAAAGAGTAACCTAAAAGATATTAACCAAATAGAAAAATATTATATTTTCTAAAATCCGAATATGAAATTAAAGAGTAACCTAAATTATTAAATAGAGTAACCCAATTAATAGAAAAAGTAACCTAAAAGATGTTAACCAAATAGAACATTATTTTATTTTCAAAAATTCGAATATGAAATTAAAGAGTAACTCAAATCATTTAAAAGAGTAACCCAAGTAATAAAAAAAATAACCTAAAACACGTTAACTAAATAGAACAATTATTAAAGTCACCGAAAACGAGAAAAACTTGAGGAGAGGTGTTAATATAATTTTCCAGTTTCATCTAAGTGTTGTTAATTTAATGGTATGCCCCAAGAAATATTATATGAACACAACAAATTCGTACTATTTTCAAAACCTTGAACAAAAATAATCTAATTGCTTTCCTCGTGGAACCAAATGAATTAATGGTGTACCCCACCATTAGGGGCCCCCACCGCCCCTGCCCTGGGGATTGGTGGAAGAGGTAAATCGCAGGATGTGCTTATAGGGAGGTGGCTTATAGGGAGGGCTCACTGTTAAACTTGTGCTTGCAAGGGGCCAAATCCATGCCAAAGGCAGGATTCGAACCCCCACCCTGCAGCAACCAAGCTCAACTGGAAGGTCTTTCCACCCTCCCCTCTACCAAATGAATTAATAAACCATGCTTTGAGGCGAGAGCAATTTTTTTACATCAAAAGATGGCCCACCACATTTGAAAACTAAAATAAAATAAAGTAAAATATTAAGCAAGCCATTATGGAAAATTAAATTTCTAACCAATAACAACATTAAAAATCACAAGAAAAAGAGAGAGAAAAGAACATTAACAAGAACAATCTGCACCCAACGAGTTCCCCAATTTATCCTGCACTAATTTGCTGGGCATCATTGATTTCGACGACTTCTTTCTTGGAATTAGCGTCGACGGCAATGTATTGCCCGATTTGGAGATTTTGGGCGAGTTTTCATTGAGCGATGAATCTGAGGTGAAAGTTCTATCATTATGAGTTGAAGATGAGAATTTTAGAGATGAACACCTAATTACTGTTGTTTCGGATCTGGTGTCTGCTTCGTCTAGTTCGATTCAAGAAGATGATACGAAGCATGAATCTGTTGTTCCATCTTTTAAGAAATTACCTACTGCAGATCATAAAGGAAGAAAATCTGCACCCTACTCAAAAAGCCATCGGCGGCGACGGCGACTCTCCATTTTTGGTGGTGGATGGCATGGACCTCTCATGGACATCATCGGCGGCAGCGATTCTCCATTTGAATTTGATAAGAGAAGAGAGAAAGCCAAATGAGAGAGAGAAAGCGAGAGAAGTGGGAGACAGATCAATGGGATAAAAGATTGGGTTGATTTGTGATGTGGAATGATTTGGGGAGAGAATGGGGAATGATTTGGGAGGGAATCCGGTTAGTACTTTGGCCCATTAGTATATAAGATCCGGTCCTATAAATTTTTAAAAAATAAGACGGTTCCAACCTAGTATTTGTCAATAATAAAATATCAATTTTCATGAACACCCCTAATTGGTCGGATTGTAATCGGGATGACCAATTAAAGAATTTATCGAACCACAGGGAGGAAGACACTAGAGTTTAAGCGATCTCAAGTTTATCGTGATTTTATAAGGACGACGGAATAGGAAAATAGATGCAAATAAATGCAATTAAACTAATGTAAGAAATAAAGATAAAATGAATGCAAAGATAAATAGGTTCCAAGTGATGCAAGGATGAGATTAGCAACAATCATGACATAGATAACAAAATAATCATGCAATTAATTATATTCTATCATGGACAAGGCATAGGAGCGATCACTAATTCCACCTAAACTCTCTACCAAGAGTATAAGATGTTGGCCCTCAATAAGGCTCCCAAACGCACATAGGATCAAGACCAAAATGAACATCTCCCACTAGGTACTAATTACTCTACGAGTTCCCTAACAAGGTACTAAATCATAGGCAATATTCCCTTTTAAGGTACTATGAATTCACTAATGGCTTGGGTCTCCTCATCTAATCAACTAATCTCTCGATTAAGCTAATCAAATGTTCTATCAAAGGTTCTAAATCTAGAAGGATAGACATATCTCATTCTAAATTAATGCACATGAAGTGTATGATGAAATAATTCATTGAACTATCATAAACATGTAATTGATTTACCAATCTAATCACATGCCTATGACAATTAATCACACAAATCAATCATATACATCAAACAATTAACAATCAATGATAAAAATAACACAAAGCTCATTCAAGATTAAAATCAATTTGCATAAAAACTAAATTATCCAATACCAATCATGGAGCTAATCTCACAAAGGAGATTAGCCTCTCATAGTCACAAGAAATTCAACACAGACATTAAAATCCTTACAAATCATGATCAACTATAAAGAAAGTCACAAATTTAGAATTAGATTCCCCATTTGAAGGTCTTCAATGGAGATCTTCTTCTTCTTCTTGTGATCTCACTCTCCCTTGCTTCCTTGATCACTTGGATGATGGATTTGATGGAGGAGATCAAGTGTAGATGGATGGATGAAGAATGGATGAAGATGATAGTGTAAAATGGAGAAAATGATGTATGATGTGTGTGTCCCAAGTGAAGCTCTAATCCTCTCAAAACTTGGAGACAAAGCAGCTAAAAAGGAAATTAAAATTGATTTTCTACAGAGGTGGCGATTTTCACAAAAATTCGATCGAATTTTCATGAGCAATATCGAATTTTTCTGTCAGTGTGCTCAGCCTCCGTTGCTCTGTGTCGCCCCTATTTTTCCTAAAAATTCACAAAAATTCTACCGAATTTTTGTGCAAGAGTCGAATTATTGTGACAGCTTCGCGCTGCTTCACTATTTCGTGCATAATTTCCACATCCGATCTCCGATTTGAGTGATTTTTGTGCTCACACGATTCTCTCTTTCTTGGCTTTATATCCAAATAAAGAACTTACAAAAATTTCAACATTTGAAGGTGTTACAAGTCATGCAAAGTGACACACCATTCTAATCATAACTTTCTCGTTTGGACTCCGAATTGAGCTCTGCTTTTTCGTACATCTTACTCTTCACTTCTAGAATCCATTTATGCCTGAAAATTACATAAAATAAACAAAAGTATCAATTCTCTAAATATTTACCAATGTCGCGCAATTTAAGGCACTTAATCATGAAAATCACACATTTATTATTTCAAAGCATAAATCTCCATATGAACATAAATCACCTCCAAAAGACATATAAGAATAATAAAAATAAAAGAAAATACATAATAAAAAGACACTAAAATCTAGGTAAAAATGACACCAATCAACCCCATCCCCCCTAAATTTCTCAATTTTAGTACAAATGAACCTTTTTTTTAATCATTTAGGGACTGTTTGTTTGGATACTTTTAAATAGGGGTATGGAAATGGAATAAAGAATTGTAGTTTGGTTGGATACTTTCATTTATGTGAATAGTGATTTCATATTCTAAAAGTAAAAAGTTATCATTCATCAATATTTTGACTACTATCACTTTCATTTCTAGCATGAGTGTATTCAATTTTTTTTATACTCCTTCCGTCCCATTCAAAGAGGATTTTTTTTTTTCATTTTGGTCGTCTTATCCAAAGGGGCCCTTTCCTTTTTTACACATATGAGACCCACACACCCTCTCTAATACAGTTAAAATATGTGGCTCACACTCCCACTAATACAACTACCCACTACACATTAAATAATAATACTCCTTAATCTATGTGAAAAAAAGCAAAAGCCCCTCTTACACTGAGACAGAGGGAGTACTCATTTTCTCATTTTAGAATATTTTTTTAATAACAAAAAAATACTTTAAAAAAGAATTTTGATTCCATTCCCAAATCATAAGTAAACCAAACGAAATATTTCTATTATCAACCAAATAACACAATTATAAAGACTATACCTTTTACCATTCCTCACTAGTATCATTACTATTTCAATTCCTTATAATGAATCAAACGCTCTGTGTTAACTGTTAATTATCATATCAAAGTAGTATTTGTAAAGGCATAATTATGATTATGATATTAAGCATTAATTAAGGTGTGTGGTTTGATGGTGAAGAAGATTAAAAGCAGCTTCAATCAAGGCGATATCTTCTTCCGCCATGTTCACCCATGCTTCTATTCCATTTCCACATTTTGTTCCCATCAAGCAGACGAAATTCTTCTGTTCAACTCCGACGACGGACACCCAAGCCGGCTTCCCCCACCCATAATCGCCGCCCTCGTACGCCGGAATTCTACTCCAGCTCGTGAACCCGCACAACTCCAGTGATTTCCTTCCATCCTTATACTCTGGATCATTCTCTTCATTCTTCGAATAGTATTTCAGAAATTCTTCCCCATTTTCCAATCTCCGAACGTAATCGCCGTCCGCTTTTCGGATCGTGTTTCTAAGCTTCATCGCTAAACTGTAATAATCAAGTTTTTCGTCGCAGGATTCCTCCGCCGTCGCCATGGCTCTGGCGCAGGCGTTTCCGAAGTAGTGATGTGGAAGAGGAGGGTCACCGCGGCTTCTGATATCCACCGCGTGTGTGGCTGCGAAAACGCGCTTCTTGTCTCTCGACGACGTCGCTTCGATTAGATGCCGCCAGATGAAGGCGGTGACCGCCTCCACCTTGGTCGGATTCTCAATCAACGGCCCGGAGGCAGCCTTTTTTACAGCATCAATTTTTCCACCGTCGAATTTGAACACTCTCGTCACGATCTTATCCGGTGGGGGTGACCCCACCGCGGTGATGAAGGTGGAAAAATCTGCAGGGATGAAACGGGAGGCCAAATTGAAGGTAGGTTTTGCAATGGAGTAGTCTCCACGGTGAAATGCTGCCCACGTGTTTATAAACATGGCCATGGACATGGCATCCGCCACCCTGTGCGACATACAGACGCCGATGGAAACTCCGGCGCAGCCGAAGAAGCTGACCTGGACGGCCAAGGGGACGTCTCTTCCGGCTGAGGGAGTGATCGGAACGAACAGTTTGAGGTCGTCAATTTGGGGGTTTTGGACGACGTGCATGATCCGTAGGTCGGGAAATTGAGCTTCGACGTATTCAGCGCCGGCGTCGTTGCAGTCGACGGAAGAGTTGTCGTCCCGGAGTCTGCCGGCGAGGGGGTAGTAGACGGCTAGAGCGTCGGAGAATGATCGTTTGAGGTTGAGTGGTGTTTGGGGAGAATGAATGAAGGGAGAGGGTTGGAAGTAGAGAATGATGTGGATGTGGAAGGGCGGCGAGAGCTGGTCCAGAAAGGAGAGCGGAAGGTTTCTCCGGTGCTGCGGCGTTGGAGATCGCGGCCGGATTATCTCTCTTCTTATCTCTCTGACTCTCACTCTACTCACCATTGTTTCTTACTGCTTTTTCAATCTTTAATTTCATGTTGGTTATATATCGTTTATTTAGATTTTCCACCATTCATAAAAATGGATCTCCACTCAGCAAATGGAATACTACTTTATTAAGCCACCAAACATTCAATTATAGACAAAGATTTTACGTAAAACACGTAAAAAGTGATACTTACTTTTGCTACAAAATTTTAGTATCACTTTTTATGTGGTTCGGATCTTCTAATCCCGAAAAAGTTAGCATATTTTTTTTTACATGGAGATTAAGGAGTATAATAATTTAATGTAAAGTTAAATAAAATAAGATGAAAGAAATAATATTTAATATGTAGTGGGTAGTTGTATTAGAGGTGATATGTAAGCTCCATAAGAATAAATTAATTGTTTTGGTGTGGGTCCCATGTATTAAAAAGGAAATGGGTCAACTTTAGTGGGACAAACAAAAAAGGAAAGTGTGTCAACTTCTGTGGGACGGAGGGAGTATTACATTTTGATGTTACTTACAAACCGTTGGATGATTGACACGTAGGATAAACTATTATATATATTAACAATCAACCCCAAGGGAAAGGTTGAGATCTTCCTCTCCGCTCATCTAATGCGTGTAATAGAAAATATAACACCAAAATGTAACAGGACATCCAAAATCCTTTTTATGCTTCTCACACAAAATGTCGCGTATAATAGAAAATATAACACCTAAATATAACAGGACATCCAAAATCATTTTTATGCGTCTCACACAAAATGTACCCTTGATTATTAGGTTTGACAACGGGGCGGGTATGGAACGGGTTTTAACAATACCATCGTCGAACCGTTTGAAAACTTTCATCCCCGAACACGCCTCATACTCCGTCGGGGAATTAATTTTGCACCTCATCCCCACCCTTATCGGTGTCGGGTATTCCCGTACTCGAACAGAATTTTTTTAAATTTATTATATTATTTTAAAAATAATAAAATTATAATTTAAAAAAATTTAAAATACATTAAAAAATAAATTAACTAAAAGAGATATATGACGTTTAATTCAAAATTTACACATATTTTTACTTTTATTGAATATATATATATATCGGGGCGGGTTGTTTAAATACCGTCCCCGCCCCGTTTTTATTTTTTAGTTTTCCCTGAAATTCGAACCATACTCGATCAAAAGTAAAAAAAACCGACACAATCAGATCGGAGTCGGCTCGGTTGACTTCGGTTTCGAATTCCATTGCTATCCCTATCGATTATATTATTGTGTGACATCTTTTCTTACACGTTTAAACGTGTGGATAGGAAAATCTCAAATGATAGAATATTATAAGTAGAGGTGAGAACGGATTAAAAGGGGAATAGAGTACTTAAGTAGAATCAAGATATTTCATCTTTAACTAACAAAACAAGAACCGACATAAAGCTGAAAATTAACATTAGCTTAATTAATCTCTAAATTTGTTGACGATATTAAAAGGAATGAGGTCCGAACCGAAAAACAAGGTTCAAATGAGGTGGATAAACACTAGCTTAATGAGTGGAGCTACTTTTGAGTTTGGAAGTTATCCACATATATAATTAATTATATTGTTAGTGTTGTTTGAATATTATGGGTGGAAGAAATCACGATCCAAATTCTAGTATTATTTTAGTGTAAGGATGAATGATAGGTAAAACATGGTGGGTTGCGTAATACCGTCTCACGTGAGATCATTTTTCACTTTTTAAAATAGTTATCACTTTCGCTATAAAATGTTATCACTTTTTATTTATACTATAAATTGTTCATGAAATAACATTATCACTTTTCATTAATTTATTATTACTTTCCTTCGTAAAAGTTATCACTTTCTGGCTGTCTCACGTAAGGGCTTACGTGAGATGGTCTCACACAAGTCTTTGACCAGGGTGAAATTATATTAATCTTAAAAATGAAAGTATGAATTTCTTTCTCGTATTAACCAAATCCTAATTTAAAAAAAAAAATCAGCAAATTTTACCGATTTACAACTGAGCCCAAACTAATTGGGCTAGTTAAATTATGTTAGCCCAACATTATAGTAAGCCACTAGTTGAATACAGAAAAGAAAGTCCAATTGTGAGCAACTTAAATATATTATTTTTTGGAGATTCCTATGATTAGGTGGCGGGATTGCAGTGTAGACAATAGGCCCATAAAAATGATAATCTAACCCATTTCTGGTTAAATCCCAATCCTACAAATTGGGCCATAATTAATGAAAGATAAGCCTACTATTGTCAAGCCCACGCATACATGTTGGAACCATGGGGCGTTATTTTCTAAGTTGAGTATAATCAATGGCCCAGCATGTTGCACAACGTACACCAAGACCTCTGATGTTCTTTACATTTTGATGTTAATTAAGACATTAACATAAAGGGTAGCACTTTTGCATCCCATGTTTTGCTCAAGGCACCAGGACAAAAGATGTGTGAAATATCAATTATATCCCTACTCTAATTTATAAATCCTAACCCATTTATTAAATTTAAAAAAAATTGCTTTACACACCATCTACCATTACATCTATAATATACTAAAAACACGTATTCATATAAAAAACACACACTCACACACATCATGACTGCAAAAGAGAAAAAAAAGAGAAAAGAAAATAAAGAGAGAAGGTAGGAGAAGAAGAGAGAATTTAATTACAGACAGACAGCAAAAGAGAAAGAAACGAGAACTGACTGTTCAATTTTTTGATGGCCCCCTCTCCCTCTACCCTCTCTCTTTCCAATTTCCTACACAGTGGTATACAATTAATTGGGTAAGATAACTCGACTACCCCCCTTCCCCCTAAATTTTGACAAATTTCGGCAACCTTAACTGAAGTAGCATAACAATTAAATTTTTTAAATATTTTCGGCCACATATAGCCGAAATTTGATAATAATTTCAGTGGGATAATTTCATATTTAGCCCCATAAGAATTGCTCAATGGCAAAAAGGTCCCAAAACCGTCAAATTTAGTCCCATAGGAATTGATAATGGGGTAGAGGCATGATTAATCCTATAGGAATTTTCTAAAAAGGTAAATTTGCAAAATTGACCCCAAAAGATGCTAAATTAGTTCCAAGTCAGAATTTATATCTTATGCCAGATTAACTCAACTTTCCGCGCTTCAAAATGGTATCAGAGCTCTAGGTTTATTTATTTAAGAATGGATAAATTTATTATAAACTTATTTATCACTTAACGAGAGGAGAGTTTCAAGATATATAGATTCAAACGAAAGTTCGACATCCGAGAGTAACATCCGAGAGTAACAGGACTATCAGCACTGTTCAAAGCTGGAGTAACAGGGGCTACTGGCCTGTTAATTATGACGAAACAAGCAACTCTATGCAACAATATTATTGTGTATTGTATATATAAATTACGGAAAAGAGAGACGAAGATGCCGGCCGATGGTATGAAAGCATAAATTAAAGGAGAGAGTTGGCCAACATTCGTGCCAACCACACCGAGGAAGAATCTTTGGAGGAACTACGTCAGATGCAGATAATATACTCGAAAGAAGTATCAAGAAATATTGTAGAAATTTGAAGTTTCACCGAGATCCATTGAAGTGTCCCCAAACACAGACAATGGAGGAAACGACCCAACCAGGGTCCAAGAGAGATCTGCAAGCCCTATCACTTCACACACTGGGACGAATGACGGAGTGGAAGGAGATCGAGGTCGATAACTCTAAGATGAACCAAGATCTTAGAGAATTGCAGAATACGGTGTGATTCTTTGGAGAATATTGCCAGAGCATGTCCAAGACGATGTTCGAAATCAGCCTTAAGATGGATAAGGTGGAGAAGTTGCAGAACAAGCAACTCGACCTCATCACAAAGTTGACAGAACAAGTAAAGTCCTTGGAAACTAAGGTGACAGGAAGAAGGCCAGGTGGACGGTTGCCACTAACTTTCGGAACGGAACTCCTTTTACACCAAAAGGGGAAGACAACTAAGGTCACAAGGCCAAATTCGGAAAGTGAGAAGATGATTGCTATCCTTCGTGGAGAGTTCGCGTCTCTAGATGGAACGAGCAAATCATGAGTCCTTCCAAGGACTAACTATTGTAGATCTAAAAATGAATGTTGGAGAGACTTCTGGCTCCCAGCAACAGTCGCAGGCTCAGCATACCCAATGTAATTCGAGCCGAGATGATAGAACTTTTGGAACACAAGGAGTCCACGAAGGAAGGCAAGAAGAGACATTCCAACAACCAGGAAACTTCAAGATGAAGGCAATTGGAATGGCAACAGGAGCAAGCTGAGTTCGAGGATCTAATATACACAACACCCCACATGATCGGTCTCACCTAGAACTGATAAATCCATACGGGTTGATCTTAAACCTCGACACTCTCGACTTTAAAAACTGAGAAACTTTGATCGATGAGTGGACCAACGCAATGAAGATTGCAGGAGGTGCACTTGAGCTGGACAAGGAAGGGTTCATAAGATTCCTAACTATGAGCCTGGAAAGATCAGTAAAGTACGTCTGGGAGGTACTCTCAGACGAGGTCAAGAAGGAGGCCATGGAAGGTGAATATCTAGGCAATATTATTGATCGCATGGCCAAAATCTTCAAGATCCACTTCATCGGAGTAGGTTACTTCGAATGAATAGAAGAAGAGAAGAAAAAGAAGTATAGGAATGCTCTATACAGCCTAGAACTACTTGACATTTGTCATGTAGATGAGTACATCAAACTCTTCACAGAGTATAGATGGAAATCAAAGATCAAGGAGGAGGAAGTATTCCATCTATTCTTTGCCAAGATTCCAAGCCCATGGAGAGAAATACTGATCAAAGAGTATGAACCATGTGAGTTGGATTCAATAGCAAGGAGGATGTCTTTTCTCAAAGCCAAGATAGCGGAGTGGTGTCATCAAGCATCGCTACACAAAAACTACAAGAGATTAAGGGGAATCAACAAAATGGTACCCTTATGTTGTGAAAGCAATGATCTTCCAACTATCATTGGGAGAAACCCAAGAAAGCAGAAAAAAATGAAGAAACATCATCCTCACACCCAAAGGAGCAGAGGATGGAGGTCTAGAAGACCAAGATCCTTTTGGTCTAAACGGAAGGCCCGAAGCTATAAATCAGGGCAGAGATCTGGACCATCAAGATGGAGTTCAAGGAATCAATCATCATCTTCAGGATGAAACCAGAGGAGTACAGGAAGAACTCCCACAAGAAAATATTTCAAAGAGCAGCTACACGAGCAAACGAAGGATTCAAGGATTGTAACTACTATACTTGCGGAGCTAGAGGGCATATCTCACCGATTGCCCTGAAAACCAGAAGAGGGGAGTAAGGCAGTTCGAAACAACTCCAGAAATGGAGGAAGCCATTTACTTCTAAGACCTAGTACAGGTATATCTGTTCGAAGATATATCCTCAGACGAGAGCATCTATGAAGAAGAATTCTTTAGCCAAGACGAATCTTCCGAAGATGAGTCGGAGTGAAGAGGAAATCTTCAGGAAAGAGATGCAAAAAGATATGTCTGGATTCTTTTCCCAGACATCTATTTCTTATAAAACCCTTATGAGAATCATGAAGGAGGATCCAAGTCTCAGTCTATACTATGGATTCACTGTGGGAATATTGGAAAAATTCTTTCCAAGTTTCAAGAAGAGAAAACACAACATCATATACAAAGTGACCGAAGGGTAGATAGTCATCCCAATGGAGCTCACAGGAAATATGATGGAGATGCAACTAGTTCCCTATGAAGAAATCAAGAAGGAACTAAGTAAACTCCCGGAGAAGATGTCCAAGACTATGTCTTGGGTCCATATCGGAGCGATTCGGATTCTCATCAAAGCCACATTCAAAGAAAGAATCGATATTGCTGTCTTTGATAAGAGAATCAAGAGCACAAGAGAAGCATGCCTAGGAGGACTCTCGGGAAATATGTACGCAGGAAAAGTAGCATCCTACATTTATCCAAGGATCGCGTACAATCTGGCAGACCGAGATTTCAACAGGGCACTTACCATTCATCAAGATTTCAAAAACAAAGACTTGATAAAAGAAGGGAATAGGTCTTACTCTATCACATACAGTATCTCATATGCCCTCTTCAACACTCATTATTCGGATCTATTTCAAATGAAGGAGTATATTGAGATACCTGAAGTGTTAAAGAAAGTTGCATGTGCAACTAGGCCAGAGATAATGGAACTACCGCCAATTCACGATATGGATTTGCGTATCAAAGACAAGCCGATCTGGAGTAGACAAAACAGCCTCAGATTCGAGCAAAGAAGAATTTCTTTCCAAGAAGACAGAATGATTAGCGAAAAATGAGAAAAAACCAATCGTGGAGGTAATCCAGGAACCAGAAAAGTTCACAACCAAAGATGAACTAAAATGCCCAGAAGGATGGAGAGGAGTCGAAGTAATATTCGATATCACTAAGAAGAAAAACTCTATTCCTTGTGATGTCTTGTATTATCTTCAACAACCAACAACTGTGAGGTATCAATGACAGCTCAAACTCGGAGAACTTGAGCTGGTAATTGAAGTAGTTGCAGGAAGATTCCCAGAACAACTAGTGCTGGGATTGGAGTTTCTTGAGGATCACAAATCTTGGGAACGATTACAAGATGGAATAGAGTTTACAGTCAATGGAAAGAGATATAAAGTCCAATAGAAAGGACTTTTTATAAGCTCTGATCCACCCATGGCCACAAGTCCATTCTCAATATATATCACCGTTGGGATGATATATAAAGAGCATCGTGCAGAATATTTTGCGGCGTACATTTATTCTGGAGTCGGCATCTGCACAGCAAAAGAAGGAGTCTTTTCGAAAGACTCAGGTGAAGAATTGCCAACAGTACTAGAAAAAAATTTATCTCAAAGGGTGTTAATTCTTAGCAGAGGAATCAAGCAAGCAGAAATCATGATCGGATGAGCGGATCGTATCCCGTGGTACAAGGTGAAAACTCCACCATTATATTTTCACGACATCAGAGCAGATATTCTGTTAGAAAATAATTTCCTACAGACATTCAAGCATTTTACACAAGAAAATGCAACAAGAAGGCTTATTTTCACAACCCTTTGTGAACATAAGATCATAGCACCAAGACTGCGTAATGCATTTCAAAGAAAAATGCCAATCAGATTCCGCAGCAAGCGTGGTGATGAAGAAAAACTTAGCCATCCAAAGATGAATGATCGAAAGAAATATGGCGAAGCAGCCCTTCAGATGAGAACCGAGACAAGAGGAGGATGAAAAATGGAGAAACTAAAAGAAAATACAATCCACCTTCTCAAAGCAAGCTTGGGAGATTGTCTACAGAAAGACGTCACAATCAAAGAACAAACATCTTTGGAGAACGTAAAAAAAAATACAGAGGAACTTCAATGAGGATCCTCTAGCCTGGTGGGACAAAAACGAGCTCAAAGCCTCACTCAAAGTGAAAGACAGAAAATAGCATGAGTTCGTAAGATACAAGCCTATCCTGATGAACCAAGAGGATCGAAAGGATATGCAGCTAATACTTAAGGAACATCTGGACCTTAAGTTGATATTACCAGGAGTATCCCATATAGCAGTCCAGGATTTCTAGTTCGAAATCATGGAGAAGTCAAGAGGGAAAAGTCGAGACTTGTGATCAACTACAAATGGATCAACAACATCTTGGAGTTCGATGGATACTGCATACCAAGTAGGGAACACTTGGTCAATTGTATCAAGAATGCCAAGGTATTCTCAAAGTTTGATTGCAAATCTGGATTCTACCAGATTATGATGGAAGAAGGAAGCAAAAGGTTCACAGCCTTCTCAACACTACAAGGCCACTATATCTGGAATGTCATGCCTATGGGCTTGGCGAATGCACTCCGGATATACCAAAGGAAGATGGATAATCTATTCAAAGATTATTTCTCATTCATGTTTGTTTATGTGGATGACATCCTCATAGCCTCAAAGAACATGAAAGAGCATCTGACGCATCTGGAAGTATTTTCAGAAGTATGCCACAAGGAAGGATTGGTGCAAGGATTGATGCTTTCTGAAAAGAAGGCAGTAATAGCAACAAGACAGATCGAGTTCCTTGGAGTTAAGATCAATGAGTCCGAAATTATTCTACAGCCTTATATTGTAGAAAAGGTTCAAGGATTTCCTGAAGATTTCAAGGGCAAGAAATAACTCCAAAGCTTCTTAGGAGTTATCAACTTTGCTAGAATGTTCATCAATAACCTAGCACAATACAGGAAGACATCGACCATCACCCTCTGTTTTCTCTTTCTAAAATAAATATTGTATCTCTTTCTTTTCTTTGTATGAGTGTTCTGAGTACAGCTACAATAGGTAGCTAAAGGAGTTATCTCCTCTTGTTCAGTGAGGATGAGTGTGTAATAAATTTCTCCATTTAATAAATAAATAATCTCGGGCTGCTGCCCGCATGTAGCCTTCCATTTTTTCTGCAACTTTAATCTTCATACTTTCCGGCAAAAATAGTAGCAGCATCCTATACACCCGGTATAGGAAACGAACCAGGGTTGTGCTGAGATCCGCTGAAGGAACGGGATTGATCCATCACACTGCGGGGCTCGTGGTTAGCTGTGAGGAGCAGCTGTAAAATCTCCCGGATACCCGGTGGATTGACGGTCAAAAAAGGTACTGTTACTGTTCTAAGTTGGTTAGCTATGAGATTAATGTTGTTTAATTAATATACGGAAGCATGATGGGTCTGATATGGTCGTAATGGACTATGTGTATTTTGAAAAATAAAAGGAAGAGGAAAATCTGACAATAAAGATATGATATAAGTTGATTAGGAATAAAAATTTTCAATTATAATATTCTTATGGGACCAAAACCGATAGTTATGGAACCAGTATATTCATACGGGGCTATAATTGAATTGAATAAATTCTTATGGGACCAAATGTGAAATTTTCTCTAATTTTGGTGAATCAGTCTTGAAATTTTAGAACTTTGATTTTCAACTCAGTTCTCTTCTCTCTCTTTTTTCTTTATTTTTTAAGGTCTGTGTGACGCGTGTGAGATTAATGGTCTCTTATTTTCCTGTCTTCTCTCTCTTTTTTGCAGTACTTCAATTCTCTCTTCTTCTCCCCTTTTCTCTCTCTCTATCGTGTGATGTATGTGTGTTTTTTGTGAATTTGTGTTTTAGTGTGTGTTTTAGGCGGGTAGGTTGATGGGTGTACAAAGCAATTTTTATTTTTAATTTAACAAATGTTTAGGGCTTATAAAATGGGTCAAGGATATAATTGGTATTTCATACATTTTTTGTCTTCTACACGGGTGCCTTAAGTAAATTTTCGGGTGGCAATAGTGCTGCCCTAACATAAACAGTGAGTCCTCTTTATAAATCACCTGAGTCACATCCTGTAATTTACCTGCTCCATCAATCCCCAGGATAAGGGCGGTTGGGCCCATTAATGGTGGAGTACACCATTATAACTACTCCATTTTTTAGATAGAAAACGTTTTTAGATAAAAAAGAAAAAAATCAAATCTTTCTATTCATTTACGGTCGAAATTTTACCATTTTTTAAGTGGAAGGCTACGTATTCTCTACATACAATATTAAAGTTTATGTTTATTTTTTTACGCAAATTAAGAGATACATTAAAATATTAGATAGCGAGTTGAGGATATAATATTTAATGTGTAATACGTAATTATATATTAGAATTGTGCGTGTACACATATTGTAGAATAATTAATTATAATTTTGTGAGTCTCATCTGATAAATATAAAAATATGGAATAATTCTTAAGTTGAGACATAAATATTAAAACTGATAGGGGGATTATAGTCTATTAGGAGCAGTAACTATTAAATTCCGTAAACGCATTTACTAAATTCTAAACCTTTTCAATTAATTGAAAAAAAAAAAGTAAAAATCCTAACTATTTTGGACTTCTTAGCTTATAAAAGAATATAAATGGTTTATTCTGAAGTGAATGATAGAAAGTTGTTTTTACCTCGGTATATTAAGTCTATTTCAAATGTGAACGCCAAGAGTGCAATCATAATTATTACAAGAAAGTTCATATCATAGGGAGGGATAAACTAATTTTAGTATTACATCTCCTATAATACTAAAATTCAGTATTACATCTCCTGTTGCAAATCGTTGGTTAATTGACACGTGTGATAAACTAATTTATACCATAACAATCAATCCTAAAGGGAAAGGTTGAGATTTTTCTCTATGCATACATGTCACTCATCTAACGCGTATAATAGAAGATGTAATACTAAAATGTAATAGTAAATTCTACTGCCTGAATAAGTGAGATCTAATATTTCTATTTATACCGTATCCATCAATTATAAATAAAGGAGGCCATTTGGTATATTGAGATCAACCCAAACCATTATCATGGCTTCTCTTCACCTTCCATGCTCCGTCACCGCCACCTCCGCCACTCCCTCCCCCAATCAACCCCCTCCGGCGGCCGTCTCTTTCCCAAGCCCTCACATTTTCTCACCAATGCCAAGCCAAGCCACCACCGCCGCCTCCACCTCTCATGCACCTCCCAAAACCAGAGCGATTCCTCCCAAAATGTAGAATCTCCACAAGGGAAAGTTGACAGGAGGAACATGCTTCTGGGTTTGGGAGGTCTATACGGCGCCTCCAGTCTGATCTCGACTCAGGAGGCGTCGGCCAATCCGGTGCAAGCACCGGAACTGGACAAGTGTGGCGTAGCCACCAACTTGAACACGGGCGAGCTCCTTGACATCAATTGCTGCCCGCCTATAGTCGGCAACATCGTCGACTATAAGCTCCCCCCTGTTTTCCAGATGAAGGTCCGGCAATCGGCCCACCGCCTCTCCCGGAAAACGTGTTCAAGTACAATATGGCCCTTGATCGCATGAGGCGACGATCCACGTAGCTTCATGCTGCAAGCTTACATCCATTGTGCTTACTGTAATGGAGCTTACAATCAACCCGAACAGGGCGATCTGGATATCCAAGTTCATAATTCGTGGTTGTTCTTCCCGTTTCACCGGTGGTACCTTTATTTCTACGAGAGAGTCCTCGGAAAACTCATCGGAGATCCCACTTTCGCATTGCCATTCTGGAATTGGGATAATCCTAAAGGAATGACGATTCCTCCGATATTCAACGAACCCAAATCTGCACTCTACGATTCGAAAAGAAATCAGGATAGACTGACGGCCGTCGTTGATTTGGGGTTGACCGGAAATAAGGACCCTCTGCAGATCGTGGCGGGGAGGATCTGGGTAATTTCTACTCCGCGGGTCGGGACCCGTTGTTTTACTGCCATCACTCCAATGTAGATCTGATGTGGACTCTCTGGCAGTATTTCTTACCCAGCAACAAAGTTCCCGACAAGAGAATCGTCGATCCGGATTTCTTGAATGCGTCTTTTCTGTTCTATGATGAAAATGCTCAACTTGTTCGTGTCACAGTCAAAGATTCGTTGGATAATTTGAGAATGGGATATGACTACGAGAGAATCGATCTTCCATGGCAGGACTACCGTCCGCCGCCCCAGACGGCGAAGGCGAGGATCAACAGAACCGGCGCCAACACCGCTCCGTTGGCCAAAACCCTGTTTCCTCTAACCCTAGACAGGGTTGTGAGATTTCAGGTACCTAAAACGAAGAAAGGCAAGGCAGACGAGCTCCTGGTCCTGGAAAACATCACTATCGATACTACCAAGTTCCTTAAGTTCGACGTCTTCGTCGCCCTGGAGCTGGACAAGGCCGCGTACGCGCAGGTGCCACATAAGACACCTAATAAGACGGCCACGACGTCGATCAGATTGAAGCTAACCGATCTGTACGACGACATGGACGTCGCTGACGACGATACTATCGTCGTCACCCTGGCGCCTCGACAACGCATCCCATCCCGTTTATTATTTCTTAATTTAAGAAAAATTATTTTTTTTACCAACTTTGTAGATTTTATAGAATACTAAAACTTCCTCCGTCTCGACGCATTTTTTTGGCATGGAGATTAAGAATATGTAAAGTGAAGTGATAGAAATAATAATTAATTGTAGTGAATAATTGTATTAGTGGAAAGTGTAATGTGTATGTGGGACTATGTAAATAAATAAATTGCTTTTGTATTGATCCATGTTCTTAAAAAGGAAATATGTCATCTATGGGATAATCCAAAAAAGAAAGTGTGTCAATATTTTTGAGACGGGAGAGTAATATTTTTAGATAATAAAAACTAATAAAATAATTGTATGTGTGTCAAAAAGAAATGATATACTACATGAAATTAAAGTAATTTTGAAATAGTTTGATAAAATAATATTTTCTTTTATGGAGTAAGAATTTTATAAGATGGGGTAAATAAATAAATAAAGTGTGAAGTACTCAGGACAAATATTTAAGAAATATTCTAATATCGTCTTATGCACAGTTCTAAAAGAATAAAATATACTTCGTCCCACCCAAAAAGATGCATTTGCTTTTTGCACGTAGAGTAAGAAGTATTATTATTTTATGTAGAGATTCTAATATCGTCTTATGCACAGTTCTAAAAGAATAAAATATACCCCCTCTGTCCCGCGCCAAAAAGATGCATTTGCTTTTTGCACGTAGAGTAAGGAGTATTATTATTTTATGTAGAGTGGGTATATATATTAGAGAGATGTGATGGGTAGTGGTGGACCATTTTTACTAAAAGAGGAAAATGTTGCAATTTGGATGAGACGCTCAATATAATAAAATGATGTTATTTTGGTGGGATGGAGGGAGTATACATTACCATTCTCAAATACAATAATACTCCCTCCGTCCGATTATAAGGTATCCATTTACATTTTGCACGTAGATTAAGGAGTATTATTATTATTATATATAAAGTGGGTAGTTGTATTAGAGATAAGTGGTGGACCATATTGCGAACTTTTTTACTAAATAGGAAAAATGGATACATTTAAAGCGAACGCCAAAAATAATAAAATGATACCTTAGAAGAAGCGGAATGAGGGGAGGGAGTACTACAATAAGAAATCATTTATTTTTAATTTTGTTAATTAACTAATACCGACCGTATGTATATATTTTTCGTTTTTGAATTAAAAAAATATAGTATTACTCTTTTTTTCGTACAATTAAAAGACATGCACCTATAAAAATCCGTGAGTAAATTTTTTGGTCCTGAGAGAATATAAATATATAATACTCCACTCTATTAATTATGTGAGAGCAAAGCCAGTTCTAATATATTTTTATAATAAATAAATTAGTTATCAATATTAAATCGAGTGACATATATTAAAAATTATTTGTATTGAATATTTTTATTACTTTCAGACACAAAACTGTGATCAGACAAATAAAAAAGGATAAAGAGAAAACTGTAATAAGATGGACCGAGTTACTAGCTACTAAAAAGGTTATCTTGATTTGATGCTCATAATTGACTTTTATTCAACATTTTTATTAAAAATGCTAAAATTCCTTATGTCGGGAATATGATTATTAGATTTTGTACGATTAACATGTAATTAGGTGGAGCCGTGCAGATTTAAAAATTTAATATATAAACAGCTAAACATTTAAATTTAATAATGCTTCGATCCTTCGACGTTTACTTTTACATTAATATTAAAAGGAAATATTTCAAAGTAGTGAGTGTATCAATTTAAATAAGATAAGGGTTTAATTAGTGAGTCTTGTTTTATGGCAGATTTTCTGCGCCATCTTTGTGCATCATCTCCTGTACCACGTTTTAACTGATTGACACGTAAGAGGTGAATTAAATTCAACCATTGTCCCTATGATTTAAGGATTATAATATAGTTTCCTCTCTTCTACGTGTCGTCCAGTTTGGCACAGGAGATGATTTACCGAAATATTGACACAGAGAATCCGAGCCGATTTTATGGAGTAGTAAATTGTTGTCGTGTGAATTATGTGAATGGAAATATGATTAAATTTGGTTACCCAAATAATAATTTATTAAAAAATAATTATAGTACGGATTTTCCTTTTGGACTTTTCATGATGAATTATAATTACCTTGAACAAGAAAAGCAGCTCATTATAATTCAAACAAACTGTTATAAATTTTAACTTGAACAAGAAAAACAGCTCATTATAATTCAAACTAATCTAACATTTTTTTCTTCTTCTTTATAATACTGTCGCAAAATTTAAACGATTCAACTATAGATAATTTCTCTTTTCGGACGTATATTAATTAATTATTATTGAATTGATATATTTGAAGCATTCTAGAAAAAGTAACCATTGTATATGAATATCTCTATTACTGATATTATTATCTTTTTGAAAAAGGAAGACACGTATGTTCGTGATCAGTTACATGAAGATTTATACTCAACAATTATACGCCAAATCCTATCACAGAAATAAAATATATTTAATTCGTATTTATTTATTGAGAACGTGTCTAAATTTGAAATAAGATTTCTTTTATATTAATATTATGGTTATATGTCTAATTTGTCTATTTGTCACATCTCAATAATTTCAAATAGCATTCTATATTCCCCACATGTTTCACTGTGAGTAGGTGGAAATGGTATTCATTACTCTTACTGTGAGTAGGTGGAAATGGTATTCATTATTCTAGCTAACAATTAGTACGTACTCTTTCCTTCCGCTTTTAAAAGTATCATTTTTTATTTTGAACGTCTGTCTCCAAGAATCACATTTATTTTTTTATATATATGGGACCCATGCACACCCACTAATACAACTAAAAAATAAGACACACATCTTCACTACATATTAAATACTCTCTCCGTCCGCTCGAAAGAGAGTCTTTTTTCTATTTTGATCGTCCACTCCAATGAGGGTCATTTCCTTTACACACATGGGATCCATACACGCCCACTAATATAATCAAAGTATGGGGTCCACACTCCTACTAATACATCTACTTATTACACATTAAATAATAATACTCCTTAATCAACATGCACAAAAGCAAAATACCCTCTTTTAGGTAGACGGAGGAAGTAATAATATTCATTAATGCACGTGCAAAAAACAAATAACACCCTTAAAGTGAACGGAGGGAGTAATATTCCACTACAAAATTGATATTTGTAATAAATAATTTAAAATTATACTAAAAAATTAAATTATTATTTAAAGAATACACCTACCATCGTAAGCTACATTCAGTTAACTTTATATTAATTAATTATTTTGGAAAGTAAATTATTTTAATACTCCATTGATCGATCACTATGGGACAGAGGGATCGTACTAGTTATACATCATATAAAATATTTACTAACTTTAACTAAAAATGTTCGATTCTTATTTATACTTTAATTGTTCATAAAATAATTTACTGTATTATATTATTTTTTGTTATTCATGGATTAATTATTAATATAATATATTATAACTATTATTTGTCGTCTTATGAAATTTATTTTGTAAGATGGTCTCATACAAATATTTTACTATATTAGCAAATACTCCACTTGTTAAGATCGTGTTATGGTAAAATTATTTTTATGTATAATTAATTAATTATTATATTTTATTGTATAAATTATAATTTTTTTTATAAGATATTTAAATGTGTAAAAGAATTCAATTACTTTAATTCACTTCACAGAAGAAGGACGTATAAGTGGAAATAATAATGATCAAACACTTTAACTTTTCTGGCATGAATGTGCACATGGGATCACCTGTTACCCCATGTTCTATCTAGTGTTACATGGGGTGTATGGATGACAAATGTCACATATCACACACAATAATTTTATCTAGTATTACATGGGGTGTATGGGTGATAAATGTCCCATATCACACACAACAATTGTGTGTGGTGTGTGTGATATGAGACACTTATCACCCATACACCTCATGTAACACTAGATGGAATATGAGGTAACAGGAGAATTGAGTTGATGAATGTACAGCCCTTTTACCAGTTAGCTCCAATCCTAATTCAATGCAAATAATTTTATAGCTAATGTAGTATGTGCATTAAATTTCATGCATATTTACTTGAATATAAGCAAAACAGTGTAATTTAAAAAAAAGCAATTTTAATCCATTAAATCTAATCTTATTCAATATAAATTTACAGTTCTAAGTCAATTGAATAAAAAAAATCACACATTCCAGAATATCTCTATGAACACGTAGTTAACCATATACAGTATACTACACTTTGATTAACTATATTTTATAGATATTAGGTGACGGTCCATATTTTTTAATATCACTCTACAATAAAATCATCAATTGCATTCGCATTTCTCATAAAATATAATTCATGCAATTTATGAATAAGGAAATAAGGAAATCAATTAGTGTTGTTGACTTAGACATTCGAAGTTATATATATATATATATATATATATATATATATATATATATATATATATATATATAATAGAAAACTTTAACACATAGAGAAGTTTGAGAGAAAATTTGTGATTCATTATTTATTTCTTATATTTTCAAATCAGAAATATTGATGAGTAATACAACAAATTGCACTCTCATTAAGCAAATACATTTATAAATGGACAGTAGTAACTATATTTAGTTTAAAAACAAACAAAATTGCTAACCTCAAATGTAAAAATAAGATTTATACAATGAAATAATAATAAAAAATAACAACTGCAAAAATACTTACTTTTATAAAAGTGAAACGCAAACAGGCAGCAAAGCAAGAACGCACAGGTCTGTTCTAATTCAGATTGCACTCTCAAATGCGCTCTAAAAATTCAATTTATGAATAATAACTAAAAAATAAAAAAAGCTTGAAGTTTGTTATGAATAAAAGTTTAACTATCAAATTTTACAAAGACATGTGATTGAATTAATAAATATGAACTCCTAAATATATTAATATGTCACCTATACACAAAAAGAAAGAAGAAGAAATTGTAGCTTTTACAATAGTGAACCAATGTGCCATCACTTATTTACTGCCTCAAAAAAATAAAAATTCTTAGTTTATATGTCTTTCCAATTATGCATGTTGATAGGAGGTGATCTGACAAATATTCTACAACAATTATACCATCTACACACGTATCATTGGAAATGTTTTTCCAACCCGGATTTTCAGCTGCAAACTGGGGCGGATCTTCATAGCTTCATGTAACTCGAAATATTAGAATTTAAGATATACACATAATTAAATTTAAGATAATATATAAGCTCATAGGCCAAAATAGAAATTAAAAGAATCAAAATGTTGGAGCACAAGCCAGCAGAAACCACACTTTTGTTTAAAGTAAGCAAAATAATGCCACAGACTATAATTTCAAACATGTACACAACAAAACTCAATTAAAAATGTAGGCTCAAAGGCCAAAAGAAAAAAAATAAACCAAGTTTTCAAGAACATAGACCAAAAGTAAACAACTTTTCCAACAAGAAAAATATGATTAGAAGTCATAATTCCAAACATGACAGCAAAATTCAAGATAACATATAGGCTTAAAAACCAAATAGAAATTATAAACTAAATTTTCGAGCACATAGCCAGCCATCAATCACAATCAGACAACCAAATAGTAAATATAAAGAGAAATAAGAATGTCATCAATTTGACAACTAACTCAAGTACATTATCAAAAACCTTATCATTATTTTGGTTGATGTAGCATAACATTAAAATGGTAATACAATTCCAGCAACCAACATCGGTATTGTTTCCGACCAATTTTCTAATTATTCTCCTAAAATTCAAAAATAAGATCCAAAATACATAAGAATCACATTCAAATTAAATTAATACTCATTCACATCATTCACATTCACATCAAACGTAGGAAAATGACCAATTTATACCTCATCATCATCACTTATATCATTAGTTTTGAAACAAAAATACTCCCTCCGTCCCATTACTATTGCTACTTTTACTGTAGATTATATGAGAGCTTTTTGCAGTCAAAAGTAGCAATAGTGATGGGACGGAGGGAGTAGTTACATGCAACATCATGACTAAAGCTTGAGCACTGATTGTCAATAAATTTCAATAGTTCTGATCTGATAGATAAGTTCTATAAGTCTCATCTTCAATGTTATATAAGTTGATCATCAACAAATTTTAATGGTTATTAAAGTTCCACTTACTTTCTTGACTGTTCTATAAGATGAATCTTCAAGACAATAGTAGACTTCACCAAATAATCCTAAAATTTTCAAAGTATCATTGTATCAATTAAAATTTATTTCTGATTAGTGATAAATTTAAACTACAACAGAAAAACAGTGACAACATAAACATCAAGGTAGGAATTTAGCTTTGTGTATCTTATTAACATAACAAATCTAAATGCAAAGTAAACAGTAGGGTACATAAATATAAATTTGATAAAAATACTTATATGGGTAATGGTTGCATATCTGAATCCAAACTAAAGAATTCTCATGCAAACATCTAAGCCCTTTTGCATAGGTTTTCTTGATTTTATCATCTAATTCAATAATCATTTCCATTTACTAAATCTATTCAAATTTAGTATATGAATATCCATCTATCATTTATGTTATCCTCACTTTCTACCCATGTTCAGAATCCATATCAGTTGATCTCATAATTTTTTATTAGGTGTTAGAGAAATTCTCTTGAAACAACAATGTCCAATCTTTAGCATATAATCTCAATTTTTTTATATCAACAATATCTTGACTTACCCCATATCGTGGCGTCATACAAAATGCAATAGAGTGGTGTTAAATACACTTTACTTTTTATTAAATAACATACCTTGTATAATTGTATTGAAAACATACTCTCTTAAATTTTTTCTTAATTTTATTATGTACACATTCCCTAAAATTCTCAAAGCACCCTTTTAAAATTAATATTATACTACACTCCCTAAAATTTTCAAAGCACCCTTTTAAAATTAATATTATATACACCCCTTGTAAAAACTTTTCTCTCTTCAAAACCTTTGATATTTTAAGGTACTGCCAACAGCAGATAGAGGAACTCAAGATTATGAAACCTCTTTTCTAATATAAAAAAATTGTAAATAAAACATATACACCTAAAGTCGTGTTAGAACAACTCATCTAAATACTTTATTCTCCTTGCATTTCAGCAAAACACATTATCAAATATTTGTGATGCATACTCAAAACTCCCGCTCCCTCCCAGGTGCATCATTTCAAAAGAGAAAAAATGTACACCAATTGATTTGGTTCCTCAAAGTGTTTGATCAGAAACTATCATATTTCATCTCAATCATCAATAATTAAAAATTCATTAAACAAATTTGTCTTCAAAGTATCCATAACATAAATTTAACGTGTAAAGAAATTTGCGTAAAAGATAATGTTTTAAAAGGTGAGTATGTTGTGTATTAATACATGGTTTTGGTGCATGTAGAGATAATTTTATGTGAATTTTGAAAACTAAAAACTAATTTTTAAAACTGAGAAAGAAATCCGATTAATGGTATTTAATAATATCAAAATATAACATGACAATTGTGTGTCAAGAGATGAAATAAAGAATACATTTATTTTAAAGTAATACAAATAGAAATTATAATAATTTTTTTTAGAAAAAATAAACTTAAATTAATTCAATGTTGCTGAGTATAAATACTGCAATTGCCATGCAAGAGTTTACTACATATACAAATATACACCAAATATATAGAAGTCATGGTTTCTCTTGCTCTTTCGAATTCATGGTCAACCACCACCACCTCCGCCGCTCGGCCCACCATATCCCTCAAGCCACGTCATTTCTCCGGCAATGCCACACGAATCCCCCGCCTCGCCGGAGTTTCCTGCAAAGGCGGAGACAACATGGAAACTATTAAGGGAAAGAGTTGACATTACCCTTTTCATTGTATGTCCATATTCTTTGTATGTAATTTTGGCATTGTTTTGATCTCCACTACTCACGGAGATTATGTAGCTATTCAATTGTATATAATGAGAAATCCCCCCATCATCACAAATTACGTGATGATAACATAAATCATCTCATATGGTATCAGCCAAAAAGTGAAATCCCTAGCCTCTTCCTTCTTCTCTTTCTGTCGTACGCTAAACCCTACTCCTTTTCCCCTCCTCCATTCTTTCTGTCTCTATCTCAGATAATCGATCAGCCATGGCAGCCCTCATTCCCTCTCCCTCTTCTCAAACTTCGGCCATGATTAATTTGGTCCAAATCAAACTCTCCACCGCCACCTATCTCATGTGGAAACGACAATTCCTTTCCATGGCTGCCTCTTTTGAAGTGACGGATCTTCTAGATGGCTCTTTTCCTCCTCCGCCGAAGACCGTCACATCTGCTACGGGTGAGGTCTCTCCCAACCCTGATTTCGCTGCTTGGCTTCTCCGCGATCAGCGCCTACTTGGCGTCTTGTACGCCACGCTTGAGCCGGAGGCCATGGCGGAGGTCCTCGACTGCACCTCCGCTCGCTCTGCGTGGCAGGCGCTAGAATCCGCCTTTGCCAACGCATCGACGTCGCGCGCCAACCAACTCCGCGAGGAGCTCCTCTCCCTTCGCCGGGATGACCAAGCTGTTGCTGAATATGAGCGTCGATTCAAACACTTGTGCGACCAACTATCAGTGATCCAGAAACCTTTGGATGAAGGGGACAAAGGTCATTGGTTTCTGCGGGGACTCGGGCCCTCTTTCTCAAATTTTGCCGACACGCGGTTGGCGATGCAGCCTGTGCCGCCATTCCGTGATCTTCTTCATCAGGCGATCCAGTTCGACGCCATGGCCCGTTCCATGGAGCGGCCATCAAGTGTGGCGTCTACTGCCGCCTTTGTTGCTGCAGACTCTCGCACTGACGACCGTCGTGGATCAGGGCTGTATCGTGGTCGTGGTGGAGTTTTTCAACCCTTCGGGTCTCGACGGGCAGGCGGTAATCAGCGTGGGGGTCGGCGTCAGTTTACCCCACGGTGCCAACTTTGCCGGGGGGAACACTACGCCGATAAATGCCCACAATTTGTCCAACTCAAGCAGGCTGCTCAGGCTCGACCAACGCATTCCAGCCCTAGTGAACTTGCCCATGCCTTCCACGCTGCATGTAACATCACACCACCCAGCACTGGTTCGGATTGGTTCGTGGATTCGGGAGCTTCCACGCACATGACTCCTCACCATGCTCAGCTGGACCGCTTCGAACCGTACTCCGGTAATCGTTCTGTTACTGTTGGCAATGGGACTTCTTTAAATATCTCTCATATTGGGTCTGCTCATATTTCTCCTGATGTTGAATTGCATGATGTTTTGGTTGTACCAAGCCTCACTAAGAACTTGCTCTCTGTTAGTAAATTAACTTCAGATAATGGTGTTAATGTTGTGTTCTCTGACAACAAATTTACTGTTCAGAATCCACAGACAAAGAAGGTTCTGGCTCAAGGTCGGTGTGATAATGGGCTATATATCTTAGAAAGTGATGTCGCTGCTCTTACTGCTGCTCTCCATAATAAAGACTTACATGCTAGTTTTGATTTATGGCATTTACGCCTAGGACATGTTTCCCCTAGTGTTATTTCAATGTTAAATAAATTGGGACATTTATCTATTACTTCAATTTTGCCGAATCCAACTGTGTGTTCTTCTTGTCAACTAGCTAAAAGTAAGAAATTACCGTTCTCTTTAAATGAAAAACGTGCTACATCTGTTCTCGATTTAGTTCACTGTGATTTATGGGGACCTACCCCTGTTGTTTCATCTGCTGGATATCGTTACTATGCTGTTTTTGTGGATGATTACTCCCGTTTTTCTTGGTTTTACCCGTTGTGTGCCAAATCAGAATTTTATGATGTCCTTGTACGGTTTCATACCTTTGTCTGCAATCAGTTTTCCACTTCTATCAAGGTCTTCCAATCTGATGGTGGGACAGAGTTTGTAAACAACCGTGTGGCTAATTTTATGGTTAAAAATGGCATTCTGCATCAATTATCTTGTCCCTATACCCCGCAACAAAATGGGCGTGCCGAACGGAAACACAGACACATTACTGAAACTGGGCTATCCATGTTGTTTCATGCTTCTGCGCCTTCTTCCTTGTGGGTTGATGCCTTTTCTACTGCAGTGTATATCATAAATAGATTGCCATCATCCGTTCTCACAAACAAATCCCCGTATGAGGTGTTGTTTGGTAGTACTCCGGATTATAGTATTTTCAAACCTTTTGGCTGTCGGGTTTTCCCTTTCCTGCGCAACTATACTGCGAATAAACTCTCGCCACGCAGTAGGCCTTGCATTTTTCTGGGGTACAGCAGTACTTACAAGGGATTTCGCTGCTTTGATCCTGCTCCTGCCCGCTTCTACATTACCCGACATGCACATTTTGATGAGCACATCTTCCCGTTTTTTGGAAACACTCCTCAGCCAGCACAGGATTTGCCCATTTCCAGCTTTCTGGAGCCCACTCTTTCAGTCACATCTGATACTGATCCAGCGACTCCACCTTCACTCCGTTTGGAACTAGAAATTGATGATGATCAGGCTGCACCCGACCCAGCTGCTGCCGCGGATGATCCTCCAACACCTATTACTAATGCACCACCTACACCGGAGCTTCCTGAGCCGTCGACACCACCGGCAGCCAGCCCGCCAGCCCCGGATGTTCCGCCAGCACCACCTGTACCCAGTCATCATATGATCACTCATGCAAAGAACGGTGTTTTCAAGCCTCGCTATCCAGTTGATCTAGCTTATACAGCTTTACTCAGCTCTCTTACCACTGCTTCTGAGCCTCGGGGTTTCAAATCTGCTTCCAAGTCTCCACACTGGATGGCTGCTATGCGTGAGGAGATGGATGTCTTAATTCGTAATCAGACATGGGATTTGGTACATGCCCCTCCAAATGTGAATATTGTTGGTTCTAAATGGGTTTTTCGGACGAAGTACCGCTCTGATGGATCCATTGAACGGTACAAGGCGAGGCTTGTTGCTCAAGGCTTCACTCAGATACCTGGCTCGGATTTTCATCACACCTTTAGCCCTGTGGTTAAGGCCACCACCATCCGTCTTGTGCTGGCACTTGCTGTCCATCATCAGTGGCCTCTCCATCAGTTGGATGTGAAAAATACCTTTCTTAATGGGGTTCTAACGAAGCCTGTTTATACATCTCAACCGCCTGGGTTTGTTGCCTCACGCGCCCCGTCTCATGTGTGCCGGCTCAAGAAAGCCCTATATGGTCTTCGCCAGGCTCCTTTGGCCTGGTTTCAGCGGTTCAGTTCGTATTTACTGAGTCTGGGATTTTGGCAGTCTCAATGCGACTCCTCATTATTCTACCTGAGCAAGGGGTCCTCTCTTTTATATCTTCTCGTCTATGTTGACGACATTATCCTTACAGGGAATGATTATGATCTTGTTCAGCATTTCATTAAACGAACTCATGTGGAATTCGATATTAAAGACCTTGGAAAGTTGAATTATTTCTTGGGGATAGAGGTGTCTTACACCTCTGACGGCATTTTTGTTGGACAATCTAAATATGCTCATGACATTTTAGATCGTGCTTCTATGCTTGAGTGTAAACATGTTTCCACACCACTTGCTGCTCGAAGTTTGCTGCCGAGTTCTGGGTCGTTGTTTCATGATCCCACTCTTTACCGGTCTTTGGTTGGAGCTTTATAATACCTTACAATAACTAGACCCGACCTCTCCTTCGCTGTTAAGACAGTCAGCCAGTTCCTGCAGTCTCCTACTGATGATCATTTTACTGCTGTCAAGCGTATTCTTCGATATGTGAAGGGCACCATTGGTTATGGTCTTCACTACACTCATCATCCTGAAAAGACTGTTGTCGGATACTCCGACGCAGATTGGGCGAGGTGTCTGGAGACTCGCCGCTCAACCTATGGTTACTCAATCTTCTTCAGTGGGAATCTGGTATCTTGGAGTGCTAAAAAGCAGCCTACCGTTGCTTGGTCTAGCTGTGAATCAGAATATCGAGCTCTGGCTAATGCTGGCTCTGAAGTTATTTGGTTGGTGAATCTATTACGGGAAATCCATCAAACGCCCATTGCTCCGGCGACATTGTTCAGTGATAACAAAAGTGCTCTTTTTCTGAGTCAGAATCCGGTTGCTCACAAACGCGCGAAGCACATTGACATTGATTGTCATTTCATTCGTGATCTGGTCTCTTCGGGAAGATTACGTACTGCCTTTGTTCCTTCTCATCTTCAGCTTGCTGTCATCTTCACTAAGGCACTACCTCAACCAGCCTTCGAGTTCTTGTGCACCAAGCTTTGCGTTTGCTTACATCCCACACAGCGCTTGACGGGGGGTATTATGGGAAAGAGTTGATATTACCCTTTTCATTGTATGTCCATATTCATTGTATTCTTTGTATGTAATTTTGACATTGTTTTGATCTCCACTACTCACGGAGATTATGTAGCTATTCAATTGTATATAATGAGAAATTCCCCCATCATCACAAATTACGTGATGATAACATAAATCATCTCATAGAAACCACCCCACAAAAAGTTGACAGAAGAAATCTGCTTGTAAGAATGGGGGGTCTATACGGTGCAGCCACCAGTCCCGCCGGCGTTTTCCACTCCGATCACATCTCCCGATCTATCCAAATGCTCCACCGGCACAAACCTCAACACTCGCACACCCCTTGACGTCAACTGCTGCCCCGCACTCTTAACAGAAACCATCGATTACAAGCTGCCGCCGATGACGAAAATGCGGGTCCGTCCGATGACTCATCTCGCTGGAAAAGAGTACTACGAGAAAGCCATTGCTTTAATGAAAGCTCTTCCAGCCGACGATCCCCGGAATTTCATGCAGCAGGCGAATGTTCACTGTGCTTACTGTAATCTCACATATGAACAAACAGGGGATCCCAAATTGAAGCTCCAAATCCACAATTGCTGGCATTTCTTTCCATGGCACAGATGGTATCTCTATTTCTACGAGAGGATTTTGGGCAAATTGATCGACGATCCAACTTTCAGTTTACCGTATTGGAACTGGGATAATCCCGACGGACTGGTATTGCCGAAATTTTTCAAAACAGAGCATCTCCCCTGTTCAACGCCCGGCAGAACCCTAACCACCTCCCCACCGACCCGAAAAAGATCGTGGGTAATAACCTGAACATCATGTACAACGAAATGGTCCGAAACGGGAAGAAGCTTCAGGATTTCTACGAAGCTAAATACGTCATCGGAACTTTGCCGAATCCGAGGCTGGGATTGATGGAGCGTGGGTCCCACATGTCGTTGCATTCTTGGGTGGGGGAGAATACCCCCAGTGGAGAAGACACGGGCAATTTCTACTCCACCGGAAGAGACCCAATTTTCTACAGCCACCATGCGAACGTCGAACGTCTCTGGACCATATGGCGGCATAACAGAGGATCAAAACCCAAAGAATTCTCCGATTCTGATTGGCTGAACGCCGACTTCGTATTCTACGACGAGAATGCGAAGCTGGTCAAAGTTAAGGTTGTCGACACCCTGGAAAATGAGAAGATGGGGTACGTGTACCAGGACATGGACCTTCCATGGCTGACAAGAAGGCCGAAACCCCGGGTCAAGAAATAGAAGGTGGCGGCGGAATCCGGCGCTGCGGCGGCGGCGGACACGGTGTTTCCGGTGAAGCTGAACAAGGTGGTGAAGGTGCTTGTAAACAGGCCAAAGAAATCGAGGAGCAAGAAAGAGAAGGATGCGGAAGAAGAATTGCTGGTGATCGAATGAATCGAGGTGGATTCCCCCAAATTAAACAGTCACGTGCATTGCACATAATGGTTTTCCCACGAAAATCTAGGGTTCCGGCGAAAATTGGGTTAAATTAAAACAAAAGAATAGTTATGGGATAAAATCGATACAAATATCTTTTTTTGACAAAATTTAAAGTTTTCAATAGTTATGGGACAAAAAAAACTTTGAACTCCCTTAAAAGTTTTTTTTTTTCATTTGGGTGTCTCATTCAAAGAGTCCACTTTCATTTTTTATACATGTGGGACCCACACACCCACTACTACTATCAAAATATGGAGCCCACAAACCCATTAATACAATTACTCAGTACACATTAATAATACACCTTAATATACCGCTTTATATGATACGGAGGGAGGATTGTGTAAAATTATAAAATAATTTTTTTTTAATTAGTATAAAGGAAACGTTGAATTAACAATGTGAGAACCATCTTAGGGCAAAGAAAGAGTAGTGGATTATAAATGGTTGTGACTTGTTGTTCGCTCATAAAAAAATTAATTATTAATTAACTTGTATGGTCGCCAATATATTTTTGAAATTTATATTTTAAAACCCTTGATTTTAATATCATTATTTTTTTTATTTATGATTTACAATTTCATAAATATACCAATCTTTAAAATCTACACGTTATATGATTTGATAATATTGTTTGGATATTGGAATTAGTAATAGGATGGAAATGAGATGGTGTCTCTGGCCCAAGAGAGCGTAGATCCCTACTTTCCAATTGGATCATCACAATCCCTAATTAAATAATCGATGCTATTACCCAAATGGGTTGGTATTATGGTCCAATATTCAAAATCAATGGCCCAATAGGCCTTATTTGAGTTTTCTAAATAGGCCCAACACTAGCAAATGAAACACGAGAATACATGTGCTTAACGAAGAAACCCTAAGAGTGAAATAATTTACATTTATTTCACTCAACAAACTCTTTGTTGTCCTTTAAAATGTAGCTTGAAAGTCTTGCCATGGTTAATAAAAGCATCAATTTTGGTCCCATAAATTATGTTTAATGTGACTTAATTTTCTTCCATCATTCAAACTACATTCCATATTAAAAATGTTCTGGTTTATACCTCTATTTATTGTATGCGGCTAGTTTTGTTGAATTCAATTAAGAACTCACCACCAATTCCTTTTTACCTATCTTAAGTTACAATTATTCATGTAATAATTATGAAATTATTACTTATATAATTAGTGCAAGCGCCAATATACCAATAATTCTGACTTTAACTCAAAAATTTTGTTTCCAAAAAAAAAGAAAAAAAAAACTCTAACATCTTCGTTATGATCAGCAATCGAATTAATTGTCCAAGGTTACACGAGTGAATGCTATTAATTAGCAAACAACGCACAAGACTTTTTTAACAATTAATTAATATAGAATTTACTTACTTTATGCACCTGAATTTTATTGCCTATTAAATAAGATATGTGGCAAATTAATGCAATAATTATCAATTAATTATTTATTTATTAAGGAATTTAAATAAATTAATTCCTAAAATAAATGAGTAAATAATTGATAATTAAGTGTTATCCAGTCCAGCAGGCTTAATTAAAGGAAAAAAGCCCAACATATCTTTTAAAGGAGAAAATATCTCTCAAGTGGTTATTTTCTCTACATATAAATAAGGGCCTTCAGTCCTCATTCCAGACACACCAAAAATATCTGAAGACGCGCTTCTGAAGAGATCAAGAATACGAACAGTGCTCCCTTAAGATCTTCAAGCATCTTCAAGTCAATACTTAAGATCTTTAAGCATCTTCAAGTCAAGAACGGTCTGCGATCAGAGATCAAGATTCTAAGCCCCTCCGATCCGGCGTTCTTTCATCCAACCGCCTCCGATCAGAGATCAAGATTCTAAACCCCTCTGATCCGGCGTTCTTCATGATCAAGATTCTAAACCCCTCCGATCCGGTGTTCTTCATATCAAATTTATCCAGCAGTCTCCGTGAAATCAACGTTCTACCAAATTGAACAGCATTCTTCACAACAAATCTTCAAGTCAACGTTTTATCCGAACAAAGGCTCGACGCCTCCAGATAAATATTTTAAAGCTTCAAGTTAACCCCGAGCACGGACAAGCTTCATCCGAATATCCGGCTCAGAAAGTTGATAAAGTCAAAGAAGTCAACTCAAGAGAGGAATCAGAGGATAGCTAGAGACTGTTCACTCAAATTTTCAAGTTCAATCCATATCGGATTATCTTTGTAATTCTTTTGTGTTTATTATTTTATAAATACAAATTTTGTTGTTACACTTACTATTTAAATATAGTGAATACTGATTAGCCCTCAACGTTTTATTAATTATATATATATATATATATATATATATATCAATTTTTATTTAAAAAATATTATTACTTTTTATCCGTTTCACAAAATGTCACTGAACTTAAGCCGCATTTCTAGTGAAATGTCAAGAGTAAGTGTACTCTATCGCTGTTGTATACGCGTGACCAAGTGCAAAATTTATAGTATTGTCGTCCCAAGGGAAAAGGTAAACTCAAGTTGTATCCGGATTTTTCATTGATTTATGTTTTGTAAGGATTATCGAGATAAGGTTTAGATTTAAGAACTATGATTACTCTATCAATTAACTAATGAACTAAACAAGCAACTAATTATAAAAAATATCAATCAAATCAAGTAGCAAGATGAGATGGAATGGATGAAGTGTATCTAAAAAGAGAGCAAGGCTAGCAACATCATGGTCATGGTCTTATGTAGACTTCACACTTACTCAAGCATAGATGACTTTCAAGTTATGAAACTAAGGGCAATCACAATTGTACCCCTAACCCCTATGGCCAAGGTGATTAGGTTCTCAACTCTTTTACAAGTTTAAATCTCCTAAGATTGTCTTACTCTCAATTCCCTCATGGGTACTATAATCATAAGTTGGTTCCCCTCACTAGTTCATTACTAATATTCTATCATGAGGTTCTAAGCACTTGGAGGGAATGGCTTTCCTCCCCTCATACTAACCAAGTCACCTAATACAATCAATGATTCAATTAAACCACCACACATAATATTGGAATGGCCATCCTAACTCTATGCATAGAGAATTTAACCGCACACATCATGCATCAAATGAGAATAAGCATTCATGATAGAAAGTAATCATAACAATCAATTCATCAAGCTTTAATAGTGCAAAAATCTACATATTTCCTAACCAATCATATTGCTAGCCTCACTTGAGGACTAGCCACAAATATTCATTGCCAATTGGCTACAATCCAATACAAGCTCCATATGAGCAATATAATGAAGAACGTAGCAAAATAAAAGAGATTGAGCTTCCCCTTGAAGGTAGACTCCTTCTTCCTTGATCATGCCCAATTCTTCAAACAAATCTGATTTTCTCTTCTTAGATGATGGAATGGATGGATGTATGGATGGATTTATGAAGATCAAGGTGAATTGATGGATTTAGATGGTGTAGATGGATTGTAGATCTAGTGTGTGAGGAAATGTGGTGTGGATTGTGTGTAACTGCTCTCAATCTGATATAATGTGAATCTCCCCTCTAATTTCGCACAAATCATTGTTTTATATCACTTATGGACCTTCTAGAAGCTTCCGGAACATTCTGAAAATTACACAGGATTTTGCACCTACACGGCCCGTGCTGCAGTACACGGCCCGTGTAGGGCACACCTACTTCGGCGTTTTGTGCGTGCTTCCGGACACGGCTCGAGCTGCAATACACGGCCTTGATCATGGCCGTGCAGCACTTTCTGACGACAATACACGGCTTCTTCTTACAGGACCGAGCTCCGCACACGGGGCGTGCAGCAGCGCACGGCCCGTGCACCAGCGCACGGCCAAATCCCTGGGCGAGCAGCGTGTTCTGATGACATTACACGGCCAGCTGCTACAGGGCCGTGTTCCGCGCACGGCCCGTGCAGTTGCCTGGCCTATTCTTCGTCTCCCTTTCGCTCCCGACTCCGTTTTTGTCCGTTCCATGATCTGTTTTACATATATTCAAGCTCATTTACACAATTCTATAAGTTCGTACCACTTTCCTCAAAACAACAATAACTCCACCAAAATTAACACAAATACGGATAAAAATATCCGAAAATACACACATAAAGACACTAAAACCTAGGTGAAAATGACGACAATCAGTCACATTCTATAACGAATGAGGCTTGTGTGCGCCCGGGCGCACGGGAACACATTCCGTGCGCCTTTAGAATTTAATATTATGGGTAAGGGTACATTACTTTGGTCTAAAGTGTATACACTTTAATTAATAAAGGTACACCATTTTATTCTAAAGGTATACACTTTATTAATATTTTTTATTTTTCTTCAAAAAATAAAGGGTACACATATTTATATTAAAGCGTATACAATTTAACACAAAATTTCAAAGGCGCTCGGAATATATTCACGTGCGTCCGGGCACACACAAGTTTTTGTCATGGTACACATCTTTATATTAAAGGTACACAATTTAACATAAAATTCTAAAGGCGCGTGGGTGCACCCAAGTTTTTGCCTTCTATAACATGATGTTATACAAATGTTTTCCAATTTTTAATTGTAAAAAAATAAAAAAAATTCTTACTCCTATTTAATGAATTTCATGAGGATTGGTAATTTACTACTTTTTTCATTTTAGTTAGTAATAAGAAGTATACAAAACACTGTAAATAAAATTTTTTATAGCTACAAAATTGATTGAATAATTAAAAAATGTTTTGAATAAATATAAATTTCTTTCTCAGTCAAAATCTTGGCACCCCTTTTCAAACCCGGATCTGATTAAGGGTGTCAATTTTACCCGCGGATTCGGGTACTCGGCGGGTAATACCCGATCGGGTAAGAGTTGGGTAGAGTATAATTGGGTAGAGGGTAGGATACTACCCATATCCGTTTAAAATGTTAAGGGTAGGAATATGGTGTAGTTTTTATAAAATATCCGTCTACCCTACCCGATTACTCTATTCGTTTACCCGTATACTTATATATATATATATATATATATATATATATATATATATATATATATATATATATATATATATATATATATATATTTCTTTATACTTATTATGATAGTTATAAAATATGTCCTTTAATATTTATATATGTTTTTTTATTTATATATATTTTTTTTAAGGATGAATCTGTTGCCAATTAAATTTGAGATTATGGAACTATGAAGATCTTTATTACATTTGAAGTTATCAAATCTGTGTAAACTTGAAGGCATGCAACAGTTGAAGTTGATTTTATAAACATTGATTGATTAGTTTGATGAGTTTTTATTGTGCTACTTGGATTTTTTAATGCTATTAGTATAACTTGAAGCATTATTTGTAGTTTGATTCATGATTCTTGTATGGTTGAGAGTGATGATTTATTTATATGTTGGACATTTGTATTTATTTGAGGCGAATAAGATAAAGAGAAGTATCGGCATCATAGGGATAAATAAGAATAGTGAAGACAACTAGGGTGGTCATTTTAAAATAGGTGGATATCCGTTTACCCGCAGATTATTCATTATCCGATGAATAATACTCGTACCCTACCCAATGATACATTTGAGGGTAATAGGGTAGAATATGAGTGAAGAAAATAGATATAAGGTAGGATATGGATTTGGCGTATCCGTATCATACCCTACCAGTTTACACCCCTATATCCGATAATAATATCTCGAAATTCAAACAACCGAATCAATTGATTTGACCCTCTTATATTGTACCAATAATTAAAATTGGCGACACAACTAGTTTGAATACGGGTGTTATCAGTTCTAGCTTTCATTGTGTTTCAATATCAAAGTTTTAGCTTTCATAAAATCAAAGTCTCATTTTATTATTTTAGATGTTAACTTTAAATGTTATTATTTCTTTTTTTAAATAGAGTTAGTTTCTTGTATATCGAGTTTACATCATACCATTGTAAATTCTATGATCTCCTTTAATAAACACCTTAACAATATATATGGAACTCATGTGTATTAAAAAGTAAATAAAACCTTTTGAGTGGGACGCCCAAAATAAAAAAAAAATAAATTCTTTGAGTGTGACAGAGAAAGTACAAACTAATATAATTATTTATTTCATATTAAATAATAATATTCCTTAATTTAAATAAAAATGGTATATGGCATCATGCAGACTGCAGGAGGGGACGGAATGTAATTAATAAATTTTAAATTATTACTACGTGCAGTGAGGGTAATAGACCAATAATACATGTACACTCCAACGATATTAGTCATTAAATTAAGGTGTAACTAATTTATATTTTCAAATTAAACAAAAATTATAAAAAAAATCAATAATTATAACTATAATTTAATAATTATTTGTACAAAAGCACCCATAATTACTCTAAATTTTAAATTTATAATAAGTACTCGGTAAATTTGGGTATTTATTTTAAAATTAAAAATTATTTTTTAAATCACAAATACACTAATTTTAGATTTTTTTTATAAAAAAAATAAAGGAAAAAACCAAAATCAATATTGGAAACTCAAAATTAAATACTCCCTCCGTCCCAGGAAAGATTGCACCCCTTTCCTGGCACGGAGATTAATAAACTGGTAATTTTTAGGGGTATTATGGTATTTTTTTTTTGTAATAAATAAATGATAAAGTATGTTATGTGTGTTAGGTAGGGGTGATTTTTTTTAAATAAAGTGTATGGAGAACGGTGATTTTGTTTGATTTTTTGCTTTTTTAGGAATGCGCAAACTTTTGTGGGACACTCCAAAATAAAAAGTGTGTCATCTTTCCTGAGACGGAGGAGGGAGTACTTGATAAACGAGTGAGGTCAACCCGTTTTCAAAAGAGTGAAGAAAAACAAAACAAGTTAATTTAATGGAAGATCAGAGTGGCGCAGAGAGAACACATTTGGTTTCAATAATAGAGTGGCCCAATAAGATTTTCTATTATTCATTTACTGTTACACCCTTTTTATTAATATTGGACCTACCATTATTTCAGTTTATTTATTTCAGAATCATGTTTAGATTTATTTTTATTTATCTGCCTTTTTATGTTTAAGGGGATTTCCTTCGCACATTTTGAATCTCCTATTATAAATCGTGGGATGACTGAGATGTAAGTTATAATAAAAATTTATATCTTAAAAATCAATTTCAATCATAGAAAAAAATGTTAAGATTTTCTTAATAGGACATTCAAAATTTTTATCGGCACACGTCATGATATAAATATTTTGTTTATTTAATAAATAAATTATCTAAAATTAATAACTAAAGTCCAACTATTCTACTGTGAGGTGGCTGAATTTATATTAAAATATAATAAAAATGATTAACTAAATATCAAAATAAATTAAATAATGAATGTTAGGCTGGCCAATGAAGAAGGGAGTATAAGAGTAACTGCATCTCCACAAACTCAAACTCAATAATTATTTTAATCACAAGATTCCTATTTTGACAAACTTTCAAGAATCTTCAAACACTAAACCAGACACTTTCTTCCTTTTAAGAAAGAGAAGTTCTCAAATCTCTAAATTTTTTAAAAACACACACACGCAGTGTTATCCAGAGAGAGATAGAGAGAAGGTGGTGGTTATGACTTAAAGAGTTGAAAAGATGTAATAAAAAGACAAAGAGTTGAAGAGATAAAATGAGAGAGCATGTCGTCCAAGTTGTCATTTTTCCACTTTCAAAGATTGATTATATATATTCATATGTCCCCTTCCAAACCATTCAACCTTCTGAATTTACTTTCTTGTCCCCTTCCAACCGCACGCTCTTCTTCACAAGTTTTTATTCAACTGTATCACCACCTTTAATTCAAATTTTGAAACAACCCCCCCCCCCCCTCTCACACTCTGCATTGCAATTACACACACTTGTTTTTACTGCTCCTCCAGTTTCCCAAGAACCGCTATCAATATACACACACATGTATTCATAAATGCCATTCAAGCCCTTTTATTTCTTCTGCTCTGCTCTCCTTCCTGGATTATGATGTGAGAGAAGATGCCACAGGTTAGAGAAAGAACAAGAATTACGTAGTCAGGTGATAATGTATGCTTTATTTTGGTGATCTTGATGAGTTTCATGATGTGGGATGATGATTTTTCCATGAAAGATTTATCCTCTCTTTCCAAGCTTTGATTTTTTTCCTTCAACTTTTAGTCTTTGTTTTGTGTGTGTGTGTGTGTGTGTGGGGGGGGGGGGGTCTTTCTCTTTCTTCCTTCCTTTGGGAGGCAACATGAAGACTTTGCTGGATCTCATAATGATTTAGATGTTTCTTATGAAGTGCAATCTTGGAATTCAGATTTGCATTAAAACCCTGATTTTTCATTTCCAAAAGGTTCTGCTTTTGCTTGCATTATTTCTTAATTCACCAAAAATCAGTTAATTCATCGTTTAAACATACAGAAAGAGAGGATTATTCACATCACAATACTTACTGCACTGTAATTCGCTTTTTTATTTAAATAGAATAAATTCTGCATATTGACTGCAGAATTACATATGGTGGGGCTAAAAAGCCATATTTTCTGCTCATCTTTTCATAACATCGATGTTTGCATGGCTACAAAAAGTGGCACTGATAAAGCTACTTTATCTCTTCACAAGAAAAAAAAAGCAGGGCTGATTATGTATTCTTTTCAAGTGGTGGAATTGCAAACTAGTATTTTCTTGTATCAAGAACTTTATGACTAGTGTAGTATTCTGTTTTCTTTATGATGTTTGATGTCATTCACAGTTTCATGTCTTCTTTTTACTGAGTTGCTGATTGCATTTTTGCAGATTTAAGTTAACCTTTGTGTAGTCTTATTGCTGTCATAAGTTGATATAGTTACATGCTGTCTAGAGAAATGCCAAGATCAAGGTAGTAAGAATTTCTCTATGAACATTCATGTGAATTTGTTGCTGATTTCTAACAACATTATCACTGATTCTTGAATTGTATGTTTGCATTATGTAAAAGGTTGACTGAATTGCCTCAACGGCCATCTCCCCGAGCCCCACCGAGTCTCCGGACATCATCGAGCTCCGATTCGGATCCTATCCATCATCGTTCAAGAACCGATCGGAGCCCGAAATTGTCCACCGGACGATCCCCTCGAGGGACTCAATCAGATCCTGTAAATCAGAAGAAACTTGGAACTCGTATTGCTGACTTGGAATCTCAACTAGGCCAAGCTCAGCATGAGCTCAAGAGTTTGAAGGATCAGCTGGTATCGGCTGAGGCTGCGAAGAAGGCGGCTCAAGAACAGCTAGACAAGAAATCGAGGAAAGTGAAGAAGGTTTCTGATCAGGTGGGAGTTCAAGTGAAGAAGAAACAGTCTGCTAGTGATGAGTGTGAAACATCGGATGATAAACAGAAGGAAACTGATGTGTTTGAAGTTCTAATGGCGATGGAGTCGAAGAGTGGGGTTGTTTCCTCTCATGTTGATGGAGATGAAGTTGAACAGAAGTCATCATCTGATGGATTAGCATTGAAGAACAATGAAGCTAAGTCGCTTAAGAGCACATTAGAGGAGAGGAAGAAAGAAGTGGAAGTTATTTGTGGAGAAAACAATGAGCTAAAGATCCAACTAAGTGAGAAGTCTGTCAAGATATCATCACTTGAATCAGAGATAGAGGAGTTAACTTTGAGGTTGAAAAAGATGGATCAGGAACTGGAAAAGAGTAGAACAAATGAAGCTCGAATGATTGAGAAGCTAGAAGCGACTGAAAAGGCGAACGGAGAATTGGAAAACGAGATGAAGAGGCTCCGCATACAGACCGAACAATGGAGAAAAGCAGCAGATGCTGCTGCTAGTGTTTTGGCTGGAGAAGTGGAGATGAACGAGAGGAGAATATCCGAGAGGTGTGTATCCATGGACAAGCACTACAACAATGCATTTGAACACGTCGGAGGCGGAGGCTATGTAGGTTCACCGGGGTTGATGGACGACTCTGATGATGTGTTTGGTGGTGGAAAGAGGAAGGTTTCTGGTATCAGAATGTTTGGAGACCTGTGGAAAAAGAAGGGCCATAAATAAGAATCCTATTTGTTTAGGCTTTAGGTGAAATTTGCTTACCTTCTTACAAATTTTTGTTTGGTTTAAGGTTTCTGTAATATGACTTCACTGCTACTAGAGTTAGCTGATCGGGGAGGATGTCTCATCCTCTATTCATTTATAATGCTTGTACTAAATTTGTCAATCTAGCGTCGTTGTTGCATCCGAGTACACACTAGACGTAGAGAAAGACGAAGGAAACATGTTCTGTATCGTTTCCAAGTAATATTTTGTGTCACACCTTATAGAAGATTTAACACATGAATTGGGAAAAAAACTAAATCACTACCCCCAAAAGTTTTAACATTGATTTTGGGTAAAAATTCTCTTACTTTTGTTACATATGAAGCAGATCAATAGTTACCACACACCAAATTGTCTGAAATTCGAGAAACCTGGCAATGTCACACCAACAAATGGAATCCTCAAGTGGGCAGTAAAAATACAGTGAGATTATTTACAACAGTTAAAAAGTTATGATGTGTAATGACAAATAAAATTTCATTGATTGTTGATCCTATCCTCCAACCATCTTCGCTGGACTCACTGCTGGATGCAAGCAAGCTAAAGTGAGATTACAGGGCATGATTTGCTGTAGTAGAGATCAGAAAAATCGAAGAAATCAACGAGCAAGTTCTATCACTCTTCTTCATCACTCCCATACTGCTGGAATAAGGACTGCAGCGCAACACTGGATTCAGCTTTGGGTTCGGCGTCTTGCTTTTCTTGGTCATCCATCACAGCTGGCAATTCTGCATTCTGTTTTCCTGTTTCTTCCTTTGGTTTATCATTGTTAGAATTTGAAGCTGGTTTCTTTATGACAGAAATTTTGACAGAGGGAGCCTTGAAAATAAGTTTGCTATTAGCAGAACCCCCATCAACAGCGGCATTACCTATAAAAAAATATGCAACGGTAACTCATGCGGTGTCTACATAGGCACATGCATATATTGATTGATGATGAAAGTTAAGAGTTTATGATACAAACCTATGTTAGTTGAGCTGTCTGTACCGTCTCCAGTCAAGATATCTGTGGGTTTAACAGGAACTTGTTCAGACGACTTTGTCTTCTGCAGAAAAAAATAAACGTGCTAGTAAATGGCATGATCAATGCAGATCGGATTATGTATAATTACAATAAAAAAATGTTCTAAACAAAGTGGAAGATTAACGTTTTCATAGAGAAGTAATTTATCATGGTCTTGTAATAGCATAATTAAAGGGATTTATTGAACTATAAGGTCTGAGTTTTGCATCCTCAATGCGATTTCGAAGTATCAAATCTGATGGAGGATCCCCATTCCAAGTATATTCTAGCAATTTGTTTTTACAAACTTCCTGACTCCTTTGGTTGAGAACTTGGGATAAGTAATGCATATTAAATCAAATGGTATCCTCAGGACTAACTCAGTGCATTGTTTGAAAGGTATGAATGTACAAAAAAAGAATTACACAGAAACAATGAAGCAGATGACCTTATATACCTTCGTAGGACGAGAAGATTCTCCCTCATTGTCAAGCGGGAAAAAATCCAAATCATCATCATCATCGTCTAAATCTTCATCATCAATCCTTCGCAGAACAGTGGCATCTGTTCTTCCCTGAGTGTATTAGAGTGCATAAAAGCCTGTCAGCGAGAACTCTGGAAAAACAGTATATCTAAAGTTAGGAGAAAACATCAGAGAGAGAGAGAAAATATCTATCCCTTACCTTAAACAATGATCTTATTTGAGCTTCATCTTCTTCTTCCAGCAATTTTTCCTACAAATAGATGCACAGTTTATTTTGCCAATATAGCTGGGCAAAACATATTACATTCATATGATATTATCCTACAATGGAATAGAAAATAATGAATTGATTTCCTTGAAATGAAAATTTTATTATCATCCTTTTATGAAGTGCAAAGAGCCAATATATAATTGAAATGATTAAATAACTTGCCAGTTCAAGATAAAGTTCCCACGAAGTTATTGTAATGTGTTTTGCACTTCCAAGAACCTCTTATATACACGAAGTTATTTAAAACTTCTTGACCATCAATAACAGTGCTAAAAACCATTGTAACTAACTACTAACTAAGCTTGATTTTTTACCCACAAGTAGGACTGATAAATTTAAACTAACATTAAAATTACCTTTTTCTGATTTGATCTTTGCAGAGCTTCCAGCATTGCATCTACGCTCACAGTTGCATGTCTTGACTGGAGATATAAGAGAACGATCAAGAAGAGAAAAAATATTTTAGAATCAGCATATTCATTTATATAGTACTATATATTGATTCTTATTGCTATTTTAGAGAAATATGGAGAAAGAGAGTTCCATCAACTATTATAAACCTTCATTGATTTCATCTCATCCAACGCAGCCATGATATCCATTTCTCTCTTCGAGTCCAAAGTTCTATTCTCCAATGATTTCATAGCATCTCCCATCTCTTCAGCATTTCTTTTCTTTACTTCTTCGTCTAGTACCTGATGATAAATGAAAATAAAGCTAAAGTCAGAATCAAGTTATATACACTTAGATATTAGAGCTCAATGCAAATATGCGTGAGAAACCAGTTAGCTATAATAAAACTGGCTCATCAACTGCATAATATGCATGGAAAAAATAACCAAACAAGGAAATATTAAAAATATATTAATATCAAACCTCATCCTCAGCCCGCCAAGGTTCAAAATTCCTTGATGCCCCAGACTCAACAATATAATCAGAGTTTTGAGGATCCGTCTTGAAGGTTATTTCAGCTGAGCATTTAGTACACTTGAAATAGAACCTAAAGATTTGAATTCCTAGGTAGGTCTGCATATGAATTATGAAAGTAACTCCAAAGTCAGAAAAGTGTATAACTAGATCAGCATTTTAAAATCAAAACAAGTACTAGCAAATTGCCAGACAGAAGGCAAGAACACACACAAAGAGGCAGCATGTATAAATTCTGACAACATGGAAGATTTGTGCACCTTAATATAGCTTTCTTTCAAATAATTGAAGATGAGAATAGGCAGATACGCATAGTACATAATGAGCAAGTCCTCCACAGGGACATGGATTGTTTAAACCTCTAAGCACTACGTACTCTGAAATTGAAACTGAAACTGAAGCTAAAGGAAATCCACAACTAATGGAGACATCCAAGAAACTCGCAAAATAATTACACATTTGGAGACCTAAAATGCCAATAAAGCTATATGACAACAACAAATTAAGCATATGAAGCTGACTGATGAATCACACTTCCTAAGTTCCAAGCTCAATTGAATAGCCCTCAAACCTCCCAAAAGATATTCTAACTCTTTTTTTCCAGATTCACCAAAAGAATTAAGTATATTTCTATCCCACGAGAAATTCTGAAAATACATTATCTAATATTTTTAAACACTACAAAAACAAAACCACCGATATTGTCCAATTGAAAAGCCTTGAAATATTAAAATCGTATACCTTGCAAATCAGAAAATTTCAGTTATATCTATTGAAATTCAAACAAACTGAAAATTATTCATTCCAAAAATATCCAAAGCTCAACATATTCCACAGGACCCATTAAAGGAACTGCACAAAAATCCACAAAATATTATTTTAAACCTAGAAAAAATAGATGACAAAGTATCCGGCCCCAATCTTAACACAATTTATATTCAAGCGGCATCATTCAGCAACAGAAAATATAAAAAAAAAACACGAAACACTCAATTAAAATCAACACCAACCTCCCCGACGACGTCCTCTTTGCGGGAATTGAATTTAGTTCCTTTGTAAATGTAATTCCCGCAAGTACCGCACCTGATACTCATCGGAAGCATCATTCGGACTTTCATCTGCTGATTTTTGGGCTGCCTCCGCCGCGGAATCTTCGCCGGATCAAAATCCGGCGGGTAGTATTTGTTCAGAACTTTTCTTTCTCCCATCTTTTCCTCTTCTTCCTTTCTACCCCGTTAAACAGAAATCAAACCTGAAATTACTGCGTTTTCTAGTGAAACGAATGAAGAAACGCTCAATCGTAAGATAACAAGACCAAAGCAGAAGATCGAGGTGTTCCGCTGCCCTTCTTTGTTTTCAACATAAACCAGCGATTAGATATTTGTTTCAAAGGGTTTAACGACGATTTTCCCCCTTTCTGTATATTTTATCAAATTTATTTATTTATTTATTAAAAAAAAAAAAATTGTACACTGACATGTCACACTGTTAAGACTTAAGAGCTCCGTATTTAGGCCCATCAATTATTGAATTTGAAAACCAATTATGAGTAGTACTTAGGCCCATCAGTGCATGGACCAGGCCCATCAGACATCCTGGGCCCATTATTAATTTGGAAAGACTGGTCCATAAACTTGGGAGGGTTTTCTCCATCACAGAATATTAATATAGATACTATGTTTAAATCGATAGAATAAATAAGGAAGTAAATAAGATTTTTTTTCGAAAAAATCACATGATTAATTTTAAGTTTTTAACCAATACTATATCATTTTACTTTTAGTATATATATATATATATATATATAGTACCATGCATATGAAGGAGCGATTATTCTGCATTGTTAGAAACTCTGAGACAAATAATCTCCTTTACGGTTTCAAGTTTCCATTTAGTCATTTACTATTCTATATTAATAAAAATTCACTTTTTAATTTGCTTCAGAGAGTAACGCACGGATGTGTTATTTTATGCCAATTTAATTTTATGATTTTTGACCGAATAATATTTATTTAAATTATATCTAACTAACGGTTTAAATATTAAAATCTAATGTAATTATAGGCAAAGTATTACTAAAATCTTGCTAAAATCCTAAATCTCTAAACCCTTTAGAAACATTAAATTAATTCCTAATTTGAAAATGTCATAATTATAATTATTTAATTATTTTAATGGGTTGTTGATATTTGTTTAAAATAAACCCTATAACCCAAAATCCTAAACTTGGAAACATTAAATTATTTTTTAATTTGAAAAAGTCATAATTATAATTTTTTAACTATTTTAATAGGTGGTTGAGATTTATTGAAAAAGTAGACGGTTAGGATTGGATATATTTTTAATATTATTAATTTTTTAGTAAATAATATCTTATATTTTAACTTGAAAAAGTCATAATTATAATTATTTAATTATTTTAATGGCTGGCTGGGATTTATTTGAGAAAATAGATGGTCAGAATTTGTACTAAATTATTTCCTGATTTGAAAAAAATCATAATTACAATTATTTAATTATTTTAATGGGTTACTTGTTTTAGAAGTAGATGGTCATGATTTGGCCCTCTGGAAACATTATGCCATAAATCCTAAAACCTAAACCCCTAAATCTTAAACCCTAAACCCTTTAATGGTTAGGATCTGATTTATATTTAATATTATTATTTTTTTAATAAATATTATTTTATTTCTTAATTTGAAAAGTCATAACTATAATTATTTAATTATTTTAATGGGTGTCTGAGATTTGTTTAAGAAATACTCCCTCCGTCCCATACTTATGTTCACACTTTCCGTTTTCGTCCGTCCCACACTTATGTTCACCACCCAAAAAAGAAAATTTCACATAAACCAACAACCTCAAAAAGTTATCTTAATTTCAAAAATATCACTATCACCTAACACACATAACATACTTTAAAATTTATTTATTACATAAAAATACCACAATACCCCTAAAAAGTCAATAAAGTTGGTCAAAAAGCAACTTTTGTTAAACTCCGTATCTACAGTGTCGGTGAACTTAAGTGCGGGACGGAGGGAGTAGATGGTTATGATTGGATTTATAATAATATCTTATTTCGTAATTTGAAAAAGTTATAATTATTTAATTATTTTAATGGGGCGGCTGAGATTTGTTTAAGAAATAGATAGTCAGGATTTTGCCCTTTGGAAACATTATGTCATAAACCCTAAACACTAAACCCTAAAACCTTAAAATCCTAAACCCTAAAACCCTAAACCCTTTGATGGTTAGGATTGGATTTATATTTATTATTATTATTTTTTAATAAATAATATTTTATTTCCTAATTTGAAAAAATCATACTTATAATTATTTAATTACTTTATGGGGTGGCTGAGATTCCCTAAAACTATAAACCCTAAAACCCTAAACCCTTTGAGAACATTAATAGGTAGCTGAGATTTGTTTGATAAATAGATGACCATGATTAGATTTATTGTAGATGTCAAGATTTGGACTAAATTATTTTTTCTTGATTTGAAAAAATCATAATTACAATTATTTGATTTAATTATTTTAATGGGTGGCTAAAATTTGTTTGAGAAATAGATTGTTATGATTTGATTTATTCTTGGTTGAGATTTATTTGAAAAATATATGGTTAGGATTGAATTTATATTTAATATTATTAATTTTTTAATAAATAATGTCTTATTTCCTAATTTGAAAAAAAATCTTAATTATAATTATTTAATTATTTTATAAAAAAAATTACCAATTTATTTACAAAACTATAATTACCACAATATAATTGATTTATGAAATCCTTTAATTATTCCTTGTTATTATTATTATATATTTTTAATAAACATACAACCTAACCAAATAATTTTACTCCATTTAATATCTTTTCGAGAGAAATGAATAATTTGATAGTGTATAATAAAATGTGAAAATAATTAATAACTTTTAAAGAATCATATTTCTTATAGATTATATATATATATATATATATATATATATATATATATATATATATATATATATATATATATATATATATATATAAAGTTTTTTAGCATTTTTTGATGTTATAAAATCTTAATGTGTTTTCAAAAGTTTAAATATTTTCGAATGCTTAAATATGAGCGGTTTAGCACCTAAATCCCAAATTATAGACCGTTCTTGGAAGAATTTTGACTTGAGTAGGCTTAAATTCGAGCAGTTTAGCACCTGAATCCCAGATTATAGACCGTTCACTGAAAAATTTGACTATAGGACGCTTAATCCGGACGGTGTAGAACCTGAATCCCAGATGTATTCCATTCTTGAGTTGATTCTCGTTGAAGAATTCGAAGAACTATTCAGACAACTCTAAAGTCTTTGATCTTCGTAGAGAATCGCTCTCAGTGTGTCTAGAATGAATGGAGGATGACTCCTTATATAGGTGAAGGGTAAGAAAGTTCATATATAGCTTGCAATTTGATTGGTCAATGGATGATTTGATCTAATTTTGCGGGATTGGGCCTTTACATCCCTACAATTTGATTGATTAATATTTGATTTGACATCTATTTGATTGATTAATATTTAATTTGACATCTATTCTGTAGGTTTTGACCTTTTCAAACTTTGTTTGATTGGGCTTCTTTGACTTGGGTCAGGCTACATTTGAATGGATCTTATTTGAGTTGGGTCAGACCTCATTTAATTTGTTGGGCTTAAATTAATTATCAATTATTTATCGATTTATTTTAGAAATTAATTTATTAAATCCCCAAATAAAATATAATAAATTAAAATTGATATTTTAATCATGACGTGAAAGGTCATAATTATAATTATTTAATTATTTTAATGGGTGGCTGAAATTTTTTTTAGAAATAGATGGCCAATCAGAATTTTATTAAATTGTTTTCTAATTTGAATGTCATAATTATAATTATTTAATTATTTTAATTGGTGGTTGAGATTTGTTTTATAAATAGATGGTCAGGATTTGATTTATTCTATTTTTATAATTATTTCCTAATTTGAATATGTCATAATTATAATTATTTAATTATTTTAATGGGTGGCTGAGATTTGTTTTAAAATAGATGGCCATAATTTTATTAAATTATTTCATAATTTGAAAATATCATAACTATAATTATTTAATTATTTTAATAGGTGCCTGTGATTTGTTTTAGAAATAGATGGGCATGATTGAATTTATTATGCTTTTATATATATTAAGATTAAGATTTGATATTTTTGTAATAAATAAATTATAATGTATATCATGTAAATGTAAATAATTTATAATAATTTTGAAATTAAATTGTATTATAGAGATAATTAATAGTTAAATGTATGTGAAGTTAAGACAAATTAAAACGAAAAGTGTGGTGTTAAATTGGAATGAAACGAGTTATATACACCTTCTTTTGGCAAACACTCATGTGAGTTCACATGTGAACCTGGATTACTTTTTAGTATATAAAAATTTATTTTTAAGAGACAAACTATTATTCTTCAAATCTCTTACATCCTTATTTATTAATTATTCTTTAGTACATGAAAGTTATTGACTCATACTCACTATAAAAAACTGTTTTTTTACCAACGGAATATTACGTTGGTAAAAGTCTTAAATCTATGTTAAATGGTTTACCAACGGATTAGCAACGGAATCCGTTAGTAAATTTCTATTGGTAAAATAGTGATTGGTAAATTTTTAGCAACGAAAAATTAATTATGTTGCTAATCCGTAGCTAGAAATTTTGTTGGTAATTTATATAATGATTCCCCTGATAATTACCAACGGATTGAATAAAATAGAAAACAAATTTGTTGGTATTCAATTGTTAATAGAAAAATATCATTTTAGTTGCTAATCCATTGATAATTACCAATTGTTTAAATAGGAGTGATATTTTTTAATTAAGATAAATTTTAAAATTGTTGGTATATATAAATTTTTTTAAGGGTGAAAATAAGTGTAAGAAAAATGAAAATATAAGATAAATATGGGATAAGAAAAGTATAATTTTGAAACTGTTCAACTTTTCCACAATGAGAAAACATAAAATAAAATATAGTAATATTACATTTATTTTCTCCTTTACAAGTGGTTTAAATGGAGTATATATTTATATATTAAAATATAATGTATATTTAAATTATAGTTATTTCGTATAAATTTAATAATTTGGAGTCATATGAGAAAATACATCCCAAATTTTAGAATATAATACTCCTATGTCCAAAAGGATGGAGGGAATAATAATAAAAAATATTAATTATTTGAATTGATTTATGTAGGTGTATTAATTTAAAAGTTGGTCTCTTATGTGTATAATGTGTTTAAGAAATATAACATTTTATTTTAAAAGATATTTATTTTAATTAATAAGTATATTTTTTTAAATAAAAAAGTCGTTAAAATATAAAGGATATTAAAATTTGACTAAAAAGATTAATTTTTTTATTATTATTATTAGAAATCAAATATACAAATTTTTATATTGAAAGCTATAACATTCAATGCAAAATAATGTAAAACTAGATTTGGATGCATGACACTAGTTCCGTGTGTACACAAGGCTTTCCTTGATTTAAAATTTAAATTATAAACTCTCTTTCTTATTAATCACTTAACTAAGGATATCATCGAACATCCTTATATCTAACAAATCATTGAATAAAGTTGCCTAATTTTTAAGCGAATTCATGAAGTTATGTGCTAACATCACGAGACACCAGTGAAGGTAATTGTTTACTTAACATAAAACGTGCTTAATTAAGAAAGCATCAATTAATATTTTTACTAATTATGATTAGCCATTTTACACAATAAATAAATTTATGACAGAGACTTGAGTGTGATTTGGGGGACCACGCAAATGACTTGAACAAAAGATCTATAAAAAATTCGCTGACGCGGATACATAATTAATTAGTAAAACACGTGTGGGGATACAATGCAATATTTCAATGTAAAACGTTTATATGTCACTTGTCTCTTGACGTTGAAATCTTTAATTTTTTATTTTAAAAATATTAGCTTAATTAAGGATTAATTACTATTAGATATACACTTTATACCCTATTTATTACTAGATACATTGATTTAAAATAATTATTATTATATATAAAATATTAAAGTAAAATACCAAATATACCCCTAAACCCATACACTTTTAAACCACCAACCCTACCCCTCACCCACACACCTTGCTGCACACGAACACTTGCTGCACACAATATTTATGTGCAGCACATTTATAGGGGTAATATTGGAATATCACTATATATTTTTGTAGTTAGTAGTAATACTTTTGTATGCTTGTTTTCCACAGTAATTAAGGATTTTTTGTGTACATAGTAGTAATCCTCCCCTTAATTAATTTGATAGAAAAATAATTTAATTTTTTACTAGTTCTCATATTTGATTTGAGCAACCGTTTTTTTTATGAAATTCGAGCAAATATGGATCTTTTGCTTACATTTTAAATAATAAATGATTTTCTATGCATAATATTTAATTGATTTTAAAAAATTATGTAATAATTAAAATTCTAATTTGGATTTTAGGATTTAAGATGAATTCGATTTTAAATAATAATAATAATAATTAATTAAAGATTTGAATTCCTATTCAATTGAATATGTACAACGTGGCCTACAATCTGGGCAGTACCTGCATGCCTGCCAATCAAATTGAGGTTTTGGTTAATCATATTTAAAATTTTAAATATTATTCTCATGAAAGGTTTAATAAGAAAAGGAACTCATAAAAATTACAGAAGTTCATAACTGTAATTAAATCTGCATTAAAAATTATTATGAGATAATATAAACAAGTGTCATGCAACTCATCTATTATTAACAATATTAGAATTACATGATGTATGATAAGAAAAGTAAACAAGCAAAAGTAAACAAAAACAAACTTTACCAACTACAAATTTTCCAAAAATGCAATCAATTTATACCCTAATGATCATAAATTAAAAAGACAAAGAAAAGGAAGAACCCTATAATTAAAAAAAGAAAAGAAAAGAAGGTAATAAAAAAAAGGTCCAACATTATGAAGCTGCAATTTTCTCAAAAAGGCCCAACCTATTATCAGCCAGCCTAGAATTGTAAACAGATTTTTTGTACTCAAACCATGTAAATTCCTTGTACAAGCTGTCTTCCCCTTCCATTAATGAAGGCAATGGAGCTATCTTTTCACTCAATGGTGGTCCTCCAAAATATATCATTGAAAGCCTTGATGTCTCGCTATTCGACATCACTCTGTGTCGTACGCTCTTGAATCTCCCATTCGTCATTACCTGTACATTTTTTCCATCTATTAATTTCATTTTATTGTTGAATTCGACTGACACTTAGATGTTCATCGGACCAGATTCTCTCGTATGATATTCATCTAGAGAGTACCGGGCCCGATATTCATTGATGCATGCATATTTAGTTAGTTATTGGGGTCTAATTAGTTGATAGTGATGTATTGAGGAATTTGGTTGTTCACACAAGATTCATTTAATTTTTAATCATTGAATTCTAATTAAAGATTAGAGAATTGAATGATGCTCCAAAGTCAAATAGGGGAATTTCAAGTCCCACTCCTCCGACCAAAATTAATTCCTAGTCAAATCTAGTAGTAGGCTTTCACATCATGCAACAATCTTCTATATGTACTTTTAATTATTAAATTAATTAAAATAATATTAATTGTCTGGCCAAGAATCTGAGACGAATCCAGGGAAATTTGTGGACTAAAACAACTTTTCGGACAAGGAAAATAATGGAGTAATAATAATACATTTTTATCTGCATAAAAGAATATAAATAAAATAGAATTCTTATCATTATTATGGTTGGTTAGAATGAAGACAAGTCAAAAAGTTGTGATTATTTAAAGGCAAAAGTTGCCTAGAAACGGAAGAATTCTCCGTGTCCCCATGTAACACAACTCTCCTAAACCTATGTATTACTAGGAGTTTAAATTACAAAGGGACATAGAAATTATAAAGGTATAGAAATTATAAAGGCACACGGAATGTGCTCCGTGCGCTCGAATGCATCGAGCCTCACTCTTATTTAAATCACAGTAAACGTTTTTTCTTTTATCAAGTGAGAATATTTTAAATATCCTTTTTCCACTCCAATTCTAGAAATATTATTTTCTAAATATATTATGAATTGCAAATAATTCATAACATATTGTGGATTGAGATAACAATGGTGTCAATTATGAAGCATGAAGCTTGAGTTAATAAAGTAATTATAATTGTTGTATATATTTTTTTAATTAAATTAAAATTTGTATTAAACCCACGTGAGTGAAAAGGTAAAATGGAAAACAAAAAGAAAGAATTGACGGCGCGAAAAGTAGTTGTACCTGCAACGAGTCACCAACATTAATGAAGAACGAATGTTGATCGGGTGGGATTGAAATCCAGTTTCCATCTTTCATACAGATTTGTAATCCGGCGGCGTTGTTGGATCTGAGGACGGAAATTATCTGCGGATCTGTGTGCTCGCCGAATCCGATAATATCCCGGCCGCCGGATTCCTGAATTTCGGGCCGCGCAGGGTAGTGATTCAGCCGGAAAACAGAGTCGCTCTGTACGTCCATCAGAAGCTTACTGAACACGTTTCTAGGTTGAATGTTCAATCCATCCGCCAGCATTTCGAGAATCTCACACGCCATCTTCTTCACAGCCGATAGGTATTCGTTCACAACGCCACTGAAACAGAGAAATTCATTACTTAATTAAACAGTATGTATATTTGTGAATTGTGAATCGTGAATTGTGAATTGTGAATTTGAGTCACCGGAATCGCTCGGCTGCTTCACCGAAAATTGAGGCGAATTTGTGGTAATCGGATTCGGAATCGGCGGTTAGGAGGAGGTATTCGACCCAACCGACGTCGCCATTCCGGCCAATCTGCTTGTTCCCGTAGCCGAAAGGATCGGGCGGACCGGCTTTCTGCTTGGCGGAGAGAGGGAGAGAGAAGAATTTCTGAGCTTCGGATTCCAATTCGGCCATGGCTTGGAAGGGGACGCCATGGTTGATGAGCTTAACGAATCCGACTTCCTCGCAGGCCTTGACGAGCTTCGATTGGGCGTCGGGTTTGGAGAGGTCGATTAGCGGGTATAATGTGGTGCAGTTGTTGGATATGGAGAACTGTTCGATTGCTGATTTTGAGTGAAGCATGTTAATGGAGGTGAGAGAGAGAGAGAGTGGGGAGTGATTCTTCGATGAGTATATGGGCTCAACAACTGCTTCGCCTTTTTATAGGGGTTTTTTCAGTGGGCGGTGGGGGGAAAGTGATGTAATTCGAAGCTTATTGTATAGGGATGAGGATTATCCAGTTACAGTAATTGGAGGGAATTTCCTCCAGCAGTGTTTTCACTGTTCATGTGTGTTGTGACATTGAGCAAATTTCCTATTCTATACTCCTACTCCCACTCTATTGTGTAACAGAGTTTGAGGATTGAATTACTACTTAAAAAAGAGCTGTTTAGTTGGAATAATAGGTTGGCTAATTATACTGCGCGAACCCCCTTCAAAAAACGTGTACATATATAAATAAAAAAATATACAATTATGAAAAAAAATGTATACAATTTAATTGTTATTTTTTTAAATAAAAAATTGAATGTAAAAAATATACAATTATTAAAAAATATGTATACACAATTTAATAAAAAGTTATACACATATAAATGCTAGTTTTTAATGAAAAATTTAGTGTGAAAAAATATACCACTCGTATACAAAATAAAATAATATATATATAAAATAGAATAAAAAGTTATGCATATGGATGTATCCTTGTACCCGGGTACCGTTAATATCAACTCTAATAGGTAAGGTAATAAGAACGGATGAATATTGATTGATATTGGTTGATTGAATGTAACTAGTATTTTTTTTTTATCATTCTCATTAATTCATTAATTATTCTTCATCATTTAATCATTTGCTTTCTCATTATAGATTAAAAAAAAAAAATTGAAATCGTTCACCTCATGCGTCCCTTCACTCCGACCCCAACAAATTAATAAAAAAATTAATTATGATAACTCAACTATTAATAGGAGCCGATCTACTAGACCCCTCAACAAATACCTATTACCATTTCAATTATGGAAGTTATACTTAAAGGCCCATTAGTTTTGCTTTTGTACACAAAATTTCTTTATCTGCATTGGTCAATTTGAACGAATCCTCTATTTCACTCCACTTTAACGCACTTCTCAATTAAACTTATAATGCACAAAACTATTTTTTATTTTATTTTAAACTCCCTATTTACAGGTCACTACTTTTTAATTTCACATAGTTTATTGAAATGTAAAATACACCTTCCTAGAAATTATGAATGTGTTTGTTGCTCTTTTTATTTATTATTGATAAGTAATTTAATTAGAAAATTATCATTTTCTCATAGACTATGTATTTATTAAAAAAATTATTCTCTCCGTTTTACTTTAACTTCACACTTTCTTTTTAATTTAATCCGTTTCCAACTTATCTTCATATATTCCGTAAAAGAAAACAACAAAAAATTTAATAATTTTATAATATAATATAATTTTAAATTTGTTATCGACATCTTACACATAAAATATACTCAATCCGTCCCGTACCAAGGATCTCTTTTTTCCATTTTGGTCGTCCCACCCAAAGGGTTCCCTTCCCTTTTTTATACACATAGGTCTCACACTCACCCACTAATACAATTAAAACATGGGGTCCACACTCCCACTAATACAACTACCCACTACACATTAAATAATAATACTCATTAATCTACGTGCAAAAAAGCAAAATGTACCCTTGATGCAGGACGGATGGAGTACTTTATAATTTTTTCTTACTCAATCCTAATAATAAGTCGAGAAGAAAAAGCATTTAAACCATTTTAAAGATTTATCATCAAATGTGAGTGTTTCATGCCCTCTATGTGAATTACAATTTTAAAAAAAAAGTACATCATAATTCTTTGAATGCTCATTTTCGTACAAATTATGGATGGATACAGTCAAATGGCTCGAAACCTCAACGGTCCTCTCCTCAAACCCCTCTACGAATCTACTCCATTTTAGTATAATTTTTAGAGGAAAGAAGGTAGCAGTATGCATTTGGGAGTATCTTATCTAGATAGTATGGAAAGCAAGAAATGAAGTTGTTTTTCAGAATGAAAATGTTGAAAAGAATAGTTTATTATTGGAACTTAACCTCGTATTTGGAGTTGGATCTGCGTAAAGGAGGATTTGGTCGACAACATGCTTTTCGTGATTGGGAGTATAACCCATGATCTATTATCCAAAGCTAGTTGATTACTTATAGTTAAGTTTATCTTGGAGATTAATTGTAATATTTTACTCTTAGTGTATTCTATAAGATCAAAACTAGTAATTCCTTGCGGGGTTACATGCTTTATATTAGGATAATTATAATAAATTAAATTATATATATTTCTCCAGTTAGTTTTGCATTGTAGATTCCTTAGAACGTTCACTTTAAGATATATATTTTTAAAAAAATTAGTTATCATTTTTTATTAAATATATTATTATTATTATTTAAATATTATTTAAGAAATTATTAATGAAATAATTCATTGTATCACTTTCTTTTTAATAATTAAATATCACTTTAGTTGAAATATTATCAAAAGTGAGACTATGTCAGTATAATCAAATGAAACAACAATCCTCTTGTCGGTTGTTGAATTTATACACATGTATATTCAAATGTAATAACAATCATATGGTATTCAATAATCCATGTTGTAATGGAGAGCGATTAATTAATTATTCATCATAAGAACAACCTAACATGAAAAATGGGGGTGTTTACAAAATTTGATCAAAATCGTTTTCTAAAAGAGACACACTCTTCAATTGGGTAAACTGATATACACATGGATACCTAGATTCCTATCAATAATTGGACAAAAATGAAGTGAAAAAAATAAAACAAAATAGGAAACATGTCCCTCTGCACGTTATTCATTAAGAGTGAAAACATGTAAACAACTTACTTTTTATACTATTTTATTTACCATTTTCAATAATTTTATTTACTTTTTTTCCCCTCTAAATTACCAATTACTTGTCCTACTTTTTCTTACATAATACTTCATCCGTCTCACACAAGTCTTCACACTTTCCTTATTCATTCGTCCCATAACATCATTCACACCCCAAAAAAAGAACACACTTTATTCAACAGCCTTTAAAGTTCCTTTAATTTCAATTTTGTCACTCATTGTTCACACACACCATTACTTTATAATTTTTTATAGAGTATTGTTAAATACACACCCATTTTTATTAAATACACACCTTTTATTAAATACACACCCTCTTTAATTTTTTATTTCTTAATTTTATTGTATGCACACCTCTTAAAATTCCAATAACACCCTTTTTAAAATTAAAATTGCACACCCTATTAAAATCCCTAATTCAATATTACTAAATTAGATTAAGTTTTCCTACATGAAACAATCGAATCTCTTATTGTTGCTGAGGTTCTTTATTCAATACAGAAATGACTTTTCTTTTGGGTATGTGATTAACTGCCACAAATCTTGAAAGTTTGCATCTCATTGACCCAATACACATTCAATCACAGTGGGACTCCAATCCATTCTCAAAATTATTGAAACTGAAAAATATCCAAAGAATCCACAATTACGTTATGAAATTCAAACTAATAAACTCATTCTAAATAAAAAACACCACGTATCCCCTTCAATCAAAAATAAAAACGATCAATATTCTAATTCATAATTTTTAAAAGAAACACAAGCTTAAAGGTTCAGCCTCTACCATTTAAAAACATATGACAGTGTAATTTTTTCAATAAAAATAGAAAAATATATTATTATTTCTCAAATGCTTAAAGTGGACGGAAGAGATTAAATATCAAAGAAATGATTATGGAGTTTATTCTTATTTTTAGTTTGAGAAAAAAAAATATAATAAGTGAGCCTTAGCATAATCCAAAAAACGACATGACCATTCTCTTTCCATCCATTACAGTTATAGCTTTCCCTATTTTGGCGCCAGATGAATATGCCGTAGAAGATGATCGGTGATTATTAGGAATAAAAATAAGGGTGTGTATTTAATAAATTAAGGTTAATTTAGACTTTTTAAAATTACATAATTTAATTATATAATTAAGGGGTGTGTATTTAATAAAGAGGGGTGTGCATTTAGTGGAACCCTTTTTTATAACCTAAAAATATTATAATACTCTCTAATACCCTCTAAAATCAACAAAATTAGTTCAAAATTGCAATTTTTCTTTAATAATATGGTACAATAAAGGAGAAGGGTGGTTCAGAACGGAGGGAGCACATTTAGAAAATAACTTTTAATTCTCAATTCATGTATACACGTATATACATACATGTACAAAAATATAATGGAGGGAATATATATATATATATATATATATATATATATATATATATAATGTGAAAACGTAGCTAAGAGGAAATTAGTGTATGTTAGGATTATATGTTGAGGCAAGCAAGTAGCAATGTGTAGGTTTAGGTTTCACTTTTGGTAGACATACATTAAAACTTGAAAGTGGAGATTTTCTCTATAGGGTTGGATTCAATGCACATGATCAATAATGTATAATACCATGGTCAAGGGTCTTGGAATGAACATAGAGTGGGTGTGACACTTTTGTTATTTGTACCCTTAATTTGCTAATCTAATTATTTTTCTAGTCCCAAATGTATGCAAGTAACCGAGTGATTTAGTATTTTTATTTTTCAATTTATAATATATTGTTTTTAAGGTTTAATGTTAGTTTTTTAAATTTATTTTTATTGCATTTTCATTTTCATTTAATTCACAAGTGTTACATTAAGTCGGAATTTATTTTGGTAGTAAAAAACATAACTATTTCAAATTGATTGGAATGTTTATATATCTAAATCATGCCAAAACTAACTAATTCTTATAAATCATTATACATATATACAGTGTGTGTGAGAGAGAGATTCCTATAATATATACATGTAAATAATACTACATGTATAGTGTGTGTGAGAGAGTGGTTGTGTTTGCATGCATAGATATTGTAGATATATACTGAGCCTGGCATGTCATCCTAGCCATCTGTAATCTGTCTATCTATATGTGTTACATTTCTATGAAGCTATATATATTTTTATTTTATTTTATTTAAGAAAAAAAAATACTCCTATTTCATAAAGGAGGGAGGGGGTTGGGGTGGGGGTGGGTAAGTTAATTAACAATGATACCGCAATCAGCAAAAACTTGTACCTATGGAGTAAATTTAAAGTGGCAGAACAATACTTTTAATGAATATTTCATTAATGAAAAATGGTAATAATTTAATTAAATTATTTTATAAATAAATTGTAATATATATAAAGACAATACTTACATGAGACTGTTTTATCGTATTCTAAAATAGTTATCATTTTTTTATTAAAAATGTTCACTTTTTATTTATATACTACGAATCGCTCACGAAAGAATTAATTGTAGGCAAAGACTTGTGTATGATGTTTTAAGTAAGGGCTTTCGTAAGACGGATAAAAAGTGATAATTTTTATAATAAAAAATGATACACAATTAATAAAAAGTGATAATATTATTTCATAAGCAATTTATAGCATAAATAAAAAGTGATAACATTTTATAGCGAAAGTGATAACGTTTTACAGCGAAAGCAATAACTATTTTAAAAAATATAAAATGGTCTCACAAAAAATATACCTTTAATTGTAACACTATCACTTTTTAGTAATTTGAGTATATTATTTATTAAAAAATTTTATCAATCATATCCGTTTTCAAATAAAATGATATCACACAAATATTTACTTATATATAAAGAGCGATAATATTTTTAGTTAAAAAGTAAATAATAGTTGAATAGATATAAATGGGTTGCCTAATATAATTTCATACAAGACTTGCTTTATTTTATAACATTAAGTTATTATAACTTAATGTGATGCATACAAACAATGTAAACAACTAATTTTTTCATAACTCGATCAGTCCCAATATCGACCCATAATTTTTTCAGTATATATATATATATAGATTCATTATCATCATTTATTTATGTAGTAATATTATTTTAAATTAAAATCCAACGTAGTTTCAAATGTAGGTTCATGAATTGCGTCATGCCCATTCTGCGAAGTGCCAGCAATTGTTGTATTGATGGATATGCGTTCCACTTTCCAACCAAATCATTAATGTAATGTTTGAATTTCAATCAACACTCATGATAATTATTATGGGCACTCTATGGTTTTCAAGGTAAATTTTTGAGTGCAGTTAGTAGTTATTGAATTTATTTTAATTATTTTATTTTATTTAATCGTGACATACATTAAATAGAAATTTAATTTAATAATTTAGATTATTTTAATATACCATGACAATTACACTGCAAAATTTGACTCTAAAGTTATTTTCAATGTGATATTAATTTAATTTAATATTGTTGTTTTAGATAGTTATTCTAGTACTTAGGATTGATATGACCACATACTAATATTAGATTGGTGATGGACGAATTCCAACTTTTGATACCGCCGTCCAAACATTCATTACAATTTACAACTAATTCTGATGATAGATCAACCATATATTTTGGGATATCGTTTTAGGTGAAGACTTTTTAAGAAATACATAAGTGATATATCCTCCCTCCGGACGAAAGATTTGTGTTTATGTCATTTAAATTTTAATTGAGATTCACCCAAAATAATTAATATTTAATCTGTCTCCTTTAAAAAGTTTATTTTTTTCATTCCCAAAGAGTTCTCCTTTTTATACACATACAACTTACAAACACCACTAATACAATTAAAATATGGGGCTCACACACCCACTAATACAACTAGTACTCACTACATATTAAATAATAATACTCCTTAATTCAAACACCACTAATACAATTAAAATATGGGGCTCACACACCCACTAATACAACTAGTACTCACTACATATTAAATAATAGTACTCCTTAATTCAAACACCACTAATACAATTAAAATATGGGGCTCACACACCCACTAATACAACTAGTACTCACTACATATTAAATAATAATACTCCTTAATTCACATGCAAAAAGTAAAAGCAACCATTTGCATGGGACGGAGGGAGTATATCTTTATAGAACTCACACACACTACTAATACAACTATCCACTATATATTAAAATATTTTTTCTTTTTAAGTACACTTACAGGTTTGAACCTTTGACCTATTAGATAGAATAAGTTACTCCACCACCTTAACTAACTATAACCTTATGTTTATTTTGAGTTTTTATTTTATTATACATGACATCAACACTTTTTATTTAATTTATTAAAATATAATTTTTAAAATCATCTAATACATTTAAATTTGAGTTGTTATTATACTAACTAATTTTAAAAAATTATTATATTATATGATATAATTTTATTAAGAAATATAATAATTTAAATAATTAAAAATAGTCATATTGTATAATTAAAATTATATTTTTATTATAATAAATTTATATGTATTAAAATTATTTTAAATAAATATAAATATATTTTTTCATACATTACTAATATTTTTATACGGAGTATAACATAATAAATATTTTACATAATAAAAATTATATTTATATGAGTATATTTTTTTTTCAACTTGTATAATAATATAAATTATTTAATAGTGTGTTAGTTTTTTTAATTATTTAAACTATATAAATATTATATATTTCATTTATATAAAATGTTATGTATTTAAAAGTGTAATATGATAGTGTTAAATATTTCATAGTGTTACATAAAAGGTGTAATATATGAAAAATGATACTAATAAAATGTTACATATAAAAAAGTGTAATCTCAAAAGTGTTATTTAAAAAGTATTACTTTTATAAAAATGTTACTTATTGATGTTGCATATAAACCAAGTATTACATATTATTAAATTTTAAGTAGTGTTACAATTAAGTTTTATATATAATAAAAGTGTTACTGTGAAGTGTAACATAACATCATTTATGTTGTAGTGAAATTAATAATCTCTTAAATTTAACTTCACATCTTTTGTTTTGATCCATCTAAATTTTAATTTTACACTTTCATAAAAGAAAAAATCAACTAACTTGTACCCCCTAACACACTTTAATTTCAAATTTATCATCACAATCTTAACACATATAACATACTTTATCATATATTTATTACAAAAAATACCAAACAACCCTCACAAATAAATCAAAATGTAACTTTTAATAATATTTGTGTAAATGTAAAGATGAATTTGAAACAAAAGGAGTTATGACTACTTATGAAAACGTAAAAATAATCTACGTGGATGACCCATAATTTACCAAGCTTAAATATAAATTTTGTATTTATTTATAAAATTGAAGAATAGTTCGAGATTAATTAATTTTATAAATTATGTAGTTGGTCTCCTGCACCTGCACTCGGGCACAAGGTGTTTAATTGTATAACATTTTATTTTTAAAGATATATACTTTAATTAATAAGGGTATTATTTTTTTGATAAAATAATTGTTGATATAAGAAGAGTACTAAAATTTGGCTAAAATTTATTTATTTAAAAATTAAATTAAATTTTAATAGTAGTAAAAAAGGGCTAAAACTTGTGTGCCCCGAAGATACCGTGCGCCCTAATATCCTTTAGTATTAAATGACATACTCTTTAGTATAATGACATGTACCCTTTATTTTAATCTCTGAGAGAATAAAAAAAATAATGAAAGTGTACACCCTTTAAAATAAAATATTGTATCCTTATTAATTAAAACGTATACTCTTTAGAATAAAATGTTGTACACTTACGCACACCTAGGGACACAAGAGATAAACTCCTAAAAAAGCATAACATTTAAAATTAAAAATCATAAAATTGAATGGGAGTAAACAGAACTAGTTCCAACATCCGAATAAAATTAAAATTCATAAAATTTTCTCATAAATGGATGGCGGGGAGGTTTGAACCCTGGACTTCTGTTAATTATGAGCTCTGATACCATGTTAAATGACCATCTCATCTAAAAGTTTAAGCTAGTAGAGATGAACCGTTTAATACTTAATCGAGTCACTCTAACACGCCTTATTCATAAAATTTTCTCATAAATGGATGGCGGGAGGTTTGAACCCTGGACTTCTGTTAATTATGAGCTCTGATACTATGTTAAATGATCATCTCATCTAAAAGCTTAAGCTAGTAGAGAGATGAGCCGTTTAATACTTAATAGAGTCACTCTAACACGCCCCCTCACATGCATGCGGGGAATTTTGCCTCAAGCCTTGCATGTGAAATATTTTCATAAATGGGTGGCGGTGAGGTTCGAACCTTGGACCTTTGCTAGGCCTAAGCTCTGATACCATGTTAAATAATCATCTCATCTAGAGCCGTTTAATACTTAATCAACTATTACTCTAACAGATAGCACACTTTCCATTTTGGATTGTCCTACAAAAGTTTGCATATTCTTAAAAAAGTAAAAAGTTAAATACAACCACCCTTCCCCATACACTTTATTTACAAAAAAAAATCACCCCTATCTAACACACCTAACATACATTATCATTTATTCATTACCAAAAAATACCATAATACTCTTAAAAGTTGTCACTTTCTTAATTTCGGGAGGGGTGCAGACTTTCCTGGGAGGGTATTTCGATATGAGATCTAAAGCACGTAAATTAAATTGGTTTCAAGTTCCGAGAGTACTAAGGAAACAAAATTAGTGAGATTTTTAATTATCTACTGCATTAAGTTAATTATCTATTAACTAAAAATGTTTTAATACACATTTTAACTATTTATATATAGTGGGTGGCATCTTTGCAATCACTCTTGTAATTAATTAATTAAAAAAAATCTGAAATAAATCTAAAATATTATTCAAAGTCAGATATATAGGGTACATTTGTAGGCCTACAAATTAGGCCATATATTAATCCCAAAACATATGATAATCCCCACAAGAATATTGCAGTACAAAAACTATAAATGGATTATTACAAAAAAATCTTATAACTAATCTTCTTTGGATTTTAATAAAAATGAGTAAATGTTAAATTATGATTTAGACGTTGATCTGTAGTTTGTTAGGTTCATGTACCATCGAGTTTGCGATTTGTGCAGAATTATAATTTGACTAATAGATATTGGAAGAATTTTTATTTCATTTTAATGATTTAGATTGAGATAGACATGACAACCCCATTTTTTCTACCTTCACTTTCAAATAATTCATTTTTTTTTCTTTATATACGTCGTGTCATTATTAATATCCATGATAATTTTGTACATACTTTATAAGAATAAATTAAAATAGTCATGGCAACTCTGAAAATAAATATGCCTCGATTATGAGTAGGGTTGGAAATAATTTAGGTAGGATGACTCGTAATTGAAGAGTTTGTTCAACAAAATATTTTACATTCTCAAAAAAAAAATAAAAATATATATATATATTACTTTATCAAACAACATTAAAAAATTATTTTAATTTCAAATTTATCATTCATTTTTCACATATTTCATTACTTTATATTTTTGTTAATATTCAAAAATACTAAAATACCCAATAAAATCTATAAAGTTGGTTAAAACAAGCAATTTTCTTAAACAATGCAGATCAGTAAACGGGAAGCGTTCTGTAGGACAAAGGGAGTAGTATTTACTTTTGGAGAGAGTTTTATTCATTAAAATTATTAGGTGAGTTAATAAAACTTAAAAATATCAAAGACAAGTAAGAATGAGCGTGAAAATTGCCTATTAATTGATGGGATATTATAACTTATCTCCTCCTTATGTTGTGATCCAATGAGTCTTTTGTTTGTAACTAATGGACTTAGAAAAAAATTAACTTTATTTAAATATAATTAGTGTATAAACTCTCTTATTTTTAATAAAGTTTTAAATCCCATGATATATTATTATTTCAAAGTAAATCAAACACTCTCTTAATAAGAAGTAGATTATTATTTCAAGTAAATCAAACACTATATTAATATGTAGTAGATTAAGATAGAATATTATTTTATGGTATAGTGAGTTTGTTTTGTATGGCCCTTTGTTTTGTAGATATCATTAAAAAAGAAAAAGAAAAAAAGGAGATTACAAAATTAGAGTGTTACAAGACGTTCTTAATGTAAGTATTTTTTTATCTTTTTTTACCATTATTATTAGTTCATTTTTTTTAGTAAAATATTACTCCACTTTTTATTAATTATACTACAAATTGTGTTACATAAACTAAACTTTGACGCACATTAAACTTTATCTTAATAATTTTTATAAGTCGGTGTATATGATTGGAATAACATGTATCCATCGCGTTTATTGTTTAATAAAAATGATTGTATGTCGGCCTAATTTAATGTCCTAACCAAATTTTATTATTATTTAAAGAAGGGCGGATTTTGTAGCCAAGAAAAAATGGTGAGGATATTATAATGATCATTAATTTCAAACATAAATGGATGATATATATTACGACCCACAATATAATAAATTTCAACATAAATATGTATCCCGACCCACAATATAATAAATTTCAACATAAATAAATATACCGACCCACACTCATTAATGCTTGATATGATATTCTAGCAATTTCTTTTTTACGAAATAGGACCATATTTAAATTTGTGATGAATTAGACCATGCATACTTCATACATACATACTACAGAAAGCATGGAGGGTTGTGATCAGATAGAGGAAGTGAGTGTTGGAAGCATCAGCTGGAAGGTGGATAAGGTTCGACATGATTAAGCTAAGGTTCGACCTGATGAGCTAGGTCGAACCTTGATCGAACAGCAGACAGTTAATTGTAACTGCAAGGGTTCGACTTGTTAAGCTAAGGTTCGACCTGATGAGCTAGGTCGAACCTTGATCGAACCACAGACGGTTGGTTATAACTGACTAAGGTTCAACTTGTTAAGATTAGGTTCGACCTGTTAAGTTAGGTTGAACCCTGGTCGAACCGTTTCAGACAAGTCATTCTATCCTTGGTTCGACCACGACACTCATGGTTCGACCACATGTACTGGTCGAACCAAGGTCGAACCTGTGTTCAGTAAATCAGTTGGTTATAACTGATTAAGTGTGTGCATTGTGAATGGATTACACACGTGAGGCACACATCCATATAAGAAGTAGAATGACAGCTGAAATCATAATCATCAACACATCTTCTTCACATATCAGTTAGATACAAGCTTAAGGATTAGGGTTTTCAGGTGCTTGTATTCTTGTAACCATCTTCTTCATTGTTTAGTGAATTCTTCTCTCAAGAAAGTGGATGTAGGCTATGCCGAACCACTATACATCTTTGTGTTGATCTCTCTTTCATTTTATTTTCATTTTGTTTATCAAAGTGTGTGTGAAACGTGAGTGATTCAACAAACAAGTGAGTGCTGTTTCTTGAGTGATCATTTTCAAGTGTTTGCTCAAGTTTCATAACAAGTGGCGCCGTCTGTGGGAAGAACAAGAAGCTGCCACAATACCAGAAAAGAAGGGAAGAATCATGGTTACAACTAAGTTTGATGTGGAGAAGTTTACAGAGAAAGTTGATTTCAGTCTGTGGAGGATGAAGATGGGGGCTGTACTGATCCAACAAGGTCTTGCTGATGCAGTTAAACAACTACCAGATCAAGCAGATCAAGCAGCCGCTGTGGATGCTGGTGTATTAGCTGCAGATCAAGATCAACAGTCCAAGGCAAGAAGTGCTATCATTCTGTGCTTAGGTGATAAAGCTCTAAGGGAAGTTTCCAAGGAAGCATCTGCAAGAGATATGTGGAAGAAGCTTGCTGATCTTTACATGGTGAAGACATTAGCAAACCAGCTGTACACCAAGCAGAAACTCTACTCCTTCAAAGTATCAGAAGATAAGTCTATTCTAAGTCAACTAGATGATTTCAATAAGATCATAGATGACTTAGAGAACATTGATGTAGCACTATCAAGTGAAGATAAGGCTGTCATATTGATGTCAGCTCTTCCTAAGTCTTTTGAAGGTTTGAGAGACACATTGTTGTATGGAAATGTTGAATCAATCTCCCTGGAGCAAGAATACTCGTTCGTTGTAGTAGTATATCCCAAGAAAAATTATCAATCCATAAAGGAGTTATGTTCGGACTAGCAAAATACGTGACCTCATGTTCATGTCGTTTTTGTAAAGATGATCGGGGGGTTTTGAGATTGATTAACAACTAAAACAAGTAGCAAGTAAATAAGATAGCAAATAAGAAAATGACAAGTAAAGATAATGGGTGCTAAAGTTCAAGTATGGAAAAAAACATGGGATTAGAAACATCCAAGCACACTCGATTCATATTATCATGCAAACGGAATTCAACTCAATTGATGTAGACTAAGGGTGATCACGATTGTATCCTAAGCTCCCTTTCGGGTTACAAAGGTTGTTGATCCATTTTAGACTCCCAAAAGCACTTAAGATCAAAGCCCAACATTAACCCCTTCCATCTAGGTACTAGTTAGATTAAACTCTCCCTTTTTGTGTACTAAGGCCAACGAATGGATTGGTTCCCCTAATTGAATTCAAATATCCTTTCGGTCAAACCCAAACTCAATGTCTATTCATGCCTTCCTAATACTATAGAGGGTCGTTTCCATCTCACTCTAAGCAATACATACATGAACATCATGATATCATTTAATTACCACAAATAATCCATTGATCAACAATCCATTAAACCAATAAACATTCATGAATAACAAACCATGCCATCACAACATCAAGACAATTAAACTCCATGAATAGAAATCAACATCAATTAAATCAAAAACCAATTTAATCCACATGATAATATAAATCTAATATACTCTTCATATTCCTAATCCCACTAGAGGGATTAGCCTAACATGATAAAAGTAACAAAACAAATAAATGATTCATTACAATTACCCATAGTCTAAGATCTAAAGAAATACAAAATGAATGGATTATTCCCTATCAATTTCTTGAAGAGAATCTTCTATTCTTCTTGATCTCCACCTCTAGCTCTTGATTTGAAGTCTTTAGCACCAAAAATGGAAGATATGATGGGTGGATGAAGATGGATGAAGGTGGATGAAGATGATGGTGGAAAATGGAAGAAATGGTGTGTGATGTGTGTGTAGATGATGGGAATTTTGGATTTTTTTGCCAATTGTTGAATAAAGGGGTATTTATACCCCTTTGGAGGCTTCTAGAAGGATCTGGAAATTTCTGCAGGAAAATACACAACACGAGTCGTGTTACGCAACACGGCCACGAGGTGGCCGTGTTGTGTCTTCTGATGCTGCCGCACGGCCTCGCCTTACAGTGCCGTGTTGATGACACGGCTCGTGCTGCCAACATGAGTCGTGTGTTGTAACACGGGCACATGTGTGGTCGTGTTGGCTCTTCTGATGTCGGCACACGGCCACTTCTTACAGGGCCGTGTTGGCGACACGGCTCGTGCTCCCGACTCGACTCGTGCAACTGGACACGACCTGAAGTTGCCCGTGTTGAATGACTAGATGTCGCCACACGGCCAACTCTTACAGGGCCGTGTTGGCTACACGGCTCGTGTGCTGGCTCCTGCATTTCTTCACTGTTTTGGTTCGTTCTCCCTCGTTTCAACTCCGAATTGAGATCCGCTTTTTCCTACATCTTCCTTATCATGTTTAGCATCCAATAAAAAGTGAAAATCTTAAGTTTAAGCTCATTCACATACATTTCAATAAAAATACAAAACACAACCAAATAACATATAAAATACGGATAAAATAATACGAAAACACATATAAAAAGACACTAAAATCTAGGTGAAAATAGCTCTAATCAACCCCCCAAACTTAAGGTGTTGCTCGTCCCCGAGCAACGAAAATGACAAATCAAAAGGAGAAATTTTCACCTAGAAAAGACTAAACGAATATAAGCAATAACACATCGTTAGCAATAATAACAACAAACTATGCTAAGTTATCCTACAACATTAAAATCATGACATGAGAAATTAACAAGTTCAATCAAAAGAGAATAAAGTGTAATATAGTTCCTTTTAAGTCCAAGCCTCACAATGGATATTAATGTCTCTCAACACTCTTGTGAAATAGGGTAAATCACACTCATTAATCGATTAGCTCGACTCGCTATAAGCTTGCTCGCGGACTATATTCACAATCCACCAAAGTTTCAATTAATGATCAAAAAGGTCTTTAATTAGGATGTAATGATAAGCTCTTTGGTAGGGTAGGAAGTATATGGATAATAGTGACTCAACAAGTGTAAGTAATCAAAGAGATGGCCAATTTCCTCAACTTCTCCACTTTTCTTTTCTTCCTTGCTTATCTTTACAATCTCAAGCACTATTCATTAACTTTCCTTGGATTGAGCTTCTTTTGATGCATGCTTCCTATCTTTGAATTTTGTTTACTTGAGCATTTTGATGTTGATTTGCTCCTTTCTTACTTTGAGGTTGCATGTGCATTCTTGTTTTGCTCTTTTCATCCTTTTTCTTGCTTGTTTACCATGTCCTTTTTCTTCTTTTGCTAATCAATCAATCCTTTCTAGCTACCATCTCCTCAATCACCCACACAAAGGTATATATAAGCTTGAATGGGTAATTAAGGCTTGTAATGTGCTAAATTCATAAGGAATAGGCTTATAGGCTCAAAATGGTTAACTAAGGATGATGTTCATGGTAGGGAACATATATGGCAATGACTATAATAACAAGGATGGCCTTAGATCATTTCACCAATCTCCACTAATCGGGCTCGTTCCTATAGTCCTTGAGCAAGTTCTAACTTATCAAACACAACCGATCCACTCATGAAGAAATACCATGTATGCATGGTTGAGGCTCAAATGCTCACAAGCTTGTGCTCGGACCTTAAGGAACTTATTACACCACATTCATCTCAAAATTGAACAAGTTAAGTAAAACATGTCACAATTTGAAAGTGTAGAGATTCTTAATCATAATTTGTCATCACTTATCACCACAACCTATCATCACTCACATTCAAAAATGACTCACGACATCCCTAAACAAACCACCAAACATCCCAAGACAAGAATGAAAATACACAAAACATACAAATAAGGACTCAACAAACAAGACACAACAAAAACACAAAACACGCAAAAACACAAAATACCATCATCCATAAGAAAATTAAGCACACATTCATCCCAACTTTTATTGAAAAGGAAATCCTAATATACGAAAGTAAACCTCCCACAAACATAACAAATGAAGTATCATGCTAGTCACAACAATCCAAATCAAAATCAATTCATTTCAAGTAATAAAATGATAAGGTGTAGAGTACTCCCTCAATAGGCATTTGGTAAGGAAAACGTTAGCTCCAAGCTCCATCTTGCTTCCAATACCTCTCATTCATGCTCAAACACTCAACAAACACCATTATTTCAACAATTTCATTATAAATATGGACTATCATGCACTTCAACACCACCAATCATGCCAAAATCAACCCAAACTCATGAGAAAAATTTTAAAATTTTAAAATTGACCCAATTTTCACAAGAATCATACTCAAGTGGTGAGTCACACCACACACTCTCCCCCCAAACTTAAATCGAAACAAGAGTTGAGACTTAAGTTTGCAAAAAGTGGTGAGACTTACCCTTGTAGTTTCCATTGATGATCTTCTTGTTGAGAAGTAACCGCATCCACACGCTCAAGCTATGTCCACACGCACTATCACCCCCCAAACTTAACTCGAGACAAGAGTCACGAATTAAGTTTGCAATAAGTGTTGGAACATATCAACTTGAATCCATGAAGTATTTCTCTTTTCTTCAATGTGCATTTTTCTCCATGAGCACAATCAACCTACAAGGCCAAAATAAACAAACAATAAAAATAAAGCAATAAAGATAGTGATGGGGTGCCTCCCATCGAGCGCTAAGTTTAACTTCTTCAAGCTAGACGAATTTTTAGCTCATCTTTCACATAAAGTATCCACAAAGAGGGTCTCCCTTTGTGATGGATCCACATAGTGCTTCACACGATGACCATTGACCAAGAACTCTCCCCCGTTCTCATCCATAATCTTTAGAGCTCCCCCATAAAGTACTTCCTTTACCACATAAGGTCCTCTCCATTTGGACTTCAACTTGCCCGGGAAAAGTCTTAGTCGAGAATTGAATATCAACACCTTCTCACCCTTTTTAAAGCTCTTCTTCCTTCAACGAGCATCATGCCACCTCTTGGTTTTCTCCTTAAAAATCCTTGAGTTTTCATAAGCATTTTCTCTAAATTCCTCAAGCTCATTCAATTGTAAGAATCTTACCTTCTTCGAAGCTTTCATGTCAAAATTCAATTTCTTAATGGCCCAATAAGCTTTATGCTCTAACTCCACGGGAAGATGGCAAGACTTGCCATAGACAATTTGAAAAGGAGACATACCAAGAGTGGTCTTGAATGTGGTTCGAAAGGCCCACAATGCATCATCAAGTTTATTTGACCAATCCTTTCTACTCACACTCACTGTTTTCTCCAAGACTTGTTTGATTTGTCGATTAGAAATTTCAGCTTGACTATTCGTTTGAGGGTGATACGGAGTAGACACTCGATGCTTCACTCCATAAGTCTTGAGAATGTTCTCCATGAGCTTATTTATGAAGTGACTACCCCCATCACTTACCAACACTCTAGGTACTCCAAATCTTGTGAAGATATGCTTCTTTAGAAACCCCATGACCACTCTAGCATCACTTGTTCTTGAAGGTATGGCCTCAACCCATTTCGAGATATAGTCAACCGCCAATAGGATGTATAGGAATCCATTAGATTGAGGAAATGGTCCCATGAAATCGATGCCCCACACATCAAATATCTCTACTTCTTGAAAGCTCTTAAGGGGCATCTCATCCCACTTGGAGATTCCTCCCATCCTTTGACATCGATCACAACCCTCTACAAATTTCTTACAACTCTTGAACAAAAATGGCCAATACAACCCCGATTGTAAGACTTTTGCAGCAGTCTTTTGAGCTCCAAAATGGCCTCCACTAGGTGAAGAGTGGCAAAACTCCAACACACTATTCCATTCTTCCTCGGGCACACATCTTCGCACAAGAGAATCATTACACATCTTGTATAAGAATGGATCATCCCACAAGTAACTTTTAACATCATGAAAGAACTTCTTGGATTGATACTTATTAAGCTCATAAGGCCTCTTTCCACTAGCCAAGTAATTCACATAGTCCGCATACCACGGGCTTTCTTCTTGCTCCACTAAAGCCACAATTTGATAGCAATCACACTCCAAGATTTTTTCATCGGGAAAAACCTCCTTGATTAACTCATAAGTACTTTCACAATGCTCCCTCGACTCTAACCTTGAAAGATGGTCGGCTATCACATTCTCCGTGCCCTTCTTATCTCTCACTTCAATATCAAATTCTTGAAGAAGTAGTACCCATCTTATCACCCTTGGCTTTGCATCCTTCTTTGCCATGAGATACTTGATAGCGGCATGGTCGGTGTATACAATAGTTTTCGTTCCTACCAAATAAGGACGAAATTTATCAAATGCATATACTACCGCCAAGAACTCTTTTTCGGTAGTAGTGTAGTTCCTTTGAGCCGCATCAAATGTCTTGCTTGCATAGTAAATGGCTCGGAATTTTTTCTCTCTTAGTTGCCCCAAAACCACTCCAAGAGCTATGTCACTTGCATCACACATCAAGATAAATGGCTCCTTCCAATCGGGGGTGATCAAGATGGGTGATGAAATCAAAGCTTCCTTTAGCACCTGAAAAGCATTTAAACAATTATCATCAAACTTAAATGGCACATCTTTTTCAAGGAGATGAGATAGAGGTTTAGAAAATGAAGAAAAATCCTTGATGAATCTACGATAGAACCCGGCATGACCAAGGAACGATCGTACTCCCTTCTCATTTGTTGGCGGTGGAAGCTTCTCTATAACAACAACTTTGGCTCGGTCAACTTGCAATCCCTTTGAAGAGATGTGATGTCCAAGTACAATGCCATCATTTACCATGAAATTGCACTTCTCCCAATTCAACACTAAATTAGTGTCTTGACATCGCTTCAAAACAATTGCAAGGTTAGACAAACAATTATCAAAAGAAGAACCAAACACCGAAAAGTCATCCATGAACACTTCCATTATATTCTCAATTAATCCTTCAAAGATTGCCATCATACACCTTTGAAAGGTGGCCGGTGCATTGCAAAGTCCAAATGGCAATCTTCGAAAAGCAAATATTCCATAGGGACAAGTGAAAGCGGTCTTTTCTTGGTCTTCGGGTGCTATGAGAATTTGGTTATACCCGGAATACCCATCAAGAAAGCAATAAAACTCATACCCGGCCAACCTATCCAACATTTGATCTAAGAAAGGTAAGGGGAAGTGATCTTTACGTGTGTTTTCATTAAGCTTCTTATAATCAACACACACATGCCACCCCGTCACCGTCCTAGTGGCTATGGTCTCATCTTTCTCGGTCTTCACTATAGTCATACCCCCTTTTTTAGATACTACATGCAACGGGCTCACATAAGGGCTATCACTAATAGGAAAGATCATATCCGAATCTAACCACTTAAGAACCTCTTTTTTACCACTTCTTGCATGATAGGATTAAGTCTTCTTTGGTTTTGAACACAAGCTTTCCCTTCATCCTCAAGTCTTATCTTATGCATGCAAATTGTTGGACTAATTCCCTTCAAATCATCAATACACCAACCAATAGCCGACTTATGCTCTTTAAGGACATTAAGCAATTTATCAAGTTGACTAGAAGTTAGAGATGATGATACAATTACCGGATATGTCTCATTTTCACCAAGGTAGGCATAAGTAAGATGATCAGGTAGAGGCTTCAACTCCACCTTCTTTTCCTTTTTCTCTTCTTGCTCGAGTGGATCTCTAAGTGGTAAGAACTTGTCATTTCCCTTTGAGATGACGGCTGCAACCTCTTGAGCTTCACTACAATCACCTAGATCAAGCAAACAATTAATCAATTCTTCATTTAAATCAAGAGAAGTAGTAGAAATATTAGAAAGAGATAGAGAATTGCTCAAGCAAAGTTCAAGTGGATCCTTGGTTACAATGGAAGGCCAACTCTCCTCGACACTTCCCTTTACAACATCCACACTTTTACATTCTTCATCATTCATTGGATATTGCATGGCCTTGTGTAGAGAGAATACCACTTCCTCATCATTAACCCTCAACTTCAATTCTCCTTTGTAGACATCAATAAGAGCTCCCCCGGTAGCAAGAAACGGTCTCCCAAAAATCAATGACATATTTTCATCCTCCTCCATATCTAGAACAACAAAATCCACTGGAAAGACGAACTTATCAACTTTCACCAACACATCTTCAACTACTCCTTTTGGATGTGTCATAGATCGATCCGCCAATTGAAGTGTGATGGAAGTTGGCTTTACTTCACCTAATCCAAGCTCCTTGAATATGGAGAGAGGCATTAAATTAATGCTTGCACCGAGGTCACAAAGAGCCTTGTTTTTCTTGTTCTTTCCAATTTCACATGGTATAATGAAACTACCCGGATCCTTCAATTTTTGTGGAAGTTTCCGTTGTAGAATGACACTACACTCTTCGGTTAGATTAACCGTTTCATTGTCCACAAGACTTCTTTTCTTTCCCATGATGTCCTTCAAGAAACGAGCATAATGAGGCATTTGATCCAAAGCATCGGCGAAAGGGATATTGATTTGAATCTTCTTGAAGATTTCAAGAAACTTTTTGAACCTTTCATCCAAACCCTTCTTCAAGAACCTTTGAGGAAAAGGAACCGGTACTTGAGTCTTGGGTATTCCCCAACTATCTCTTTCAACTTCAACTTCCTTTTCCCTTAACTCCTTTGTCTTTTTCCACTTTAGAATTCTCTCTATTTTCTCTTCATCTTTCTTTTGCTCAACAATTTCTTTTTTCTTGCTTACTTCCTCCATTTTAATCTCTTCTTGCACCAACCCTTCTTCCACCTTGCTTTCCACTTCCCTTTCAATGACAATACTATCTTCTTTAGGTATAGGAGGTTCCTCATACTCTTTTCCACTTCTAAGAGTGATAGCTTTGCAATCTTCTTTAGGATTAGTTACCGTGGTAGATGGAAACTTTCCTTGTTGGTGTTGAGATCCCACGGAAGAAGCAATTTGACCCATTTGATACTCAAAAGCTCTCATCCTATTGTCGGATTTCTTCTCATTTTCCTCTATTCTAGCCTCCATCTTTTTCATGAATGTTAGCAATGTCTCTTCCACCGATGCTTTCCCCTCTCCATTTGGTGGTTTAGCACTCGGATCGAATCCCGGAGAATATGACACGGCGGCTTGAGGATTAGAGTAAGAAAGATTTTCATGCTTCCTCGGAGCTTGATAATTTCCACTTGATTGATTGAAATTGCTTCCCCGAGCTTGTCCTTGATATCCTCCTTGAAAATTACCTTGATTAGAAGGATAATTACATTGGAAATTCCCTTGACGTTGAAAATTTCCTTGGTAATTTCTCCTATCTAAGTAGGCAACATCCTCTATACTTTGCATAACATGGCTCTCATCATTCACAATAGCACTTGTGCTTCCCTCTTGAGTTACTCCTTGAGTGATCAAATTCAATTGTTTTGTTAAAGCTTGAATGCTCTCATTGAGTTCTTTCATTCCCTCACTTTGGAACATATCACTCTTCACTTTGTTTACACTCTCCACTTGAGCTACTTTTCCAAAGGTATAACCTCTCATTACTCGCTCGGAAGGCCATTAATAAGCATTCATCGCAATGTCTTCAAAAATATCCATGGCTTTCATAGCATCCACTCCAAATATAGACCCTCCGGATGAGGCATCTACATGCATCCGATTTTGTTGATTCAACCCTTGGTAAAAGAAAGCCACTTGTTGATTCTCATGAAAATCGTGTTGAGGACACTTTCGGAGCATCTCTTTGTAGCGTTCCCATGCTTCATAAAAATTTTCATCCGGAAGTTGCCTAAATTGAGTGATAAGGCTTTTCAATTGGAGCGTCTTTGAAGGAGGAAAATACTTGTTTAGGAACCTTTGCTCAAGATCTTCCCATGTATTACAACTTCCCAAAGGAATTGTATTGTACCATGCTTTAGCCTTGTCTCTTAAAGAAAAAGAGAATAACCTCATTCGAATAGCATCCTCCGACACTCCCTTCATCTTGACGGTATTTGCAACCTCCAAGAAAGTAGATAAATAAGTGTTCGGGTCTTCAAGAGGACCTCCCCCAAACTGATTTGCTTTAACCATGTTGATCAATCCGGTCTTGATCTCAAAATCATTGGCTTGAACCGGAGGAACCATATTGTGCACGGCTCTCGGTTGGAAGTAATCCCGAATTGCTATAGGCCTTGGCAACTCTTGTTGTTGAAATATCCTTTGAGCTTCTTGATTTGCAAGCAATTGCATATACTCTTGATTTTGAGCAAAGAAATTCCTCATTATCTCCGCTTGATTCTCTTGCACTCCTTCTTGTACCCCCCTTTGATCTTGTAAAGGATCTTGGGGTGGGTCATAATTAACATTGTCTCCCCGTTGATTCTCCATTTTTGTTCCCTTTCTAGCTTTACGCCTCTCTCGCTTCCTTTGTCGTGCGGTTCTTTCAATCTCCAAATTCAAAGGAATGATCGATTGATTTCCCTTTGATCTTGTGATCATAAAACACCTACGAAAAGGCCAAAAGTGAGACCACAAACAACAATAGTAAATAAAATAAAATAAAAAAAATCCTTATCAAGAACAACTAAAACAATAACACAGTACTCGACTAGTCCGTCAAACTCACCGGCAACGGCGCCATTTTCTTGTTTGCCTAATTTTGTAGCACTCACGAGCAAGAATACTCGTTCGTTGTAGTAGTATATCCCAAGAAAAATTATCAATCCATAAAGGAGTTATGTTCGGACTAGCAAAATACGTGATCTCATGTTCATGTCGTTTTTGTAAAGATGATCGGGGGGTTTTGAGATTGATTAACAACTAAAACAAGTAGCAAGTAAATAAGATAGCAAATAAGAAAATGACAAGTAAAGATAATGGGTGCTAAAGTTCAAGTATGGAAAAAAACATGGGATTAGAAACATCCAAGCACACTCGATTCATATTATCATGCAAACGGAATTCAACTCAATTGATGTAGACTAAGGGTGATCACGATTGTATCCTAAGCTCCCTTTCAGGTTACAAAGGTTGTTGATCCATTTTAGACTCCCAAAAGCACTTAAGATCAAAGCCCAACATTAACCCCTTCCATCTAGGTACTAGTTAGATTAAACTCTCCCTTTTTGTGTACTAAGGCCAACGAATGGATTGGTTCCCCTCATTGAATTCAAATATCATTTCGGTCAAACCCAAACTCAATGTCTATTCATGCCTTCCTAATACTATAGAGGATCGTTTCCCTCTCACTCTAAGCAATACATACATGAACATCATGATAGCATTTAATTACCACAAATAATCCATTGATCAACAATCCATTAAACCAATAAACATTCATGAATAACAAACCATGCCATCACAACATCAAGACAATTAAACTCCATGAATAGAAATCAACATCAATTAAATCAAAAACAAATTTAATCCACATGATAATATAAATCTAATATACTCTTCATATTCCTAATCCCACTAGAGGGATTAGCCTAACATGATAAAAGTAACAAAACAAATAAATGATTCATTACAATTACCCATAGTCTAAGATCTAAAAAAATACAAAATGAATGGATTCTTCCCTATCAATTTCTTGAAGAGAATCTTCTATTCTTCTTGATCTCCACCTCTAACTCTTGATTTGAAGTTTTTAGCACCAAAAATGGAAGATATGATGGGTGGATGAATTCCAAAATTAGCTCTCCAAGTAACCAAGACAAGTAAACAACTATACAAATGAAAGAAATATCCTTATCAAGACTAATCAACTTCAAACTCGTTACAACCACAAGTTTAACATTTCCCCGGCAGCGGCGCCATGAACTTAGTCGCATTTCTAGTGAAATGTCAAGAGTAAGTGTACTCTATCGCTGTTGTATACGCGTGACCAAGTGCAAAATTTATAGTATTGTCGTCCCAAGGGAAAAGGTAAACTCAAGTTGTATCCGGATTTTCCATTGATTTATGTTTTGTAAGGATGATCAAGATAAGGTTTTGATTTAAGAACTATGATTACTCTATCAATTAACTAATGAACTAGACAAACAACTAATTATAACAAATATCAATCAAATCAAGTAGCAAGATGAGATGGAATGGATGAAGTGTATCTAAAAAGAGAGCAAGGCTAGCAACATCATGGTCAAGGTCTTATGTAGACTTCACACTTACTCAAGCATTGATGACTTTCAAGTTATGAAACTAAGGGCAATCACAATTGTACCCCTAACCCCTATGGCCAAGGTGATTAGGTTCTCAACTCTTTTACAAGTTTAAATCTCCTAAGATTGTCTTACTCTCAATTCCCTCATGGGTACTATGATCATAAGTTGGTTCCCCTCACTAGTTCATCACTAATGTTCTATCATGAGGTTCTAAGCACTTGGAGGGAATGGCTTTCCTCCCCTCATACTAACCAAGTCACCTAATACAATCAATGATTCAATTAAACTACCACACATAATATTGGAATGGCCATCCTAACACTATGCATAGAGAATTTAACCACACACATCATGCATCAAATGAGAATAAGCATTCATGATAGAAAGTAATCATAACAATCAATTCATCAAGCTTTAATAGTGCAAAAATCTACATATTTCCTAACCAATCATATTGCTAGCCTCACTTGAGGACTAGCCACAAATATTCATTGCAAATTGGCTACAATCCAATACAAGCTTCATATGAGCAATAAAATGAAGAAAGTAGCAAAATAAAAGAGATTGAGCTTCCCCTTGAAGGTAGACTCCTTCTTCCTTGATCATGCCAAATTCTTCAAACAAATCTGATTTTCTCTTCTTAGATGATGGAATGAATGGATGTATGGATGGATTTATGAAGATCAAGGTGAATTGATGGATTTAGATGGTGTAGATGGCTTGTAGATCTAGTGTGTGAGGAAATGTGGTGTGGATTGTGTGTAACTGCTCTCAATCTGATATAATCTGTCTCTCCCTCTCTAATTTCGCACAAATCATGATTTTATATCACTTATGGACCTTCTAGAAGCTTCCGGAACTTTCTGAAAATTACACAGGATTTTGCACCTACACGGCCCGTGCTGCAGTACACGGCACGTGTAGGGCACACCTACTTCGACGTTTTGTGCGTGCTTCCGGACACGGCTCGAGCTGCAATACACGGCCTTGATCATGGCCGTGTAGCACGTTCTGACGATAATACACGGCTTCTTCTTACAGGGCCGAGCTCCGCACACGGGGCGTGCAGCAGCACACGGCCTGTGCACCGGCGCACGGCCAAATCCCTGGGCGAGCAGCGTGCTCTGATGACATTACACGGCCAGCTGCTACAGGGCCGTGTTCCGCGCACGGCCCGTGCAGCTGCCTGGCCTATTCTTCGTCTCCCTTTCGCTCCCGACTCCATTTTTTGTCCGTTCCATGACCTGTTTTACACATATTCAAGCTCATTTACACAATTCTATAAGTTCGTACCACTTTCCTCAAAACAACAATAACTCCACCAAACTTAACACAAATACGGATAAAAACATCCGAAAATACACACATAAAGACACTAAAACCTAGGTGAAAATGACGACAATCAACCCCCCAAACTTAAAGTGTTGTTCGTCCTCGAACAACTAAAAATGATAAACAAGAGGAGAAATTTTCACCTAGAGAATATCTAACGAACATAAACCACAACGCATCACAAGTAATAAGGACTTCAAAATCAAATTAAGTATCCCTACATAATCAAACTTATAACATGAAAGATTAACGAGTTCAATCTCAAGCATGACAAAAGAGTAATCAAATCCCTTTCAATCCAAGCCTTTCATAGGATATCAAATTCACTCAACACTCTTTGAAGTAAGGTTTTGATCAACACTCATCAACCGGTTAAAATCGACTCACCATAGGCTTGCTCATGGACTATGTTCACAAGCCACCTTAGTTTCAATAAGTGATCAAAAAGGTCTTTATCTTTGGATGTAATGTTTAGACTCTTTGGTAAGGTAGGAAACTTTGGATAATAGTGACTTTTCAAGTGTGGTTGATCGAAGAGATGATTCCTTTCTTCAACGTCCTCACTTTCATGCTTCCTTTCTTTTCTACTTTAATCACAATCACTAAGCATCATCATTCCTTGGATTTCTTGAGCTTCCTTTTTTTTTTTTTTTTAAATGGCATACTTCTTGTCTTTGACTTTTATATTCCTTGAGCATATTTTTCTATTTTGTTCCTTTTTCACTTTTGTTGAAGTTGCACTTGCTTTTATCTTGAGCTCTTTCATCCTTTTTCTTGACTCACCTTTCTTTCCATATACATTTGCACATTTTTCCACATCTTCCCTTTTATAAACCATCATCATCCTCAATTACCCACACATAGGTTATATATATAAGGTTTAAATGGGTTTTTAAGGCTTGTAATGTGCTTATATCACAAGAAATAGGCTTAAAGGTTCAAAGTGGCTTACTAGGGATAATGTTTTAGGTAAGGAAATTTTATGGCTATGACTTTATTCAACAAGGATGGCTTAAGATCATTTCACAAATTTCAACCATTCGGGCTTCGTTCCTATAGTCCAAGAGCAAGTTCTAGTTTGTCTAAGTTCAATCGGTCCTCTCTTCAATAATTAACCATGGAGGCACGGTTGAGGCTCAACTCTCACAAGCTTTTGCTTGGACCAAAAGAAACTCAATTAACCTTCATACTTCTCAAAATTGAACAAATTATGTAATCCATGTCACAATTTTAACAAGTAGAAACCATTAACTTGCTTGCCATCACCTATCACAAACAATGCATCATAGCTCATATTCAAAAACATTACTCAACTCCTTCCCAAAACATACCACCAAAACCACACCTATACAAGAATTAAAATAACAACAAACATCACCTACTAAGCAAGGGACCAACAAACAATACAAACATATAACATGCATAAATCAAATCATCCATCAAAAGAAAATAAAGCACATCAACTCAAACCCATAACGATAAAGATCAATCTCCCATCGCATCCAAACAACAAAAAAAAAACTGAAAATAGCAAAAAAAACTGAAAATAAAATCCCAAAGTAAAACCTCCCAAAAACCAACAATTTAAGTACAATCCAATCAAATTCTAACAAATCAAATCAAATGTCTAAGCAATAATACTTCCAAAATTCTAAATAATAGCTAGATGAATGGACAAAAGTGCCAAGCACTCAAAATACTCCCTCATTGTTCCGGAGGCGGAGGAGGTGGACGATAGGTGTTCCATGGAATGTAGGCTCGAGGGTTCGCAGGAAACTGGAAGTTGAACATCATGGTCATCATCTCCTCCATGTTGTTGGAGTGCACCCTTGATTGTTCTTCATAGTACTCCCTCCTTCGTTGTCCAGCTCTCAACTCTTCAATGTGTCTTCCATGCTCTTGCTGGACTTCGCGAATCTCCCTGATCTGAGTCCCATATGTCTACTGCACATGCCTCATGTCACGTACCTCATCCATCATATAGTTCCACATTTCATCTCCTTGGCCCGGTGCAACTGGTGGCGGTGCCTCTTCCTCAAATAGTGGTGGATCAGGGCCTTGCTCCTCAAACTCAATCTGCTCCGGTTGCTCTCCTTGCTCATCACCCTCCATGGGCACTTGCTCGGCCCTCAAATTGGCTAGCTCTTCATTTTCTTCAACTCTAACCTGCCTCAGAACCTGTTCCATTTCATCCCTGTTTCTTCTATAAAATGCCTTGACAACTCTGGAATGGTTCACACTTCCCATAGCCAAATTTGCAAGCCTTCTCCTTGTATAAACTGTAGTGAGCTCCGGTATTGGCAACGGAAATGGAGCTCCCTTCTCCTGCCTTAAACAGTATTGATTTCCTACCATGGTCAAAAATTCCATCCTCATCAGCTGTGAGTAATTCAACCCTTCACTAACCATACGATTCTCCATCCCTGCGAAGTTAACTCCCATTCCTTGAGCTATTATTGTAATCATCCCTCCTAGCATTAACCCTTGAGAACTCTGCCTCTTTGCAACTCTCTCCGCATGTTGCACAAAATGTGCTGCAACATTAAGCGGTAACTCTTTATACATACAATACATTATGTAGAGCTGCTTTTCTCCAACTGAGCCTCCTTCAAACCTTCCCAATATAGTGTTGGAGACGATCTTCTCTAAGTACCTCATTACAGGATTCCGGATGGCCGTCCCCTTTGAAGCACTAGGGATGTACCCTGCTCTCTCAGTTCCATCATTCACAAGGCTTGACCACCATTCCTGTTGGTTGAAAGTTCCTCCGGCATAAAAGCTCCGATGGAATTCGCATGGCGGGCACCCAAAACACTCATTCAAAAATGCCAATGGAACTTTTTCCCTCAACACATTATCTAGCTGAAAAGTCACCCACAGTGGATACCCATTCCTATCTTTCTTCACTTGTAAAGTGCTCATGAATTCCGCAGTGAGATGATAGTAGGTTGGAGGCCTCTTATCGAAGAAAGCTTCCATCTGAGAGAAGCGAAATAACTTCCTCAGATCTTCCTCTATACCTAGTCCCCTCATCGTCTCCGTGTCTTGGAAACGAGTAGCCTTGATCTTCGGAGCTAGAACTTGCCAGCGAAGCACAAACTTTCCCCAATAATCCTCGAACTCAACTCCAAATTCTTGTGGATGAATTCCTTCAATAACCAACTGGGCATCCAAGTTAGATAACTCCTCAGGGTCGGTTATCACAATGAAATCCTCGGTCCTAGGGCGAACTCTCCTCTCAGCCATCTACAATATACAAACAATATACAACTTATCAAATATATTCACACTTAACAACTTATCACCATTCATCACAACTATCAACAATTATAATCAATTTCTACTCATGATCACACATATGAATCCTCACTTCAATTATCTTAAAATGCTATTCACATTTGACCATCAATTTTCAACGAATTCCTCTCTTAGACATTTCATCGAACACTTGGTATGCACAAAATTTAAACATCCTCTCAACATACAATTTGCATATCCTCATGCCCAAATCCTCAATATCTAAAGTTAATCTCTTACAAATAAACATCATACTCATGTAATTCATCAATTGGCACAACACAATTATTCACACTCATAATTCTCACACAATTCCCAAATTATTCCTCATGAACCCTATTTCAACTTTTTCAAAATAAAAAAAATTCCACAGTTCATAATGACACACATGCGTGAATATCATCAATCAAGCATGAAAACATCATAAAAATAAAGCCCATATATCAATTCAATCAATTCATATCAAAATGTTCAAGTTAGGGTTCAAGAATTTCATACCTTTCACCAATTGGATGTGGAGATGTGAATTTGGTGTGAACACTTACAATCTCTACTCACACTCTTTCAACACTAACCTTGGTGGAGTTTCGTGTGCTTGAATCGTGTGAATTGGGTGAAGGGGTGCGTATGGAATGTGTACGGAGCAGCCCTTTTAAAAAAAACTGGAACAAGCCCTGCACGGCCCGTGTTACGCAGCACGGCCTCAAGTGAGGCCGTGCAGCGTGTTCTGATCCCATTACACGGCCACCTGTTACAGGGCCGTGTGCGGAACACGGCCCGCGTACCGTTTCTCCTGCACGGCTCGAGCTGCGTAACTCGGCCATCATCCTGGCCGTGTAGCATATTCTGAGCTCGCTACACGGCTAACTGCTACAGGGCCGTGCACGGCGCACGGCCCGTGTAGCAGTTTACCCTGTTCTCCATTTTTCTTGCTTCACTCCATCCTTGCCCTGTTTTTCACTCTTCACATACCCTATTCATGCTTAAACACTACTCAATGTTATCCATGCTACACTCATAATCAAGAATGGATCGAAATGTACTCAAAACACCACCAAACACACCAAAACTATCCTAACTCATGAGAAACATATTCAAAATTGTTCAAAAATGACCATTTTGCAAAGATGATATATATACACAAGATAACACAATCAATTGAACAAAGTATAGATCACACCACACACTCTCCCCCCAAACTTAAATCGAAACACGTTACGAATTAAGTTTGCAAAAGTGGTGAGACATACCTTATTCTTTTTCTCAATGCTCTTCATGAACTTCTCCACCTCTTATGCCTACTTTAAGCTCCAATTGATCAAGTGTGACCACCACGCAACCTCCCTCCAAACTTAAATTAACACAAGTGTTAAAATTTAAGTTTGTAAAGAGTGGTGAGGCATACAATCATCATTCCACCTTTAGCATCCGTGTCTTTTCTCTTATGCGTTTCTCATGAACTTAACCACCTTCATACCAAATCTACAAGAAAACTAAAAAAAAAAAACACTAAACCACTACTCAAAAGAAGTTTAAGAAGAGAGAGTAACCACATACACCCTCTCCTTTTGAGAAGGAGATAGGTAATGCTTCACTCTATGACCATTTACCACAAATTCATTATTTGGGCCCTTTAACCTCAATGTATGTCCATTCAACACTTCAAGCACTTCATAGGGTCCCATCCATTTTGATTTAAGCTTTCCGGGAAATAACTTGAGCCTCGAATTGAATACAAGCACTTTATCCCCGAGAGCAAACGTCTTCTCCTTGACCTTAGCATCATGCCATCTCTTCATATTTTCCTTATGGATAATTGAGTTTTCAAATGCTCTTCCTCTAAACTCCTCCAACTCAACTAACTTCAACAACCTTGCTTGACCACTTTTCCCCTCGTCCATATTAAGACGTTTGATAGCCCATAATGCACGGTGTTCAAGCTCCACGGGGAGATGACAAGCTTTACCATAGACCAATTGATACGGTGAGACACCAAGAATGGTCTTAAAAGCCGTCCGATAAGCCCATAAAGCATCGTCAAGCTTGTCTGACCAATCCTTCCTCCCTCCATTGATGGTCTTCTCCAAAACTAACTTGATTTGGCGGTTTGAGACCTCCGCCAAACCATTTGCTTGAGGGTGGTAAGGTGTAGCCACTCGATGTTTCACTCCATATCTTTTCAACAAACTCTCCATCAACTTGTTTACAAAGTGTGATCCTCCATCACTCACTAAAGCCCGTGGAACTCCAAACCTAGCAAAAATGTTCTTTTTCAAAAACCTTTGCACAATCAAAGCATCATTCGTCTTCGTGGGGATTGCCTCCACCCACTTGGACACATAATCCACAGCTAGCAAGATGTACACATATCCTTTAGACGAGGGAAATGGTCCCATAAAATCAATCCCCCATACATCAAAAATTTCTACATCAATCCTTAAGGTCATGGGCATTTCATCTCTCTTGCCTATTCCCCCTATCCTTTGGCATCTATCACACTTTGCAACAAACTTCTTTGCATCCTTAAACAATGTTGGCCAATAGAAGCCCGATTGTAAAACCTTATCCCCCGTCTTTTGATGAGCAAAGTGACCTCCACACAAAGACGAGTGACAAAGTTCAAGAATCCCCATAACTTCTTCTTCCGCTACACATCTCCTTATTACTCCATCATTGCAAATTTTAAACAAATACGGCTCATCCCAAAAATACTTCTTAACTTCCACATGAAACCTCTTTTCTTTGTACTCATTAAGCAACGTGGGCTTGATTCCACACACAAAGAAATTGACGTAATCGGCGTACCAAGGCGGCACATTCACCATGCGAGTACTCACTTGCTTGACCTCTAGTAGTAAAATGTCCTCATCCGGGAACTCATCCCCAATGGGCTTCAAATCTTCATTTGCACCTCCATTTTCTAACCTAGACAAATGGTCCGCAATCACATTCTCCACGCCCTTTTTATCCTTGATGACCACATCAAATTCCTACAAAAGCAACACCCAACGAATTAAACGAGGTTTAGCATCTTTCTTACTCATGAGGTATTTTATAGCCGCGTGATCCGTGTAGACAATCGTTTGTGTTCCAACCAAGTATGGTCGAAACTTCTCAAAAGCATACACTACGGCTAAAAATTCCTTCTCCGTTGTGGTGTAGTTAATTTGGCACGAATTCAATGTCTTTGAGGCGTAATAGATTGCTCTAAACTTCTTCTCTCTCATTTGCCCCAACACCACTCCAATGGATTGATCGCTAGCATCACAATGAAGTTCAAATGGTAAACTCCAATCCGGGGTAACGAGGATCGGAGATGAAGTGAGAGCATCCTTAAGCACCTGAAATGACACACAACACTCATCATCAAAGTTAAATGGACAATCTTTTTCAAGCAATTTACAAAGGGGTTTAGTAATTTTGGAAAAATCCTTAATGAAGCGTCTATAAAAGCCCGCATGTCCTAAGAACGATCTCACCCCCTTCTCACTAGTAGGAGGGGGTAGACGTTCTATGGCTATTACTTTAGCTCTATCCACTTTTAACCCATTCTTTGAAATATGATGTCCCAAGACTATCCCATCGGTCACCATAAAGTGGCATTTTTCCCAATTTAGCACAAGACTCGACTCTTCACACCTCTGCAACACAATCGTGAGATTAGTTAAGCAAATATCATAAGAAGATCCATACACGGAAAAATCATCCATAAACACCTCCATAATATTTTCAATTAAACCATCAAAGATTGCCATCATACAACGCTGAAAAGTGGCAGGGGCATTACATAGACCAAATGGCATCATTCTAAATGCAAATGTACCATAGGGACATGTGAACGTTGTCTTCTCTTGATCTTCCGGTGCAATCAATATTTGATTGTACCCGGAATAACCATCAAGAAAACAATAATACTCATGCCCCGCAAGACGATCCAACATTTGATCTATGAATGGCAATGGGAAATGATCTTTACGAGTATTCTCATTCAACTTACGATAATCAACACATACTCTCCAACCCGTGATAGTTCTAGTGGCAATTGTTTCATTTGTATCGGATCTAACAATTGTCATACCACCTTTCTTTGCCACTACATGTAGAGGACTTACATATTGACTATCACTAATTGGAAAGATTATTCCCGCATCAAGCCATTTTAACACCTCTTTCCTTACCACTTCTTGCATTATAGGATTTAATCTACGTTGGTTTTGCACGCAAGACTTTTCATCATCAATCAAATGGATCTTATGCATGCACATAGATGGACTAATACCTTTCAAATCTTTAATGCTCCAACCAATAGATGACTTATGATCTCTTAAGACTCTTAGCAATTTTTCTACTTCTAAATCATTAAGGGAAGAGGATACAATTACCGGATACGTTTCATCTTTTTCCAAGTAAGCATACTTTAAGTGATCCGGCAATGGTTTCAACTCTACCTTCTTCTTCTCTTGCACTTCCAAAAATGGCTTTTCATCAAGTTTCTCCACCTTTACCTCCTTTGCTTCCTCTTTTGTGAGTGCCCTACAAGCATTTAAACCATGCAATTCGTCAATTATTTCATCATTTTCTACACCAAAAGAAGATTTAGCTTTTATAGATTCAAGAGAATAAGAGTGGCTTATGATGATTTCCAAAGGGTCCTTGGAGTGAAGGTGATACATATGCTCTTCAACCATGTCGTCAATGACCTCCACTCTTCCACATTCCTCCCTAGGATACCTCATAGCCTCACTTAAAGAAAATATGACTTCATCCTCATTCACCCTCAAAGTTAGCTCCCCTTTCTCCATATCTATCAATGCTTTCCCGGTGGCAAGAAACGGACGTCCAAGTATCAATGGGACACTATCATCTTCAGCCATATCTAGTACCACAAAATCAACGGGGAACACAAACTTGCCAACTTTGATCAAAACATCTTCCACTATTCCCTTGGGATGTGTCAACGACCGATCTGCTAATTGAAGTGTAACCGACGTCGGTTTGACCTCACCAATACCCAACTTTTTGAAGATTGATAAGGGTATTAAGTTAATGCTTGCCCCTAGATCACATAAAGCTTTGTAGTTCCTTTGCTCTCCCATCTCACAAGGAATAGTGAAACTCCCCGGATCTTTCAATTTAGGGGGAAGTTTCTTTTGCAAGATTGCACTACATTTCTCCGTAAGGTTCACCGTTTCGAACTCTCCCAAGCTTCTTTTCTTTGACAAGATATCCTTCAAAAATTTGGCGTAGTTGGGCATTTGAAGTAAGACCTCCGCAAAAGGCATATTCACATGTATCTTCTTCAACATTTCAACAAACTTGGCAAATTTCTCTTCTAATCCCTTTTTCAAGCATCTTTGTGGAAACGGGATTGCCATGGGCAACTTAGGAATCCCCCATTCATCCCTTTCAAACTTTTCCTCTCTCTCTTTCCGTTTTGCTTCTCTACATCTTTCTCATTTCTTTGGAGACTTTACTTTTTCTTCTTCAAGTGTAGGGGTACTTTCACCTTTTTCAACAATATCAACTTCTTTCTCTTTCCCTTCTTCACCCAAGCTTTCCATAGGCTCAAGTTCACAATCCACCTCCTCTACTTCCGTTGGCATTGAAGGCCCTTCGTATTTTGTTCCACTACGAAGTTCAATCACCTTACATTGCTCCTTCGGATTAGTAATGGTTGTAGATGGAAACTTCCCTTGGTGATGAACATTACCCCTTTCACTTGCCATTTGACTAATGTGAGTCTCAATTGCTTTGAATCGATTCTCATTTACCTCATCTCTTTGCTTCACATATTCAAACTTTCTCTCATTCTCTTGTTTCTCTTGCTTTATAAACTCAAACATCTTTGTCATTTTATCCTCCAATGTAGACAATGTAGACTTTCCTTCATCATTTGGAGCCTTCTCCCCCGGATGAATGCCCGGTGGCAATGTGAGTGCATTACTTTGATTCCCATACGACAAATTCTCATATCTCCGGGGTTGATTGAAATTCCCTTGAAAATTACCTTGCCCCCAACCTCCTTGCCTTTGTGGATATCCTCCTCCATTATTCCCAAAATTCCCACCGTAATTTCCTTGGAAGTTCATTCCTTGCATGAAGGCAACTTCCTCAAGTGTCATCTCCGATGGGCTCCAAGAATTAGAGGACATACCTTGTTGAGGTATAGAGGTAGGCATTTGACAACTTTGAGAAGATTGACCCATACTTGGTGTAGATACACCTTGTTGAAAATTAGGAAACACTTGTTGATTCATCAAAGGTATTGACATCACATGCGGAGGATTAGCTAGCATTTGTTGATTCACCATTGGTGTAGATGTTGGAGTCACTTGCATACTAGCATTCATCCTTTTTAGTATCTCCGTGATTGCCTTGTCGGTTACATCTTCATTAGGCACCTCCACTTTTTTCACTTGTTGCAAGCACACTTCTTCCATCTTAGCAATCTTCTCTTTTTCATATAAGCCCGCAACTCTATCCATGGCCCATTGTCCCGTATTCAATGCTATTTCTTCACATATGGCAATTGCTCTTTCCGGAGTTTGCCCCAAAATCGAACCTCCCGATGAAGCATCAACAAGCATCCTTTCACTTCCATTCAAACCGGCATAGAAAAATCCTACCTGTTGATCTTCGGGGAATCCGTGTTGTGGACATTTCCTTAGCATTTCTTTGAATCGGTCCCAAGCCTCACTAAAAGTTTCAAGAGGCATTTGCTTAAACTGCAATATTTGACCTTTGAGATGCAACATCTTCGATAGTGGGAAATACTTGCTCAAGAATCTTTGTGCCAACTCTCTCCATGTGTTGTAGGATCCCGGTGGTAAAGTATGATACCAAGCCTTAGCTCTATCTCGTAATGAAAACGAGAAGAGCTTCAATTTAATAACATCCTCACTTACCCCATTTATCTTGACCGTGTTTGCTAACTCCGTAAATTGGGCTAAGTGAGCATTTGGATTCTCCATAGTACCACCACCAAATTGGTTTGCTTGCACCATGTTGATCAATCCCGTCTTGATCTCAAAATGATTAACATTCACCGGTGGTCCCACAACATAGTTTCCATATTGCGGTTGGAAGTAATCTCGGATGTTCATTCCCACTCCATTATTCCCATTTCTACGAGGTTGATTTTGCACCATCGGAGGATCATTCCTTGCTTCTTGTTGTGCCAACAAGTTTTGAATAATAGCTTGCAATTGTTGGTTTTGCAAGTGCATTTGTTGAGCATAAACTTGTGGCACATATTCTTGATTACCAAAACCTCCTCTAGCATTATCACCACCTTGAAAATTTCTCAAATTACCTTCTTCATCAACCATATTTGCATTATCCCTTACTTCTTCCATATTTTCTTCCGTTGGTTCCAACACTCCTCTTCTTTGTCTTCTTAAGGTAGCTTCTAATTCCAAATTCAAAGGTTCAATAGATTGAGACCTTGAACAAGTTTGCATGTACCTACAAGAATTCCAAAATTAGCTCTCCAAGTAACCAAGACAAGTAAACAACTATACAAATGAAAGAAATATCCTTATCAAGACTAATCAACTTCAAACTCGTTACAACCACAAGTTTAACATTTCCCCGGCAGCGGCGCCATGAACTTAGTCGCATTTCTAGTGAAATGTCAAGAGTAAGTGTACTCTATCGCTGTTGTATACGCGTGACCAAGTGCAAAATTTATAGTATTGTCGTCCCAAGGGAAAAGGTAAACTCAAGTTGTATCCGAATTTTTCATTGATTTATGTTTTGTAAGGATGATCAAGATAAGGTTTTGATTTAAGAACTATGATTACTCTATCAATTAACTAATGAACTAGACAAACAACTAATTATAACAAATATCAATCAAATCAAGTAGCAAGATGAGATGGAATGGATGAAGTGTATCTAAAAAGAGAGCAAGGCTAGCAACATCATGGTCAAGGTCTTATGTAGACTTCATACTTACTCAAGCATTGATGACTTTCAAGTTATGAAACTAAGGGCAATCACAATTGTACCCCTAACCCCTATGGCCAAGGTGATTAGGTTCTCAACTCTTTTACAAGTTTAAATCTCCTAAGATTGTCTTACTCTCAATTCCCTCATGGGTACTATGATCATAAGTTGGTTCCCCTCACTAGTTCATCACTAATGTTCTATCATGAGGTTCTAAGCACTTGGAGGGAATGGCTTTCCTCCCCTCATACTAACCAAGTCACCTAGTACAATCAATGATTCAATTAAACTACCACACATAATATTGGAATGGCCATCCTAACACTATGCATAGAGAATTTAACCACACACATCATGCATCAAATGAGAATAAGCATTTATGATAGAAAGTAATCATAACAATCAATTCATCAAGCTTTAATAGTGCAAAAATCTACATATTTCCTAACCAATCATATTGCTAGCCTCACTTGAGGACTAGCCACAAATATTCATTGCAAATTGGCTACAATCCAATACAAGCTCCATATGAGCAATAAAATGAAGAAAGTAGCAAAATAAAAGAGATTGAGCTTCCCCTTGAAGGTAGACTCCTTCTTCCTTGATCATGCTAAATTCTTCAAACAAATCTGATTTTCTCTTCTTAGATGATGGAATGAATGGATGTATGGATGGATTTATGAAGATCAAGGTGAATTGATGGATTTAGATGGTGTAGATGGCTTGTAGATCTAGTGTGTGAGGAAATGTGGTGTGGATTGTGTGTAACTGCTCTCAATCTGATATAATATGTCTCTCCCTCTCTAATTTCGCACAAATCATGGTTTTATATCACTTATGGACCTTCTAGAAGCTTCCGGAACTTTCTGAAAATTACACAGGATTTTGCACCTACACGGCCCGTGCTGCAGTACACGGCCCGTGTAGGGCACACCTACTTCGGCGTTTTGTGCGTGCTTCCGGACACGGCTCTAGCTGCAATACACGGCCTTGATCATGGCCGTGTAGCACGTTCTGACGACAATACACGGCTTCTTCTTACAGGGCCGAGCTCCGCACACGGGGCGTGCAGCAGCACACGGCCCGTGCACCGGCGCACGGCCAAATCTCTGGGCGAGCAGCGTGCTCTGATGACATTACACGGCCAGCTGCTACAGGGCCGTGTTCCACGCACGGCCCGTGCAGCTGCCTGGCCTATTCTTCGTCTCCCTTTCGCTCCCGACTCCGTTTTTTGTCCGTTCCATGACCTGTTTTACACATATTCAAGCTCATTTACACAATTCTATAAGTTCGTACCACTTTTCTCAAAACAACAATAACTCCACCAAACTTAACACAAATACGGATAAAAACATCCGAAAATACACACATAAAGACACTAAAACCTAGGTAAAAATGACGACAATCATACAGCAGCCTATCTGATCAACCTATGTCCATCAGCAGCTTTGAAATTCAAACCACCTGAAGAAATGTGGTCTGGAAAGACACCTAGTTACACTCATCTGAGAGTAATAGGGTGTCAGGCTTACTCTCATGTGAAGCAAGATAAGTTGGAACCTAGAGCAGTAAAGTGTATGATGGTTGGATACTCACAAGAAGCAAAAGGGTACAGGTTGTGGTGTTATGAAGCTAACAAGTTTATTGTTAGCAGAGAAGTCACATTTAGTGAAAGGAAGATGCCATTAGTTGTAAGGAATTCTATAGTATCAATTACTACAGATCTTGATGAGCCTCAGGTGGAGCAAGCAAGGAAGGAAGCTCAGCAGTCAAATCAAGATGATAACAGTACTGATCAGAATAAGGAAGATAGCTCTCCTAGCTCATCCAGTCCAAGGTATGATCTAAATTCTTATCAGCTTGTAAGGGATAGGCTAAGGAGATAGATTAAAACTCCAGTGAGGTACATGGAAGCTGATATAGTATCATATGCATTATATGTTGCATCTGATATAGAGAATTATGAGCCAAGAACATATGATGAAGCTATATCAGGGAATGACAATGACAAGTGGATAGTTGCTATGGAAGAAGAGCTACTGTCACTACATAAGAATAAAACTTGGCAGATTGTTGACAGACCAAAGAACAAGAAGTTAGTAAGCTGTAAATGGATCTATAAGAAGAAGCCTGTTACAAGCAAAGAAGGAGGTGTTAGATACAAGGCAAGACTTGTAGTAAGAGGTTTCTCACAAAAGGAGGGTGTTGATTACAATGAAATATTCTCACCAGTTGTCAAACACTGTTCCATCAGAATCTTACTGGCATTAGTAACTCAGTTTGATCTTGAGTTACATCAGATGGATGTGACTACAACATTTTTGCATGGAAATCTTGAAGAGGATATTTACATGAAGATTCCTGATGGTGTAAGTGTTGAAGGAGCTGAGAATAAGGCTTGTTTACTGCTGAAATCTTTGTATGGTCTAAAACAAAGTCCAAGACAGTGGTATCTGAAATTTGATGATTACATTACATCAAATGGATTCAGCAGGAGCCTACATGACAGTTGTGTTTATGTTAGGAACAAAGGTGGATGTTATACATACTTACTTTTGTATGTAGATGATATCCTCATAGCTTGCAAGGATCAAGCTGGTATAAGTGAAGTAAAGGAGATACTTAAGCAGAAATTTGATATGAAGGATCTTGGGGAAGCAAAGGTGATTCTTGGTATGCAGATTGAGAGAAATAGGTCAATTGGTGAGCTGAAGTTGTTCCAAGAGTCATACTTAGACAAAGTATTAAAGAGATACAATATGAATCTCAGTAAGACAGTAACTACTCCAGTTAAGCAAGGAGTGAGTCTGTCTTTACTCCAAGCTCCTCAAACAGATCAAGAGAAGGTTGAAATGAGTAATGTTCCTTATGCCAGTGTTGTTGGTAGTTTGATGTATGCAATGATATGTTGCAGGCCAGATTTAGCTTATGTGATGAGTATGATTAGCAGGTTTATGAGTAATCCAGGCTTACTACATTGGAGTTCAGTAAAGTGGGCTCTCAGGTATGTTAAAGGAACCATCACAGCAGGTTTGAAGTTTCAGAAAATGACAACATGGGATAAGGCAGTAGTAGGATATGTTGATGCTGATTATGCAGCAAATCTTGATACTAGGAAGTCTCTTACTGGTTATGTATTCAACTTGTTTGGTACTGCAGTAAGTTGGAGAGCAACTCATCAACATATAGTGGTATTATCAACCACAGAGGCAGATTTTGTTGCACTTACAGAAGCAGTAAAAGAAGGAGTGTGGTTGACAGGTATGCTGAGTGAGTTTGGAATTGAGCAAGAGTCAGTTGAGATACATTGTGATAATCAGAGTGCAGTGCATCTCTCCAAGCATCAAGGATACCATGAAAGGACCAAACACATTGATGTGAGGTTTTATTTCATAAGAGACATGATAGACAAAGGGATTGTGAGTGTCAAGAAGATCAAGACAGATGACAATCCTGCAAACATGTTTACAAAAGCCTTACCAGCTCAGAAGTATGAGCTGTGTAAGCACTTGGTTCAGTTGAATTAAGTAAAGAAGAAAAGGTTGCTGCTCCTTATAAAAGCAGCAAGGTGGAGAAGATGAAGCTAACATGAAGATGCAAGATCTAAGGTGGAGAATTGTGATGAAGTAGACCATGCATACTTCATACATACATACTACAGAAAGCATGGAGGGTTGTGATCAGATGGAGGAAGTGAGTGTTGGAAGCATCAGCTGGAAGGTGGATAAGGTTCGACATGGTTAAGCTAAGGTTCGACCTGATGAGCTAGGTCGAACCTTGATCGAACAGCAGACAGTTAATTGTAACTGCAAGGGTTCGACTTGTTAAGCTAAGGTTCGACCTGATGAGCTAGGTCGAACCTTGATCGAACCACAGACGCTTGGTTATAACTGACTAAGGTTCGACTTGTTAAGATTAGGTTCGACCTATTAAGCTAGGTCGAACCCTGGTCGAACCGTTTCAGACAAGTCATTCTATCCTTGGTTCGACCACGACACTCATGGTTCGACCTCATGTACTGGTCGAACCAAGGTCGAACCTGTGTTCAGTAAATCAGTTGCAACGGTTTCATCAGTTGGATATAACTGATTAAGTGTGTGCATTGTGAATGGATTACACACGTGAGACACACATCCATATAAGAAGTAGAATGACAGCTGAAATCATAATCATCAACACATCTTCTTTACATATCAGTTAGATACAAGCTTAAGGATTAGGGTTTTCAGGTGCTTGTATTCTTGTAACCATCTTCTTCATTGTTTAGTGAATTCTTCTCTCAAAAAAGTGGATGTAGGCTATGCCGAACCACTATACATCTTTGTGTTGATCTCTCTTTCATTTTATTTTCATTTTGTTTATCAAAGTGTGTGTGAAACGTGAGTGATTCAACAAACAAGTGAGTGCAGTTTATTGAGTGATCATTTTCAAGTGTTTGCTCAAGTTTCATAACAAAATTAAATAATAATATCCTAACTCAATAGATTTTGATTGATGGGACACGAGATTTATAGAATTTAAGTAATTATTATCTATTCATAATACAATTATTATTGATCTAATCAAATAGTAAAATGCACTAGTACAAACTCTGTATTACTGGATGCAAAATTATTTTATTTAGAATAATATTTAAACTCCATAAAAGTATAAATTTAAAATTTATTATTCCCTCCGTCCTGCCCAAATAGCACCATTTTATTATATTGAACATCCCGTCTAAATTGTACAATTTTCATCTTTTAGTAAAAAGAGTCCACCAATGACCCACCACCACCCATCACATCTATCTAATACACATACCCACTTTACATAAAATAATACTCCCTCTGTCCCACATTTATCTTCACACTTTTCGTTTTCGTCCGTCCCACATTTATCTTCACCACTCAAAAAAGAAAACTTCACATTAACCAACAACCTCAAAAGTTACTTTAATTCCAAAAATACCACTCTCATCTAACACACATAACATACTTTATAATTTATTTATTACTTAAAAATATCACAATACACTTCAAAAGTCAATAAAGTTAGTCAAAAAGCAACTTTTCTTAAACTCCTTGTCTACAGTAACTGTGAAGATAAATATGGGACGGAGGGAGTAATACTCCTTAATCTACATACAAAAAGCAAATGACACACTTTGACCGGAACGGAAGGAGTATATAATTTCCAAAACTTACATAACAGTACTACGTTGCCTCTTAAAGTTAATAAAATTTATCAAAAAGACAATTTTCTTTAAACTTCATATCTATAATAATGATGCAATTTAACTATGGAGGATGTAACATAAATTTGAATTTGAATAATAATTAATAAAAATTTTAAAAAGTAATGAAAATATCAAAAAGTTTATTTGTTTGGAAGATTAGAATTTAGAAGGGATAATGCATTAATAAAAAAAACTTAAATTATTAATGTATATTTTGATAGTTCTCTAATATAGTACTCTCATTCTATAAGACGGCTTTTTCCACGGGATTAAGATATATAGAATTTTAATATATATTGAAGTGAGAGAAATAATATTTTAATGTGTAGTAAGTAGTTGTGTTAGTGTAGTATTGTGGGTTCATGGAGATATTTAAATGATTTGTGTAGGTCCCATTTATTTACTATAAAGGGAAATATAAACTTTTTTATGGGACGCCTAAAATGAAAATGCATAAACGTTTCTACGGGACGGGGAGTATAAGAATATCATTTTTTTTACACAAACTCTAATCAAAATCAATTATATTATAGGAATATATTTTATTTTATTCAATTACCCAAAATACCCCTTATCTTTCTTATATCATTACAATAAAAAATATTTTTTAAAACTTCATGACACTAATTACGTGTATGTATTTGTGGAATAGATGGAGTAACATATTTGAGTATTAGTAGAATCGGTTGTAATGTGGACTCTCAAAAATTGTTATAAGAGCTGGGAGAATCGGTTGTAATGTGGACTCTCAAAAAATTACTCCCTCCGTCCCAAGAATACATTCGCACTTTTCATTTTGGTCCGTCCTAATAATACATTTACCCAAAAAAATAAAAATAATACACAATATCAATAACCTTACAATATTACAAAAATGTCACCTTCTTTTTATACACAATTTAGTCAAAGTCAATTATATCATACACTTTATTCTACCAAATTACCCAAAATGTTCCTTCTCTATCTTACATCACACTACCAAAATGTTACTTTTTTTAAATTTCATGTTCAAGAATACGGGAATTTATCCTTGGTACGGAGAGAGTAATATTTATAGTTGAGGTATCTCTAAATGCATCTTCCTTTTACCTTAATATCTACAAGAGATTTGATAACCTATAGAAGAGTAGTCAACATCGAAGGCCCACAGCAGACTTGTCAGCCCAGTTTCCTGCCTCAATGGATAAGCGGGCCCATTCCTTCATTCCTTTTTATTTTCTTAACCATTTAATTACCATTATTATTTCTTTACTTTTTCTTTTTTTTTTCTTTAGTTTAAATGTATATTAGATAAAAAGAAAGAAAATCTTCATAAATAAATAATTTTAAAAAAAAATGCTTAAACATATTTTAAACATTTAATTAACATTTTTTATTTATCATTTTATACTTAAAACCCTTAAAAGTTATAGGAAGAATTGTTTTAAAATAAAAGAAGGGATTTTGTGCCAAATCGGATGGAAAACCAACAAAGTCACATATTGCACGTAGGTAAGCTGGAAAAAGGCATAAAATTAACCATTTCAACTTTTTTTTAAATTTTTTTAATTTTTTTTAAGTTTTAATTTAAGCCAGCTTGCTCCAACCCCACCACATTAATTCTTTCGACGCTATATATATTTGATAACAATTTCAACCGTGCTCTTTTTATAAATCCAAATTTTATAAGTGTATGGTGGAAATTAATTCTATTAAGAATTAATAGAATTAATTTTAGTTATATGTTTCACAAAAAAGTTAAGATTATACGATCTTCATTAATTTAAAATGGACATATATACTTCATTCCAAAAACCCAAAAATTTATATAATCCTCTATGAAAAAGTAAAGCACTTGTTTTCCATATCTCACTATATATTGAACTTTGGAGAGAGTAAAATTGCATATAATCAATTTGAGGTGGAATTTTTTTTGAACCATTTCATAAAGGCAAAAATTTGTGTGAAATCAACTCACAAGAACACTTTTTTTAGACAAATAAGAAGTGATAGCATTTTAATAAAAAATGATAGTCAGAGTATGATGACCTTCCAGCTGGTATCTAAGGATTCGAATCCTGCTTCTGACATGAGTTTGAATCCCATACAAACACAGTCAGTCATAAGCTATCTATCTTAAACTATTAGAGATAAATAATGTGATTTAACTTTTTCACCAATACCTAAAGTACCAATTCCTAAAGCAAGGACGTGGGTGTCGAGTAGAGAGATGCATATTTGATGTTAGAATTAGAATAATTAGATATAAGGCATTGTTGTGTTGAAAACTAGTAGTAGTATATAATAGTGAATGATGTGTAATGAATTAAGCATCAAAATGAAAGATGAGAGGGAATCTATATTAATGGGTTCCCACATAGCTGTATGTATAATTAAGATGAGGTAAGAGAGTAAAGATGGAATTTTTGGTCGTACCATATGTCATTTTCTTATAAATGAGATTGAAATTGTTTTAATTTGAAAATGATTGATGCTTTGAGTTCCTTTTGGTCCCAATTCCACAATTCTTACATACCAATAATTCATCTCCTATCCACTTTTCCGGGTAGGGAAAAAGGCCCCATATTAGGTCGGCATGGGTTACTAAACTGTAACAGCTGACCCGCAATTTTATTTTGAATGAATTAACGAATATGCATGTATTTGAATTGAATCTTTTTAATTTAAATGAATTGACGATAAAATCCAAACATCGGTAGGTAATAGCTTACGAGGTTATTTTAAACTCCCGTGAATTGTTGAATTAATGATTAAGCGTAGTGCAACTGCAAGATTCAAATTTGTGTGGTGGTGGGGTGGGTTGTAGTCCATGATCTGTGATCTTGTTGCAGTGAAAGCAACTAATCAAGAATTCACAGATAAGGGTGGCATCACTTCTTTGTTACAGAATATGGGCCGTAGCTCGTGGACTAGCTTCTGGAGCTCTGAGGATATGGGGTGCCCATAGGGGTAGGGTGGTGTGGGGTGGGTAGGGCTTAGCTAATCGAACTGAAGACTCAACACTTGCATAGAGATTTTTTTTCATCTTCCTCTCTTTTACTCTCTCCGTTTGCTCGAAAAAGAGTCTTTTTCCTATTTTGATCGTCTGCCTCAAAGAGGGTCATTTTTCTTTTTTAACCACATGAGACCTACACACACCCACTAATACAATTAAAATATGGGGTCCACACTCCCACTAATACAACTACACTCTATACATTAAATAATAATACTCCTTAATCAGCATGAACAAAAGTAAAAGATCCTCTTTCGGGCGGACAGATAGAGTATTTTTTTGTACTCCCTACGTTCCATTGAAAGGTGTGATTTTACTTTTTGCACATAGGAGTATTTTAATGTGTTATTAGGCGAAAAAAATAATATTTTAATATAAAGCACTACAAAAAATCTATTTTTTATCAATGGAATATTTTATTGGTAAGAACCTTAATTACATTGTTAAATTGACTTACCAACGGATTAGCAACGGAATCCGTTGGTAAAATTCTGTTGGTAAAGTGGTGGTTGGTAAATTTTAACAACGAAAAATCAATTCCATTGATAATCAGTTGATTGGTAATTTATATAATGATTCTCTTGATAATCCGTTGGTAATTATCAACGGATTGAATTCCATTATTAAAATAGAGAATAAATCCGTTGGCATTTCGTTGCTAAAACAAAAATATCATTTTTATTGCTAATCCATGAGTAATTACCAACGGATTGAATTCTATTATTAATTCGGTTCCAAAAAAATACTTTTTTTTTATAGTGAAGGAATAAACGTATTAGTATAATTTGTGGGCCTATAAATTAATTTGTATGAGTCTCTTATATTGGAAAAGGAACATTTCATGAGACGAGGTAGTACTTTTTTCTCTCAGAGTTTGTCAAGCCTATAAATTAATTCGTATGAGTCTCTTTTATTGGAAAAAGAACATTTCGTGGGACAAGATACTACTTTTTTATCTCAAGAGTTTATCAAGAACTACGATTATTTTTTATTTTAATTTATATGTAAATACTCATCAGTCAGTATTAGATGTGCTGCTCATCTCAAATTTAATTTCAATAGTGGAACATATGCATTCATACATAGAAATTCTTTAATGTCTCAAAGTTAGAAACCAATGAATACAATAAAAAAAACTATTGAACTATTTCATTCAGAGCACAAAACTTTCTCTTAATTAAAATGAAGTTTCTATTAACGGACAGAGGGTTTCTGATCTCCAAAAATTAATCAGCCTGCTAATTATCAAATACATGTGTGTATATACATATTTACCCAGAAAATTTAAAGTTTTAGGGGCTAAAAAACTATGCGTAAGAAGATATGCCCCTGATTATTTAAACAAAATACTTATAAATATCTAAATAGAAGATGAATTACAACTTATAATTGTAAAAAAAAAAATCCACTGCTATTTATTTTTATAAATTTTAACTAGACAAGTAACATGTTTAACAAAGTACACTAAAAAAACTGTTTTTTAACAATGGAATATTCCATTACTAAAAGCCTTAATTCCATTGTTAAATTGGCTTACCAACGTATTAGCAACGAAATTCATTGGTAAAGTAGTGATTGCTAAATTTTAGCAACAAAAAATCAATTTCGTTGCTAAATAATTCAATTGGTAATTTATATAATGATTCCCTCGCTAATCTGTTGGTATTTAGCAACGGATTGAATTCCATTGCTAAAATAGAGAATAAATCCATTGGCATTCCGTTGCTAAAACAAAAATGTTATTTTTGTTGCTAATCCATTGATAATTAACAACAGATTGAATTCCGTTATTAAATTCGGTTGCTAAAAAATATTTTTTTTGTAGTGGTATATACTCAGCTCACAAGGGCAATTAATAAAATACTTTCAAGTTTCAACCAATGAAACTTTAAAGATGTAATAGTTTACAATTGAGCGTATGATCAATGATGTCTCTTTAAAACATAGTGTTGTTTTTTAAAATATATAAGGTTGCATTAGTTTTCATTAATAATAGTAATATTATTATTTGTAGTAGAGAGTGTAACTCTTCACTAATACTAAAAAGAAACCTGATTACACTTGTTCTACTGTAATTTTTGCCTAAAAACTTTTATCACATCATTATCAATTCTGAATCTATTAAAGCACGCATATTGTATCATAATAAATTTCAACATCCATGTCCATCACTACATCAATTCAAGAATGAAAATGAAATGGAATGAAAATGAAAAGGAATCAAATTATTGGAGCATTAAATAAATCAACTCAATTTCTTCAACCTTAACAACCCCCCCCCCCCCCCCCCCCCCTCCTCCCCCCCAAAAACAACTAGCTAGATAAAGAATCTTAGATTCTAACCACATAAATTTACAAAATGAAAATGTGAAAAGGATATTAAGTAGTGATCCAACATGATTTGACTAAAAACTGCCTATCAACAGTTTTGATTCTATAAATATAAGATATGTGTGGGGGATAATTTATTTCAACATGTTAAAATCCATCTTCCAATTGTTTTCATGCCATGTGGGCTGTATGGTGTAGAAATGTGGATGACAAGGAAAGAAGTTGAGATCTTATTTAATAATTATTATTATAGAATAATAATGATTCTAAATTATTACCCTGAAATATAATACAGTCGCGTTACATCAAACTCTAACTAATTTTTATTCTCATATATATATATATATAGATAGACACTAGTGTGTCACCCGTATGTTATACGGCAATTTTAAAATTTCAAATAAAATTATAAGAGAACAATATTTTTAGAATTATTATAAATAATAACACAATACATATATTATATATTTCAATATTTTTTATAATTGATTTCTAATTTATATACGTATGAGAATGAATATATGATCATCACTGATTGTGATTATGATAGAACTTCTATTATATACACTCCAAGGCAGTACATGATCTCCGTAAATCATGAAAACCAAATCAAATCAAGAAATAAATACAAATAATAATATACAAAAATACAAGGTCAACTCTTTCCCTTAATACCCCCGTCAAGCGCTGTGTGGGATGTAAGCAGACGTAAAGCTTGGAACGCAAGAACTCAAAAGCCGATCGAGGTAGCCCCTTGGTGAAAAATCAGCAAGCTGAAGATGAGACGAAACAAATTGAGTGTGTAAATTTTCCAAGAAAACCAGCTCACGAATAAAATGACAGTCAATATCAATATGTTTAGCTCGCTTGTGAGAGACTGGATTCTGACTGAGGAAAATGGCATTCTTATTGTCATATAGGAGTGTCGCAGGACTAGTAGGCGATTGATGAAGCTCCTGGAGTAAATTAGCCAACCAAACTATCTCCGAGCCAGCATTAGCCAATGCCCTGTACTCAGACTCACAACTAGAGCGAGCAACAGTGGGCTGCTTCTTGGCACTCCAAGAGACAAGATTCCCCCCAAAAATATGAAATAGCCATAAGTGGAACGACGAGTTTCTACACACCTGGCCCAATCAGCATCAGAATATCCCACTATCGACTTTTCTGGATGGTGAGTGAAGCTAAGACCATAATGAATGGTACCCTTTACGTAACAAAGAATTCGTTTCATGGCGAGGAAGTGATCATCAGCGGGGGAATGAAAAAACTGACTGACTGAGTTGACAGCGAAGGATAAATCAGGCCTAGTTATAGTCAGATACTGCAACACCCCAACCAAAGAGCGGTAAAGTGTAGGATCATCGAATAATGATCCAGTACTCTACAAAGAACTGCTAGCAGCTAGTGGAGTAGAGACAGGCTTACAATCTAACATATCAGCACGTTCTAGAATATCATGAGCGTATTCGCCTGACCAATGAAAAGACCAGCAGAAGTATATGAAACTTCAAGCCCTAAAAAATAGTTTAGCTTACCCAGATCTTTGATAGCAAACTCTGCATGAGTGCGAGCTATGAACTGCTGCAGAAGACGCAGATCATTTCCTGTAAGGATAATATCATCCACATAAAGGAAAAGATATAGAAGAGAAGAACCTCGCCAAAGACAAAACAATGAGGAATCGGATTGTCTGTCGAAATCCCAAAGTCAACAGATAAGAACTGAATCTCTGAAACCAAGCCAAATGAGCCTGGCGAAGACCATACAAAGCCTTTTTGAGCCGACTAACATGATTCGGAATGCGTGGATCAATAAAACCAGGGGGTTGAGCCATGTAAAAAGGTTTTGTCAGCACACCATTTAAAAAGGCATTCTTCACATCCAACTGATGCAGAGACTATTTATGATGCACAGCCAGAGCGAGAATGGTACGAACAGTAGCAGTCTTGACAACATGACTAAAAGTGTGATGAAAATCAGAACCAGGAATCTGAGCGAAGCCATAAGCAACAAGACGAGCTTTTTGTCGCTCAATGGAGCCATCTGACTAGTATTTTGTCCGAAATACCCACTTCGAACTAACGATATTGGTGTTAGGAGGAGGAGGAATCAAATCCCATGTTTGATTATTCATTAGTGCATCAATTTCCTCTTGCATGGCAGTCATCCAATAAGGGAATTTGGAAGCCGACTTGAAACCTGGAGACTCAGAAGCAGTAGCAAGAGACTAAAGCAAAGCTGTCGAAGCAAGATCAATAAGGTACCTGGGTTTGAAAATGCCAGCTCGTGATCGTGTAACCATTGGATGAGTAGACACATGTGGCGCTGGAGGTGGGGAAGCCGTGAGAACAAGGTGTCCCGGTGAAGGCAGGTTATCAGGCTAAGCTACTGGTGCTGGTGTGGTGGCAGCAGTTTGTGTAAGAACATCATCAACCAACTCTGGATCCGTATGAAGTCGAGACGGAGCAGAGGAGCTGGGAACCACCGTGCAAGGGGCAACGGGATCCAAGAAACTTGATATAGGCAAGTCTGGTGTTGACTGAGTAGTATTTCCAGTGAAGGGAAAAACCTGCTCATCGAATTGAGCATGACGTGTGATGTAGATGCATGAGGAAGAGGGATCGAAGCATCAAAAACCCTTGTGAGCACTGTTATAGCCCAAAAAAATACAGGGTCGACTGCGAGGTGTAAGCTTAGTAGCTGCATAGTCCCGAAGAAAAGGAAAAACTCTGCATCCAAAGGGTTTAAAAATAGCGTAATCTGGAACACTGTGAAACAACAATTCATACGGAGATTTGTGATCAGGACAGAAGATGGCAGCCGATTGACATATACAGCAGTGGCAAAGGCATCAAACCATAAGGTTGCAGGGGCAGAAGCATGAAATAACATGGAGAGGCTAGTTTCAGTGATATGTCTGTGTTTTCGTTCCACTCTACCATTTTGCTGCGGAGTATAAGGGCATGAGAGCCGATGCAAAATACCATGATGAACCATAAAATCAGCAACTCGTTTGTTCACAAACTCAGTACCTCCATCAGATTGAAATACTTTAACAGATCGAGAGAATTGTGTACAAATAAAGGTATGAAATCGAATCAACACATCATAGAAGTCAGATTTAGCACACAACGGATAAAACAACGAAAAGCGTAAAAAATTATCAACAAACACAGCATAATAACGAAACCCGGCAGAGAAAGTAATGGGAGCATGTCCCCACAAATCACAATGCACCAAATCAAAAACACAGGAGGCACGTTTATCATTCAAAGAAAAAGGTAATTTTTTGCTCTTGGCCAACTGGCAAGGAGAACAAACAGTAGGATTCGGCAATAAGGACGTAACAAATAAATGTCCTAATTTATTTAATAATGAAATAACACCAAAGGAAACATACCCTAGGCGCAAATGCCACAAATTAAAACTAGCTCGTAAATCTTTAGTGTGTAGATAGCAACCAAAGCCGAGCCACCTTTCTCCAGTACATATATCCCATTTTCACACCTTCCTTGAGCCAGAACTGCCTTTGTCACTCGGTTATGAATAGCAAAGGACTTGTCAGAAAATATAACATCAACATCACAATCTGAGGTCAATTTGCTAATGGACAATAAATTTTTAGTGAGCTCCGGTACCACCAAAACATCCAACAAATCAATATCAGGCGAAATACGACTCAAACCAACATGAGAAATGGATAGAGAACTCCTATTACCAACAGTGACTGAGCTATTACCAGAGTATGGTTTAAAAGAATCCAATTGAGTGTTGTGAGGAGTCATGTGTGCTGAGGCGCCGGAATCCACGTACCAATCCGAGCTCGAACCAAGAGGAGAGACATTGCAGGCGGCATGAAAGGCTTGAGCAAGGTCAACCGTGTTGGAGTGGGAGGCTGATCGAGCACTAGCCTCAGTTTGGAGCTGCAAGAAATGGGGAGACTTGTTGGCAAAGTGATCCCCCAGACACAGCTGGCACCGCGGTGTAAATGAGCGGCGGTCGCCGCGGCTACCATCGGGACGACGCTGTATAGTGGGAGAGCCTCCACCTCTGCGAAGCCGCTTCTGTCCAGATGTGTGAAGGCCCTCGTTGCGGGATTCGGAGGTAACAAACACGGCTGGAGATGCCATGGCTGGGGCCCTTTCCATGGAGCGTGTCATCAGGTCAAATTAGACCGCCTGATGAAGAAGATCACGGAACGATGGTACCGAATGCATGGCCATCCGAGTGTCAGCAAAATTCACGAACGAGCGGTCGAGTCCCCAAAGAAACCAGTGATTCTTGTCACCTTCAACCACTGGTTTTTGAATAGCGAACAACTGATCACACAACAACTTGAAGCGACGACCATAGTCCACTGACTGATCCTCACGGCAGAAGGACAACAACTCCTCCTGTAACTGGTTCGCACGCGACGCGGAGGCGTTGGTGAAGACAGACTCCAGTGTCTGCCAAGCGGAGTGAAATGAGGTGCAGTCGAGAACCTCGGCCATGGCCTCCGGTTCTAGTGTCCTATACAGCACACCAAGAAGCTTTTGTTCACGCAAGAACCAGAACGAATAGGCTGGATTAGGAGATTCCATGCCTGTATCTGAAGTGAGGGTTTTAAGAGGGATCGGAAAAGACCCATCAATGAGATCCAATATCTCGAAGGTAGTTGCCATGAAGAGAAACTGGCGCTTCCACATTAAGTATGTAGAAGTTGATAGCTTGATCTGGACGAGGTTGATTATCGTCGTCGTTTGAGAAGAGGGGGAGGTGCCGGGTGTCGCCATGAATCGGCTGAGAAGAAAAGAGAAAAGGGCCGAGAGGAGGAAAAGAGGAGAAGGGAAGATAAAGAAAAGCAGTTAGGGTTTACGATTTCTGGCTGATACCATATGAGAGTGAATATACGATCATCACTGATTGTGATGATGAGAGAACTTCTATTATATACACTTCAAGGCAGTACATGATCTCCGTAAATTATGAAAACCAAATCAAATCAAGAAATAAATACAAACAATAATATACAAAAATACAAGGTCAACTCCTTCCCTTAATAACGGATTATGTACACCGATTATTACATATTTTTTGATATCTCAAATTAATTAATTAACTTACAAATCTGTGTATAATATAATTAACTTGCATCTGTGTATAATGTAATAATTAGAAATATATTTAAAATTCTTCTTTAAAATCAATATATTTTCAAATTTTAAATAAAAGAAAATCTACAACATTTTTCTATTTAAAATATGAATTAGTTATTTAAAAATATAATTTAAATTTTATTTGTTTATCAAATCTAAAACTTCAATTACTAATAATACATATTTTTTAATTAAATTTATATTTACAAAATTAAATTAAACATTCATGTTTTCTTCATATATAGTTTTTTTAGTATAATAAAATACATTTTAATTAGACATCAAATTTAAAGAAACATTTTAACTTACCTCATTAATTAATACTTAATGGTAATATATAGAGACAAACCAATAGTAGTAGGTTGACACATACAAAATAAAAGTCAACACTTAACCATATAGTGACACATATGTTTTTTAAAAAAATTATTTAAAGAAACTACTTCACAAATATATATATATATATATATATATATATAATTAATAAATTCATATTTTTTCATTGTAAGTAAACTATTTATATCACCTTGCCATTTATAAATAAACATTATTTCTACTATAAATGTATTTTTTTAATTAATATTATTTTTCCTTTATAATTTTATTGATTTTTAAGGGTAATATACTCATTTTAAATATAACAAATTATGAGAGAGATATTTTTAAAAAAAATATAATCTATTGAGGGATTATTTATTTTAATAAAGAGAAATTGTTGATTGGGCGAAGTACTTGAGCGGAGGAAATATAATATGTATTTAATTTTTTTTAACTGTTTAAATCGTATTTATATTGTTGTTTTTCATATTTTGTGAGGAAAAAAAATCAGAATTTTGATATATTGAGGAGTAAACATAAATTGTAACGAGCTTTATTTTTGTGCTCTTTATATACTCTTTTTATTTATAAAATGAAAATGAAAATTATTCTCCACTAACACAAACATTAAAGATAAAAATTAAATCATAAAAGTAAAATAAAACATTTATCTCGCATATTGATTTATAAGATGTTTCATTTTCAAGAATTATTTATTACTTTTCTTTTTTGGGGTCCTGTTGGGTGCCCACCAAGTTGGGAAAAATACACTTTTGGTCCCATACAAGAAATGTGATTTCACTTTTGGTCCCTAACCTTTTTTTTGGTACCAAGAGTTGCACTTTTAGTCCCGTCCATTAGTTTTTGGAAGGAAAACGTTATATTAAAAAAATCTTTTTAAAATTATTTTTTCTTCTTTTTAATCAACATCTTTCACCATTATCTTGATTAAGTAATACACTAACGAAGCTTGTGCTCGGCGTGTCCAACAGGAAGCTTGTGCACTGCTCGGTGGGTCCGCAGCGACAATAAGATGTTGGTTTAATTTGTCAAAAGCAGATAGCATAAAATGACCAAAATATTAGTGGTCAAAATTGATTATCCTTGGTGGTCATCTAAACAATAGCATTATTTAGACCATCTTAAACCAAAACCCGCCCATAAACAACATAATAAAGAGCAGATTGGCAAAAGAAAATCAAGAAATTAGTAAATCTGGTGAAAATAAAGGAATATTTATTTGAGAGGGAAATTGATGGATCACAAACAGATAGATGTTTATTGGATCTGAGTCGTCTAATTAACCAAAAGAAATCCCAAGAAATAGCATAATGAAGACTCGCACACAAACTCTTTCTCTCACTAGGCGGCTTTGTTTTGGTGGCAGGAACCAGATCTACAGTGGCGGCGGATGGTTGCGCTGCGGCGGCGGAGCACGATGGTGACTGATCGGCTAGCAACGAGCTCCGGCAAGGGAAATGACAACAGTTCTTCGTTTTGAAGAGAAGTGGCAATCCGACATGAAGAGCTACTTACACCATTCCTCCGCTGGTGAACGTGTGGTGGTGGTGGCGAGTGGTGGACGAATCTGTAGTGGTGAAGGAGACGAACGGCGAATGTGGTTGACAGCAGATCTGTGGTGGTGGAAACAAACGGCGGATCTGTCGTGGTGGTGTACGGCGAATGTGGTGAGTGGTGGACGGCAGATCTGTAATAGTGAAGGACACGAATGGCGAGTGTGGTGGATGGCAGATCTGGTGGTGGACGACGAGCGTGGTGGCTACGCTAATTTATTCCAAATAAAAAGTAAAAATTAAAGAAAAATTAAATTTATCACAAATTATTGAAAATAATTAATTTATTACTTGACACGTCAGCTATCCGTGATATCCCGTTAATTTTTTTGACGGAAACTTAAAAGTAAGTTAACGGGACTAAAAATGTAATGTAAAGGACCAAAAGTGAAATCACACTTCTTGTATGGGACCAAAAGTGCATTTTTCCCCCACCAAGTTTGAGGATGGACCTCTTTCTAGGTATTATAATAATCTTTATAATTACTCTTATTTTACTATGAGAATGAACACTAAAATTTATTAAATACTAGTCTATAGTTTATTATATGATGAAATAAAGAGACTAATCGAATAATTTATATATATATATATATATATATATATATATATATATATATATATATATAAATAATCTACTCCGTATATATAATTAGCTAATACGACTTATAACTTGTAACTAAACTTTCTAGAGAACTCCCAATTGATTGATGTTAACATAACCTTATTAATTGTCAACACTGGCAATTGAACCACAACTAATGGAGACTTCTAGTTGTAAAGAGATTGGATTTGGACATATCATTGAGGATATTATTAACATTAGTTTTTGGTAAAAGGTAGATGTGGAATCAAAATTGTCCATTTCATTCACATTCACTTGATAATACTATGAGGATTGTGAACATGATATGTCTATTTAGTAGACCCAAATTAGAGATACTCAATTGCTTATAATGTGAGTATAACGGAATATGGTGTGTCTCGGATTTATATGTAAATTATTTCTATTAAAAAAATGTAAAGATAATTATAACTTTCAATATTATTAATTAATAATCTTAAAAATAAACATTAAATATTAAGGGTAATGTGTATAACATAAGTTACTATGATTTATATTTACGCAAGTATTTATGATAATGTATTTTAACTAAAACTTCAATAACTTGCTAATAATGTAATTAAGTTAAAATTTTGTGTTACATATCACCGTTCCTTGTGAGATTGGATCAGGAATAATATTTTTGCATCACTCAATTGGTACATCATACTCGTATGATCGTATCTGATTTGATATAAACTTAACTAACAAAAACTCAAAACAAGCATAAATTATCAATATTTATGATTTAAAATCATGATAAACTTCAAATATACATAACTTTAGGTTTAGGGTTTATTCTTAAGGTATAGTATCAATTCTTTAGGTAAAATTATTTTCTCAACTTATGATTAAAAAGGTTCCACAATACGTTTTATACGATACATATACTGTAATTTATATTGTGTTATATATACTGAAGTTAGTATAAATAAATACTTCTCTAATTATACCTAGGCAAAATATCCTATGCGTGCATGAATCCTAATTCTTACGTTAAACCATACACTGCATTAATGAATGATAATTTATATAGTTTTAACCACCTTTTTTTAAAAAATAAAAATAAAATACTGCTATTATTTTAATGAAAATTTAATGATACAACAATTTAAATTTAAATATTATAATGTATTAAGCTTATTAAGAAACACATACATATTACTAAATTAAAATTAATATAATTTGTTATGTAAAAAATAAATTGAGTGCATAAAATTATATATGTAGAGCCAGACGAGATATCAAACTCGATACAACAACTGTTACCATCATGCGTTGTGATTACCTTCACATTAAGACAATCAATTTAACTAATTTTAAAGAAGATGATAATTACTTATAATTTTAAACAAATTAAAATGAATGAACATGAATTTAGCGTGGAATTGAAACGTTGGGCCTGAAATATAGGCCCATTGGACTCGTATGAAAGTCCAGTACAGCCTAACACCATTCACGTTGATCCACATATTTTAGTAACTTTATCTTGGAGTTAATGCAAACTTTTTTTTTTAATTGAAATAAAATATAACTATCATTTCATTAGGGTCATGATCCGAAACACATACTACTAAATTTTGGAATAAATGTAAAGATGCTTTAAATGGTTCTTTTAATTGAAATAAAAGATAACCTATCATTTTATTATGGTTATGGTCAGTAACACATTTCAATTCAGGCGTATTGTTCTTCCCTTATTATTACTAATTTTAAGTTGGTTTTTACCAATTACTTTCGTGACATTAATAAGAATTGATAATCTTTATTATAAGAAATCATACTCTTATAACAATTTATAAATAATTATAATATATAAATGAAAAGCAATATTTTAAAAGAAAGTGATAAAATCTTAAACTAAAAGCGATATTAAAGCGTAAAATGATACTCATTTTTAAAAGTTTGCGTTAGTGAAATATATTTCTTTAAAGAAATTTTAACACGAATACCATAATTCTAAGAGTATATGCTAACATAACACGAGTATAGAATGCTTGATCAAGTTCAACACCTAGAAAACAAAGACAAAATGCCTGTATATATGTCGAATATATGCATACATCAATATTTTTATATCAATTTGATCAAGGGAGTATTACATACCTTTAGGGAGCGTTTGGTTCAATTGATAGCCCTACAATCAACTGAGATGCAAGAAAAAGCAGTGATAGAATAAGAACAAGTGAACCCCAGTAGCTACAATTCCATTTCACATAATCAAACACACACAGGTGCAATGAAAATCATGAAAGGAAACCGGAGTCTATAATCGGACTACAGCACGTTCTATATCTAACATAACATGCTTAATCATCTGCATATTACCAGGCGATCGAAGCTTCTCTCATATCATGAGGACATGATCCCAATTGAATGTCAACCAAATCTCATTCACTCTGTTTCTGAACTCAAATGGAGAGTTATACTGAGCAACAATGTAATTCGTTGTAACGTCCCCTGCATGGCTCGAGTTGATGGCATCAGCCCAAACGGTCCCTGCAACACTAGCATACAATGCTGCAGCTTCCACTGCAACATCCACATCAGCTACGAATCCACTAAACTGCCTTACGGCTACATGGGTTGGACCCCATTTTTGCACATGGAGGTTTTTAGCTAAAGGTGGGTTCTTTTGGTTCTCTTTCGGAACGTAGAAGCTCACAACAAAGGATGAAGCACAGAAAGGTCCATCACTGGGTTTCACTTCACTCATCACTGGGCCTGTCATTTCTATTTTCTGTTGGTTGTCATTCTTCCCCTGGATGTAATCGAATAACCTTGTAAAACATACAAATAAGCACCAATAAGAAGCAAGAAAATTGACTACCTATTGTCACAATATAAGCCAGTGTGATGATTTGTAGATATTGAACTACCTTAATTAACAAATTTAAAAACCATCCTACATGTTGAAGATGAAAATGGATTTAATCTAGCATTTGAAGCATTAATCTAACTCAATTGAAAGCATTTCTGGTTCCTATTTTCAAGATTAACATGTTTTTTTGGAAGTTATCAAGTTGAGAACTATAACAGTCATATTACTGAAGGTTTACACTTCTCTTCAACTTGATATTGCATATACAATCTAATTCGATGAACATGTTCAGAATCAAGCATTCATAATTTCAAATAGCAAAATTGTAGCCAAAATCAGTAGAAAACGATATAATTCAACCTTATTAAAAAGTAAAAATAACAGAGCTGGCTCGAATCAAATGCCCCCAATCAATTGGAATATCATATCTCTGCCCATTTATACCCTTTCTATTTTGCTAATTAGGGTTGAATATGTGAAACGCAGTAAACAAATCTCAAAATTGAAGTTCAATAGAAAAATGTGAATCATAACTTACTGGCGAAATCCAGTTCTAGTGGCAGAAACTAAAGAAACATCATCAATAGGCTGAGTTGAAATCCAGACGCTGGAATTGTACCGCCGGATTTCGAAGCCATTTCCGGCTTGAATGACGTCGTATTTGGGGCACTCGATTCGATTACACGTCGGCGGAAATACTGCGACGCCGGCACCCTTATTCGCCGGCGAAAGGCTCAAATTTGTTGAACGGGAGAGCAAACTGAGTAGGAATGAAAGCTTGAAGAGATCAGAAGCAGCCATTTCAGTACTTCAATTTCTGTGGTGATCAGATATGGAGGACGAAATCCACCAAATTTAAGGATAATGAGGTGAATTTGTGTCCACCATTTATTTATTTTGTGAAATTTATCTTCCAAGTTTGTTTCCATCTTTTGATATTTTGGTTTTAAAGATTAATGGCAGGAATGTTGACACGCAGGTGATTTTAGTTACTAATTACCACCATATTTATTATAAGGAATTTTCCTGTATTCGAGTGATATTTAATAAAGCATAAAGATAATTAATTTTGAAAATAAAGATTTTACTTTTAAAATAAAGTAAAATGAAATATTGTTGTGCTAGTGAAATATTACACATAGTAATAATAACATAATATTACTTGAATTATAAATATAAAAATTAAATTACATTATGAGAATTAATTTTGGATTACGAATTAAACCAGTTGTATACTACACTAATAGAGGTCTTTTTATCTACATCAATATACACATTCCTCCATATTTCACACAAAATATTTATTTATTTTCATTAAAATTATGGAGTATTTAAAGAAAATCTGAATATGAATTAAAAACCGTAATAAATACTCCATCCGTCCCAACTTCAACTTCACACTTTCCGTTTTGGTCAGTCCCAAATTCAACTTCACACTTCCATAAAAGGAAAAAGCAACAAACTAATATCCCTCTAACATACTTTAATTTCAAATTTGTCATCACCTTTTTAACACACATAACATACTTTATCATTTATTTATTACCCAAAAATATCATACTACCCTCAAAAGTAAGTCAAAAAGTGACTTTTCTTAAATTCTGTATCTACAGTAAACGTGAACTTGAATTTGGGACGGAGGGAGTACTAAATATTTTATGAAATGGACAGAAGAAAAGAAAGGAGCCTTAATTAATTGGGATCAGCATACATCAATGAGAATGCCACGTCATTATTCAGCACTCGACTATTTTGTACTCTACTGAACAGGGCCGGCCTTGGGTAGGGATGTAACCAAATCAAACTGTTCGCGAACTATTCGAGTCTCGGTTTGATTAAATGTTCGTTTGAACTCGTTCGTTAACCTTAACGAGTCAAACCAAACTTGAATTTTGGGTTCGTATAGTTTATCAAATCAAACTCAAGCCTAAGGGTATTCGGCTCGAAAGCTCGCGAACATATTCGTTTATAGGCTCGCTAATGGCTCGCAAACGCGTTCGTAAATTTTATAGTTATTCTTTAGAATTATATATTATTATTTATTTATTAATATTCAATAATTAAATATTTTATATTAAACCACACAAATATGATAATAACTTAAGTGATTATTTAAATATTTAAATATTTTTTACCGTTTATTATTATATTTTGTTAGTTTGTTTATTTAATATTATGAATAACATTAAATGTTTATAAACGAAATATTCTTTTAATATCCAGACATAAAATTATTTAAATATTCATGAAAATATATTCATAAACAAGTTACTTTATGTGTTCGTGAACATGTTCGCGAGTCTTAACAAATAGTTTGAATTCGAGCTCGAGTTCGATAATTTTTTTTTTGACGAGTTCGAGTTCGGGCTCGAGTTCGATAATTTCTTAACAAACGATCCTCAAACCTAGTAGTGTTCGACTCGGCTCGGTTCGATTACATCCCTAGCCCTGGGGTATGTCGTGAGAGGCGACGGCCAGGGGCCCCCAATTTTGAGGGGCCCCACAAAAAAATATATATATATACATATATATATATATATTTACTAATTATTTTATATGTTTTTATCAAATGTATTAATAAAATAAATTATATTTTAAATATAATTAGGTGTTTTTGTGCGTAGAGATTAAGAATTTTTATTATTTTTTTTATTTTTAAGTGTATCTATAAAGTAGGGTAAATGATGGGTGTTTAATTAATTTAATAAGAAAAATATGTATAGTTATTTAAGGTAAAATAAAAGTGGTAATTTTATAATAATATGGTATTGTGTGAATTGTTATTTGGAAATGTGCACAGCTTTTAGAATGAACGAAAATGAAAAGTGTGGAGTAAATATTGACACGGGAAATATAATTTAAAGATTTTATATATTAATAGTTCTCATGTGATGAACGAGTGTTCACACTTATTTTTTCATGACTTAAAAATTGACTTTAGTAATTGCTTTTTTTTAAAAAAAAACTTTCTCTAAAATAGTCTAATATGTTTAGATAAAATGAATAAATTGTAATATATACTATGTATGTTAATATAAAATGAATGTCAATTATTATATTAAATGTAGTTTTGAGGTTATCGCATTAGTCATATTTATTTTTTTGAGTATGAAGGACAAAATAAAGATGGGAATAACCGTTACATGTGATGGAAAGTGCACACAACTAAAAAGATAAATACTCCCTCAATCTCGCGTTAATATTTACATTTACTTTTTGCAGTAGATTAAGAGATATTATATTTTAATGTGTAGTAAAGTGATAAAAAATAATATTTAATATAAAGTGGGTAGTATGAGTAGTATTTATATTGTGTGTGGACCTACGTGAAATAATTAATTGTTTTGTGTGGGCACAACTTGATAAAAAAATAAACGTAAATCTTAACTTGGACAACTAAAATGGAAAACGTAATTTTTAACGTGCATGAGACTGAGGAAGTAGATTATAGGGCCCCACTTTTTTAGTTCGCCAAGGGTCCCTGAAATGTCAGGGCCGGCCCTGCTACTGAATATAGTCAAAATAAATAAATAAATAAAAAGGTCATTCTCGAAAGATGAACATTTTCTACATTAGACAAGACGAAATCATATTTTTAGACAAGACGAAATATAAATATGATTTTCTCAATAATTATTCTCCTCAAGTTGCTATCTTCTTTCAGCTCTTAACATCCCTGATATAATTGTAAACTCTGTTAAAACCATTTAGTAGTTCATATATCTTAAATTTTCTAAATTATATATATATTAAATAAGTAACACGCAGAATATAAAATGAAATTATTCAAAAGAAAAAAAAAATCCCCAAGGCCTAAAACCAATGATTAGATTTGTTACACGCTACAAGGCATAACTCATGTAACAAATGAATAAAGAAAGTACGAAAATAACATAAAAATATCATGTGATAATTTAGCAAGTAGTAATTAAATAACACAAACTCAATAAGTACGGAATATTAAATTAACTATACATAAATTTAGAAATGAAGTCAACCCAAGTGATCAACTATTGGCAATATATATTTAACGTTAGGTGTAGGTAGGTAAGTTGTTGAAGAAAAAATGGAGGGTGGAAAGATAGTAGTTTTGGTGTTTGCATCCATGTTTGGTGTTGGTATGCTATTATCTTGTATTGTATGTGTCGTTAGCCTTTTTCAAGAGTGTGGATACTCTTGTAAATACTTAAGTTGGTTTGGATGTAAAAGAAACACTGCTGATTTGGAGAAGGGTCGCGGTGGGGACGTCGTCGGAGATATGGTCGTTCTCGAAGAAACTGCCGCCGATGATGGTGGTGGAGCTGACTGTGGTGGCGGATGTGGTGGTTCTGATGATTGAAGCCATGCATGATAGATAAATCGCCTCCTCATCATTAAAAATTCTGCTACTCTGTGGCCTTTTTAATATATATATATACGTCATATTTATATTGTAAATTAATTATTGGAGTTTTTTTATCCATTGATTATGATAAATGAATTTGTAATCAGGGGGTTTAATTTATTATCATTAATACTATTTATATTTGAAATTTAGAATGGTTATATATCAAGTCTCTACGTACACACACAAAAAAAAGGGAAAATATATTTGAAATTATTATATAGCATGACGGATATAATATTATTGCTAATAAGAACCTTTACATAACGTAAACAATAATGTTAAATCGAGGCAACAACCTTAGGTTCCTAATTTTTTACACTCTTTTCAATTTATCTATTATCTAAAATATAAAAATAAATAAAATTTTAAACAATTAACGTATAACAATAAACGAGGACAAGGAAGTAGAAGGTAGTACTTTTTTTTTTAATTTTGTTGACTTTGAAAGTCAAACGAAACCATGTGTGAGTAGTTATTACGTAATGATGAAGAAAATAAATAACAACGCGTTAGCGTGTGGATTATGATAGAAGTTCCTATATAATTTAATATGAACCTTCCTAAAATTAAAATTATATTAATAAAAAGAAATTATCCCGGAGTTTTGTGACTTTTTGAACTCAACCAGTGTATGCAAAATAATCTTGTTCTTAAGCCTTTATTGCAACTTAACTCTTACAAGGATTTCCTTTAAAAAAAAAAAAAAAATTCTTAGAAGAAATGAAAAATAAAGACTTAATTGCTTTCATCATCACTGTTACTATTGTTTCTACAATCTTTGGTTTCGTTCTTCTTCAAATTATTTTGATGTACTGCCAATCGAAACGAAGAGCTCCGCCACCGTTGTTGGTGGCATCACGGATGTGGCAGACTGCGCCTCCACGTCCGCCTCCGCCTCCGCCTCCACGAGGTCGTGACAGAATATTATTATTCCTTTTATCCAAAATATTATTATTATTTATTTACAATAACAGAATTGATTATTGAATATTCTCCCCGTTTCGTTCCGTATCCATTTGTTTTTGGCAATTTATAGTGTGCACCGGGTGCACCTAAAGATAGGGTGCATCCACGTACAATTATAAACAAAAACATATACAATTAAGAGTAAAAATGTATACAATTTAATTGTTAATTTTTTTAATGAAAAATTGTATATAATATTCAATAAAATGTAATACACATATGGATATTAATTTTTAATGAAAAATTAATGTGAAAAAAGTATACAATTATTACAAAACACGTATACAAAATAGAATAATATGTATACAAAATAAAATAAAAAGATATACACATATGGGTGCACCCTTGCATCCGGGTGCACCCAATATACACTCTTTGTTTTTTAATGAAAATTAGAAGTGTAATAATTTAATATATAATTAATTGAGAGTTTAATGTGTAGTGTAGTGGGTAATTGTATTAGTGTTGAAGGTGGCTCCATGCATGCGTAGTGGGTTGGTTGTGTATAATAATATTATTATGTGGGTCACATCAAACCAAAACGAAAGCCAATTCTTTGTATTAAGACAAATTAGAATAGCAAAATGAATATGTATCAAGGGCCAGGAGGAATAATTCACTGCACTACTATTATTTTTTATTAATTCGATTATTACTTTATTTAAAATATTGTTATTTCATATCCGTCTCTCTCGAGAACTGTGAGATGGTCTCACATAAGTATTTACCTTTATTTTAATAACAATCTCATCTCACATAAGTATTTATCTATATTACCCACTTCAAGTGCCCCTACACCTCGACGTGACAAAAGGTGGAGAGATAAATCATGGCCTCCGCACCTTAGCCTGACAGAATGACAAAGAGATAAATTATGATAATTCAACTAATAAACAATAAATGCTATACAATTGACCACTTCGCACAAGGTGGCTCTCATTTTAAAATGTTGCTCCCATATGAGATTCAATCCTTAGTACTCCCTCCATCTCGTTTCAATGTTTACGTTTCTATTTTGCGTGTCATTTCAATGTTTACGTTTTTCTTTTTGGAATATGAGACCCACCTAAACAATTAATATATCATCCAACACTAATACACCTACCCACTTTACATTAAATATTATATATTTACACCCATTATCTATTAAAATATTATACTCCTTAATCAATATGTAAAAAGTAAACGTAAACGTTGAAATGAGAAGGAGGGATACAAAATATAAATTCTATGACCAGTTGAACTGGCTTTATCATTGATAGAGGAGTAATCATTAGTATATAAAATGTCAATTCGCGGGCCATGCGAAATAATAACAATATCATCACATATATAAACAGGGGTTAATATTCGTGATATTTATGAAGAAATAAGCACTCCCTCCGTCCCAGAAAAGTTTACACCCTTCTTTTCGGCACGTAAATTAAAAAAGTGATAATTTTTAGGGGTATTATGATATTTTTGGTAATAAGTAAATGATAAAATATGTTAGGTGTATTAGATATGTGTGATTTTTTTTAAATAAAGTGTATGAGAAAGGGTGATTATTTTTTAGTTTTTTAGTTTTTTTAAGAATATGTAAACTTTGTAGGACAACTCAATGAAAAGTATGTCATCTGAAATGGGACGGGAGTATTAAATATACTGCATTCAGCACCAGCCCATGCCGTTATTTATGAGTGTAACTAATACCAATCACGTCCTATTATTCAGACCACGATTATATCCTATCACATCTTCCCAAAAGTGTCGGTTTGTTATACTTGATATATACGGTAGATGTTGCGAACAATCATGGACGGCAAATATATATCTTTACAAAAAATATTAGTCCACTAAATTTTAAAATTCGTTAGATTTGATAACAACAATATTATTTTATATATATATGAAATTATTTTTGCATTAATGAAAGCCAATACAATAAGTAGTTGTACAAGAGATTAATAGCCTCGACTTCTGACCAATTATCTATTGTCAACCATCATTCAATTACATGCTAATATAAAACACATCCAAAGTTGCACTTTTTCAACCAACTTGTTACCAAGTATGAGAGCTGGTCTCGTTATTTTTTATGCCATCGTCTCCGTGGTTGTTGTCGTAATCTTTGGCAATATTTTTCATGCAATTATTGTCCGTTTTGGCGGTGACTGCTTCCGGTTGAGACGAAGGGCTGCGGCGCCGCCGCCAATGGTGTCGCCGTGGCAGACCGCACCTGCTCCGCTGCCTGACGTGGAGATGGGCCATAAGGGCGTCGCTGTCGATGGTGGTGTAGTGGCGGAGGATGATGGAGTAGTTGTTTGATTGTTAATGAAGTAAAATTTGAATACTAATTATATGGATATTTAATTTCTAAGTATGATTATTTTGTTTCAGTTCATGTGAAAGGGTGCAGTTTTCACCTTTTACTTGTGGATGAGTAAAACATAAAATATAATCCAAGCAATTTTAATTTCGCGTAATATTTCGGAGTATTTTTCTCATACAATCATGTTGGGGATATACATGAAAAAAATATGAGGGTATCAAATCAAAGGAACGAATTTATCCTTCAATAATTACCTAATAGGCAAACACTCGGACGTGAAAATTTTCATAATAATATTTTAAAAAAAAAATATTACTCGAATCAAATAAGAGTAATAGCGGTGTAATAATGAATTATTTCAAGAATGGTAATATTATTATAAATAAAAAGTGATAATATTTTTAATGAAAAATGATAATTTTTTTTAAGTGTAGCTTAGATATTCCTATTAGGGATGGAGTTAGATTTGTTTTTTTCCACGGTCCACTTAACTCAAAATTTAATCGTTTATTTATCATTCTAAAAGATCAAACAAGTGTTTGCAGATGCTCACGTTGAATTTCTTTTGAAAACACTGAGATGATGAAAAAGAGATGATCTTACGTGATAACAATTAAAAGCATGTAAATAAGTGTAATGGGCCTCTAATAACCCATTGAAATGTTGGACCTCCAAACTCTAAGGCCCAAAAAGATACAGGGCCAGAATTTAAGAAAACAGACAAGAGTGAAAATCGGCTCAATAAATATAATTGTGTGATAAATGATAATCCTCATTCTCTCTCCAACCTCCTCCGATGCGACCAAATCTTATATCAGATTTGTATCTAAATACGTTTAATAATTATTAATAAAATATATATCATCAAGTTAAAAATATACATTCTTTGCTTAATTGTTACACAATCATCTATTCCAACTTAATGTTTGATCTTATATTCTACTTTTTAAATGAGTGAATTATTATATCATCTTAGATTAACGCTATCATTTGTGGAATATAATTTTTTTACTTTATGAAATAATTTAAATTATTGGAAGAAATAGAGAATCTAATCCCACGTAATCTACGATTTGCAAATCCTTAACCGCCCGTAAGAATCCAAGTTGTAATAGGATATCTAGCTAGCTTTATTCTACTTATAAATACACCTCTTTACTTGTTTAATAATTCTACAAATTCTCTTTCACACATCATAGCATACTTAGATTCATACGTACACGTACAAACCCCGTATAATATACGTATTTTCAAAGTATGGCGAGTTCCTTCATTGGAATGAAAACTACTACCCTATCTATTCTTGTTCTTGCCTTTTGTTTTCTTTGGTGTGCACCCTACAATAGCAATGCTCAAATACTTAAGATGTGCAAATTTGATCAAATTAATCAACTCGGAGACTCAATTTCCGACACCGGGAACTTGGAAGTTCCGATCGGAGCAGCTGGCTACCCCTATGGACTGAATCTTTTCGACACACCCACCAGAAGGTGCTCCAATGGCCTTCTTATGATTGATTATCTTGGTACGTAATATATTTTTATTTTTTCATTTATATATTATTAAAAATCTTTTCAATCCCTTAAAAGATAGATCAAGTAGGACTATTATTAATGGATGTAAAAGATTTATTCGAAAAGTATATAATTATCAAGGGTGGATCTTGTGTGAAACCGTCTCATTTTTAACATGGAACCATGACCTTTAATTATTCGTCCAAAATACTTATAAGTCAATATTTGATCTTTATATTGCGCAGGAAGCAATTAGTTTTGGAGCTACAAGAGTGATGATTTACCAAACGGCCTTCGAAACCAACGCTACCGAAGCATACGACAACAACCTTTGCTTAAATCAGTGGAACCAGTTCAATTAAGTCTCATAACTCTTATGATCATAATCAATTTCCATTGAAAAGTGGTGTACAAAATTGGGGGTAATCGGAAGAGTCAATACACGTGGCAGTTGATATATAAATTGACCCTTCAAATTGCCACATCAAGAATTTATTAAATTAAATATGAATATATTAATTTCCACATTGAAAAATTAGAATAAAAAATTTCGGTGGCTCCGCTTGTGTTATTTTTTTTATTGTAGAAGTTTATAATTTTCTTTTAATGACATGGAAATTAATTATTTAAATATTTGTTTTAATGAATTTTGATGTGTCAATTTGATTGGTCCAACTTTTATTTTGATGGCCACATATACTAACTTTATCAATTTCCCCCAATTTAATGATCCAATTCCCGTGGACGTGTACTTTTTTGGTTGAAATTTAATTTTTCCGGTGGAAATTGGTTATACATTGACCAATAATAAGAGTGGAGTTAATCGGAAAAAAATAATTATTTTGGAACTGAAATTGAAATTTATCATAGTTATTAAAAATAAATTTAACTTTTTTTTTTTGGGTTCTCATAAAACCTTATTTCCAACCATTGTTGCGCTGAGTCAGCAATTGATGCCATGTCGGCATTATTTATTGATGACTAGTGTTTGTAATGTCAATTTTTATAGTTTTATATGCTTATATATTGACCTATTTAATTTGAACAGTATATTTAAGAAAATGTTAGTACAAAAAGAAAAATTTCTAAACTAACAAAAAAGTTCAACAATTCAATTTGATGCTCACTACAAAAAAAATATTTTTTAGCAACCGAATTTAGCAACGGAATTTCAATCCGTTGGTAATTAGCAATAGATTAGCAACAAAAGTGATATTTTTGTTTTAGCAACGGAATGCCAACGGAATTATTCTCTATTTTAGCAATGGAATTCAATCCGTTGCTAATTACCAACAGAATAGCAAGGGAATCCTTATATAAATTACCAACGGAATTATTAGCAACGGATTACCAACGTAATTATTTAGCAACGGAATTGATTTTTTGTTGCTAAAAATTTAGCAACCACCACTTTACCAATGGAATTTTAGCAACGGAATCCGTTGCTAATCCGTTGGTAAGCCAATTTAACAATGGAATTAAGGCTTTTAGCAACGTAATATTCCGTTGCTAAAAAATAGTTTTTTTGTAGTGGCTATAACTTTTTAAATTGTGTCAATTTAACTTGAATTTTATTGAAAATTGTAATATTTATATATCACCTCTAATACAACTACCCACTACACATAAATATTATTTCTCTCACTTCACTTTATTTTATTTTACATTAAATTATTATACTCCTTAATCTCCGTACCCAAAATAAATTATACCAACTTCTCCAGAACGGAGAGAGTATAAAATTCAAATTCAAGTTCATTCTTTGGGATTAATTTGTACTGTATCAGTGTATTGAATACATCGGTGCACCTAAAATGATAGATTAGTTTTTTAGGATATATTTATTTTAAAATTTTTAATTATTTTATTTGATCTAAAAATAATTATTAATCAATATTTTAATCTAATAATTCCTATTTAATAGATGCACAAGTACTCTAAATACCTTAATTTGAAATAAGATTAAGGTAATTTTAAAAGTTGTGGAAACAAAAACAAATTAAAAAAAATTGTGATCACTTCCAAATAAATTAAGTATAAAAATCTGGAAATGTTTTTATTTTTATCTCATGGAAATAGGATTTGGACTAGCTTAGTATATGACGAAATGACCCAAATTGATAGAAAATTTTTGGAGGGGACCAATCTGACTCATTACCCTTGTATTTCCGGACTTACCTTATTTATTAAAGATAAATAGTCAATACCTCAAATGATAATTGATTTTGAAAAAGGAAATAAATAATTCAATTTACAATTTTATATGTTATTTGGTGTATTATCTTTTATGGTGGCAGTTAATTGTTAAATAAGGTAAAGAAGGTTAATTGTTAAATAAGGTAGAGAAATAAATTAGGAAAATAAATCTTATATAAAAAAGATATACTATTAAATTAAAAGTTAAAAATTCGTTTTCAATTCACTAATATCAAAGAATGTTGAAAAGGATATTTTGCTGTGTGCGAACAAGAGACTGGAAGGAGGGCAAATCCGCTGATCCGCCGCCTAAAAAGTCAAAGAGAGATCCGCCGCCAAAAAGTCAAAGAGAGATGGGAGCATGGTGTCACCGGAGCTGGTACGGCTGTGGCTGCCACGGCGGCAACGGCCGCCGTGGTGTCCAGCGGTACTAATGGGTGTTTCTGCGGCGGCGGTGGAGCGTGTGGTGGTTGCTGTGGCGGCGGGGGCGGTGGAGGGTGTGGCGGTGGCGGTTGCGGTGGAGGTGGTGGTGGATGTGGTGGAGGTGTTGGATGTGGTGGAGGTGGTGGTGGATGTGGTGGAGGTGGAATTTAATGATGGTTGTATTCTGTTTCTGCGGCGACTGCGGAGGACTGGTTGGTTTTCGATGTCATCTCTTCATCTCCCCCGAATCAAAAATTCTCTGTGAATATTAAGACGTCTTCTTTTGCTTTAGTGAAATCATCTTCGAATCGGTTCTTTGGATTACAAGTCTGAACTTCTTGGTAGAAAGTATTGGGAAACTTTTGGTTAGCGGAAAAGCAGAGGTGAGTATTCTCGGCAACTTTTGTGTTCGTTGGACGTTTCGATTATCGATTTTGATTTGGGTCAGTAATTTGTTTCAATAATCAAATTCCGAGCTTGATGTAGTTCGTTTTAATTTCTGCTATGCTTATTTTCTTCTTGAGATGAATTTAATTTTTCCCTTGCAAACCTTTTAGATTCGGTAATGCTGTGATTGACACAAAATTGTTCCTCTCTCTATCTCTATATAATTATAGTAGATTAAACAACTCAAGAGTTGCTCTTGTTATTGAAACTGTTGAAATTAATGAATTTCTAAAAAGATTAATCAGGTTGTGAGGGATTTGCTTCTTGCAACTTATGCCTATGAGCTGCTTGTTAAAATGTCTAAGTGTGAATCTGTGAGCAGGATTTTCTTGACTCAACAAAATTTGTTCTTGTCCTCTGGAAAGCGAAAAGTTAATAGTTTAAACAAACCCATGTGCCGTGTACTGAATTCCACAAACTATACAGAGTACTGCAACAATTTTATTAGAGATATAATTGTCTGTTTCCAATTCTTCTACAAAGTCCTAATAATTAATACCTTGCTCTGAAAATTTGGGATAGACAAGAGGTTAAAAGTTGAACATATTACTTAAAAGATGATGTCACAAAAGGTATATCCTTTTCCCTTATGTATTCTTCAGCTACAAGCCCACTTGCTCAAATGATCAAGATTGAAAAAGATGGAGAAGGCTTTGTGATTACCTGATAACATGAACAAGAAAGTGGAAAGTTGAAATCTTGACACACATGCTAAACATAGAAATACATGATCAAATGTAGGGAATTGGGGTAGTTAAATTGATGATGTACCTTAGAATATATTGATCAGGTGGGCAAAGCATGCCTTCTTTTTTTTCTTTCTTTTTTTTTTCAATCTTGAATCTTTAGAGAGCGGGGTATAACCTTTTTATCTTGAGACCATGGATAATGGATGGTTTATTAGCAATAAAAAATGGTTAATGAGTCATTAGTGAACTGTTCAATCTTAATACAACATAGAAAAGCCTCCACAAACATATTTTGTCTGTATGAGTTCTCTCCCACATTAAGAACAATGCCTTATTTCTCAAAAAGAGACTTGTAGTTTTTACACGTCCTTATTTTATGGAGTAAAAGGAAACGCCTTCCAACCCTCACTGTGTTCTTTTTGTTCCTTTGACTCATTATTTTCAAGGTTCTTATTTGATTTGGAAGAACCGCCACTCTCTTGTAGTACATGAAGAGACTAACATGGAAACGAATTATGTTTACTCTGTTTATGAACTTTGATATAACGTTCACATAGAAGTTCTGATATTCTCTGTTTTGCTCTAGATTCTTGTTGGAAAATATGCTTCGTGATTTTCATTCAGACTGGCTTTACGAATTTTTGCAGTTCATATCTTTGTGAGAAGGGCTGGTGGCATTGAGTATACTATTCATCTTAAAGTGCAGAGGATGTTGAGATACAGAGAAACTTTTTATTATGTCAGCTGGTGCAGCTGTTAAGGTGGTGTAGGTGTTACTTGGTTAGAAAAATTGAGAGAGAGAGAGAGAGAATTAATGAAGAAATTTAACTTGAGCATTCTCTTGCATAATTGATAACTAATCATCCTGAAAATTTTAAAAAATTCTATCATTTTTTGCTCATAGGGATCAAGAGCCAGCACACAATTTTCATAAAACAAAGGGGAACAATCAGGCTTTGTTAAGTAAGGTGAGTAATATTAGTGTACAATCTTAGCATAGGTAAATGAAAATGTTGTCAGCACTTAAGGTTGGTGTTTGGTTCAGCTTAAGCTGGATTTTGTACTGAATTTCAAGGTGCAACAACATACTATCTGGGTGCGTTGATACTGTTTCGTATGTTTCATAGTAGTATGGGTCAGGTTGTGTTGTGGGATCAACTCACTGTTTACTTATTGAAGATGTGGCTGGAAGGGAAGCTTTTCTGCTAGAATCTGTCTTTGTTGCTCCACCGTTGCCATCTCTGTAATTTCTCTGAAAGGGATTGGCGAAGGGGATTTTGATTTAAGAATCTATGTTCAAGGTGCTACCATTTTTATTATTTCATTTTCTGTATGAAAGCTAAGAAACATAATTTCTAGATAATAGACTGAGGAATCTTTTATGGTTTTCCCTATGAAAGTAGTTACTTGATCAATAGATGCTCAAACAAGTTAAAAATCATATCTCATGAGTAGCTATAAATAGCACCTTATATTATTTTCTAATTTCTCTCTATACAGGGAGTATGAACTGTGAAGCATGTTGTGGAATTTGGTTTTCATTATGTTATTACAAACTCTTTCCCACACATTTGCAAGCAAGTTTAGGGCTGTAAACGAATCGAATAGAATAATAAGATATTTGAATAGTATTTGATTAAATATTAGAATTCGAATTCGATTATAATCGGATTCGTATTCGATTCGAAAGTAATAAATGAACTATTCGAATATATTCGAGTATTCGAATTTGAACATTCGAAATTGAATATTTGAATTCAAATTCGATTCGAAATTGTAAATTCATTTTTTAAAAATAATATATATTTTTTAATTTCTTGTACTATTAATATATTTAAGAAAAAATATCATTAAACACATCAACCATTATTAAAAATTATAATTAAATAATTCATATTATATATATATAAAAATAATATATGTCATTTCCTCTTTATTTTAAGAGAGTAATAAATTAGATAATATACATATTTATTTATATTTATAAAACAAAATATAAAAATATATAATTATTTAATATTAATAATATATAATTAATATATCATATATTAATATTTGAATATATTCGCGAATATTCGAATTGAATATTTTATGAATCATATTTGATTCGAAAATTATTCGAATTAAAATATTTATTCGAATTCGAATACCGATAATCGAATTCGAATATCAAATCGAATTCGAATTATTTGATTCATTTACAACCCTATCGGCAAGTCTTTCTTAGTGTTTAGTGGAATTCTATGTTACTTCATTTTCTCCGGATAAGCTTCATAGAGTAGGAACTACAAAATGTTGAAGTGCAAGTAAAGACAATTAAAATAGGTTAATTTAAAGCTAAAAGTCTTAGGCATGGGTCACTTTCGTCAATTTAATTTGAATCAATTACTCCCTCCCTCCCAAAATTTTTTGCTCTCCTAACAGAAAATAGTGGTCCATTGTGAAATGTATGTAAAAGAAAATTAAATTATTTTATTGGGACTTTTGGGAATATTTTCTATAATATCATAAACATTAAACGAGCGAGCTATCCTTTTCTGTCTAGATTAATGTCTCTTTTCCGAAATAATAAATGCAAAAGATATAGATTTTTCAAAGTCTCGCAATTTAGACTAGAAATAGTAACGGGCGACTTGTTGCATTGAATAATCTACTCCCTCCGTCCCACATATTTTTACACACTTTTCATTTTGGAGTGTCAACGTATTTTTACTCATTCCATTTTTGACAAAAATACATAATATTTTATTACCTACTTTTTACAATCCCAACAACTTTAATTACTTTTTTACACTTTATTAATCATTCCCAATAACTTTATTCACTTTTTCTTTTTGAATTACTAATTTATTCCTATTTTCTCTTACATTATATATTAAAAAAATAAAACTTCTTAATCTCCGTGCCCATACAAACGGGTAAAAATATCCGGGACGGAGGGAGTATTTTTTTTATTACTTATTTTCTTTTGTATATACACAAAATTGAAATATCATGATATGTCTAGAATTTATAACTTGAGAACCTGAAATTACAATTTCTACGGAAATAATATGCTGTGAAAAAAAAACTAACTAATTTATTGCACAAGTACGCCTACTTGTCATTTAAGTATTTGATCTGAATTAAACTTGAGAACTAATTAAATTTTGATTGACATAGATCTAATAAAATCCATAAATAATACCTAAAGTCAATCCAAGCTTCAATAAGTAAACTCCGATATATAATACGCTCTAATCTAAGTCAACTAAAATGAGAAGAAAATTCTCAAATTTGGAAATATCTTGATATTTCCAAAGAACATACGTACACGCAATTTCCATGCACAATGACATACACGACCTGATCCCATATTTCGTAATGGCCTTTCATCTTGTGTATTATAACTCGTTTTTTATTAAAATAACATATCATAATTTAATTATGACTAATAAACTCTTATATACATGACGATAATTTGTGCATTGATTATGACATAGAAAATGAAACTAAAAAATAATAATACTCATTTACTAACACACATATGCATTTTGGTTTGATTTCATTGGTTTGAATTCTCTATTATATGGTGTTTTTCCATAACATATTTTTTATTAAAATATTATACTCTCTCACTACAATGTTAGGTTGCATTGTTATTGTAGATATAGAGTTTATGAAAGTTGCTTTTTAATTAACCTTATTGATTTTTGGAGGGTAATGTAGTATTTTTAAATAATAAATAAATTATAAAGTATATAATGTATGTTACTTGAGAGTGATAAATTTATAAGGCAAAAATTTGTGTGAGACCTTCTCACATAAGGACATATGTGATACGAATAAAAATTAATAACTTTTATAATAAAAAGTGATACTCAATTAATGAAAAATGATGATGTTATTTCATGAATAATTTATAGTATAAATGAAAAGTGATAACATTTTATAGCGATAATGATAGTATTTTATAACGAAAGTGATAATTAATTTAAAAAGTATAAAATAGTGTCATGTGAAACGATCTCACACAAGACTTGCCCAATTTATAATTAATATACTCCATTTTTAATATTGAGGATTGATATTTTTCTAAAATAAGAAATTTTATAAGACGGATGGATTATTCTATAAAATGATTATTAACCATTGCATACTATAACATATACTAACGGCATCCATCTAATGAATGAAAGGCAACTTATGTGAGACCATCTCACGTAAAAATAATAATACTATTTCATTAACAATTTATACTATAAATGAAAAGTAATAACATTTTATAGCAAAAGTGACGATATTTTTTTGCAAAAAGTAATAAATACTCCCCCCGTCCTGGAGAAGTTGGTATAATTTTTTTTGGGCACGGAAATTAAGGAGTATAATAATTTAATGTAAAGTGAAGTGAGATAAATAATATTTAATGTGTAGTGGGTAGTTGTATTAGAGGTGATATATGGGGTCCATGAGAATAGATTAATTATTTTTGTGTGGGTCCCATGTATTAAAAAGGAAATGTGTCAATTTTAGTGGGATAAACCAAAAAGGAAAGTGTATCAACTTCTATGGGACGGAGGGAGTAATTTAAAATGTGTGAGACCTTCTTACATAAGGGCTTACGTGATACGAATAAAAATTAATAACTTTTATAATAAAAATTGATATTCAATTAATGAAAATGATGATGCTATTTCATAAATAATTTATAATATAAATAAAAAGTGATAACATTTTATAGCGATAGTGATAGTATTTTATAGCGAAAGTGATAACTAATTTAAAAAAGTGCAAAATGGTCTCATCTGAAACAATTTCACGCAAGACTTGCCCAATTTATAATTAATATACTCCATTTTTAAGATTGAGGATTGATATTTTTTTTAAATACGAAATTTAATATAAGACGGACGGATTATTCTATAAAATGATTATTAACCATTGCATACCATAACATATACTAACGTCATCCATCTAATAAATGGAAGACAAAGACTTATGTGAGACCGTTTCACGTAAAAGTGATAATACTATTTTATTAACAATTTATAATATAAATAAAACGTGATAACATCTTATAGTAAAAGTGATAATATTTTTTTGCAAAAAGTGATAACTAATTTAAAAAATATAAAATGATCTTACGTGAAACGGTCTCACCCAAAATTTACTTTCAAATGTTAGAATATACAGAAAAAATGATTACATGATCCAATTTGCAAATATTTCATGTGTTATTTGATATTTTTATATAGTTTCGATAGTGTAACATGTGACATCCATTTAATAAATGAAATGATTTTTATATATGAAATGATTTTTATATAGGAGAAATGAATCGTTGATCCAATTTGCAATTTCATGTGTTATTAATAGTTTAATTTCGTATATTTTAGAATTTGAATTGATAAAAGAAACCTCTCGAATTGATAGTTTTTTAGAAAAACAACTATGTTATTAAAAGTTAAAATTCTTATTTATGATGTACGTGGATAATTCAACGCCTCTATGTGTATAAGAAGATTTCAGTTCTCTACTTTCTCCCACAACACAATATATTTAAAAAAAAAAATGTTTTGCTGCATGCGAACAAGAGGCCAGAAGCAGGGCAAATTCGCCGATCCACCGCCAGCACTGGCGGATGGCAGAGCTCAACCGCCGGTGCCTCATGGCAATGGTGAAAAGTCGGGCATCCAAAAGAAACATAGAAAGGTCGTTCTTGCAGAAGCTATCGCTGAAACGGCGACTACTAAAGTCCTGGGGTCGCAAGGTTGTTGCTGCGGTGGGGGCGGTGATGGTGGCGGTGGTGACGGTGGCGGTGGCGGTTGTGGTGGCGGTGACGGTGGCGGTGGCGGTTGTGGTGGTGGTGGAGGAGGTTAATGATTATTATAGTATATCCCTATTATATTCTTTGGATAAGTACATGTTTTGTAATTACTATTGATAAATCATCGTGTAGAATTTTAGTATGTGCATCTTCTTTTCGTTTCGTTTTTTTACAATAAAAACATTCAGGTCAATTCACTAATTTAAGATAAATTTTAATTTTAAATTGTATCACTTAGGTTATAATATTTTTTAGAGAATGATATGTGATGGGGTGGTGAAATCAAATCCCCTAACCCCAATGATTTAAGCAATGACTTTTGCTCACCTCTTTTTTGCATGTCAATGATTTAACATAGTGGTACAAGAGATGTCACATCAAAATGGTATAGAAAATTCAAACCTCTAAAAAATACTCAGAACGAAGGGAGTACAATATAACAACATACGGAGGAAGTACAATATAACAACATACCAGCAAAGTTCAACTCACCATTTATGAATCTAGTTCCCATAAAATGTACATGTGAATCACTCGTTCATTCATGATATTAATTATATTTGCAATTAATAACTTACTCCTTCCATCCTGTTTACATTTTTTTTTAAACATTTTATTCTAATGATTACATTTATTTTTTTAGGATATGAGATACGCAAAAAAATTAAAATATTTTTATGGGACTCACTTACAACATTAATACAACTATTTATTATACATTTAAATATTATTTCTTTTATCTCGATACATAATTAAAATATTTTATTCCTTAATCATGTGAAAAACAAGCATAATTATTAGGATGGGGTGGAGGTAGTAATTATTAATAATACACATCTATTTGCTTGTTAGATAAATGATAGATCTGAAGTTTGACCATTCAAAAATTCTTTTAGGAATATCAGAGGAAATAGATCTGAATTAAACATCCATTAATTAAACATGTGTAATTAAAGTCAATATTCCAATAAATTAATACCGTGTCATCCAAGTTGAGAAGAAAATATCTTAATTTACGGCGAGGTTCTTGTACTCCCTGAGACACACTGTGTCCCCATATGAGTATAATATTTTTAATATTAAAACTCTCGTGTTCACATGAGAGGTACAAGAGTTTTTGTCTTTACGAAATTCCTTCACATTTCTTCATGAACAACGACATTTACATAAGAAGGAAAAAAAAACACGACAGAACTTTTACATAACCTTAGGATAAGAGTTTTATTTTTCTTTTCAATATCACTATAATCAAACTTTCGATTTATGTATACATATGTGCAGTGGCGGACGCAGGATTTCCGTCGAGGGGAGCCCAATTTTTCTCATACAATAGTTCGTGTTTTTTGTTCTACAAATTTTAAGAATAATTATTTTATTTACCAACTTTTATTAACATTTTTCTAAAAATGTTTTAGTATTTTTAATTGTATTATGTAAGAGTAACAATTTTGAAATTAAAGTCATTAAAATTATTAAATAAATATGTTATTTAGAGGGAAAATAAATAAATAAAAGAAATAGAAGAGGGGAAAAATGTAACAGTGCTGCATGAATCGAACACGGGACCTTTAAAACTAAAACATCCTCACTTCATCACTTGGACACAAAACTATTTCAAGAAAATTTCTATATCTATACTAGTAATTTTTAGAAGTTCCCTTCTTAAGTCCGCTTCTGCAGATGTGTATACATAGATATTTACATACAATTACATATATAATTAAATCACATAAAATGTTCTAGTATAATAATTTCCTTGCAATTAAGTATTTTAAGATGACTTAATATGTGCTCAAACGATGTCTCTTATTTTACAAATAAATAAAATACTAACTAACATAATACTTTAGCCTAAAATTACAAGTTCCTCTATATAGTATATATTAAATTAATTTTAATATACAAATTATTGTAGTCATAGACGCTAATTTTGATATGATTCAATGTTTCTTTTATGTGTATATATATGGGGGGATACCAAATCAATTAAATGTCATTTTATATGAAATATGAAATTTTCTTATGCATTTTAATTTGTATTTCTATTTTTGTTATAAAATTGTAAGATTATACCTATTCGTCCATGCACATTTACGTTTTTACGGAAATCGAATAAAATCACAATGTTTTCAGTACCAATTTTATTAACTTTTGTAAAAATAGTTCAGTGTTTTTACCATATTAAGATTTTTCAAAATTTAGCTAGGGGAAATAAAAACACAACGTTGTTTAAATTCAAAATTATGTATCCACGTCATGTGATATGGTTAGGTCAAGCCATGCATGAATGAGTCATTGCTTTTCTAGTACTCCATAAATTAAAGAAAAACAGTTACTTGAATTTCAACCATGCAATAGCGGACAATGTTTTGCTGTGTGGGGACCAAAGGCAGGAAAGAGGGCAAAATTGCTTATCCGCCGCCGGCCGTCTCGAAGGCCAAACATCAGCCGTGGCCGGCAGTGCCTCAGCGCAATGGTGGGAAGGTTAAAGAGTCAAAGGGCAACCACTTGAAGGATGGAAGCATGATCATTCATGGCGCCGATGCAGGTCTTAACATTGTCGGCTGTTTATGCGGAGGTGGAGGTGGAGACGGAGGCGGAGGCGGGGGCGGAGGAGGCTGTTGTGGTGGCTGCGGCGGCGGTGGTTGTGGAGATTAATTCTATCTATGGGAAAATTTGGTGGTAGATTGATTGTCTTTGTTGATTTATCAATTTCTTTTTTTTAGAAATATGAGACTCACACCCTCCACTAATAAAAATAAAATATAGAACCACACTCTTCACTATCTATTACAAATAAAATAATAATACTCCTTAATCTATGTGAAAAAATAAATAGATAAGATTGATATTAGATGGAGAGAGTAATAAAAATAAAATTTTAGTATTTCTTCCGTTGCTTTTCACACCTATTATTACAAAATTCTGAAATTATTGAACTTTATAGGCTTATAATGTGTGTACCCTCGCTTCCGTCACTCGCTAGTACCCAATAAAAAGTTACTCCCTCGTTCCTAACGAAAAATCTCAATTTTATTACTATTATACTACTATATTAGATGTTTCATTTAAAGATTTTTATTTTCTTTTTTAGTAAAAGGGTTTATATATAATCCATCATTCACTACTAATATAACTACTAACTACACATAAAATAATAATATTGGATCTATGCCCGAGATGGAGGTAGTATTTCTTGTTTATACGATCCCAAGGTATATATATATATTCTATACCAAATGACCCTTCACAATTTTTTTATGGTTTTAGGCACTCTCACACAAACTTGTCCTTTTTAATTTAGGCTCCCGCTATAATAGTTACATTTTTTTTTAAGATTGAGCCCACATAAAACAATTAACATATGTATATGGAGCCGACAAATAACATTAATATAATTATCTTCTTTTATTATAATATTATTTTTCTCACTACACTATACATTAAAATATTATATTTCATAATCCCGGTGCACAAACATAATTATCATTGATGTGGGTGGCTCGCCCCTGGGTGGTGCGGCTGAGCCAGAGTGGTGGGGTCAGCATGGAATCCCGGTGCACAAACATAATTATTATTGATGTGGGGAGTATATATATTATATCAGCTATGTAATTGTGGGAGAATATTAAAATTGGTCTTTTATGTTTGATGTATTCAAATCCAGTCCTCAAATTTAATAAATTCACAATTTTGATTCTCTAGTATTTGATTTTGGTCCCTTTTGTTCATTTGACAAATTTAGTCGTATAATTTTAGATCAAAATTGAACAAATTATAACATAAAGGACTAAATCTTGACAAATTCTGATATAAAGGATTAAATTTGAAAAAAAAATTGGATTAAATTTGAATAAAAAGATTAAAATCGAATACCAAAGAATCAAAATTATGAATTTAACAAATTTGGAACTGAATTTTGATGTTCTCTATATTGTCAAATTAATGAAGACGTTAAATATTTCTACAAAATATGGAGTATACTTAATATGGTCAAGTCTATAAAGTTGAAAAAAAAAAGTAATAGATATAGAGAAGAAAAATACACTTAGTTTTGAAAATTTTATTTGTGATTGGGATAAGTTTTGTACGAGATTATTTCATATAAGTCCTTATATGAGACTGATAAAAAATAATAGTAATACTTAATATTATTAGCGAAAAGTGCCGTTAAATTCATTTTTTGCCTTATAATTAAGCAAAACTACAATTTTTGCCCTAAAGAAGATAAGTGGTTCAATTTTGCCCTGTAACTAACGAAAAATTTCAATTTTTGCCTAATTTTCGCCTGAAAATGCAAATTTTGCCGGAATCCGCCATGTCATGCTTCAATTTGGGGGATTTTCGATTGGTCAATCCGACGTGACAATTTTGACTTTTTTTTACACTAGAGTTAAATCATTTTTTACCCTGTAACTAATCAAAACTTCGATTTTTATCCTAAAAAAGATAAGTGGTTCAATTTTGCCATATAACTATCGAATTATTTCAATTTTTGCCTAATTACATGACCTTCTCTTATTTTTTTTAATTGAATCACGAATTTCTATTTTATCATGAATTTTAATTTTTATTTTTTTGTGTTTTAGTTTATTTACAAATTCTTCTATTAATAAAATATATGAACTATATTAATAAATAAATAATAATATAAAATATAAAATATTTAAAATAAAATAAATTAATTAAATATATTAAATATTAAAAATTATTATAAAAAAATTTCCCGACAAAAAAATAAATGGGAGTGATATTTATTACGTATATTTTAAATATTATTATATTTTAAATTTTGAATATGTTAAATGTGTATTGGTTTTTATTCATTGGCAAAAACTTGTGTGCACCTGGGCACACGGGGCGCACACCGTACGTCTTTACAATTTTGTGTTAAATTGTATACCCTTTAGTCTAAAGATGTGTACCCTTTATTTTCTAAAGAAAAATAAAAAAATATTAATGAAAAGTGTATACTCTTTACAACAAAATGGTGTACCCTTATAAATTAAAGTGTACACCCTTCAGAACAAAACAATATACCCTTACCCATAATACTAAATCCTAAAGGCGCACGGTGTGTCCTGGGCACATTAGGAATATATTTAATTAATAAAAGATAATGTATTAATGTGATCAAATTGTGAAAAAGAAACATATATTTAATTGGATAAAAATCGTGTATTAAATTAAGAAAATAAATTAAAGTCATATATTTAATTGATATAAAAGAAAAGTTCGTGATTAAATTGACATAAAATGAGAAGGTCATGTATTTTTTTTAAATAAAAGAGTTTGTGATTAAATTGAGAAAATTAGTAAAGGTCATGTATTTTATTGTAATTAACCTTTTAATAAATAAATTGAGAAAATTAAAAATATATTCCTAATGTGCCTTCGGGCACACCGTGCGCCTTTAGAATTTAGTATTATGGGTAAGAGTACATTGTTTTGTTCTAAAGGGTATACACTTTAATTTATAAGGGTACACCATTTTGTTGTAAAGGATATACACTTTTCATTAATATTTTTTATTTTTCTTTAGAAAATAAGGGGTACACATCTTTATACTAAAGGATATACTCCCTCCGTTCCACCACAAGAGTTACATTTTACTAATTAAGGCGTCCCACTATAAGAGTTACATTTCATTTTTTGGTAAATGGGACCCACCCAAAATAATCACTTTATTTTTATGGAGCCCACACACAACACTAATACACCTTAAAATATTATATCCCTCAATCCACTGCACATTAAAATATAATTTTTTAATCTCCGTGCAAACAGTAAATGTAACTCTTTTTATGGGATGGAGGGAGTACAATTTAACACAAAATTATAAAGGCGCACGGTGTGTGCCCCGTATGCTTGGGTGCACACAAGTTTTTGCCTAAGAATAAAAATCAATACACATTTAATATATTCAAAATTTAAAACATAATAATATTTAAAATATAATAATGTTTAAATTATAACCCATAAATTATATATAATATAAAATATTTATAAATGCGTAATAAATTACTCTCATCCCAATTTTGTTGAAAACAATTTTTTTAATTTTTTCTTATATTCATATATATTTAATTTTTGTTAGTTGATCGACACACCATTTTTTTTCCTTCGAAAATATACGTAATAACTATCACTCCCATTTTTTTTGTCGGAAATTTTTTTTATAAGTTTTAATATTTAATATATTTAATTAATTTATATTATTTTAAATATCTAATATTTTATATTATTATTTATTAATTAAGATAGTCATATATTTTATTAATAGAAGAATTTGAAATTAAACTAAAACACAAAAAAATAATTTAAAAGAATAAAAATTAAAATTCGTGATAAAAATAGAATTCGTGATTAAATTAAAAAATAAGAGAAGGTCATGTAATTGGGAAAAAATTAAAATAATTCATTAATTATAGGGCAAAATTGAAACACTTATCTTTTTTAGGGCAAAAATCGAAGTTTTGATTAGTTACAGGGCAACAAATGATTTAACTCTAGTGTAAAAAAAAGTCAAAATTGTCACGTCGGATTGACCAACCGAAAACCCCCCAAATTGAAGCATGACGTGGCGAATTCCGGCGAAATTTGCATTTTCTGGCGAAAATTGGGCAAAAATTAAAATTTTTCGTTAGTTATTGGGCAAAATTGAATCACTTATTTTTTTTAGGACAAAAATTGAAGTTTTGCTTAGTTATAGGGCAAAAAATGAATTTAACTCCGAAAAGTGATATAGTGCAGTAAATTATTTCATAAACAATTTATAATATAAATAAAAATGATAACATTTTATAGCGAAAGTGATAATATTTTATAGCGAAAAGTAATAATTTACATCAGACTGTCTAGAATTTATATTTTACTCGTCCTAAAATAATTTTAGAATTTATATTTTACTCGTCCTAAAATAATTTTAGCAATGGTATGCTAGGATTAAATAAGGTTTTTATATACGATCTACTAGGATCTCAATCAATTAAATCACTATTAAACGATTATGGTGTATGATCCCTAACAGTTATAGGAGGTTGTCTTGTATCTACTCCATATATATATATATATATATATATATATATATATATATATATATATATATATATATATATATATATATATATATATATATATATATATATATATATATATATAATTTATGATTATAATTTTCTCGGATTGATATATACATATATCAAAAGTAAATAAATAAGGAAATTATTCCTCAGATTATATAGTATAATTTATGTTTATGATTTTCTGGGATTGATATATACATAATTAGGATATCGTATATTTGATGATTAATATATGGATTAAATAAGGTAGAACTACCAATATCTTGATTTAAAATTTAGTAGTCGAAATATTGATTTGAAATTTAGTAGTGGAATCAATATACTATTTACAATATTTTGAGTTAAAATCATTTTTGTCTTATAACAATAAAAAAATTTTGATTTTGTCCCAAAAAAATAAAAAATTCAATTTTGTCTCATAACTCCTAAAATTGGCCAATTTTGGACCCAAAGACGCCGGAATCTCATTTTTTCGCCGGGAATTCGCACGTGGGCTGCATGTGATCATTAAAATTGGAGCTTTCCAGCAAGGTAATCATACGTGGCAAATGAGATTAACATGGACAGCTCCCTCCGGTGGAGGAGCTCCCTCCGACGCCTGAACGACATCGAACTGGCGTTGACCTGAGCTGGTGAACACGTGGAGGAAGAACTAGGCGATCCGTTACTCTCTCACTGATTTCAACTGTATCTAAAATTTAATCGCCTCCATTGACAAATTTTCCAAAAGTGGACTATTTTTTGCACTCCAAACCGCTATGGGGAAGCTGCCTCCTCAAATTATTCAATGAAGATTGATGTATCAGCCAACGTCGTCGTTCTCGTCGCTTGTGCTTGAACTTGAAGCTGAGTTGCAAAAACAACAAGAGGAGCAACAGAATGCCCAAGAATCCGAGCTTGTGGGCCTTTGTAAGACGATGTGCAGCCTTGGAGTGAGGAAGTACTTGTCTACATCATTTGGCAAATCTCCCACTGCTACGGGATCAAGTGCTGATGGCTTTGAGACATGCGCCAGACCCTCTGGTTTTGGAATGTTTGGGTAAGTTTTTTGAGACATGCGCCAGCTTGTGAAGTATCAATTTTGATATTGGAATGCTTTTTGTTTCCGAAAAGCACCAATTTTGGTGATCAAGTGCAGCCCAAGTGCGAATTTCTGGCTAAAAAATGGGATTCCGGCGATTTTGGAACCAAAATTGACCAATTTCAGAAGTTACGAGACCAAATTGAAATATTTATCGTTTTTGGGATAAAATCAAAAATTCCTTATAGTTATGAGACCAAAAATAATTTTAACTCCACTATTTTACACCTTTTAAAATAATAATTATTTTTTTTATAAAATATTATCACTTTCATAAAAGGTAAAGATTATAATTTTTATTTATAATATATTTTTATTTACCAAATATCATCTCTCTTTTAATTGATTATCATTTTATTCATTCGTAACATTATACGGTGTAATAGTCTTTGCTATGTAAGTTATATAGAGAGAATAAATATGGAATAAATCAATTATAAATCAATCATAAATCAAATATAAATGCGTAATAGATATTTATTTATCCTATTTTTTTCTTGATCATATCTTATCTTACATATTATAAGAAGACTTTAAATCACTCTTCTGAGTTTCAAATCTTGATCATATATTATCTTATATATGTATAAGAAGTCCTCTAAATCACTTCTCTAAATTTAAATAAGAAAAATGTTCTGCTGTATGTGCACTAAAGGCCGGAAACAGGCTAATAATTCACATGCCGTCCGAAAACAGGCCACATTCGCTAATAATTCGCAGGCCAAATTCGTTAATAATTCGCATGCTGTCCCGAAACAGACATTCACTAATAATTCGCATGCCGTCGCAAAGGCCAAAGCTCAGCCAATGCCCTTGTCGGTTGGCAATGGTGAAGGCGGGAAAGGTGGAGGCACAGTCGTTGCTGGCGCAGCTAGTGCTGCCATCGCCGCAACAGCGGCTACAGTTGTTGTGGCGTGGGCGTCTGATTCCGGCGGAACATCTGGCTACGGTGGTGATGGTGGATGCCCTTGTCGGTTGGCAATGGTGAAGGCGGGAAAGGTGGAGGCACAGTCGTTGCTGGCGCAGCTAGTGCTGCCATCGCCGCAACAGCGGCTACAGTTGTTGTGGCGTGGGCGTCTGATTCCGGCGGAACATCTGGCTACGGTGGTGATGGTGGAGGGTGACCTTTGTTGGTTGGTTGTTGCGGTGCTGGCGCTAACTTAGCAATTGCTGCCAGGTAAGCTTTACACCCCACCTCACATTTTTTTAAATGCTCAAAGTTTATAAATTTTCAAAATGACTTAAATGTTAAATAAGTTAATATATTTTTCTGCTATTGAAATAACTTAATTTAACAAATAGTATCACTTTTTTTAAAAGGTATCACATTTTATAAAAACAAATTATCACTTTTTATTAGTTTTATATATTATTCATATAGTATAAAATAGTTCAATTATAATTGTCAATTTTGCTTCATTAGTTTAATATTAATACCTTTATTTTTACAGAAAAAATAAAAGTAGCAGAAAAGGATCCGTCACCCATGCATCCTACAGATCTCACAAGTCGATCTTCACCAAATTTGGTAGCCCGATCCGAACGAATATATTTTATTACTAATATTTTTATATTTTTCTTTATCTATAAGATATAATTGCTTAAGTACTGATCTAATAAATTACTATCTAAATATGATACTGTATCATTTTAAATGAATATTAATTATGTTTAACAACATAATTTGTATTTGTTAATAATAAATATAATAGAGATAATTTAAGATAGATTGAAACCGATAATTCAAGTAACATTCTTATCTCTCATCTGATTTCTCATTTGTGAATTTCAATTTTTGGGGTTTGATTTTCGGGTGAAGTTTGTCCGAATTAGATTTGATGTTTTGAAACGTTGATTTGAAGGTTTCGAGCCTTTGTTCGAATCAAATATGGACCTGAAGGTAGAACATCATTGACTTAACGAAAAATACTGAATGAATTTGCAGAAACATTGGATTTAAGGATTTAACAACTTGATTTCAGATTAAGTATTGTTTCTGAAACCTTCTGGATGAACGTCGTTGAATCCACGAAGAACTTGAAGAAAAAGACTGAGGATGTTATTCAATTGATTATTATTGAAGAACAATCATCACCTTGATTTATGATCAGAGGCTGTTCTTGGATTGAATTAAAATTCTTCTATAGATTTGATTTTAAAATTTCACCAAAAAATTTATATGAAACAGTTTCTCAACAAATAAGATTTAATTTGATTTGTTTTGTGGCTCATTCACATGTTAGTTCACCTTTAAAATTGAGTTGTTTAATTTAATTAAATCGAACTTGATTTGGACTTGTTTGTCTTCGATTAGGTCTACTTGACTTGATTTTGTATTCATTTATTTTAAATTGAACCACTCGACATGAATTTGGACTTAAACCATTATATTAATTATTTATTCATTTATTTTAAAAATTAATTTATTTAAATTTCTTAATAAATACACATTTAATATAATTACCATTGTATTTATTATTTATTATTATTATTTATTATTTATAGGTAGTAAAATTAATGTGCCTACAATATGTACTGGCCGTTCCTATCCCTAGTCCAAATTGCTTGACTTTGAAAAAATCAATAAATCTAGAGCATTTATTATGATGATGGTATTAGAAAGTACTCGCAAATTTCCCAATAAAATAAATTCAATTTTCTTTAATATACATTTCACAACGGTTGACAACTATTTTCTGTTAGACATAAAATTTAATTCAAGTTTAATTCACTAAAGTGATCCATGCGTAAGATTTAGCTTTAGTCGAGCTTAAACTAATTAAAATAATAATTTTAATTAAAATTTATTTTAAATATATTAAAATATAAAAGTTAAAATAGATCATATATAAAGAATATATATTAGTAAATATTTTTTATAGAAAGGCTACGTATCTTGTAAGAGAGAAAAATCCCATCAATCTATCAAAGTGCTCAACATCAAGTTCGGCTTGAGGTGGTCTTCTTTCAAAAGTCCTCCTTCTCTCTTTAGCGATACAAGTCAAAGTGTGGGCCTATGCTTTCCATTAGCATTCTAATTCCGAAAGAATTTCATCGGCTCATATTAAAGTATGATGGTTAATTACATTGGTAAAATATATTTATTAATAGTTAAAACACTATAATTATAAGTATTATAATATGATTCTTTGTAATTACAAAGAAAGAAAAAAACTACTCCCTCCGTCCCAGGTTAAAAGGGTTATTTTTCCATTTTGGTCGTCCCACTCAAAGAGTCTCCTTTCCTTTTTATACAACCCACACACCCCCTCTAATACAATTAAATGTTGGACCCACACTCCTACTAATATAACTACCCACTACACATTAAATAATAACACTCTTTAATTTATGTGTCAAAAAGCAATTGAGGGACGGAGGGAATATTTTTTTAATAATGTAATTTATCAATAGATTTCATTTTTAATCTATTGATAAATTAATTTAATTACGGTTAACAATATTTCGTTAGTATAAAATAATTCTTTTTAATGCTATGAACATTTTATTTTAACTATGGTGTGAAAAAAAAAAAGTTGCGTTGGTTAAGCGAACTAATTTATGTACAAGCCTACTAATTGTCATTCAAGTAATAGATCTAAATTAAACTTGTCAACTTTATTTAAATTCCTAATAAAATATTGATTGACATAGATCTAAAAAATCCATAAATAATACTGAGTCAATTCAAGCTCTAATAAGTAAATTTTGTTATATACCCTCTGATCTAACATGAGAAGAAAATTTCTTAATTTTGGAAATTTCTTGATATTTCCAAAGAATCATGTACACAATTTCCATACACACTAACAGTACACATAATGCATATATTAGTTTGATATGTTAATAATGCATATTAGCTTGATATATCTTAATAAAAGGAAGAAATAAGGAAAGTCGAATCATATACTCCCTTCGTCCCCGAATTATAGTCACGTTTACCGTTCCACATTTTTTTTAAGAAAAGTAATGTTTTTAATCAAATTTGTTGACTTTAGAGGGTAAAGTAGTATTTTTAGGTAATAAAAAAGTATAAAGTAATGATGTGTGTGCGAAAAATGAGTGATAAATTTGGAATTAAAGTAACTTTTGAGGTTGTTGGATAAAATAATATTTGTTATTTTTAGATTGTGAATAAAATTGTGGGACGGACAAATGTAGAAACGTGAACAAAATTATGGGACGGAGGGAGTATTAAAATAAAAGGTAGATAAGTCAACACCTGAATCTGTATAAGAAGAGCATTACAATTCTCTAGTTTCAACCATTACATACAAAACAATGTTTTGCTGTGTCCGAACAAGAGGCCGGAAAGAGGGCAAATTCGCTGATCCGCCGCCAGTGGCGAACGGCAAACCTCAACCACCGCCACCGCCGGTGCCTTACGAAAATGGTGAAAAGTCAAAGGGCATCGGCGGGATGAAAGATGGAAGCATGGTCGTTCTTGCTGGAGCTGGTGCGGCTCTCGCAGCCACGGCGGCTACAGTTGCCGTGGTGTCGGTAGCCGATTCCAGTGGCACTAACGATAAATCCCAAGGCTGTTGCTGCGGCGGGGGCGGTGGAGGGTGCGGCGGCGGTGGTGGTTGCGGCGGTTGCGGCGGATGTGGTGGAGGATAAGTGGTAGATTGATTTGATTTCCATGGTGTGTGAAATAAATTACGAAATCCAGTCATCATTTCATCATCTGTTTCTAATTCTACGTGGTGTTCAGATACTGTGTTAGCTGGAATTGTTGCAATTTAGTCATACTTCCGCCGTGCAGGTGGTGGCATTTGCGGCGGCGCTGTAACGGCAATTGATGCTAAGTCAGAGTCTTGTTTTGTTTTGTAATTACGGATGAGTCCTCGTGTAGAATAGTTACATGTCAATGTGTGCATATTTTCTTTAATGTCAGTGTTTTCGGTTTATAAGGTCATCTCAACTATTAGCCTCATTTTGCAGCACATTCACTTCAAAAGTGTAGACAACTCAGCAAATCATCTCCATTGCTTAATTTCATTTTGCAGCATATCTATTTTATTAATACTATTTTTATTAATTTTTTACATTTAATTCATTTTTCATTGTTATATTTATTTTTGAATACAAATAATAATATAATAAAAATATTAATATGTCTAAAATTAAAATAATATAATCATTAAAATTACGTTATAATTTATTTAAACATGAAATTAAGACAATAATTAAAATTAAAATTACATTAAAAATACATAAACATCAAATTAAAATTACAACACTTTAAGTAAATATTTTTTTAAAAATTTATTTAAGAATGTAAAATATTTTTTCACATATACAAAATATATATATATATATATATATATATATATATATATATTAATTTACCATTAAAACTAATCATCATAATATTTTTTTACTTATTTAAATTAATTATTATAAATAAGTAAAAGAAATTAAAAAAAAGAATTTAAATTAACCAATTAAATTAATGTACTATGTTTTTAAATTAATAATTGAAATATGGATTTTCCAAACGCTACAGTGTTTTCCCACATTTTGCATCCCAATTCGCAGGCCTGCTGGAGAGTATTAGTGGCTGCAATTTTCGTTTACATGCCCATATCCAGCATTGCTGGAGATGATCTATGAAAAAAACTTGATCCTCTTTGTAATGGTATGTATAGTCTGAGATTGGTAAGAAATACAATAATTTTTATAATAAAAATTGGACAAAGATTTGTGTAAAATCGTCTTCAAATGGGGTCATCTATTTTATAATGGTGTTTCATCTTCTATTTCACAAATTAAATGATGGCAAAATTTCCTGTGCACCCGGGCGCACGGACCAAATTCCGTGCACCTTTAGAATTTGTGTTAAATTGTATACCTTTTAGTATACAGATGTGTACCCTTTATTTTCTAAAGAAAATTATTTTGTGTATTTGGGAGCATGGATAACACTCCGTGCGCCTTTAGAATTTTGTGTTAAATTGTATACCCTTTAGTATAAAAATATGTACCCTTTATTTTCTAAAAAAAATATTAATGAAAAGTGTATACCCTTTAGAACAAAATGATGTACCTTTTATTAATTAAAGTGTATACCCTTTAGACCAAAGTAATGTACCCTTACTCATAATATTAAATTTCTAAATGCGCATGAAATGTATTCCCGTGCGTCCGGGCTCACACAAGCCTCACTCTTAAATGATTAGTTGATATTAGGTGCACCCGGGTGCAAGGGTGCACCCAGGTGCACTCATATGTTTATAACTTTTTATTCTATTTTGTATACAAGTTATTCTATTTTGTATACGTGTTTCTTAATAATTGTATACTTTTTTCATACTAAGTTTTTTATTAAAAAAATACATCCATATGTGTATAACTTTTTATTCAACAGTGTATACTACATATTTTTTAATAATTGTATATTTTTTTACACTCAATTTTTTATTAAAAAGCTAACAATTAAACTGTATACATTTTTGTTGATAATTATATATGTTTTAGTTTTTAAAGTGGGTGCACAGTATAATTAGCCTTAAATGATTGTCATATGTCATAATCAATACCCAAAATTCAACATATGTTCTAATGGTATTCAACTTGGACTGTCTCACTAAGGGCTTACACGAGACTGTCAAAAGTGATAACTTTATACCCAAAAGTGATATTAAATTTATTAAAAGTGATAATATTATTTCATGAACAATTCATAATATAAATAAAAAATAATAATATTTTATAGCGTAATTAAGAACGTTTTATAGCGAAAGTGATAACTATTTTAAAATTATAAAATGGTCTCCAAGACTCACGCAAGACCTACTCTTAAAATTGATAATTAATTAAATGAATAATTTATAATAAAATAAAATAATATAACTAATTATTTAGGGTTTCTCACAAAATACCCTGGTGGATTTGGTAGGGAGATGCAGAAATAGTACTTCAAGATCCATTACACGTCCAAGAGATCTTCTTGGCATCTATTATTTTGCCAACCAAAGCTAACCATAAATTATTCTAATTGATTATAGTACTATGAATTCCCCCCAACAATGCATCTAATTGCACTTCACGCTCCAGTTTATAGATGATTCCATTTCTCTTTCTTGGGCGAAACAGAGGATATTTTGATCGGTTTCCACATCAAAGTAAAATAGAGTATTTAGTTCTTTTTTTTTTTCAGTTTATGCCTATTGGTATTTCAAAAGTACCTTTTCGAAGTCCTGGAGAGGAAGATACATCTTAGGTTGACGTATAGTGCGACTTGTTTTAATAAAATTAATTAAAGCTTTTTTTTTTCTTTCTAAATTTGTATCTACAAGAAAATAATTTCAGAATATGCTGGTGAAAATAATTTTGGTAAATGAAAATGGGCCTGGTGTTCCCTTATTGAGATAGGAAGTGCACCTAAAATATTGGGCCAGAAAGTATTATAAAATGAAAATGGGCTTAGTGTCCCTTGTTCTAAATTTTCTATCAGACCCAATAGGCAATAGTAAATTGGTTTAAACCCACACTCTTAACGGAAAAACAGAAAACTTTGTGTGTAAACCATTTCAATACAAATTTTTTAATTGAGTTGTAATAAAAGTTTACCAAGCGCGTGCGTTATTTTTATAGAACAGTTACATTAGTGGAATTTTAAATGTGACCTATACCACAAAAACACTAGGTAAAATATACTATAACCACAAGTATGAAATTAAAAATTATAATTTAAAATTAATTAATGTTGAATCTTAAAACCCTAACCCATAAACTTTAGGGGTAAAACTTGTTCTAAACCACCAGATTAAAGTATACCCTAAACAATAAAAAAAATTATAATTACTCCATCCGTCCCGCCCAAAGGGCTATTTTTATTTTTTTGGCACGTGGATTAAGGAGTATTATTATTTAACGTGTAGTGGGTAGTCGTATTAGTGGGAGTGTGAGCTCCATATTTTAATTGTATTAGAAGGGGTGTGTGAGTCTCATGTGTGTAAAAAAGGAAAGTGGACCATTTGGGTGGGATGACCAAAATAACAAAAAGAAACTCTTTGGGTGGGACGGAGGGAGTATGTCTCTAAAATTAAATAATAAAATAGGAAATAAATAAAGAAAACCAAAAAAATAAAACGCACGCGGGAGGAATGGGATTACTTGGCAGTTTACTGGAGGGGCTGGATTAAGCTAGACAACAGTCCTATTTAAGTCTTCGCCTTAATTAATTAATTAATTTACATTAATCTTTTTTAATCAATGCGTTTTAGTACTACATCAATATTTACAAATCACCACTCACCGCGTATTCAAAAATACATGCATGCATACGCGTTATTGGGATGACATTGCAGTCTGCAAGAGTGGTAAAGAAAGTTCCTTAATCATACTTAGATTAATACAACAAATTAATTAATCAACTAATATTTAATTATCCTTTTCATCTCTCTTGTGTCACCCATGGTCAACATAATTAATTATTATTTACGTAGTTATAAATAATGAGATTTAATCACAATAGTGGATTATCACTTGTGAGACGGATTCTAATTAAGATGAGTTAGATCTATTATTAGAGTATATTTATTATAAAATAATTAAAATATGCTTACATATAGTTAAAATTTCTTAAATTATATTATAATGCATATTTATCACATTTAAAAAAAATACTTTAAATATCAATAAGCATATTTTACTTTTATAAGAATTATTATAATTTAATAAGCTTTTAGCACCCTATTAAAAAGAATCTATCTACTTTATATAAGAATTTTATATAACAATCATGAATTTTATTGAACTCGTCTCAGCCTCTTAGGCCGGACTGCAATACCCGTACGAGTCCGTCTAACATAAAAAAGTATCATGATCTAATTTTATATAATTATGAATATATAAAAATTTCGAACGAGGTATATACTAGTTAACCGAACCGACCGAATTTCCAAAACCGAAAGCCGAACCGAAATATTTTAGAAAACCAAAACCAAACTAAAATATTTCAAAACCGATGCAAACCGAACCGATTATTTCGGTCGGTTATTTCGGTTAACCGAAAACCGAATTTTTATTTTTTTATTTTTTTATAATTAATTTCTTTATATCATTTTATTACATTTTCATTACTTAAAAGAAATATCTTTAATATATGTACACTATAATAATAATAATAATAATAATATATATATATATATATATATATATATATAAAAGAAATGTATATTTAATTTTATTTTTTTATAATAAAAGTGTATAAGATCTAAAGAAAACATGTAGAATAAATGAAATTATTTAAGTTTGAAGTAAATTTTGATATTAAAAATTAAATAATACTTTATTTAAGATAAAAGAAAAGAAAATTAATTGTTGGTAATTAATATATATATATATATATATATATATATATAATTAATAAAAAGTTCGGTTCGGTTTTCGGTTAACCGAACTTTTAAATTTTAAAACCGAAAATTGAACCGAACACCGAAGTTTTTTATTTTAAAAACCGTAAACCGAACCGTAAATAAAAAACCGAACCAAATTGTTTAATCCGGTTCGGTTTGGCCGGTTTATTCGGTTTTGTCTAAAGTTTGCACACCCCTAGTATATACCTTAGATTTTGAAAAACTAATTGAATCTGTACGAATTAAAATTACAAAATTTCAGTTGTTAGATTATCTTGGCGCACGAATCTTAAATTCATTAATTGGGTAGATTGATTCGAACTTAATCCAAGCATATATAAACCAATAAAATAATAAATTTAAAAAAAGTAGGCATCCTAGTACCATCTCAGAGTGACACTTGACTAACACAAATTTACATATTGTTATATAGTTATTATATTTTATCAAAGATATTATTATTTTCATGAAAAATATTATCACAGCTTATTTATATATTTATTTATGTTGTATTTATAAAATAATTCATTATATATGTAAGCAAATAAAATTCATGAACCAATCAAATGGCGTCACATGGATTTTCATGATTAAAATATCAATTTTAATTTATTATATTTTATTTTGGGAATTTAATAAATTAATTCCTAAAATAGATTAATAAATAATTGATAATTAATTTAAACTCAATAAATTAAAAGGGGTTTAAATTAAGTAAAGCTTGCCTCCCAAATCAAATAAAGCCTGGAAGGTTCCAGAATCAGGTCAAATCAAGCAATGACCAATCAGCCCGCAAAATCAGGTCAAATCTGTCATTGACCAATCAGATTGCGAGTTATTTATGGGGCATCCTCTGCCTTCACCTATATAAGATTGCGAGTTAAGTTCTTCGGTTTTCTTCGCGCCAAGAACGGCATACGACCCAGGATTAAGGTGCTAAGCCCCCCAGATCGAGTGTTCCTTCGGATCAAGTACGTTTAATCCAAATAAAGGCTCGACGACTCTGGATCACTACAAGAAACTGCCAGAATACCGATGGATTTACCGACGGAAAAAATCATCGGTAATTACCGACGGTTTACCGACGAATTACTGACGATTTATTGATTTAATGGGATTTATTTTTAAAAAATCATCAATAAAAATTTCTGACGGTTTTTGCGACGGATTACCGACGGAATTAACGACGGATTATTTGTCCATCGGTAAATTCGTCGGTATTTTGGAGGGAATAAATCCCGGAAGATTACCGACGGATCTATCCGTCGGTAAATATTCAGAATTTTATTTTTAAAAAAAATAATTTTAGTCTTTAATTTCCCGACGGAGTTTTTCCGTCGGTAAATATAATAAAATTTATTTTTTTAAAAAATAATTTTAGTCTTTAATTTACCAACGGATTTATTCCGTCGGTAAATATATAGAATTTTTATTAAAAGAAAATTAATTTTAGTCATTAAATTACCGACGAATTTAATTCGTTGGTAAATATATCAAATTTTATTTTTTAAGAATTAAATTAGTCTTTAATTTACCGATAAATTATCCGTCGCTAAATATATAAAAATTTTATTTTAGTCATTAAATTACCGACGGAATTTTTCCGTCGATAAATATATGAATTTTTATTTTTAATATACCGACGAAATTAATCCGTCGGTAATTCCAAGAGTAATAAAATTAGGGTATACAATATATCGCTCAATACGGCTTCACCCCCCAAATCCATCAAAACATTCTTCTCCCGATTTCTCCTACTATCCCGGGCAAAGTCGCCGCTTCTACTGTCGCAGGCCGAGATCGACGGCAATCCTCCTCTACTAAGCCATTCTCTCCCTCTCCTCCTTGCACTCCCTTCCCCTACTCTCTCGCTCTCTCGTTCATTCACCACCGCGTACCCTTCAGCCTCGTCAATCCACTGTCGGACCTAATTCTAGTGGCCGTCCGTACGCTGCCCAACATCAACCGCTCACCATTGATTGTCGCCTACTTCGCGAACACCAGCCGAGGGTGTCAGCCGCAGCAGCGCCAGAAATGCGAAACCCTAAGCCCAAGGCATTTAAAATTTTAGAGAGAGGGGGGAGCCTGCCTCCGACGTGAAGCCCCCAATCGAAGCCCCCTAGGGCTTGCGCTGAATTTGGGCCTCTCGCGTTGCTATCTTAAGGTTTGCATCGGTCCAGATCGTTCTTTTTCTTCTTATCAGATTGACCGCCGCCTGGGTTTTTTACGCTAGGCCTCACATCTGTAGTTTCTCCGACTATCCGTCAGCCACGACGCAGACATTATTCGCTCTCCTTTAGGGCTGAATCTTTAGTCGCTGATATTAGCGGCTGGCCCACTCAATCACCGAATATCTTTTGAGCTGGATAAATATTTATATGCAAATTATAGTGCTAATGGATATTGGTTGTATCACAGAGAGAAGAAGAATTACTTTCAAGTAGGTGGAGAGAATATGCAGAGTGTAGTGAAGGTCCTGGAGGACAGCTTAGTAGCATTTCCAAGTCAAATCAAAGACATTCTTCAGAGAGTCCTGAATCATTCCAACTATTCACAGATGAAGCAGAAAGAGTTGGTGTCTCTGTAAAGGGAGGGTTGTATGAGGTATTATTATCATCCAGAAGCTTCTTATCAATTCATGGTTTTTTTTTATAAATGAGCATTGTCTGTGGATCTTTTAATTTTGCACCTGTATTAGCATTTTGTTTGCTCAGTCATATAAATTATATTATTGTTCAATAAGGTCAATTTGTTTGCTTTTTAAAATAAAACAGGACAGGAAATTGGTAATTTGTTTGCTTTCAGTTTATTTTTTAAAAATAAAAACTCCTCTCTTTGTCCAAAGTTAAACAAAAAATTTAAACAAGAGTGTTACGAGGCCATTGGTTTGCTCGTAATGGTCTTGATTGGCTTCCACTGCGCAGTTGAGTATGCATATCGATGACAGGTGCTCTCTAATTCTTCCACATGGTGTTCTTTTTTATTCTTATTATAAATTGAGTACAGAGGTATTTGTGAGATGCATATAAAGAGTGCTAGATTAATTTTCCTTGTCTGCAAGTCATCTCTCTCTATCTTTATTCTAACTACATTTTGATAAGATGTAATATATTCTTGTCATTATAATATTGTTCTCTATCATTTTGGAACTAAATTTTTATAATATTATTCCCTTGGAAATAATGTCATTAAATTAAGACATGGATATGCTCCATCTCAGTCAAAGAAGCCAACGCAAGTAATTTTATAAAATATTGGCCAAATGTTTACTAGCATTCCTATTTTCTCTTCGACGACTTTTTCAGTGGTGTCTACTCTCTTAACCATTTGTTAACAGGGTCGGGCACTGTTAGTATTATATGAATTTGCAACGTTTCATGAGATGGCGTTACTATGAGTTCCACACCGAATTTATATGATTTTGAGACTAACAACACATGGTATTTCTTAGATTATTCCTGCTCTAATTAACTGACATTGGTTCTATGTAAATTTTGATTTTTTTTTCTGAAAATCCTTTTTGCACCATGCGTGGTTTCTCTTGGAATATTCTTTAGACAATTACATTTATGCTTGTGAATGAAAATAAACTAAAATCATATTCTCCCAGCAAGATAATATATTGTGGAAACCTTTATGCTCTTTTGGTAGCCTCATTTTGTCATTCTAAAAATTTTGTTATGCTGCAGCTGTAAAATATCTTTGAGAAATTTGAAGCCCAATATGTTGACTCTGTTTGATAATTTTTCTATTGTAGGTTTAGTGCTGCAGAAGATAAAGAGGAGTCTCTTCGAAGTTTACTACGTAGAACAACAATTGGAAATGGTCTTTATCTTCTTCTTCCTCCCTGGATTCTGTGGACCAACTTTTATCTTACAGAAATTTAACTATGGACTCTTATGTAGCAGGGGCCCCTGAATTTGTTTTTGACTGGACGAAGGAAATAGACTCAGATTTGTCCAATCAGAATTCAAACAATCAGGCATTTTCTAGAAAATACTGGCGCCTTCTCCATTGCCAAAATGGTGATGTTTCTAATTCACATTAATTTATGGCTAATTATATGCGCCTTCTAGTTACTGGCTTTGGGCTTAAGTAATGATGTTATCTTTTATTTAATACTCCATATTTCTTCATGCAAGTTCTTAAACTTTTTTCTCTAACATTAGTTTAAATGCCAATCAAGAAAAATATTGATCTTCTTGGAAGCACTCGAGTTGGGAGTCGGAGGGTTATCCAAATTTCAGTTGGTTTCATGATCTTCTTCTCAATTTTAGGTAAACATAATCATATTGCATTTACTGGCCTGTCTCAGTTGATTAGAGTTAGTAATTGGTATTGTATGACTTTTTTTTTACACTATCAGGAACAAAAATAATCAAATGCTCTCGGGGATTCGATGTGCCAATCGACTGCAAACTGATGTATATATTGATGCTGATGCCGATTTAGGAGAATTTAAAATGAAGATCATTTAGTCAAATATTTTGTATCCATGATTTAGTAGAATTATTAGAATTAAATATTTTGTGGTGAATTTGGATTGTGGACATTTTATAATTTAAATATTATATTAGATGAATAATTTATATTAAGTAGTGTTTTGAAGGATTATTTAATATGAAATTTTAATTATTTTATGGGTATTTATATTTAAAATATAATATAGTAATTTAAATTTAAATTACCGACGGAAAATTTTGTCATCAAATTTTTTTTTTAAATATACATAATTTACCGATGGATTTTTCCGTCGCTAATTTACCGACGAAAAAATCTGTCGGTAAATTCATCGCTATATTATCCTTTCCGACGAATTTGTATTGTTTGATTACCGACGGATATCTTTTTTTACTGACGAAAAATTCCATCGGTAATTACCGATGGATTTAAAATTCCGTCGCTAAAAAATTACCGACGCAGGTTATCGCGACAGATTCATTTCCGTCGGTAATCCGTCGGTAAGTAAGTTAGCGACGAATTTTCCACTGTTTACTGACAGAATTTTCCGTCGGTAATCAGACAGTTTCTTGTAGTGGATTAACGTTATAAAATCTCAAATCCGAGTTCGGACAAGCTTCCATTGAAGATCCGACTCAACATACACGGTCAACGCGGTCAAGTCAACAAGTCAAAGTTAAAGTCTAAATTGGTTCGAGAGAAGAATCAGAGGATAGATAGAGATTGTTTCCTAAATTATCAAGTTTAATCCTTTGGATTATTATTGTAATTCTTTTGTGTTTATTTTATTATAAATACAAAATTTGTTGTTACAATATCATTGTCACTTTTTATTAAGAATATGTCTTGCGTGAGGCCGTCTCACGTGAGACAATTTTTCACCTTTTAAAATAGTTATCACTTTCGCTATAAAATATTATCACTTTTTATTTATACTATAAATTATTTATGAAAAAATATTATTACTTTTTATTAATTTGTTATCACTTCTCTTCATAAAGTTATCACTTTCTGATTGTCTTACGTAAGTCTTTGCGTGAGACGATCTCACACAAGTCTTTGTCTTTTATTAATATGAGTATTTTTATTTAAATTTTATTATTTTTTATTCGTCACTCAGAAAATCTTCTGTGAGACAATCTCAACCCCATCTATTTAATATGCTTAAAATACATTATGGGAAATTATTAATCTCATATATATCTTCTTACCATCCAAATACAAACAAGGAAAATTATTTGAGCAATTGAGACCGTGGATAAGAACCTCAGAATTACAACAATATTTATTCCGAGGGGGGAAAGAATATCCAAGATTCCACGCGTTATTTTAATTTATTTATATAAAATTGGAATATTCAAATGAAAATTGACTGGTTTTTTTTGAGTTGGACTTTGGTCCTAACCAAATCAATTTTAATCAAGAGTACTTTCTTGAACCCGGTTTATTATGCATTTTATTTTTTAAAATAAAATTGTTCTATAATACATTAAAAAATTTTACTTTTTTATAAATGAATTATTACTCTTCTAAATAAAAAAAATATTACTCATAAATTTTTTTTAACAAAAACATAAAATTTCATAACATAATAGTATTTGAAGAATAATATTTTTCATATTTATAAAAATAATTTTTAATATACTAAATGGAATCGATAAATTAGAGCTTATGAACCCGATTGATATAAAAGTGTTAACATTCATAACAATAATCTTGAATTTCACAGCGTGTAAGATTATATTAAATAATCCTAATTAATTATCCCTAATTCAAACTACAGAATGCTAGTTTATTTCTTAGTGTTTGATCCTTTATTTTGTTTGTTTTGATGTTCTAGTCCACTTAATCAATTCCAAGTTTACACCATCTTCGAGATTAAGAGTGTTGGAGATACCTACTATTTAACTGATGTGGATTATTTCATGTTACATTTTGTTATTATATTTCGTGTTGTAAATTGTTGAATGATTGATGCGTTCTACACTCTAAAAGGACCATATCAATTATAAGGAGAAAGATTGAAAATTTTCTCCCGCATATATATCATTCATCTAACCTCTAACTCTAACGCGTGGAACAAAACATTCGAGATTCTATTTAATATACACATATAATAACAGTTTGAACTTTTGGTGTAAGTTGCATAAATCCTAGCTACTCATATCTCGCAAAAACCTTATTTTCTTTGCGAATTCGGATTAAATTTGATCTTTAATTAATTAGCACTTTTAATTTGGGTTGATATTAATTTTGAGATTTAACCACTCGAATTGTTATGTTTCATTAATGATCCATCACCTAATATACATATTTGGATGAATAAAGTGTAGATAGGAGATAAGGCTTACACCTTAGAAGGAAAACATGAACTCTAAAGAAAAAAAAATCTGAATTTTCTTTTCTCTAAGCACATTTTATTTCACGATTGAAATAAGAACGGTTGAACAAGAGATCCTATATAAATTTTCACCTAATGATATTTAATTTAAGCATTATTTATTTCACGATTGAAATAAGAACGGTTAAACAAGAGATCCTATATAAATTTTCACCTAATGATATTAAATTTCAGCTAAAATAGGTCTAGTTATAATAGCATGTAAGACTATAAATATGTATATATAAAGGGAAAATATCACAATTAGTTCTATAAGTACAGTCGATTCCAACTTAAACTCTCTTTTTTTTCAATTCTCAATTTTGGTTATTTATTGTTCAATTTAATTTTAGTCACTTTTGTTCAATTTTGATCTTTTTTTTTTATTTTGTCATTTTTGTCCTCTTTTAATCTAAATTTTGTAAGTTTTTGGATCAATTTGAACATTTTTTTAACATAAAGGATTATTTCTTTTTTTAAAAGGACCAACTTTGGAAAAGGATAAAATTTGAACATAAAAAACTAAAATTAAACAAAAAAATAATCAAAATTAAGAACTACAAATAAGAAAAAAAACTAAAATTAGAATCAATCATACTTACCGGACCAATTTTTTATATATAAATTGATGATATGTTGGGTGAATTTCAATTTTGATAGTTTAAGTTGAGCTAGGGTGAAAATTGAAGTGAAGTGCTCGTTTATAGATTGATACAGGGTTAGCATAGATTAGGTTTTCTTATTTAAGGAGTGATATCAAACAAGTTTAGTAAAATTATTGTATATTTAATTAAGACTAAAGTTCGAATTAAACTCGATTTAAAAAAAAAAAAAAGAGAGAGAAAAATTATATACTCCCATTCCATAGAAGTAGTGACATTTTACTTATGCTAAAAAGTCTCATAGGAGTATATACATGCTAAAAAGTCACATGACTACTCGAATTCATTTGATGCTTAATTTAATTAATTTTAATATTAAACAAACTGTTATTTATAAATCTTAAATTAAACTAGTAACTTTTTCTCACAGGAATTCTAGCATAAAGAAAGTGATCGATTCCTTAACCATATTAATTTGATTGATAATACAACAAATTAATCTAGCAACCTTTCCAAAAAAAATATATAGAAGAATACCTTATAAAAATTTCATAATATTAAAGGATTACTAGCATTTTGTTTAATGTAATTTATACTATTAGGTCCGCACCAATATGAAATTTATATAAGCTGTTAGACTAGTTAGTGCTACATTTTCCCAATAAATCCCCACTTCTCCTATTTGTTGGTTGGGTGTCAACCAAAGTCTCACATCGGTTAAACATGGGGAAGGCGGAGGGTTTAAGAATAAGGGATGGACTATCCCTAGCATGAGGCCTTTTGGGCGTGATGCCCAGAGTGGTAAAACCGTGCGGGCCAGTGGGTAAGCCCAAAACGGACAATATCATGCTAGTGGATTGAGTGGGCCCGGCTCCCTGGGCGGATAAACCCAACAAGTGGTATCAGAGCCAGGCCCCAGACTTAACCGGCCCAGCCCGGGGTTGGTGGGATGTTCGGACCTCAAACTGGATGGTCTAGCTGCGGGACTTTGTTTGAGGGGGAAATGTTGGTTGGGTGTCAACCAAAGTCCCACATCGGTTAAACATGGGGAAGCGGAGGGTTTAAGAATGAGGGATGGACTCTCCCTAGCATGAGGCCTTTTGGGCGTGATGCCCAGAGTGGTAAAACCGTGCGGGCCAGTGGGCAAGCCCAAAACGGTTTTGGGCTTGCCCACTGGCCCGCACGGTTTTACCACTCTGGGCATCACGCCCAAAAGGCCTCATGCTAGGGAGAGTCCATCCCTCAATTATAAACCCATCGCCATCCCCTGGCCCGCACGGTTTTACCACTCTGGGCATCACGCCCAAAAGGCCTCATGCTAGGGAGAGTCCATCCCTCAATTATAAACCCATCGCCATCCCCACTTCTAACCGATGTGGGACTTTGGTTGACACCCAACCAACATTTCCCCCTCAAACAAAGTCCCGCAGCTAGACCATCCAGTTTGAGGTCCGAACATCCCACCAACCCCGGGCTGGGCCGGTTAAGTCTGAGGTCTGGCTCTGATACCACTTGTTGGGTTTATCCGCCCAGGGAGCCGGGCCCACTCAATCCACTAGCATGATATTGTCCGCTTTGGGCTTGCCCACTGGCCCGCACGATTTTACCACTCTGGGCATCACGCCCAAAAGGCCTCATGCTAGGGAGAGTCCATCCCTTATTCTTAAACCCTCCGCCTTCCCCATGTTTAACCGATGTGGGACTTTGGTTGACACTCAACCAACATTTCCCCCTCAAACAAAGTCCTGCAGCTAGACCATCCAGTTTGAGGTCCGAACATCCCACCAACCCCGGGCTGGGCCGGTTAAGTCTGGGGCCTGGCTCTGATACCACTTGTTGGGTTTATCCGCCCAGGGAGCCGGGCCCACTCAATCCACTAGCATGATATTGTCCGCTTTGGGCTTGCCCACTGGCCCGCACGGTTTTACCACTCTGGGCATCACGCCCAAAAGGCCTCATGCTAGGGAGAGTCCATCCCTCAATTATAAACCCCTCGCCATCCCCACTTCTAACCGATGTGGGACTTTGGTTGACACCCAACCAACATTTTCCCCTCAAACAAAGTCCTGCAGCTAGACCATCCAGTTTGAGGTCCGAACATCCCACTAAAACCGTGCGGGCCAGTGGGCAAGCCCAAAGCGGACAATATCATGCTAGTGGATTGAGTGGGCCCGGCTCCCTGGGCGGATAAACCCAACAAGTGGTATCAGAGCCAGGCCCCAAACTTAACCGGCTCAGCCCGGGGTTGGTGGGATGTTCGGACCTCAAACTGGATGGTCTAGCTGCAGGACTTTGTTTGAGGGGGAAATGTTGGTTGGGTGTCAACAAAAGTCCCACATCGGTTAAACATGGGGAAGGCGGAGGGTTTAAGAATAAGGGATGGATTCTCCCTAGCATGAGGCCTTTTGGGCGTGATGCCCAGAGTGGTAAAACCGTGCGGGCCAGTGGGCAAGCCCAAAGCGGACAATATCATGCTAGTGGATTGAGTGGGCCCGGCTCCCTGGGCGGATAAACCCAACACTATTTTCCTTTTTCATATTATTTTTCATAGGCAAAAATTCCTGTGCACCCCGTGCGCACGGACCACATTTCGTGCGCCTTTAAAAATTTGTGTTAAATTGTATACCCTTTAGCATACAGATGTTTACCTTTATTTTCTAAAGAAAATTATTGTGTGTATCTGGGCGCATGGACAACACTCCGTGCACCTTTAGAATTTTGTATTAAATTATATACCATTTAGTATAAAAATGTGTACCCTTTATTTTTTAAAGAAAAAATATTAATGAAAAATGTATACCCTTTAGAACAAAATAATGTACTTTTTATTAATTAAAGTGTATACCCTTTAGACCAAAACAATGTACCCTTATTCATAATACTAAATTTCTAAAGGCGCACCGAATGTGTTCTCGTGCGCACGCAAGCCTCACTCTTTTTCATATATACTTCACTTATTTTATATAACTCTTTATATAAAAAATTAATACAATATCATGAACTCAATTCGATAACCTTAAAAATAATCTTACGGTAATGCATCGGGTGAATTGGTAAGATTTAGCCTTTAAATTTTTAATTGAATCTCTCCTTCTTATATTTTAACTTTAATATAATTACAACCATACTCTAGCTTATAAATTCTCAGCTGCATAGTTGCACCGGGTGTAATTTATAATTATTCTAAAAGTAACATTATTAAAAGCTTTACTAAAGAAATATTCCTTTGATTATAATAATCTTAATTTCATTAGTAAAATGGTAGTTAGTAAATTTTTAGTAATAATATATTACTTCAATTCTTTTGGTATCCACCACTAATAATTTCGTTGATATATAAGAACGGATTTTATTCCGTTGGTAATAACATAATAAATTCATTTACATTCCGTTACTAAAAGAAAATTGTAATTTTTGTTGGCAATTCGTTGGTTACCAACCGATTGAATTTTATTGGTAAATTTCGTTGAAAAAATAAAAAAATTAGTGTAATCAATAAAATATGGAGTAGTATTTTCTTAAACAATGTGAAGCATGAAACATGAAGCGTTTTATAACATAGGGATAGTAAAAATTCAAAAAGTAGATATATATATATATATATATATATATATATATATATATATATATATATATATATATATATATATATATATATATATATGTGTGTGTGTGTGTGTGCATTTCCTGGAAGCTAGGTGCACTTGAAGCGCAAATATATATATATATAAACTGAAGCAGGAAACAAGAGATTCATCAGACTATAATTAACTTCACAAAATTAAATAGCACTGTGAGGTGATCAGATCAACAACTGAATAACTAGCTACTTCAATACACATAAACTAGAAATTAAACAGGTATTGATATTTCTTGAATTAAATTCATACATACATACATGTAGTTACATTAATTAAAAAAAAAAATTTCAAAAAAAATTTTCGTTAGATAGATTATCATTTATGATATAATATTTATGATCTTGTACTGGTTAGTATGAGCGGCAGCGGCAGTGGGGGTGGCGACTCGGGCGCGGTGATTGTGATCGTGGTTTTCGTGGTGATGATATTCGTGATGTTAGCATGTTGTGCGATCAATGCATGTAGAGAGCAGGAAAACGAACAACCGCCGGCCAATCAGAGGGACGGCGAGATGGTGGTTGTGGATGCTGGACAGGTTGCGGAAGCGGTGGTTGAGATCCAGCCTGGCTGCTGTTGTGGTGGTGGTGGTGCTGGAGATGGAGGTGGATGTGGTGGAGGATGCGGCGGAGATTAAACGCCGGCGGCACTGATCATATAATATGCCCAGGTGTTTGACGTATTCAACATGAGTTTTTGATTATAATATGTTGGTACAGAATAATAGTGTGGATATTTGTTTTTAGCTTTGGCCACTATTAATTTTCTTTGTAAATCGATTTTATATATATTGAATTTTTATTTAATATTTTAGGTTGTAAATTATACTCCTCCTCCTGACTCATACTTATGTTCACACTTTCCGTTTTCGTCCGTCCCACACTTATATTCACCACCCAAAAAATGAAACTTCACATTAACCAACAACCTCAAAAGTTCTCTTAATTTCAAAAATATCACTCTCACCTAACGCACATAATATACTTTATAATTTATTTATTACCTAAAAATACCACAATACCCCTAAAAATCAATAAAGTTGGTCAAAAAACAACTTTTGTTAAATTCCGTATCTACAGTACCAGTGAACATAAGTCCAGAACGGAGGGAGTAATCTTTAGTAGTACTATTTAATATTTCTTTGTAAATGGAGTAGTATACGTTAAAATCAGGTGCAAGACGGGTTAAATTCTGTAGATGATAAGAAAAAATCCTTCGAGCAAAGGAGTGACAAATATTTACACTTTTTTTATTAAAAAAGAAAAATTAAAATACTTAAAATTTCCATTTGAAATTAAGTGTCTTTTGCTATTATTGAGTGAAAGAGTACTACCTCCTTTGTTTCGGATATTTATGTCAATTTGTATGACATGCAAATTAAAAAGTGTTGTTTTTAAATATATAATGTAAGAAAAAATATGAATAAGTTATTATTTAACAAATTGTAAAAAGTAGATAATATGTATTGTGTATTTTTATTATTAAAATAGAACGTGCATAAATATTTGGAACAATCCAAAATAAAAAGGGTACATAAATACATGTGATGAAGAGAGTATTTCCTTTCATTTTTATTTTTGAACGTGAAGAGTATCGTATAACGGACGAAATATACAGAAGAAAGTGCTTCGCTTTTAATGGATAATTTGTAGTTTATAATGTGGACCTTCTGATGGCCTTGTTTTATACGTCTGTTTCTACGACATTGGAACTATATATCTTATTTAATCTATTCTACATATTCCTCTCTAATTTCTTATTCCTTTAGGGAGTAATGTTATTGAAAATTCGAAGTCGTTATGTTATTGATAACAACATGTTTGTTGTTTTCCTTTGTAAATACATGAGTTGGCAAATGTCAACCCAAAAATTAACACAATTAATATTTTGAAAGATGACACCATGAATTAATATCCCAAACTCCCATTATAATTTCTTTTTTACATTGTAGATGTATTCAGGTATATGATAGGTAGAAAAAAGATCAAATTACACGTTAAATAAAATATAAATACTAAGAATTAAAGGATTTAGATTAATTCTCTCTCGTACCATTATTTGTAGAACATTTCAAACATGAAAATGGACGCAGTAGATTTTTTTATTACATTTTGCCGTTATATATTATGTCATTAATTAAATGAGTAATAATCAAACATTAACATTGTTTTTAAAATCTTAGGCAAACATTAAAAAATATATATATATATATATATATATATATATATATATATCAATTCACAAATTTAGTGCTTCAAATACCAAGCTTCCAAATAATACAACAAAAACTTGAAAATAAACTAGGTTAGTTATCTCATATATATATGGATATGATAAACTATAATTAACAGGAAGCTAGGTGCACTTCAGAATATAATTAACTTCACGAAATTAGATAGTCACTGTGGGGTGATCAGATCAACAACTGAATTACTAGCTATTCAACACGAAATTAAACAGGTATTGATTCTTGAATTAAATTCATACATACATGAACATTAATCAAAATTTTGTGTTTTTTTTTTTCAAATTTTTTTCTCTCTAGATAGATGTTATCCATGATGTAATATTTATCATCTTGTAGTGGTTAGTATGAGTGGGCTCGGGGTGGGCGAATTGGCGGCCGTGATTATTTGTGTGGTTTTGCTGGTGATGTTAATCTTCATGTCAGCATATCGTGTGATCAAGGCATGTAGAGAACTGGATAACGAACAACCGCAGGCCGATCAGATCAGGGACGGCGAGATGGTGGTTGTGGATGCTGGACAGCTTGTGGAAGCGGTTGGCGGTGGAGGTGGAGGAGATGACGGTGATGGTGGTGGCTGTGGCGGATGCGGTGGAGATTAAAATCCAAACTACCTTGTTTAATCCATGATGTGCTTTCATGATATACGTATATATGTATGCACGTACGTTAGTGGAGTATAACTGTGAGTATTTTTTGTAATATTGATTCATTTACTCTCTAAATAATCTTACTATGCTATTGCTTGCCTCTGGAATTAATTCTGCATTGAGGATATATATATTTCAACAATAATATACTAGACTACTAGCTACTTGCTTTCGAAAAACAATAGTAATCGATAGATATCATTTGCTTTTTTATGTGTATTAAGAAGTATTATAATGTATATTGTGTAATGCACACCGAATCTTATGAACCATTTTCTGCATCATCTTCTGTGTCACGCGTTAAGTGATTGACATGTAAAGGGGGAATTAAATCCAACAATTGTTCCTAGGGTTTAAGAATTAGGGTATAGTTTCCCCTCTCCTATGTGTCGTCCATCCAACGGTTTGGCACAGGAGATAATGTACCAAAATGACATAGAGAATTCGAGCCGTGTGTAATGGATTGAGGAATATAATATTTTAATATGTAATGGTTAATTGTTTAGTGTTGAGTGTATATCCATATATATGTAGCAGGTCGATCAGTATAATAATATTATTTTGTGGGTTACATCTCTTATAAAAAATAAATACTTCCTCCGTCCCATTTCAAATGACACACTTTCCATTTTAGGTTGTCCCACAAAAGTTTGTACATTCTTAAAAAAATAAAAAGTCAAACACAATTATCCTTCCTCATACACTTTATTTAAAAAAAAATACCCCTACCTAACTCACCTAACATACTTTATCATTTATTTATTACAAAAAAATATCATAATACCCCTAAAAGTTATCATTTTCTTAATTTCCGTGCCAAAAAAAGGTGTGCAGTCTTTCCTGTAACGGAGGGATTACTTTATAATGAAACAGACCAAAATAACACAATAGATACGTATAAAGGGGCAGAGAGTACGTATCTTTCGGTAATTTGGCTCTGAATCTCCGGATGTGGATCTTGTTTCTTATGTTTGTCTGCGTATCATTGGAAATTTGGAACTACATATACTTGCACTTGCACACAAAAGTTTGGATTTCTCACCTTAATGTATTATCTCCTGCATACTAACGCTTCAGTTAGGAAAGCGATAATATTTTAATAAAATATAAAATTAGAATTAATGAATATTGATAATGGTATAATATTTAATTATTTTTTAAATAATTTGTAATATAAATAAAATGTGATAATATTTTTAATATATAGTGATAATGTCTTTAATAAAAATAATAATTATTTAATAAAATATAAAGGTGATCTCATGTGAGGCGGTTTTAATAGGAAAAAAAATTATAGTACTATAAAATGAGTTATGAGATTGACACAAAAATTTCAGTGTGTAATATTTTTAAGTTGCAATATATGTTTATATCGTTCTTCTTGGTCGTAATAAAGTTGGCGAATTGTCAACCCGAACAAATCAACAACATTGACTCAAAATAAACATTCCAACACGAGCCAAATGTTGCTATTGTACGTTTAAGTTTTTAACTACTTATTTAGATTATATATAATTTATTTAATTGAAAATTATTTTAAAATGGATGCATCTCCAAATAGACATGCACATCGGAACCGGAACCGGCGGTTCGAACCGGGGAACCGCCGATTTTAACCGGAACCGGAACCGTCGGTTCCGGAACCGGTCAAAAAAACCGGAACCGTCTAAGGAAGGTTCGGTTCCGGTTCCTCATATTTGGGAAAAAAATCGGCGGTTCCGGTTCGAACCGCCGATTTTTCAAATTATTTTTATTTTTTACGCTTAAAATCCAAAAAAAATAAAAAAAAATAAAACCGGAACCGTCGGTTCCGGAACCGAACCCGAAACCTTCATACCCCGGTTCAGTTCCGGTTCCCCTTACCTTGGAACCGGAACAGCCGGTTCGGAACCGGAACCGGCGGTTCCGAACCGGGGTGCATGTCTATCTCCAAAGTCCAAAAGCTAGCATCCAGGCCCAAAGCAGACCTTATTGGGCCGTAAGGCACATATTGTTATGTTGGAAGTCTAGCTCTGTATTCTTATTGACCACACATTTGGGATACAAATCAAAGTGGATAACAAAAACAGAGGAAAACAGCAAGCATGCCACTGAAACTCCTCCATCCTCTACTGCAAAGACCAAACCCTCTCCTCCCTCCATACCATCTCTCATCTACTCTCTTCACTGCTCCAATTCCCCTACATCTCAAGAATGGAGCAACGACATCGAAAATCCGTATCAGAAACCGAAGGCGGAGATCATCTCCTGCCACAATTTCAGCCTCATCTGCACCACTTGATCTAACAGAGGAGAACATCAGCCAGGTGTTGATTGATGCAAGAACTGAGGCAAGTCAGTTTTCTCTTCTGCAATTCATACTCATCATCATAGTTGATGTTATTTCTGTTTGTAGTTGGGACAGCTCTTCGATGCTGAAGTAAACATCACAGGTGATTTCTCAACTACATGTGAATTCTGATTTCTGAATGTAGAGTGAACTCATCTGGCAATGTGGGGAAATGGTTGGATAGGGAAAGCTGAGTTTGCTGAACTCGATGGACCTTACGTGACGATCAGACTCAGCGGAAGGTTTTGGCATAAACGCTCCACGGTTTTCGCTAGACTTGGGAACTACTTGAAGCAGAGAATTCCTGTAAGTGTGTTGGTTAATGATGTTATTTAGTACACGTGAGTGAGACGAGCATTGGTGGTTTGACTATCTGGGGTTGTATCATATGTCAGGAAATCTTGGAAGTGGATATAGAAGATGAGAAGCAGTTGGATGATAGCCCTGAGAATTTTTAACAGTGATGCTGATTTTCCTTCTTGAATTTTGTTTTCCATCTTCTGGTAAATCTGTTAACAAGAAATGAAATCTGAGAGGCCTTTTATGAGACCAGAATCCCATTTGATGTCTACATATTCTTATAGTTGATGAGATGTAGTAAAATCTTATTGAAATGGAACTCACATTATTCAGCAACCAGAACAAGATTGTGATCGAATCCAGCAACAGCTTGCAAGACATTAGCACCCTCTAAACAATCAATCAGCATAGGTTCTGTTTCATCGACAGAGCTTCCCAATCCAAACCGTCCATTTCTACCACAGCCCCACGACCAAACCTCCCCCGTCTCAGTGACTGCTATAGAATGCACCCGGCCCCCAGAAACAGAAACCACTTTCTCACCAGCTAAACCATGGACAACTAGGGGGACATCTTCTGGACCTTCTCTCCCAAGTTGAGAACTCTGGTTCCACCCCCATGTAACAACACTTGGTCCATCTTCTGTGGCCTTTGATGAAGAATCCTTGCAAATTGAAAAAGAGTGTCCTAGTCCCGATGCTATACTGATAGGCCGAAGGCTCAAATCAACTAAATGGAACCCTAAATCTTTGTTTACTCTACCTAGCTGCCCATACACATCGCTCCCGCCACTTAGAAGTGTACCATCACCTGAAAATCGCACCTGTATTTAGCTTATAATTATCACATCTCAAGATCTGTAAATAGGTATATATTAAGGACTTACTGCATAATATTAAGGAATGATCAAGCCCACAAGTGACATCTACAACCTCAACATCACTCACTTCTTCAATTAAAGTAGGTTCCCAGACGACTGGCATGTCTTTTTCTTTCTCAAGTGCTTCTAAAACCAATTTCTCTGCGGCTTCAATCATCGAGTTTGAATTTTCACTAGAAGATTTTACTTTACCAGGAAAAGAATCTAGTGGTGAGGCCTCCAAAGATTTCCCAATCTTCCCTAATCTACCATCTGCATAATAACCCCAGCCAAACAACTTTCCATCTTTAGTCAGAGCAAGAGCATGTCCCCAACCTAGTGAAACCTGCAAGATCATACAGATCGAAAAGCATTAGCATATGCAATAAACTACATGGCCTCACACATGCCGTCTTACCACATCAAAAACCTTATTACCATATTAGCTGGGTAACTCGTAATACTTAGAACGTATCTTTAACAATTTTAAAGAACTGCCTTTAACATGATATGAACACCACCTTAACTATCTCTTGTCCAAGAAGTGATTCTACTCTTGCCGGTAAAACAGCATCGGTAATATCATTTCCGAGGCCAAGTTGGCCACGCTTGGACTCACCCCACACCCACAAATTTCCATCATCTCCTATTGCAGCAGATACAACACCAGAGGCAAATGCAGCTACAACCCTTACTTGATCCAACCCTTCTACCTTTTGTGGTTCATTCCACATCTCTCTAAACCATATACAAACAAAAATCAATACTAGAACAATAAAAAGTAGTATTATAAAAGAAGCATCTTGCAGTCCACTACAATGCAACAAGACACCACAGGCATAATAGGCAATCAATCCAATCAGGCCCAAAATTGAAACTTCTCATAGAATCAACAATCTATGCAAATCCATTTTTAATTCAGTAATGCCATAATATTCCACTACATAATTCAGTTCTCATAGTTATTAAAAGCAGAAAAATAACCTTGAATTCATAAATGATAGATTTCACACAAGTCAGCTACTAGAATTAAATTAATGAATCAGAAGAATCAACGTACAGTCATCCCCAATAATTTTCACAGCAACTAAACACCAACTGAAAGCTCGAATGTAAATTAAAAATTCAGCATGCCCGAATTATTATCATACAATAAATTAAGAAAAAAAACCTGGACGAAATCGGGCAACGACCGAGCTGCGATTCGATATTACGACCCCAAGCCCAAACATGGCCGTGAGAAGTGACGGCGAGAGAGTGGTAGTGACCTGCGGCGACGCTGCAAACGTCATGTGGCAGGCCCGGGATAGGAGTGGGCTCGTACGCGTGGGAGCCCAGCCAGATTGGGACACCGGGGAGGCCAAGAGCACTCTGAGACCCGTCACCGAAGCTCATCACCGCCGTTTTCACAGACATACATCGGCGGCCCAGCCCGATTATAAGGCCCGATTGCGATCTGTTCTTTTTGCAAGCAAAACGTAGCATTTTGCGCTTTTAAGCTACTGGAGAACGACGAATCAGATCTTTATAAATAATGTAACAGCGTGTATTCAACGAGAAGCGCTTTCTTCTGCAAAAAAAAAAAAGGCGCTTACTATGCCCTAACGCTTATTAAAAATTATTCTTATTTAATTATATATATTCAAATTATGTTCAATAAATTTAATTAATCTTATATAGTATTTTATACATTATATATAATCAGATAATGCTCCATATATATATTATAGATACAAACTAAAAAAGATGGCCATTTGCATTTGAAACCTCCAAAATAAATTTGAGTGTATTCAAGTGTCTTTATAGAAATAATAAGAAAATTGAGTTTTCCATCATAGGGCGACAATTTTCATCAAATGATTACTTGATTTTGGCAAATCTTTAAAACGAGAATGCAATTGCTGTTATCATGTGGAGTAGTACAATGACCTAAAATGCAAAATAATTTGAATTCAATTTATATTTATTTGATTTTGCAAATTAATATGCAACTTAATATGAGTTGTAGTCAATAGTGGATTTGTGAATCCAAATTTGAAATTTTTGATGGGTGTTTGAATAGAATTGTAAATTTGGATTTGAAATCAATCCATTTTAATCCTGGATTTAGAAATGAAAATTTCAAAAATTTCAAATTCACTCCTAAATCTAATCATTTCAAATCCTGCTCGACTTTCCTTCCAATTGAAATCTCGTTCTTTCTAATACTATCGTCGAAGTCTCACTCCCTCTCACTCCAATCAAATAGCAGCTGCATCCAAACCTACCATAAGTTTTTTAAACAAAGAAACAAGCTTAATTATAATATTCGTTTGGATACATAAAATAAATTTAAAAATAAAAAAATAATTCTATTCAATGAATTTTTGAATTCAACATTACATTTGACTGAATTAGCAAAAGAGTGTGCAATGTAATTAATGAATATGGTTGCTAAAAATGATGTTTCAGTGTGATGCCATGGAAGCCTAGCAATGCCACACATGAACTTGAAGACATTCTAATTTAAGAATCTCAATAAAATTTTAAACGCAATGCATCTAATCTATAAAATAAACTTATTGTATTTCATATTTAACATAAAGTTTCAGCTCAATCTACTAATCTAAAATTGTTTTGCAAAAATTAGTATACAATTGATTTCATAGATGAAACATGACATGAAACAGTTCTTCTAAAAATTTTCATAGGATCCCCTATTCCATGAAACAGTTCTCCTAAAAATTTGCCCAAATTTTTTTTGAAAAATATAATCTAGGTAAAAGGAGGGAGCAAGGATTCTCATTAGATCGAAATGTTAAGGTAGTATACTAGTTATACCCAGTTGTTTTAAAATGATCACATGACTTATTTGCCATTAAACTACAAGCCATAATAATATACTCCATATAAACTATATAAGAAATAGAATTGCTAGGAATCCAAAATAAAATCTATCTATTATCCAAGAAACAATGCCACATGTGTGCCTTCTATTTGGCACCAAGATTGGGGCTTTATCTACATGCATGTTTTCCACCACAATTCTGATCTTATAATCTGCCCCACACAAAATCTTACTCCCTTCTTATTTTATTCTGCAACTAATTCTTCTCTTCCATTCTCACTAACCACACCTACAATGGCGGCACACGCGTTGGTTTCATCATCATCCATCTGCTCTTCTGCAGAGGCGGCCAGGCAGATTCTCGCCGGAAGACCAGCGCTATCCTCCCGGAAAGTCTCCTTCGTCGTCAGAGCTGCTTCCACTCCTCCCGTCAAGGTACGATCGTCTGCCTTTTCCGGGTAATGGATTCGGGTCCGGTTTTTGCTGATTTCGGATCTGGTTTTTTGTTGAACAGCAAGGAGCTGATAGGCAGCTCTGGTTTGCTTCCAAGCAGAGCCTTTCCTACTTGGATGGAAGGTAATTGCTTCTTCTTCGATTCCATTCCATTCCATTTCTCTGTTGATTAATCGGAGAATTTTGGTCTAATCGTTTGGGGGAATTGATTGGGCAGCCTTCCTGGCGATTACGGGTTCGACCCGTTGGGGCTTTCGGATCCGGAAGGAACCGGAGGGTTCATCGAGCCAAGATGGCTGGCTTATGGAGAAATCATCAACGGCCGTTTCGCGATGTTGGGCGTCGCCGGCGCCATTGCGCCGGAAATCCTGGGGAAAGCCGGTTTGATCCCGCCGGAAACCGCTCTTCCGTGGTTCAAAACCGGAGTGATCCCGCCGGCCGGAACGTACAACTACTGGGCCGACTCGTATACCCTATTCGTTTTGGAGATGGCTCTCATGGGCTTTGCGGAGCACCGGAGATTCCAGGATTGGGCCAACCCAGGGTCCATGGGCAAGCAGTACTTCTTGGGCCTGGAAAAGGGCCTGGGCGGGTCCGGCGACCCCGCGTACCCCGGAGGCCCATTTTTCAACCCGTTGGGCTTCGGGAAAGATGAGAAGTCTTTGAAGGATTTGAAACTGAAGGAGGTGAAGAATGGGCGGTTGGCCATGTTGGCGATCTTGGGCTTTTTCATTCAGGCCCTTGTTACTGGGAAAGGCCCATTTGAAAATTTGTTGGACCATTTGTCTGACCCAGTCCACAACAATGTGTTGACAAGCCTTAAATTCCACTAGGGTCCTTGAGAATGTGCTCTCTCTCTCTTCTCTGAAGCAAATTTGTAACATCCATCATCTTGTGCAGACTTGTCATATGTAATTTATAACAAAACATTGTTCACCATTTCCTCTCCCTTCTTAAGCTTGCTATTTTAATTTTCTAAGGATTTTTAAGACTCAAATATAATGTGGAGATTTTGAAGCTTTCAAGAGAAAATATGATTGTTTCTGATTTATTTATTCATTTCCCAGCAATTGAATTTTTTTTTTATTAATGCATTAAATTAATGCAACCCTCCTCCGTAAACAATAATGAAATGAAGATGCTAATTAATTAATTCATGAAATATAAGAAACATATTATTGTATTAAATTAAATATAAGGGTAATATTTGAAAAACAACTTATTAGGAAAATTCACGTAAAATTTAGACAAGTGATCTCTTTTTCTTAAGACAAAATTTAATACTTAAAAGATGGATACTGTATCCGTTGCAACGCTGATGTGCTCGTTTGGGACCAAAAATCGCATCCATCGATGCTCATTTCAGATCTAAATCGGATGAAAGGAAGTACTAAATGGGAAGAAAAAAGAATTATGAAGGAATCAGCTTTTAATTCAATCAAGATGCATATTTAGAAGGGAGTAGTAATACATTGAATGAAGTTCAAGAAAGAAAGAACACTGCATTACAACTATAGCACAATTCACAAATAAAGCTGCATCACAATTTTTTGAGAATTCAGGTCCCTTTACCTTGCTGAATCTGCTGAAGAAGAGCCGCAGCAAGCTGCAGTGTCGCTTGCAACCGTTTCTGGGGATCGGCCTCATCGTCTTGCTCGGTATTCTGAAACTGCTGATTAGCCAGAGCCAGCGCCTGAGCCGCCTCTCTCTGAGACGAGACCAAGTTCGCCTGCTGCTGCTGTTGCTGCAACTGTTGAATTTGACCCAACTGTGAAGGTGGGAACTCGGAAGGTGCCTGTTCTCCTGGAAAACCATAACTTTCAGACATTTTATAGGGGTATACAGATTGGTTAACATTTCCCGATGGTCTATACTCTTCGGTAGTCGACGCGCCACCACTCAATTGCCCCTGTTGTCCGAGAAGAGACGAGGCCAGCTGAGCTAGCTGTTTGGGTGGGAGACCAGCAAGAGGCCTGGATGAAGAATTATCCGACACTGCTGCCCACTTGCCGTTACCATTTAAAGGAACACTTGAAGCATCAGGCGTGTAGTTGCTATGAGATGCTTCTTGCACGGATCTAGGAAACGAAGAATACGACGAATTAGGGTTTTGCAAAGTGGGGGGAGACCAGTTCGCCACAGCTGCAGGCTTTCGAGCATAATCGGGGGCTTGTGCATTGAAAGGAGGGCCAGGCAAGTAGGGGACTGAAGGTGAGATGGGCTTCTGATAAACTGCATCATTCTGGAAAGGTGGAAAGGGAGCTTCCCGATTTTCGTTTTGAGGAAGGGAGCCATAGCTAGAGCCAGGGGGGTCTAACTGTAAGACAACACCGGAGATGCTCAGTTTTCCTGGAACTTTCAAGATTTGCTCGGAGAAATCTGAAGGAGGTACGAGAAACAATGTGCTCCTTTCGTCTAATTTGACGACTGCAGCGCGCTGTTTGTCCCCAAGATACATCATGAATTCATTGTAGTATGCAATATCGGGATCATTTGCGGGGGCAAAAAAGACAACCCAAGCATTAGTTGCTTGGTAGTAATGCTTTGCAAGCATGTCCAAACTAGTCCTTGCTGTGCAGTCCAGATATTCAGGTCTGAAGCATCAGAAAACATTTCAGGGGTCATTTGGTAGCACAATGGCAGCAAGTAATAAATGTTAAAAGAACACGTGTTCACAAGAAATTTTGAAATCAAGTCAATCCCAATTCATCCAAATTAGAGTGAAATAAAATTCACCAAGATTCCTCAAAATTTGTGCAAAACTACTATGGAGAAATGTACTTACAGGAACATCTCCGGTGGTTTTCCAACAGGAAAGCAACGAGCATGACAAACAGACGTTCCTCCCTTGGATATCATTCCTTCCCACCTCCACGCTTCTTTTGAAGACGTTGGGTTCAACTTTCTCTGATCAGGGTGAGACAATGGTAGCGGCAATATACCAGCCTGAAAGTCGTCATGCGATGCACTCAAATGGTCACCCCTTTCCACAAATCGCTGGCCTGCACTCATCATACGCTCAGGCATTGATTGGTATCCAGAATGCCTAGAATTGTAATGCTTTTCATGAATTCCGATCTGGGGGATGTCGTGAGGAAAGATACGTTTTGCTTTCTCCAAGTCCTCTAATGGATATTCTGGCAGCTCATTTTCAGGAGGATAAGGATCGTTCTCCAGTTTCTTAGTCCTATGCAAGAAAGAGATGTCTTCGGGCAAATCCCATGGGTCATCATAGGTTGGACCTTGACGAGGAAAACGTTTTGGAGAAAATTCACGAGAGCGAGTGCTCATGTTCCTTGGTGGACTATTTGAATGGTCGTATATGTGTCCAGGTAACCCAAGCTCAGATTCTTGTCCAGGGATCCACCTGCGGTCATGGATATTGTTTCCAGAAGACCATTTATTATTACGATGATCATCATGATGATCCATATTTGGCATATAAGGAGGAGATCTAATGCTGGGATCTCCAGCCATATCATTGTAGTCCCTATCAGATTGGAAATGATCAAAAGATCCAGCCCGTCCATATGACCCTACCCGCGGGGAATGTGAAGCATTCCTCTCTCTGTTGGATGGTCCTAAATCATTCTTTGCAAAGCAAATGTGTACACGAGGATTTCCAAATAATTTCCCGTGCAGAGTTTCTTTAGCCCTGGAGGCTGCCGTGACACTCCTGAAACGAACAAAGGCGTATGTTCGTCCAGGAAATGCAGTTATTTTCTCTATCTCTCCAAAAGGTGAAAAGGCCTTCCTCAGAACAAATTCATCCACTTTCAACTGGGCAGGAAATCCAATCCATAGGACCTCACTGGGCTCTGCATTTCTATCATTAATTTTGGATTTGTTTGAATATGATTGCTCAGGGCTTGAGCGACGTGATCTGGAGTCCCTTTGGGAATATGGGGAGCCACGTCCCCTGGGGTGTGGACCATCCCTTCGATCAGAGTAGTCTGCATCACGTGATGGTGGTGGTAATGACTTTTCCTGCAAATTTGAAGCCCATTACAATTCTAACTGTTGAAAGGTTGCTTTAAAATATGCCAACCCTGCTTCTACACATCTACAAAGCCACACAAAAATTCCCTACTATGCAAGTTAGCAAGTGCAAGTATGTGGTGAGCCTTCCAACCAGCCCTTCTAAACGCATGCTGTTATATATATAGTCCATATACAAACAAGTACTACTGTTGGTTCTTCCAAAAACAGATACCAGTGGTCCAAAAGCATATTTGTAAATTTTGCAATCCAAACAGAAAACACTTTGAAAGGCACTAAAAAAAAAACCTAGACACAATATACATATACTCATATTTTAGTGAAACCCCACAAGTACAAGAACCTTAATTCATATTCATCATTAAAATGGCCTAAAAATCACAGCATCTATACAAACGCTTACAAAAAGGTCAAATTCCAAACAGAATGCAATAAACTCCACAATTGTACAATATTAATAGTCATTAGTTAGACACAGAAACAGTAACAATGACCTTATCCAAAGATTTCTCGATACAGTTTTCTCCCACAACAGAACAAATATGCACAAGCATCACAGGGAAAAGCATCTTGCAGTGAAGTGAAGCGTAAACATATTTTCTCCTTTCTAAACACACCCCTCCAGAAGTATCAGGAAATACATGGGAAACTCAACTTCCTAGGTTAATAATAATTTCAGAAGATTGTCCCTATCCTTGACTCTTTAAACATCAACAGCAGTAACTCTTTGAGGAAAAACAAATTTATAATCAGCTATTATTGCAAATCACTTGAAGCAACATGACATGTATACCCCATATTTCCAAACCCAAACTGCTCAAGAAGGGCAGACAACCCATACTGTTTCTCCAAAAGAATAATGAATGTGCAAACATTTTCTATCCTCCAAGGTCCATTAGATCTGTTAAAACTGAACAAATTCAATTGGCACAAAAATATGGAGTATGGTATAGAATTTAAAAAATCATTATAGTAATTTGTTTCGCAATATTGGGGACATCATGGGAATTTTATAAATTTATATATTCTTCAGCAGAAGAAAAAAAAAAACCCATTGTTGTGAAGATTAACCAACAAAACAATTTTTCTAACAGAAGTTTGGAAAATTGTTAAAAAAAAATAATAATAAATAAATAAATAATTACAAAGTGAAGCAGAGATCTAATTGAGCATTTCCATGATCAGAATCAACTCAAAAGGTGTCACAACATACATAAATAATCATGACAAATAACCTTATTTCAACAACCATTTTCAAAAGCTAATCATTTTAGAAATACTTTAAGATGAGTCGTCCATAATTTGGAGCAAAAGAAAACAATGAATCTTGTCCCACTGTCCAAAAGATTATGCAGATCAATCAGAAGAAGAAGAAATACATCTCCACAGCAAAAGAGAGGTAGCTAGCCCATAGAGGAAAAGATTATAGAGATAAACCAGAAGCTAAAAAAAGTATCTATGTAAAGCTCAGGTAGAAGACAATCAACTTTGAATGAATGGTGAAGTAAAATAAACTGACATAATGTGTCATTTAGATAGACATACACAATTGTGAAGGTAACTGTTAGTCAAAGAATCAAAATGATTATAGCTCACCACCACCACACAAAAAGGCTAGTGCCTTCATCCAGTGAAATAGTTCAATGCAGGACAATTAAACTCTCTGGTTAAACTACTACCACCTACGAGATTTGTTTATTTTGTCAACCGGTTCCATTGGACAACTATATTGAAGAATCAAAATTATTATCCCAAATGCACCAGTTGACTGTCAAGAATAAAGATATCAAAGATTGAAAATACAAAAAGTTGCTGACCTGGCTCATCTGAATGTGTGATTAACATCATAATGTGTTTGTTGAAATATCAAACATGAAACATTATCTGATGTCAAGAATTTTCAAATTGTTTTTATCCCTAATTCTATATGCAAAAGAAATTGGTTCTATATGCAAAAGAAATTGGCTCTGTTCAGCGTTCCATTTATGACATGGATTTAATTGTGTTCTTGTAACTGCATGACAAATTCCTAATCACATGACAAGTACAACTTCCTGAGATACATCTATGGGATAAAGTCACAAAATGGAAATTATACTTAGAATTAGCAGAGCAAGACAAATTATAAAAGGTCAGAATGGATTCATCCCTCACAGGCTGGAACTTAAATTGCAGGATGAACAAACCTGGAGTCCGATCCAAATTGGAAACACATCACTTGTTATATAATGACTAAGCTATCATTCTACGACCAGGAAAATGCATCTTTCCTGAGTTACCTACATGTATATATGTTGTTGTGGTGTCACAGAGAATTTGCTTACAGCATTTTGCCTATTGCTTTAACAACTACAAAACAAGGTTTCAGAATGATGTTTTTTCCTTTCAATGAACAGCATTGTTGATCCTGGATAGGAATGAATCATTTTGAGTTATATCCTTGATAGATGGAAGAAGTCAAAGGCAAGATTTCATAATGACCAGTCAGTTTCAGAACCATGAATCATGCTTATTCAATTTGGCACAGTGTTTCCTTCTTTCGTTTTTATTGGATTGCACACATGAATCAGTTACCAAGAGTTATCTGAAGACGAATAAATTGCAGAAAGTACTGCGGCTCCCTTCGATAAGAAGTTAGTATCAAGTCTTTTCAAAATATCCAACACCAAAGCTATGAAGTCATATGACTCATCAAGACTCAAAACACTTCAAAGAAACCCCAAAGCCGGAGGTGAAGTAATCCTGCCGCTTCTGTGTGACAGGCAGCCAAACTTTTTCTGTGGAAACACTCATCTATATGCATTCGACATTAGGATGAATATAATTCCTTTAAATGTCTCACAAACAAGATAGTATGAGGATGTCCAAATGTGGTCTGAATATATTATTTCTTAATATGGATAAGAAGATAATATTGGAGATCATTTTATTGCAGATTGGTGTGTATATCCTCACTATATTCCTTCAAATGTAATCTCATTGGCTAGATGGCTACAAGGAATGGAAAATATATGCCTAAGGCACTGATATTTGCTTCAGGGGAAGATATACTGATGTGCATGGTGTTTGAAAGAAAAAGGAACTGCATATTGGTATACAACAATATAAATGAACTTGGATTTCAAATGAAGGTTCAATTATAACAACAAGGCTAGGACATTCAATTCAGTAAATTAGCAAGCAGTTGAGGTCCACAGTCACACATTGACAAGTGTCGAACATGAGTGATATCTCGCACGATGTGAAAATCAAAGTTGAACTGATCAAGGTAGTCTGTGACTTTGTGTAAGGCTAGCATTCTGTTAAGCATTACCATTAAGATCTCATTTTTATAGTAGCACCGCAACCAGGTGCAAGATTTTAGTCATGTAGCATACTTTGATAAATAGGCATTGACCACAGTTCCTCTGGTTTAGGGAAATAGAAAACATTAACTAGGGTAATTGCTCAGTCTCCAGACTGAAAAGCTTCATTTTTCCCTTTCTCTAAAGACCTGCAGCCCATAGAAGTGCTTGCTGCAAATGCCAACCCTGTTTGATGCCAAAATCTAGAAACTGAAAGGAGTCATGAAGTTGGACTGCTGTGGCTCATGGATGCCCGTACGAATAAATAACTGCAGCTTTTCCAGGCAATTTTTGTTTAAACTTCTACACAATTATGAAGATGAATTTTGAGATTGGAACTCAGATGTGTGAGCTTCAGAATTGCAGTAAACAAGCACAAATTTCCTGTTGGTATGATTTCATTCACCTTAGACAGATTATACTTATGCTAGACTTCGGATGATCTATAGAAGACGTATGATCCACGACTTGTAGCCTACGCACTAACACCCCCCAAATAATAATATTATAATAATATTATAAGGAAAACCAACCATGAGAAAAGAAGGGAAGCAAGTTCAAAATATTCAAGTATGATGCAATATAACAAGCTGGGTTTAATTAGCTAACAATGCAGGACAATAGCGGTTATGAACCACAAAATGCCATCTTTTAATTTGAGCTTATAAAAAATAAGATTCAGAAGAAATCATCCTCTACTCAAACACTGTCTAAATTTGGATCAGTTGATTCAACAAAAGGAGAAAATGGTGTTAATATTGCACAAGGAATCATAGCTTTCTCTAAACGATAGACGTTCAAAATTATAATTTCTCCCTTGTAGCTTTATCTCAACAGCATATGTAGAGACCCATATTGAGAGGTCTCTGCTAATCCTTGCATATTGCTTATCATGGAAAAAAAACATGTGGAGCCATAAACACTTTTTTTGCAGCTTTATTGATGGATTATTGGAATGGTTTGACTTCAATATCATGCCTACCATGCCTGTAAGTGGCTGTTTTCTGTAGCACAATGGTATTTTCACCTTTATAAATCAGGTTGTTCACAAAATATCTACCAAAGTGGAGAGAGACAGATGATTTGTATATTTTATAGGGAGAATAATGGGACGTCTCTTCAAATATTGCACCTACAAAGTTAAATTGTAAGCTATTGCATCTTAGTCAAGAAGACCTGTTACAGACAGAAATGAGGCATGGTTTCTGCAACCCTTTGAAGATCTGTCCCATATCCTTATTTCGGTTGTTCTAGCCCACATACTTATTAAACAGAGTGGTCACTTAAGCACCTATAGATTAACTGTCATAGGGAATGTTGAATGTACATTTTCTCCAAGATGTAACAAAAACTCATGATAATTGATCGGAGATCTGTTAGAGCCTAAGATGTACAGATCAAAGAGAAAAAAGTTCCCCCTTCAGTGATGGACCAGAGCAGCAGAAAATGAAACTGATTCTGTAAAATAGTAATTAGTATGTGAAAAGAAGAATTGATTTGATATGCCCCATGAATCTTCGTATGTATGTGCTTGGAATATTTTGCGTTATCATAGGCTAACTGATAGTTTATAGCATCCGTAAAATGGGCAAAACTCAAAACTTTCATATCGGTAATACTATAGAAAGCATCAAGACAGTACCATAAGAAAAATAAACAAAGTTTGACAAAACTAACCGCCTTGGCAAACTCCATTCTAAGTGGATTGCCCTCAATAACAAAACCTTGAAGCTCTCTCATTGCAGCAAAAGCATCTTCTTCATTTATAAAATTAACAAATGCATAGCTCCGACCTTGCTGAAAGGCAAGACTCTCAAGTTCACCAAACTGTAAAAAGTATCGGGCAAAACCACTCTCAGTTATGTTGTGAGAAATATTCCCAACCCAGAGGTGCCTAGATGGAGGATTGTTTCCCCGACCATGACTGGGTTTCTCCTCTGATCTTGAAGGGTAATCCCGACGAGGTCTGCCTCTTCCTTCTCTGAAGCTCTGCAATACACCCAACCAATAAATACATATTGTACATGAAAATATCACCATAATTTCTAGAAGCATATCCTAACTTATCAGTCGATCTTCCAGGTGGAACAACACAATAATAAGTGAAAGTGGTAAGCACATGTTTAAAAAGGAAACTTGGATCCATCTGCATGACAACAACGATATAAATGTACACAAACACTTGTGTATACCGGGTTCACGGTGTAAACCCTGTGATCCCTCTTCCAATCCTATATACCCTATGTATTGCTAGGATGTTTAAATTAAAGGGACCACAGGGTTTACAAGGGTTTATGATCGGTTTACAAGAGACTAACTCATAAATGTATAGCGCCAGAATAATACTTCTAGTCTAATATGTAAAGGAAGGAAATCAATTAATTTTAAATGCAATATTATACGCCCACATTACAGTAAAATGAAATGTAAACTATAAAGAATACTTACTACTTAGTGAAATTGGTAAATGTTATTTCACTAAAAACGGTTACAAAGTACTTACGTACAGTGCAAATACAAGTCCTATCCAACCTACCTAAGCTAGGCTTAGTGTGAATACATCATAAAAAATTCAAATAAAAGGACACTATCTGCTGTTTAATTCTATCCGCTATGTGTGTGGGGGATAGCATCCTCAAGCCAAAGTGTAGAATACTTACTACTTAGACGAAAGGATAATAAATTTCATTCTAATACTGCCAATGGATAGATTTCATCAACCATTAATATAGAAAATTGAAAGGTACTAAGGAAACAGAAGAGAAGCAGAAATGCTCCACGCGCATAACCAGTAGAAATTTTCAATTTAATAACAATATCAATAAACAAATAAACACTAAAAACATGTAATTTCCATATAATAAAATTAATAAGAGAATCCATATACTTATACACACACATATATATAGAAGGAGAAAGAATTGATTAGAGAGCAGACCATATCCTTTCTGGTCTACAAAATTCACTTTCCAGAGGATCCGAGGGTCAATAAGAAAGACCGGCCAACGTCCACTCTCCAATTATTCTCTTATCCGTATACAATTGACAATAAAGACTTGAAGAACGATAAATTAGAATTAGGGCTGGAATCTAGAGAGCGATATTAGGGTTTGGTAAAATTGGGTTTTGGGCGAAGAATTTCGTGGGGGGAAGAACTACTTACTGTGTTAACATGATGAAACATCGGAAGGCGTAGGTCAGGCTTGTAACAACCAAACAATGTGGTGCCACGTGGAAGATTTTAAGATGGGCTGTTGCTAAATTACCATTCGCTCCTTCCTTATTTTATTTATAAAAAAAAAAAAAAAAACAAAACAACTTAATAGCAAATTATAGAATCTTAATTTTGTAAATTGAGAAATTAATAAAAAATTTAGCACAGAATGAATATATTTAGGACCTTAATTTTTTAGGTTTGAGTATTGTTTTAGGAGTTCAATATTAATATTTGTTTTGTTTTTTTTTAATTGATTACAATAGAATCAAATGTATGTATTTTGATTTAAAGAGGCACAAATAATGTTATACAAATGTAAAAATAAATATTATATAAATAAAATAAATTGATGATATTATGGCATACATAAAACATTTTACTTGGAAATTTAATCTGAAAAAATATCTTTAATTGTGAAATAATTACTTTAATATTATTCGAATTACTGCAGTTTTAATTTTATTTTGAGCATTTACTTGATGTTTTATTCTTTTTGGTATGGCTTATATGAATATCAGATAAAAATATTTTTAAAAAAATGAAAATAAAAAGCGTGTAATGTTTTTCAAGGTGAAGTATTAAGACCAAAATTGTGAAAATAAAAGTCAATAGGCCCAGTGGGCCGGTATCGAGTAGGCCCAATTCCACCTTTTACAGTAGTGAGAACTATCAGTCTATCTCAGATGTTCAAAGCAATGAATGATGGACAGATTCTAGCTCAACCTGCTGCTTATGAGTCCTTCAACAGATCCAATAAAAGCTAACACACTGCAGATCAAGCAAAACACCCTTAAAGCATGAAGTACAACCCATACAGCAGTCCAAGATCTCACATTGTTCTGTTTCAAGAACATTTCAATGGGAAAGTATATCACCAGAGGCCAAAAGTTCACGGCCCCGAAAACTGCCAACACTTCGTTGAAGTAGGGGAAGAGCATCCCGAGCAGAGTCGTGGATGCGACGTATGCCGTTCTGAAGCATAGTCGAAAGAGGTTCAGCTTGAGACGTGGTAGAAGTGGGAGCTTTACTATGCAGTCTTTGTTCACAAATTTACTATTGGGATGGTCTTTCGCCATCTTTCGTTCGACTGCTGCGAACAATGGCTGACTAAATATCTGCAAGAAATGGTATGGTATGGATAGTATAAATATGAGGCATTGACAATGTCCGAAGATGGACTATCTAATTTCTAACCAGTTGAGTCACAGTACACTTTCAAGCATCAGATTTTGATAGATTGAGTTACTGGATTTACCTGATACCCTCCCACGAGGTGTAGAACAATGCATGCATTAGCAAAGTCGACAAGCCAGTAGGGCTCGTAGAATCCAAAGCCGGTCAGTAAGTTTCCCGGTGCTTGGTTTCCGAATGCAGCGTATCCAAAACATCCACAACAGAGAAAGAAGAAGGTGGTGATGAGTATAGCTATATTTCATGCCTTCTTCATTGTCTTGTTTTCTTCAGGAGGTGCCTTGAGAGTATCCTACATTTGCAACTTACAAAAACTAAAGCAAATAGACATATGATCGATTGATCGTAATCACGTGCAAGCTGAAAGCAAGAACTGTCCTGACCTGAATGTCCAAAAGAATTATATTGTAGTTGAATGAAAAAGCAATGTCTCCAATCGCTTGCAACGAGAGCCATACTTTCTGCATATAGGGCTACTTTCTGCATATAGGGCGCGCTCCTCCTAAGGTGCCTTTGATCTCTCCATTTTCTGCATTTCCCAACAGTCAATTGAATAACCAGAATCCAAACTTTGGTTAATGATGAATAGAAAAAAAACTAAAGGTACCTATCACTTTCGCAACACCAAGCGTCAATCCAATGAACGTATATGCAAAGGACATGAAAGCAGCCACAATGGAGAGCGACTCCATGTTGTGAAAGTCGGGTATCTGAGAAAATAAAACCTGAACATCTCCGAACAAAAGCATAAACAAACCATCCCCATACTCACATGGGGCGTCGTGCCCGCCCTTGTGGTAGCAATTTGATTTCAGAATAGCCCTAAATCAACGAAACTCAGTGTGAATTCGTGAGATATGACATCAAGTATGAGCAATCTGTGGGAACTCCTAAACTGAATCTCAAAAACATAGCAATTTTCAAGTCATTATTTACCAAGTTCATTTTGATCAAGTCTGGGAGAAAAACTCATGATAGAACTCGTTTGATAAACGTATCCTCTCGACTGTACTGCTATTTTTTTGTACAATGATCAACCTAGTAAAGACAGGCGTGGACGGCATAACAAAGTACCTCATACTGATTGCAGACTTATATAGTATAAGCAATTCCGAATCCATAATAACTCTCGTGAAGAAATACTCCGACCACCCACATACTCTTCTCTCCTGCCATATAAATATTTTTCAGGAACTCTAGAAATCATGTATTCGTCTCAAGCACAGAGCCCCGAATGCAGACTAGCTCTCTGTGCCTCGTTTCTAAAACGACACGACGAGCAGATTTCAATTTACTCAATAAGCTTAACCTCTTAGCCATTATTCGTTGATTAGTTTAAGGCAACCGTTAGTTCAAAAGAAAAGCACCAATCTCAAACATGATTGAATTAACCATCAATTAGCAAAACTCTCAAACATTAAATCAGTCAAAGCTACTCAGATCACATTCCAACACTAAATGCAGGTGATCATGTAATAAGCAAACATCATTTTACCTAGGTAAGATCTCACAGTGTCAGAATAAGACCTGTTTCTGATGTGACCCAATTCAGGATGAGGATATCTGTAGCAATCACAAAGAAGGTTGGAAGAAATAAATAAATAATAATAGTGATTGCCCCACAAACCAGCATACATAGAGGGCCTGCAATCCACCCCAACTGAGCCACACTCCATGCCAGAGACAGCACCCCTGATCCTATCACTCCTGTTATTACATGGGCTATTGCTGTCCAAACAGTCCCTTCACATTCAAAACACTACAATCAATCAATTTCAAAATCTTTTTCTCATTTCTAATAAACCCTTCTCTTCACCAAGAATATTCAAGAACAGGAAAAATCTTTTGTTTTCAAGACATCCCCACCAATAAAATTAAACCCTAACACTCACACCCCACCCCCAAATTTTTTTCTTTTTCAGAAATAGAACTGACCTGTTCTTTTGATGGAATCATGACCATTTGGAGATGATGGAGATGCATCAATCTCTGTGAGCAAAGCATGAGATATTTCACATTTTTCTTCAAATTGGACCATGCTGTAATCTGATTGCTACGGCTGATGCAGAGCAAGCTCTCACTCAAGAAATTGGAGACTAATTTTTTTTCTATACACAGTTTAAGCTGCCATTTTTTTTTACCTAATTATTTACATAAAAAAATATTACAAGTGGGTTTTCTGTCCTGCTTATAAATGATACTGTTGCAATTTTCAGTAGCTTTTTATTGTTTTCTTTCGTCTAGAAAACAATGGTTGGGGGATTTATAGTAGTATAATAATAATAAGGAAGATGACGAATGGATAATATAAATAAATTATGTAAAAGAGTAGATACAAATACAATATCCATAGACGATCTTTATGGTGACATATTTTTCACTAAACCCTATACAAAAAAAACGCGAACTAGCAAAAGCCATTTTCAGATTGAGGAAATTCAACGTACATACAACTAAACTTCAATTTGAATTAAAACACACAGAAGCAGAGCAGCCATGGCGGACATTAATCGTGGCTTCTTCAAAGGAGCTCTTAGTCCCGGCTGATAAATGAATTGGGCCAAGTCGAACGCGAACATATTTTCGAGCTTCAAAATATATCCAAACTTGGAACGAGATTTAATCGAGTCATCTCTCAATTAATTTTATATTTCATTTTCATCATATGCAGCTTAAACTACTAATTTTTCCGAATTTGCAATTGAGTTAATTAGCAATAATATATTAGTGCCAACTGGAGTTGCAATTTAGAGAAAGATGGAGTATAACAAAATCCAACATAAGTAATTGGAACTTAATTTCTTTATTTTTAAATCACTTCCCCCAAGTGTTTCATATCAGACAACAAATATATATACATCACACTGTTTCGACGCATAACAGATGAGAAATCAAAGACACCAACACGAGTTTGAAAGATCATATGCAACTATCGAAGATACTGATAATGCAGATTAGTAAACTCAGAGAGTACAAATTACAATACCAATTGCAAACAGTTTAAATATCGAGTTTATAGGTATCCATCAATAATAATTCTCAAGAATCACCTATCACTTAGCCGTAGATTGGCTGTTTCTACTTGAACTTGTTGCTTATAAGCCCTTGCAACGATCCGATAAGCGCTAAAATGGCGAAGATCAAGCAGAACCACCTTAGAGCTTGAAGAAGTATCCACGTACCTGTCCAAGGTCTCACGTCGTTCTGTGACAAGTACATTTCAATCGGAAAATATATCATCACCGGCCAAAAGTTCAAGGCCCCCAGAACTCCCAAGACCTCATTGAAGTAAGGGAACATTATAGCGAGTAGAGTAGTAGACGCAACATATGTGGTTCTGAAGCACAGCCGGAAAAAGTTGAGTCTGAAACGTGGCAGCAGTGGTGGCTTTACCATATATTCGCCGTTCACAAATTTACTATCAGGATGATGTTTCTTGACTTTTCTTTCGACAGCTGCGAACAATGGCTGACTATATATCTGCAAACATGGATACGCATACTATCTCCATGAGGCGTTGATAACCTTTCACTATATGAATTCTAAGCTGGCATAGCATGAAAAATGGGATGTGATTAGATCGAGTAGAGGGTTCTACCGGGTATCCTCCGATGAGGTGAAGAACGATGCATGCATTAGCAAGATCAACTAGCCAGTAGGGCTCGTAGAATCCAAAGCCCGTCAGTAGGTTTCCAGGTGCTTGGTTTCCAAAAGCAGCATATCCGAAACATCCACAGCAGAGAAAGAAGAAGCTGGTAATAAATATAGCTGCATTTGCCGCTTTCTTCATTGTCTTGTTTTCTTGAGGTCCCTTAAGAGTATCCTTTATTTGCAAGTTTTTTTTTTTTACTTAGATTAAGATTTTGGTTACAATAATTACAACAATTGAGACTCTAGGCAATGTAGCTAATTGACGAATGCATAGCTAACCTGAATGTCCAAGATAATTATATTGTAGTTGAAAGAAAAAGCAATATCTCCAATGGCTTGCAAACAGAGCCATACTTTTTGAGCTACAGTACCTGTAGTTACTCCACCAAATCCACCTTTGATCTCTCCATTTCCTGTAATGATCAACCATCGATCATTTAACCAGAAACCAAATTATAGAGTAGGAACCCTACACAAATTACTGTGATACTACCTAATAAAATATGATATACATGTAACAGAAAATGCATCGCCTGTCATAAGAAGGTGAAGTTCAGATGAACGTGCTATAGTTGGAGATCAAATACGAAAATCAGGGTGGGGAGGGAGTTACCTATCGATTTTGCAACACCAAGACCCAATCCGATGGATGCATAAGCAAAGGACATCATAGCAGCAATTATTGAAAGAAACTCCGTGTTGTGGAAGTCAGGTATCTGAGCAAGTATGATCTGAATAGCCCCATACAAAAGCATGAACGTAGTGTCTCCATATTCACATGGAGCATCGTGCCCTTCCTTGTGATAACAATTTGATTTCAGAATTGCCCTAAATCAATAAAACTTTTTTTAAATAAAATACTCGAAATGGCCAAGAGGATAATCAACAGGTGCCATTTGCTATGAGTGGAAACTGGAAAGGTATTCATTAGCTATGGAGTGCCCATTGGCTCAGCAGAGTACTACAAAACCTGAAAGGACGTTCACAGATTCTTTGTCAATTCTCCTTTGGATCAGCAAATGGATGCTCACAAACAAACAATGATATCAAGTAAGAGCAATTCGTGGGAACTTATATGAATCACCAGAATTCAAAAACTTAGAGAGAGCACATATACAAAACATTACCATTATCAACCTCATCATGCAAAGTCAATTCAATTATATTAGGGAGTCTGTATTCTTATGAGGGTGGTCCCACTCATGTTCGTGCACTTTCCCTTATGATATTAAACTTAAAATTACGGTTCCAAGATCCAACCTGTTGTGACCATCTATAAAAAGTTCTTGCAAGAGATACAATTTAGGAGTATTTAGTATCTTTGCAGAACAATAAGAGTAGCCATAGTTGTAATGTTAAAGTACCTCATACTGATTGCAGCTGTTATAGTAAAAGCAATACCAAATCCATAAAAACTTTCGTGAATAAAAATTCCAATCACCCACATGCTCTTCTTTCCTGCCAAATGACAAAAGCTCTTGAATTCTTGTATTCATTTCATTTAAAAACATGGCAAGCAAAGGAAGAAGGGAGATCCTCAAATGTGGAATGAACAACACAACTTCTGCAGTGTAAAAACGACACAATTTCTCAAGGAAAATCGCTTAACTCACATTATAATGCAAACAAACACAAATCAACCCACACAATTAGATTACAACCTAATGAATCTTACTTCCGTTGTGCCATTTCACACCACAACAGTGGTGATTCAAACTGTAGTTAGGATCTCCATTCCAACCAAAAAAAAAAAGTGGTTTTATAGATCAACCTAAACCATCTGCAGTCCTTTTCAGTGAATGTTCGATAAGTTTAACAAAAACGAGAAAAGTAAGCAATCTGAAAAATGGGCATCAAAACAACTTTCTAGTCAATCATAGTCATCAAAACAAGCCTTTACCAAACTCAAAAATTCAATTTTTTCAACTGCAAATCTTATTATCTCTCAGATCATGTGATTACAAAAATTGAGAACGAACATAGGAACATCGCTTACCTAGATAAGATCTCACAGCTTTTGCATAGGACCTGTTTCTGACGTGTCCCACTTCAGGATCAGGATATCTGTAGCAATCACAAAGAAGATTCGAAGAAACAACGGTGATTATCCCAAAAACCACTATGCACAGAGGACCTGCAATCCACCCCAACTGTGCCACACTCCATGCTAGCGATAGCACCCCCGATCCTATCACTCCATTTATTATATGCGCAATTGCAGTCCAAACAGTCCCTTAACATTAAAAAAATAAAATAAAATAAGCCTTTTTGCAGATGAAACCCTTCTCTAAATCAAGGAACAGAGAACATCATACATAAATCATCCATCAAACGAAGAACATCAAGAAAAAAAGGCCATGAAACCAGAATCAAAGTAAAACCTGATCTCTTGACAGAAGGATGCGAATCTGAGGCTGATGAAGATGCAACATCTGCGAGCAAAGGGTATGAGTGTTCATCTCTCCCTTCAACTTTAACCATGCAGGATGTATCTTTCTCTTCATACTCAACCATGGCGTAATAAGATGGTTTTTATCAAATTATCTCTCCCTCTCTCACTCCAGTATTCCACCAAATGTATGGGAAGAACTGCTTTTATAGATTTGGGGGTGTTTGCACATTTTCATTTTTCGGCTTAAATTTATTATTTATTTTTTATTTTAAATAAATATTGAAGAGTTTTTTCAAATGCTCTCTCTCGGGTGAACTGGGACACGTGGAATCCATGTGAAATCAACGATTCAACGTCTTTTGGAGTTTTGCTTTGAACAACTCTCTTTCTTGATAAATTATCAAAATTAAAATAGATTAAATTATCAAAACTAAAATAGATTAATTGAATCAATCCAAAAGATACGACAAATCTTATACTAATGCCGAATACGCTGTTAAAAATAATTTTTAAAAGTATAAGGTGTCGCGACATAGTTAATTATCGTATTTTTTCTTTTAATTTCATATATATAATTTTCTACTTTTATTTATGTATTTATTTATTATTTTTATATTAATATAAATCCATAAATTAAATAACACCTTTAATTATATTTTCTTTTATCGGTTAAGCATAGATAATTAAACCAATCAATAAAAATATATCTAATCAATTATTATTATTAGTATGTATTCCCTACATTCCATAATTGTCTGCACTGGTACTTAGATACGGAGTTAAGAAAAGTTGATTTTTGATCAACTTTATTGATTTTTTAGGGTATTGTGGTATTTTTAAGTAATAAATAAATTATAAGTACTTAGATTTGGAGTTAAGAAAATTTGATTTTTGACCAACTTTATTAATTTTTTAGGGTATTGTGGTATTTTTAAGTAATAAATAAATTATGAAGTATGTTATGTGGGTTAGGTGGAAGTGCTATTTTTGCAATTAGGATAGCTTTTGAGGTTGTTAGTTTATGTGAAGTTTCTTTTTTTGGGTGATAAAGATAAGTGTGGGACAGACGAAAATGAAAAGTGTGAAGATAAGTGTGGGAACGGAGGGAGTGTGTCTTTAAATTAAACATCACCTTTAATCATAATTTTTTATTGGTCAGAAATAGATTTTTTTATTTTTTATTTTAATATCACATATTATCTTTTGTATATTTTATATTTATAATTAAAAATTAAACCTTAAAAATTAGATAAATAAATCAATTAATAAAAATATATACTATATCCTCATTATTAAATTTTAATATGCATTAAACCAAAAGAAAATTAATAATTCCAACCTTACAGTTTTTAAAATAATTCAAGGGTATATAAGTAAGCTCCAAAGATAAATTAATAAGCCAGTACTTCCTCAGTCCCAGTCAAATTGCACCGTTTACTTTTTACGCATATATTAAGGAGTATTATTATTATATGCAAAGTGGATAGGTGTATTAGAGAGATGTGATTGATAGTACCGGGTCATTGGTGGGTCATTTTTACTAAAAGAGGAAAATTGTGCAATTTGAACGGGACGCCCAATATAGTAAAATGGTGCTATTTGAGTGAGACAGAGTATTCCAAATTTGAAATTTTTATTTACAAATAAAATGTTCATGAAAGATTGTCCATGATAAAATTATTTTATATTTTTAATTAGTTATCATTTTATTATTAAAATTATTATTAATTTTTCTTTAAATATTTATCACTTTTTTATTTTAACTATAAATTGACCATAAAATAGTTTATTGCAACATTAATTTGGAGACATTGCTTTGAATTTGTGTGGTTGGTAATTTCTTTTTCCAATTTAATTAAGTGTAATTTAATTCTAAAATGTGTATCTTCTAATAATAAACCCTTAAATATTTTATAAATTACAAAGTAAAATTTCAATTTTATTTCATTTTAATACTATTAAATTTTAGAGTTTAACTGCGATGCACCGGGGATCTCAACCAATATTAGATTCATTTTTCATTTAATTCTCATCACTCAATAAAATAAAATAATTAAAAAAAAAAGTATAACTACCCACTGCACTCTTAATTTACCCTATAAACCTCAGGTGCACCACATAATAATCCAAAATGTTAAAATAAAAATAAAACAATACAAATATGTGTACATTGTATAAGAGTGGTAGCCTATATTGGGAGTAATGTACATATGTTCATGTATTTGTCCCATCATTCTTTGATTATGGTATAAATGTAAATTTTTTTATCAATAAAAGTTATTATTTCCAATTATCTTAACATAACAAAAGACAATTAAGGCTTACGCTCCTTTACGCCCCTTGTTTTTCAATTCTCACAATCTTGATATCAATCAAAATCCTCACCATTTGATTGAACATATTCTCAATCAAAATCCACACAAATTTGATTTACCACATCTTACACCTCTCCAATTTATATTCTCAATTCTGCCATGGTTGAACCCTCCAACTCCTATGTAATAAACTCTACAACTACAATTCCTAGATTCAATTCAACAAATGATTTCCACCATTATTTGCTTTTAATATTATCACTGTTATTTATAGTGATAATATTGGGGCCATCTATCCATGTGCCAAATTAGTTTTTCATTTTCGAACGAAGCACATTGCCATAAATTATCATTTTGTACGGTATTTGATAAAAATATTTCAACTTCGTGTAGCTCGTGTATCTTCTTCGAATCAGCTAGCAAATGTTTCGACAAAGCCTCTATCCATCAATCTACTTTCTTCTCTTATGAGCAAATTTGGCGTAAGGAGGTGTATTAGAAGTATTGTACGTATATTCTTGTATTTGTTCCACATTAATATTAGTCTAACTTATCATTTTCTAATTACGGTATAATTCTACATTTCTTTATCAATAAAAATGAAAACTTCCAATTATCTTAACAGTCTATCATTGAATATATGCAGTGATTTATTATAAATAAACTTTATTATTCTATAATTTAATTTTAAGAAAAATTAAGTGGAGAGAACAATTAAAAAAGATAAACAATAAACTCCTGACAACTATGCACTGACAGGAAATGGTGTGGGTCATTTTATAGATTGGGATGAAGCCCACGAATGACACGATTGCAACTTTTATAGGATTATAATAATCATAAATCATTAAAAATGTGGGTTGCATTAATATTAATAAGTAGTGAGTATGAGAGAGAAGTGATGATGTGTTTATTCTAATAATAAGGTCAACCTCGCAGTTGGTAATCACATCTTTATCTATTTCCAGTCTTTCTCATTTTCTTAGGTTATAAACATACCCCCTTGGGGAAAATAATTTCATTTACTTTTGTACATAAATTAAAAAATATTACTCCCTCCGTCCCGAGTATTTTTACCCGTTTGTACGGGCACGGAGATTAAGACGTTTTATTTTTTAATATATAATGTAAAAGAAAGTAGGGATAAATTAGTAATTTAAAAAGAAAAAGTGAATAAAGTTGTTGGGAATGATGAATAAAGTGTAAAAAAGTAGTTAAAGTTGTTGGGATTGTAAAAAGTATGTAATAAAATATTATGTATTTTTGCCAAAAATGGAATGGGTAAAAATACGTGGGACACCCAAAAATGGAAAGTGGGTAAAAATACGTGGGACGGAGGGAGTATTATTTAATATAAAGTAGGTGTATTAGATAGATGTGATGGGTAGTGGTGGGCCATTAATTAGCCCTTTTTATTAAAAGAGGAAAATTGTATAATTTGAACGAGACGTCCGATATAATAAAATGGTGTCATTTGGATGTGACGGAGAGAGTATTAAGCACCAACAATTTTGAACATCCCATGAGTTACCAATTCCACTACTTGCACAAATATCTATAAATATATAATTAATTAATAAGAATTTTACCCATTCATCTCATAATAATTTGCAAATTTTCGTTGTATATACAATTATACGCTAAGGTGGGTAATTATAGTAGTAGTATGTGTGTGGATTGTGGTTGATTGTATTGCTCCTTATGAGAACAAAAAATGAATATCATATCTTATCAGTAAATAAGAGAGCATTTTATTTTATTTTTATATTTATATATAGTATTTTATAGTCACAATGTTAAGTAGGGCAAGGGTGTAACATGTACTTCTTGATAAGTATTACTCTACTTTTTAAATATCTAGATGATCTACTTGTAATAATTCATATTCCTCCTAATACGTAGTTACATTTGTTTTTTAACTAAAATTATAGAATATAATAATTTAATGGATATATTAAAGTGAGAGATATAATATTTTAATGTATAGTGGATACTTATATTAGTGTTGTAGGTGTGTTCCATATATATCAAAAATGAAAATGTAACTTATATTATAATGAGACGCCTAAATTGAAAATATGTACTTATTAGGATGGGACAGAGAAGTATACAATAACTATCACTTTTTGTATGGAATAGTAATTGTTGTGTTATTTAAAAAAAAAAAGACTATTACTTTTTGTATGGAATAGTAATTGTTGTGTTATTAAAAAAAAAAAGAAAGACTGCCCTAATTATAGTTAGATCTGCTTTTTGATTATAGTTATATCTGCTTTTTGAATGGGAATTAAAGAATATGACATTTTAATGTATATATTGAGGTGAGTATTTTAACATATCATGAATAATTGTAGGTGGGTCTCATATAAAAAAGAAAAATATAAATTATTATAATGTACGTCAAATTAAAAATATGTAATTGTTAGGACGGTACAAGAGATTACTATACAATAGTATTACTTTTTGTATGGAATAGTAATTGTTCTGTTATTAAATTAGAAAGAAGGAAGTAACAATAGTCACATATAAAGCAACCAATTACACATAAGAATTTCCCATTTTTATTTTTTATATAAGATTTCAGAATCAATCAGATTTGAATAGGATTTGAATTAGTTTATACGAATATTACACCAACTATTTTTGAAAAAAAAAATGTACTAGCATTTTATAAAATTAAAATAAGTATCAATTACGACTATTTATTGATAACGGTTTAAAATATTTAGAAATTATGCATGAAACTCGATCAAGTTTTCAACATTAAAAAAATTCAAATTAATTGGACTTTTCATTTACGTCGATAAAACCCGACTCATGTACAAAATAAATCTATGGTTAATTTAGAATTAAACATGATTTTTTTAATCACTAAACATTGAAAGTGGCTAAACAACTCCTATAATTAATTAATTGTGCATAAAGTCACCACAAATGACACTTTTTGTACAAGTTAAATCTCTATTATCTTGTGGCCGGTTGACATGACTTTTATTATACTCAGTATGAGTTGATTTCTTATTTTTCAAATGGTCCAAAATATAAATAATCTATAAATTTTCATTTAATTCATTTGTTTATTTAACATAAAATTGATTCATATAATTCTATAAAAATTTAAATTTTTTAATAGAGATTTATATAAAGTACATTCAAATATTAAAAATGAAAAAGTAAAATAATAGACAAAGTAAATACAATTGATACGAAAATAATTAGTGGTGTTACTTTGTTTGGAAAATAAATGAACATGTTTGAGGAGAGTATATTATACTCCCTCCGTCCCCCAAAGTATTTCACACTTTCCTTTTTCATCCGTCCCTCAAAGTATTTCACACTTTACTTTTACTAAATTTGGTAAAAATACATTATACTAATACTCACTTTTTACACATATCCCAATATAATACTTGCTTTTTCACATCTCCCAAAAACTTTACACACTTTTTCCACATCTCTCAATAACTTTACACACCTTTTTCATTAAATCAACTAAAATATATATTCTCTTTCTTATTTTATACATAAAAATACAAAATTTTCTTAAACTCCGCGCACACCAATACGTGAAATACTTCCCGGGACGGAGGGAGTAAGAAATACTATCTAGTATATTCAACTATGTAACGTGTAAAAATAAATACTGTATGTTACTTGCATTAAAATAATAATAATAATAAATTCTAGACCACAAGAAATGCGACAACTGGAAACCAAGGTCACCTAGTTATTTTTCATTTTTGTGATAATAACAAAATTGAATTAATATTAGTGGACAGTATTCAAGGACATGTCAAATCTCAAATTACAGATGCGTACTAAATTTTGTTTTTAATTTTTTTCTATGCATGTGATAATTAGAAAGAATAATCGTTTGTTAATCAACATTTATAATGAGAACGTGATGTTCGTTCGCCATTCATGTTATTTAAATAATTAAATCTCAACTTACTGTGTTTTATGTTGCGTAAAAAAAATTATTTTTTAATCAATTCTATTGATTTTTTATGGTAAATCGAGTTTACGGTATAAACTCTATGATTACCTTTCAATTTCATATACTTTTTATGTATTATTAGGGTGTTTAAAATAAGAGGATAACAGGATGTACAAGGATTTATGATATAAACCCAATTTATAAAAAAAATTTAAGCATAAGTTTAACGTAAGCAATTAATTCATTAATTGACATGCATCTTAAATCTTCATGAATTTCAAATTTCATAAATATGATGAGAAGACTAACCTTGATGTGCCATTTTGACGGTCTTCCTTGATGTGTTCCTACGAATTAAGGTCGGAAACTGGTTTCTGTCTCCTCCTCTTCTTTATAAAAAAATTATCTTGTGATTTTATCCATAAATATATATAACTTTATTTATCTCATATATATTATTTATTTAAACCATATCTTTATTTAAAATATTTGATCATAATAAATATCTTATATATTTAATTATTAATGGCACTAGATTATAATAATTTTATAAAATTAACTTTTGATTTTTGAAAAAAATTTGTGTGGATCTCACTCCGTGAGACAGATCCTTTTTTTAACTCGATTAAACGTCCTTCTAGAGTGTATTAGCGTCTTTATATTATTTGTCATACTTTAATTAGCGCTATTGAGGCGACAACTGTTGTATTGTGCTGTGGACTTCTGTGGCGTCCGGGTAGAGCCTGGCCTCTGAGGAAATAATCAATTTTTATTTTTTTTATTATGACTTATAGCTTTTTTATTGTTATTAATAATAATAATGAGTGAGGCTTGCGTGCACCCGGGCGCACGGAACACATTCCGTGCGCCTTTAGAAATTTTGTATTATGGGTAAGGGCACATTAATTTGGTCTAAAGGGTATACACTTTAATTACTAAAAGGTACACAATTTTGTTCTAAAGGGTATACACTTTTCATTAATATTTTTTTTTCTTTAGAAAATAAAGGGTACACATTTTTATACTAAAGGGTATACAATTTAACACAAAATTCTAAAGGCGCACGGAGTGTTGTTCGTGCGCCCAGATTTTTCTTTAGAAAATAAAGGGTACACATCTGTATACTAAAAGATATACAATTTAGCACAAATTTCTAAAGGCGCACGGAAAGTGTTCCGTGCGCCCGGGTGCACAGGAGCTTTTGCCATAATAATAATCAAATATGTTAAATGAAACTCTATTATTTTCTTAATTTAGAATTTATTATTTAATAATTTATTTGTTAATTAAAAAGTAATAACATATCTATTAAAAAGTGATTTTACATAAAGAAAAATGATAACTGATAAATTGAACTATTTCATAAATCATTAATAGATAGATAAAATTTAATTACGTTTTTATAGAAAGTGACGCCTAATTAATAAAAATTGATAATTAACAAATTAAATTATTTCATGATAATTAGATGCACGGATAAAAAGTGACATTATTTTTAATAAAAAGTTATAAATAAATAAAAAGTGATAATCTCTAATTATTTTTTTCATAAATAATTAATAGTATATGTCAGATAGATAGTGATACAATTTTAAATAAAAAGTGATACATAGTCAATGAAAAGTGATGACGATTAATTAAAATATATTACCTGAAAATTTTATATGATAAAAAAATGATAAATATTTTTAATATAAAAAAGTGATATCTAGTCAATAAAAAGTGATAGCTGGCAAATTCAAATATATTTTTTGAAGAGATAATATTTTTAACAAAAAGTGATTTACATAATAAATAAAAGTGATAACTAACTAATTAAAATTTTTTTGATGAATAATTAATATGACGAATAAAAGATGATAATTTTTTTATATAAAAAGATACATTGAAAATAATAACTATCCATTAAATTATTTTATAAATAATTTATAGACGAATAAAAAATAATAATATTTTTACATTAAGTAAAATAAACGTTTAATAATTAAAATAATCGTTTTCTAAAATTTTATTATAAAAAAGGTAAAAAAAAAATGGCAGGTGATGAAATTAAGTATGACTTTATTCGTTAATTAACAAAAATAATAGTTAACTTATACAGCGGTAATGTGGCTTGCTTGTTTCAGGTGGACGGGCGGTAATGGATATTTATAAATGGATAGCTCATCTCACGTAGTGGGATCCGTGAGACGGTCTCGTACAAGACTTACCCTTGATTTTTAGGTTACAGTGTTTTAGAAAATTTAGTTTTTTTTCTTATTTGGAGGGATAGTTTAATATTTTTAAATAATAAATACTTCATCTGTCCACTTTAAATTTTTTTTTTTTTTATTTTGGGCATTGTTTGCCTATTTTTGTAGCACTCACGAGCAAGAATACTCGATCATTGTAGTAGTATATCCCAAGAAAAATTATCAATCCACAAAGGAGTTATGTTCGGACTAGCAAAATACGCGAGCTCATGTTCATGTTGTTTTTGTAAAGATGATCGGGGGTTTTGAGATGATTAACAACTAAAGCAATTAGCAAGTAAATAAGAGAGCTAATAGGAGAAATGACATGTAAAGATGAATAACAAGTAAAGAAAATGGGTGCTAAAGTTCAAGTATGGAAAAACATGGGATTAGAAACATCCAAGCACACTCGATTCATATTATCATGCAAAAGGAATTCAACTCAATTGATGTAGACTAAGGGTGATCACGATTGTATCCTAAGCTCCCTTTCGGGTTACAAAGGTTGTTGATCAATTTTAGACTCCCAAAAGCACTTAAGATCAAAGCCCAACATTAACCACTTCCATCTAGGTACTAGTTAGATTAAACTCTCCCTTTTTGTGTACTAAGGCCAAAGAATGGATTGGTTTCCCTCATTGAATTTAAATATCCTTTCGGTCAAACCCAAACTCAATGTCTATTCATGCCTTCCTAATACTATAGAGGGTCGATTCCGTCTCACTCCAAGCAATACATACATGAGCATCATGATAGCATTTAATTACCATAAATTAATTCATTGATCAACAATCCATTAAACCAATAATCAATTATGAATAACAAACCATGCCATCACAACATCAAGACAATTAAACTCCATGTATAGAAATCAACATCAATTAAATCAAAAACCAATTTAATCCACATGATAATATAAATCTCATATGCTCTTCATGTCCCCAATCCCACTAGATGGATTAGCCTAACATGATAAAAGTAACAAAACACATAAATGATTCATTACAAATATCCATAGTCTAAATCCAAAAGAAAATCAAAGGAGATGTAAGTCTTCCCCAACAATTTCTTGTAGGAGATCTTCAATACTCATGGATCTTCTTCTCTAGCTATTGATTTCTTGAGATCTCTCACACCCAATGGAAGGGATGAAGTTTTGATGGAGAATAAATGGAGATGATGAAGATGGATCAAGATGGATGAAGGTGGATGGAGATTATGGTGTGAAATTGAAGGAAATGTGTGTGATGTGTGTGTAGAGGATGGAAAATCCGATCTTTCTCTCAATTGTTGAATAAATGGGTATTTATACCCCTTGGGAAGCTTCTAGAAGTTTCTGGAAATTTTCTGCATTTTTGCACCAACACGGCTCGAGCTCCGCCGCACGCCCCGTGTTCTAACACAGCGCACGACTCGTGCGCAGCACACGGCCACAGGGGTGGCAGTGTTGTGTTTTCTGACGTTGTCGCACGGCTTTCTGGACAGGCCCGTGCGCGGTGCACGGGCCGTGTGTCTGTACTGGGCACGGGTCGTGTTCTGCACTCGGCCACAGGCGTGGCCGAGTTGGTGTTTCGGGTGTCAGCGCACGGCCATTCTGACAGGGTCGTGCGCTACACACGGCCCGTGTTGTGCAGCTTCTTCTCCTCTCTCACTGTTTCGGCTCGATCTTTCTCGTTTCAACTCCAAATTTAGATCTGTTTTTTTTATGCCTTCCTTATCATATCTAGCATCCAATAAAAATTAAAAATATTAAGTTTAAGCTCATTCACATACATTTCCATAAAAACACAAAACACAACCAAATAACACATAAAATACGGATAAAATCATACGAAAAGACATATAAAAAGACACTAAAATCTAGGTGAAAATAACGCCAATCAGGCATCCCACCCAAATAGTCATCTTTTCTTTTTTTTACATATATAGGACCAACACACACCCACTAATACAATAAAAATATGGGGTTCACATTCCCACTAATACAACCACTCACACATTAAATAATAATACTCCTTAATCAGCGTGCAAAAAGAAAATAACCCCTTTGAAAGGGACGGATGGGGTAAATCATAAAGTAAATTATGTGAGCTGTAAATGAGTCAAAAATTTGAAATTTAAGTATATATTATAGGGTTGTTGGATTGTGTTTATTTTCTTATTTAAGGGTGTAAATTGTAAACGGGATAAAAAAAATAGTATGTGTGAATTTATTTATAGGATATAGAGAGTATTAAATTAAGAGTTACAAACCGAAGTAAATTATATATATATATATATATATATATATATATATATTAATATTACTATTGTATAAATTCACCTGAAAATGATTGAATGAGTATAGTGTGAATCAAGTTCACATATAAACTCTATTTTTATAAAATTACTCTTTAATATATAAAAAATTACTTTTTGAAAAGTAATATTTTTTATTAAGAAGAATAATACTTAGTTCATTTTTTTAAAAAGCAATTTTTTATGAATAATAGTTTATTTTTTTAAAAAGCAATTTTTCATGTACTAAATAATATTCTCATTATATTAAAAAAAATTAAATAATTTATTTCTAAAAAGTAAAATTTCAAATATTAAAAAATAATCTTAAAAAATATGTGAAACCAATTCATCAAGCGCTACTTAATTACACCCTTGAATTTAATGTTGTTAACAGGTAATAAAGCCCGAAGGCTGTTCCCATCCCTGTAGTGTCGGGGGAGATGCCGAACCATCTCTCCTTTCTACGAACACCCCTTGAATTTAATGTTCGTTTGGGATTAACTACGCCTGCCCGACAAAAGAACTTGGGCTCTCATTGGGCCAAGTAAATGTTAGGCTTATGGGCTTGGGCCCTTAACTCTGTTTACAATTGAAAGCTTGCACAGATTTATTATTATATTGCTTGATTATAGCGTGTAGTATTTTTATTTCCCCCCTTGAACAGCCCATTTGCAGGTGGCAAATTACTGTTTTATGAAAATGTTCCATCTGTTTTTTTTTTTTTTTTAACAATGTAATTTTTGACCTATTTTATCTTTAGATTTTAATATTTATCCAAATTTGTTATTAATTTTAAAGATATAATTATAGTTAGATTTAAAATGAAGGTTGGAGACTACAAAAGTTACCCATGAAGTTCGTAAAAAAATTCCTCTCTCGTATATTTCTTCACATATTGACATATATATCAACTCAACTCAACAAGGTATAAGCATGATATTGCAATTATACTGTACTAGTATATAGCCCGCTTTTACAAATTTTTATTTTAATAGTATAAAATATATTTATATATTTATGTTTAATATAAACCCTATATATTATGTATATTGATTAAAAAAATACAAAATTAAAACTTATAATTAATATTTTATGTTTATTGATTAAAAAAATACAAAATTAAAACTTATAATTAATATTTTATATTTTTTTAAAGAATAATTAAAAGTATTATTATATTTTCTTTTATTCTTGTATCAATGATGTGATTCAAGTATATGAATTATAAGGATTGTGCGCCTTTGTGTGAGACAAACAAATACTGATAACTTTTTATAATGAAAAGTGATGCTCAATTAATGAAAAGTGATGATACTATTTCATTAATAATTTATAGTGTGAATGAAAGGTGATAATATTTTATAGCAATGTGATAACGTTTTATAGCGAAAGTGATAACTATTTAAAAAAATGTAATGTAAAATGGTCTCACATGAGACGATCACATGCAAGATTTACCCTTATGTGACAAAATAAATAAATAAATCCGAACAAAAAAAAAATATTTATCTTACAATACAATTTTCATAATACTCCATGTAATACACCTTTTAATTGAATAAAATACAATAAATTTTTTTATTAAAATAATGTATAAAAAAAATCAAAACCTACATTAATTATGATTTTATTGTAACTTTTTTTTTTCAATTCAAGGATGATAAAAAAAAACTAAATTAATTAAAAATATCAAAATAGAATAATAATTAATCAAGAAAGAAAATAAATATGATTTTTAAATCTTTAAATAATATTAAAATAATATATTATAAATGATAGAAACTAAGGAGATTAAAATGCCAAAGCAATGTTAATAAGGAAATTAATTAATGTAAAATAAAAAAAATTATATATAATAAATGTTTAATCAATAATATACTACCACCTATAATTTTGGTAATGAAGTTTCTCAATCTTACCAATTATATGTTTTAAGATCTTTAAAATTAATATTAAATTCTAACCATTATTATAGGTAAATTTACGTATGATCCATGCACTTCATAAATAAAATAAGTTGTAAATTAAAAAATAAACTTTCTTTCTAAAAGAGGCACGTATATACAATATATTGTCTAAAATCCTAAAATCAAAAGGAGACCAATATTCTAAAGTAGTATAATGTGGTTGAAAATACGGAATAGTAGTTTCTCCTTTAATTTCCTAAATAATCTATCCATGAAAAAAAAAATGTATGTCACATTTAGATGACAACTAAATTACCCACAAAATAAAATAGAGAGAAATGATACAATATTGCTCTTATGAAAATTTTAACATAACATTATGAAATATATAAAAAAAAAAAAAAAACTCAAACTCCACCTCCACCACCGCAGCCACTGCCGCAAGCAGCACCTCCAGCACCACCAGTCCGGCCCCGTTTATTCCGAGGCCTGCCGGAATCATGGTCAGAACAACCTAAGATAAGCACAGAGATGACTGAAATGGAAAAGACAATCATGCCCATCATGTAAACAAAGTCTGAACCATGGAAAACACCATTTCCAGTTCCAACTGGTAAGACCACTCTGCTCCTCATCCTGCAAAGAGGATAATTTGAGAGACTTATATTCAATAAATTCAACATATTTATAGATAAATACAACTGTATATAGTAATTAATTAATTGATTTAATATTTATTCTTGAAGTCATTTTCATGTTAAATTGTTAACTTGTAACAAACGCAACGAGTTTAATACTTACTCCCTCCATCTCATATTTATCTTCACAGTTACTGTAGATACGGAGTTTAAGAAAAGTTGTTTTTTGACCAATTTTATTGAATTTTAAAGAATATTGTGATATTTTTAAGTAATAAATAAATTATAAAGTATGTTATGTGTGTTAAGTGAGTGATATTTTTGAAATTAAGATAACTTTTGAGGTTGTTGGTTAATGTGAAGTTTCTTTTTTTGAGTGGTGAAAACAAATGTGGGACAAACGAAAATGAAAAGTGTGAAGATAAATGTGGGATGGAGGGAGTATTATGGATGCACAGTTCACCCTGCATATTCATTTATTTATTAATTTTTAATTTTTATATGTTTACAGTGAACTTTCCAGGCTTTCAAATTTAAATTTAAAAATTTGGTTGACTTTGATTGGCTTAATTATTTATCAAGTTATCCAAACAAGGTCGGCTAACTATTATCCGTAGTTTCATGCTATGATTGATATCTATAGTTATACTCTATTTCATTATATTTTAATAATTTTATTAAAGTTATTATAAATTATGAAAAACAATTGTGTGAACGAACCAAGTTTACGCTGCATATAATATTATTAAAATTACTCATTAAAAGTTATTATTTATATTATTTTTGAATAAAAATATTACCTCTCAAATTTTATGTGTGGTGATTTTTTATATTATGAATAATATTCATTTAAAAGAGTTTTAATTAATCTTACATAATGAAAGGAGTTTATAAACACCCATAAATTATTCCTAATACACTAAAAAATGAGTTTTTATATTATAATAACGAGTACAGATTCTCGTGTATTACGCGGATGAATTATTATAATTAATCAAAAAAATATAATTAAAGGTGGTATTTAATTTATAGATATACATGATTTAAAGATATACCTGTAATAATAATAATAATAATAATAATAATAATAATAATAATAATAATAATAATAATAATAATAATAATAATAATAATAATAATAATAATAAAGTAGTATTCCTACTCAATCAAAAAAATATGATTAAAGGTGGTATTTAACTTGAAGATATACATGAATAGCTATAAGGAATTAATATGCATGATTTATGTGTATTAATCAATATTTTCTCTATTTATATAGTTTTTTTTAAGATATGCTTTTATTGATTGGTTTAATTATCTATTTCTAATCAAGTAAGAATAAAAAAATAAAAAATTATATTAGTATGCATGATTTATTTACTTCACTCGTGTCTTTCAATTGATTCGATATGATGTTGAGGTTTAAAAATTTTATAAAAAAATTAATTGAATATATTTTTATTGATTGACTTAATTATCTATTCCTAACCAACCAAAAAAATATAATTAAAGATGGTATTTAATTTGAAGATGTATAATAATAATAATAATAATAATAATAATAATAATAATAAGTTGGATATATTTTATTAATTATCTATTCCTAACCAATCAAAAAAATATGATTAAAGGTGGTCTTTAATTTATAGATATACATGTATTTAATAATAATAATAATAATAATAATAAATAAATAAATAAACAAACAAATAAATAAAAGGTATTCCTAACAAATAAAAAAATATGATTAAATGTGGTATTATTTGAAGATATACATTAATAATAATAATAATAATAATAATAATAATAATAATAATAATAAGTTGGATATATTTTATTGATTATCTATTCTTTACCAATAAAAATATATGATTAAAGTTGGTATTTAATTTATAGATATATATGTTTTAAAGATATATATGAATAATAATAATAATAAATAAATAAATAAATAAATATAGAAAAATTATATATGTGATATTAAAATAAAAAATAAAAAAAACGATAATTAATTATATCACGACAACTCATACTTTTAAAAAATTATTTATAACAGTGTATTCGTAATTATTATACATAAGATAAGATGTGTACGTAGGTCTTCACATTCATCCTATCTGATATGATAATTTTTTAATTATTTAGTTTCATTATACAGAACTAAGTTGGGACCTTCACAGATAATTTTGCAAATGTCTCAATCCCATTACTTTCAAATTTCAGGACAAGCCATTTCCATTCAAGGTTTAAAAATACAATAAATCTTGTAATTTCATTCTCATATAAATTTTCAATGAACCATAAGTAACAATAGAAGTACATATGTATGTAAATAAAAAAAATAAAAAAAAGATTTTAAGTTTCAGGTACAGCAATTTCCTCCTTGAGAAGCACCACCTTCTCTTCCTGTTGAAGGCCCCTGAATTCCTCCATATCCAACTTTCACCCCAAATGACTAAACAAAGAAACTCATTTCAGCACACAATTTGTATTTATGGTTTCATGACATTCTATATACCTTTCGACGAGAGCATAATTACGATGATCAAGATATACCTCGTTGGACACATCGAAGGTTCCATCCTGGATCTTCTTGTAGATTGTTGAAGCTGTCTTTATAAACGCCTGGAAAAGAAAATAGTTATGGACAATACAAAACCTCATGACATCAACTTTAAGTGTAGAATCAAAGAATTTCTTACATCCTCGACGTTCTGAGCAGTTTTAGCAGATGCTTCCATGAATATCAACCCATTCTCCTTGGCAAACTGCTCCCCTTCCTCCCTACTTACTGCTCTTCTGTGTGCCAGATCGCACTTATTTCCGACCAACATTATAGTCATGTTTGGGTTCGCGTGCTGCCTCGCATCCTCCAGCCAACTCGTAAGGTGGTTAAAAGTTTCCCTCCTGATGAATCATATAGACAGTGAAAATGGAACTTCCAAATGTCTCACGGGAAGACAACATGAGAGCATCAAACCAACCAGTCAATATTCTGAGTAACTCACTTAACTAAGTTTGTAAATTTCTAGAATTACTTTAAAGCTATTCTATAGATTTATGATGAATCACAATTTTTTTTTTCGTTAGAAAACTAGATGCAAATGTATGTATTTTAACAGAAATATCACCTCGTGATGTCGTAAACTAGAAGAGCTCCAGCAGCACCTCTGTAGTAAGACCTTGTAATCGACCTGAATGATTCTTGACCAGCCTGACATGATCACAACATACAAACAATTTAAGTAGTGTCCAAATACAAATCTAACATAAGATTGAAGGTAATGCTGGAAAGGTTAGAAAAAAATAAAAGAAAGACGAAAGGGAACTATATCAATTGGCATAATTATACACCACTCAGCAATACTAAATGCAGGACATGTTCAAGAATTTGGGATCAATCAGTACAAGATTGCCAAACAAGTGAGGTTAGAAATAAGAATACAAACTGTGTCCCAAATTTGCAGCTTTATCGAATCATTGTCGATCACGATCATTCTGGCCCCAAATTCGACACCAATCGTCAAGTCATGCACCGGTTGGAAGCGTTTGTCGGTGAACTGTAGAAGCAGACATGATTTCCCAACGCCTGAAGACATGTTAACAATCCATTTATTAACTCAAAAATCCTATAAAACTGGCCTTATTACTTTTACCATTTATTAACTCAAAAATCCTATAAAACTGGCCTTATTACTTTTACTGAAACAACATCAAATCCATATCTTGCATATGGAATCAAAGCCATGCCACTTTAACTAAAACCAATAGCAATTGAATCCTTAAATGTAAGCCCATCAACTAAAGTTCCCAAATTATAAAATTCAGATTCTACACTTCACAAACCAATTATGCCTAATAGTTCTTCATTACAGGTACTACATCAAACTGCTCAACTAACAATTGAAATAGCGAAAACAGGAAATACAACAATAGCAGAGGGGAAAAGTTACACAACATATAATCCCCAAATTGTCAATTACATATCAGAAAACAACCAAAAAACAGTTAATTTTCAAATTCAGGAGATATATACTGAAGTAGTCGTAAAAATGAAATTAAACATTACCCGTATCTCCGATGATTATGTACTTGAAGAGGTAAGAGTACGACATGGTAATGGTAATGACACAAGGATTAGAGAAACCAAAGGCAATAATTAAATAGATTAATCTTCGAACAAAGAAGTATCTTAGGAAATAAGAAAGAAGAGGTTTGATTGACGAAAGATGAATTCTTCGGTGCTAAGTTACGATTTTTAAACTGCTGTCCTTTTTAATCTAAATTACCGCCAAATATTCTTACCATCCCTAAATTACGAACTAGGTTTATTTTCACTTTGGTGCCTACCTGTATAAGGTTAGACCGTCGTGATAGTATTTCGTGAGATGGTTTTTAATTAAAATTTTGTTATTTATTTTTATTTTATAGAATATTAATAAAATAAGATCTCTCACCATTTCTCTTCTTTTTTTTTTTTTTTTGGCAAAAGCTCCTGTGCGCCCGGGGACACGAAAAGATGTTCCGTGTCCCCATGTGAACACAACCCTCCCCTCCAATCCTATTTAAACATGTGTATTGCTAGGGATTTAAATGGTAAAGGGACATGAAAATTGTAAAGGCGCACGGAATGTGCTCCGTGCGCCCGGGTGCACAGGAGCCTCACTCTTTTTTTTTATTCGTTGACATATAATTGTAACTATGAATATTAAGATTTTGATAAATTACCCACTAATCTAAAAGTTTAACATGATATAGTGAGATTATCAAATCATAATCCCTCACGTCAATTTGACTAAAAAGTTAGTCGTGTAATTTTAAATGGTTGACGACAAGTTTGAATATTGGATCTTCATTTTGCTATGGTTAAAAGTAGACATGCACCCTGGTTCGGAACCGTCGGTTTCGGTTTCGAATCGGCGGTTCTTGTTCTAAGGTAAGGGGAATCAAAACCGAATCGGAGTACGAATGTTTCGATTCCGGAACCGACGGTTCAGGTTCCGGTTCGAAATTGCCGATTCCGTTTTAAAATTTTTTTTTGGGTTTTAAGCGTAAAAAGAAAAAAATTGAAAAATCGGCGGTTCGAATCAGAACCGCCGATTTTTTTTCCAAATATGAGGAATCGGAACCGAACATTCCTTAGCCGGTTTCGATTTTTTTTGGCCGGTTCCGGTTAAAACCGGCGGTTCCCCGGTTCGAATCGTCGGTTCCATTTTTTGGTGCATGACTAGTTAAAAGACAAGAAAAATGAAATAAAATGATTAAATAAATGACTAAATAGATTGTGGGAACAAAGTGAGTAAATTTTTATACTTATTAAAAATAAAAATACTATAAACTCCCATCAAATCATGAACATAATGCGTACAAACTCCTATCAAATCACGAAAATAAATGTTGTAGACTAATTAATGAAGGGCTTCGGTTTCCACATTAAAAAATTTGCATTAGAAGAAAATGTGTGAATTACATTAAATCACATAAACAACTACCTAATCACTCTTACACGTCTCTATTATTAAGTGATTGAATATTGAAAATTATATAGTGTTTTAATATTCATTCTGCATCGTTAGGTGCAATTTATTTTTAAAATTCCCAATTGCAGAAATTCAAATCATTTAAAAAAAATCAAGCAGACGATCATATTACATTAAATCTTAATTTTTAAAATTAAATTTATGATACTACTTCATTATCACAACATAATATAATTAATTTAAAAGAATCACTAAACCATGAGAAAGTGATAACTACGTGCCCAACAGATCAGTTTTGGAACACGAGAAATCCATAATGGGCCCAGTGTCTCTTTGGTTCTAATGCTAGGCCCACTATGATTTAACAACATGCGGCCCAAATTCAGTTCTCCTCCATAATATGAGCACTTCATATTTCGGAATTATCTACTTTTCTTAAAAAAAAAAAATAATAATTAATAATAGAGAAAATCCCACTTGGCTATAATTGTGATTCGACTATTCATTTAGCAAAAAAGAATAATGTGGAAATAAATACTCATATTCTTTCACATTAATGGGTGTGACATTGCAACAAACCCTAATATAGCCTCCACAATGAATTCCAATCATTATTAGGAAAATAATGTTTGAAATGAAATTGACGAATTAAAATAGAATTCTATATTGGGGTAGCTTAGATGAGAAAAGTAGTTGAGTGTATCGTGTGGTGTGTAGCCCAAAAGAAAGTAGTAGGAACTGTAGAATGTTGAACAGTAGAGAAATAGAGGGCACCCCCCATCCCCCACCCCCACCCACCCCCCACGTGCAAGAAGAAAAGAGCAGCATAATGGAAAATTGAAAGACCTCACCTGTTTCTTTAAATGCTATCCTTTCCTTTTTCTACCACCTTTTATTTCTACTTTTTACATGTTTTCACAATTTTCGTTTTCGTTTATTACACGTCAAATTTTATTATTAAAAAAAAAATCATATCACTCTCAACTTAAAATTACATCTTACATACAAATTTATTACTTAAACCATTGCATTATTCTTCAAAAATTAGTAAAAATAAATAAATTTTTAGAATTCCGTTTCTATAGTAACAATGCAACTTAATTGGAGGTGGATGAAGCAACTCAAAAGCATGCAATTAGTCCCATCTGAATTTTGCATATTTTTTATGTCATGGAATATTATTTATATAACAAAGCATTATTATAATTTTTAGAAAGGAAAAAAAAAGAATGTTTTACAGAGATTTCATCCATTGATATATAGTGTTCTTTGGCACATCTATTTGTTTCTAAAATATTTTAAATAAATTACGGCATGGGTGTTTAATTTATTAGTTCAACTGCTATACACTTTGTGCATCGGTGCACCTGGACGATCATAACCGTTATATTAAGTTTTAATTTAATTTAAATCATTAAATAAAATAAAATAATAAAAATAAATCAAACAAATAACCACCCACTAACCCTTAATTTATACTTATAAACTCTAGGTGCACCGGTGAACCCGGCGCATTCTATAATTACTCTTATTATTACGTGACATCTTGAAGCTGCGTTTTAAATAAGATTAAGAGGAAAAAAATAATAATAAAGGAATACTTTATTCTTTCGATTATTTGAGACATGATGATTCCTTAGCTTTCATGCTGGTACACATGCATAAATCCATGATTAATGATTTTATTAGGATGTCAGATTTATTATTTTAACGATAGTCAATATTGTGTATTGGTCGGCACATTTAAATTAATTTGTTAATTAGAAATGGGGTGGGATGGACAAAGTATTTATTAAGCCTAAATATAAAGTAACAAATTGGAAACAAAGATATATTTTTTTAATCGTATCTAAATTACAGTAGTTTAGATTACATTATTTTTTTTAGAGATATTATAATATGAGAGGAGTACATATGAGAGGGATTGTAGGATAGTAGATCTACTAGAGAAATAAAACGTTCTTAAATTACTTGGTTGAAAATTAAATACTCCTCCCGTCCGTTCGAAAGTGAGTTTTTTACTTTTATTTTTGTGCACGTTGATTTAGTAATGTGTAGTGGATAATTGTATTAGTGAGGGTGTGGACCCTATATTTTAATTGTATTAGTGGGTGTGTGTGAGTTTCATGTGTATAAAAAAAAGAAAATTACCCTCTTTAGAACAGACGATCAAAATGTAAAAAAGATCCTTTTTCGAGTTGACGAGCATTATTAATAAACCTAGCTAGATTTATTTCTTAAAATAATAAGATAGTTAAAATGAATAATGAAAGAAGCAAATAAGAAGAAATAAAAATTCATGAAGAAAAAAGAAAGGTGTTATCCAAGCAAATAGATTTAGGAAAGGGGCCCACAATTGACATTGCTAATAATTGTATGATGCATGATTGCACGTGCACCACTCCACTCAACGGCCAATCTCTCATTAACGTTTTCTCTCTGGCTTGGGACGCCTAATCACCACTTCTTTAGTGAAAAGACCTTTCTGCCCTAACCCCCCACCCCCCCCCCCCCCACTTTTTTTTAGAAACTTATTCCAATCCTCTCTTCATTTTTTATGAAAGTTAATAATTGGAAATTATTTCAAAAATATCTAACTAATCGATTATATAACACACGATCTAATTGCTATTATTACATTGTATCTTTATATCCGGTTAACATTTGTATAAATCGAATTTAAATAGTTGGTGAACTTGGTAATGTATGTCATATATTTAATATTTATTTTTAAGATTTAAAATATATAAAGCATACTTATTTTTACAATTTTAAATAAAGGGTTAATTGCGTAAAAAACCACGAACTTTCAACGAATTGCAAATTAATCCTGACTTTTATAAAATTGCAAAAAAAACCACGACCTTTCATATTTGTGCAATTCGCACCCATCGGGCAGCTGAAGCTGCCCGACTGCTGACGTGGCGTTGACCTTGCCACGTCAGTTTTTAGTTGATTGCAAAAAAAACCCCAACCTTTACTTAAATTGCAATTTAATCCCAACCTTTGAAATTTTGGCAAAAAAGACCATAAATTTTTTATTTTATTTTTAAATTGCATCTTCTAATAAAAAATTATACATTATTTTATTTTTAAATTTAAACTCTAAAATATTATTAAATAAAATAATAAAATTATTATATGAATAAATGTTTATTACTTAAATTATGTGAATAAAATTAATTATATCTATTAAGTAGTAAAAAAATTATACAATCTCTAAATATTTAAATTCTTTTAATTTTTAAAATATTTTTATACATTATAAAATTATTATAATTTATAAAATCAAAGTATTCGCCATGTCTCAATATCTTTTCGTAATTTCACATTATATATAAAAGAATGACAAATATACCTATGAAATGTTTAAGGAATTTTATAATTTATTAAAAGAAATTATTTAAAATTAATTTATAAACTCAAATTTTATAGTGAGAAAAAATATTCGTTAAGATTTAATTTATACAAACCAATCTCATACTTAAATAATAAAAATACTTTGTATTAAATAAAAGACTTATACATTTGAAATTTATGGAGTAGTAAAAAATTAATATATAAAAAATTTAAAAGTTTTTGTAAAAAAATAAATATTTAATATAACTTTTAATATGAAAATACAAAATAAAAACAATATTTAATACAACATTTAATATGAAAATACAAAATAAAAATAATATTTAATACATAATCTTTAGTTATGAATTTAAATTTAAAAATAAAATAATGTATAATTTTTTATTAGAAGATGCAATTTAAAAATAAAATAAAAAATTTATGGTCTTTTTTGCCAAAATTTCAAAGGTTTGGATTAAATTGCAATTTAAGTAAAGGTTGGAGTTTTTTTTGCAATCAACTAAAAGCTGACGTGGCAAGGTCAACGCCACGTCAGCGGTCGGGCAGCTGAAGCTGCCCGATGGGTGCGAATTGCACAAATATGAAAGGTCGTGGTTTTTTTTGCAATTTTATAAAAGTCAGGATTAATTTGCAATTCGTTGAAAGTTCGTGATTTTTTACGCAATTAACCCTTAAATAAAAGAGTTTACAAATAAACTAGATTTATAAATTTAAAATACAACATATCATGAATTATATATATATATATATATATATATATATATATATATATATATATATATATATATATATATATATATATATATATATATATATATATGAGTTTTTAATTGAATTGAATCTTAAACAAATACTCCGTGCATTCCATCCCATAATAATTACACATTTTTATTTGGACGTCTCACTTTAACAGTTATGTTTTCTTCTTTGGTAAATAAAAACACACAAAAATTAATACTCCTATAATTTTATGTGGCTCACACACAATACTAAATTAATAATACAACTACCAACTTTTATATTAAAATGTTATTTCTTTTACCTCACCTCACATAAAAATATTATATTCATTAACCCGTGAGCAAACAAACACAACTGTTACTTCGAAAGAGAAGGAGTATACTATAAGGCTGTGTTTGGATTGATGAATTTGAGGAAGGATTTATAAATCTATTACTCAAATCCATCCATCATATTTGGATGCTACTTGAAATCAACGGATTTATAAATCCAAGATTTTAAATCAATGGATTTCAAATCATGGATTTGATTTTGAATTTTTTTAGTTGTTTTTGAATGAATTTCAAATTCTTACTCAAACCGTGTCATTTGAAATCTTCCGTTGTGTAATTGATTATATTAATGTATAAAAATAGTATAAAATTGATAAATTAATTCCATTCAAGTGGATGACTCGCATTTAAGTTTTAAAATTCGAAGAAGATAAGATATCTATTATCAATAAGGTGTGAGGAGTAAAAAAAAAAAAAAGAGTTAGAGGTGATTCATTAGCATGAGAATTTTTAAATGAGACTTTTTTATAATTTTTTTTTTATTATTATCACTTTTATGTTTTTAATTAGAAATATAATTACTTTATATTCAAACTACAGAATTTCTTTAATTCATGTGTGCTCGCAAACATGCATAAAATAACTGGAACTCACGGTTCAAACCAGAACCATAACTAGCAGTTTTAGAACCGTCAAAATCCGAAATCAGATATATTCCGATTCCAAATCGATGGTTCTATCTTTTTTTTTTTACGTTGTGAGTGTGAAAAATATAAAAAATAGATCGAAATCGGCGTTTCCAAAATCAAACCGAAACCGTCTTAGTATCGGTTTGATTCCTATCCCATATTTTCGGGAACCGAAATTTCAAATCGGCATGCATATCTATGTCCACGTGGGCAAAATTACAAGGGTAGGATGGAGTACTCTTAACTTTAAAGAGAAAAAAAGAAAGAAAAAATCCTTGAAGAGCGCACCCTATAGGGAAATAGTATGAGGGTCAACTCAACAAGTGTCCTACTAATTCTCTCACCAACTCATTTCTCTATACTCAATTTTATTTTCCACTGTAAAGCTGCTCTACACATGTGCCATCTCCTCTTTCCTAACTTTTTTTAATTATTATTATATCAATTTTTTTTATTAGAATATAAACTCAATATTAAATAAAATCATAGATGTATTCTATTTGTATAATTTCAAAAGAAACAAGAAAAGGAAATTCAACCCGATACGTACGTACACATTATTTATAGTTCCTTACTCTAGATTTTTTTTTTCTAATGTTAACTTATTAGAATTATTTCATCATTTTTATCAAGGTATCATAAAAACAAATCTCATATTTTCCATATATATGATTTTGGAATTAACTATAATATACTAGTATTTTTCTAATTTATAATTTAATCCTATATTATACTCCATATTTTATGTGGGTTAGATGAGAAAATTATGATCCAATAATACATAATTAACTAAGTAAACTGCGAAAAGAAACTTTTACTTCTTTCATTTCAGGATAAAATATTTTTTAAGTGTTTTTCAGTAAATTAAAAAGTATTATTATTTTATATAAAGTGAATAATTGATAACCATATATGAAATCTTTTGTTAAAAATAATAAAATTGATTCTTTTATATTGAAATGATAAAATAAATATGAAATTTATTGTGAAAAAAAATAGAGGAACGTAGTTGTAAAATGGGGGTTCTGACTCCGATGAGATTTAATTGGATTCCCTAATCCATATTTCAAATTCTATTTGTACTTTATAATATGAAAATTATATCCTATCCTATAAACTACTACTAAATTCTTGACCTGTGATGTTAATTTAAGAAATATTAATAACATATACAATTCAATTAAAGGGAGAATTAAAGGGTGGAATAGAAGATAAAACATAAAAAATAATGGATTCAATGCCATATCATTATTCAATTCATTCATAAAATAAATTGTTACAAATCAAAATTAATAGTTTTTTTTTCTCCAATGATTTTCATTAGTGTTTAGATTAATTTAAAGATGGTCACTTGTAGGTTAATTTCTACACTCTCTTTTTAACTTACCTGCGTGGATTTTTGTTTCGAGTTTGTACAATTTTAACTTTTTTTTTCCTCTTATGTTATTTTGTTATTATTCATGACTTATATTATTATTATTATTATTATTACTATTATTATTATTATTATCAATTGACTTTACTTTTTATCCTTTGTGATAAGATTTGGAGTAACATTTTAAGACAAGCATGAACATTACCAAACTACAAGTGCACCAACAATTAATACTTCCAACTTTTTCCTAATTAAAAAAAGGGATAAAATAGGAGTACTTTATAAGTATATAAGGATCTAATTATAATTAATATTAAATTGTAGGAGTAATAAGTAAACTATATGAACAAAATATTCATAATATTTTATGAACTATAAGAGCAACGTTATAACTATATACTTAAAGTTATTATTAAATCCTAAAAATAAAAGATTTAGTTTCTTGTAATCCGGATTTATATTATAAATCTTTGTAAACCCTGTGCTTCCTCTTAATTTAAATCCCTTAACAATACATAGGGCATATAGGATTGGAAGGGGATCATAAGATTTATACCGTGACCTGATTTATACAAGTGTTTGTGAAAATAAAAATTAAATTATAAGAGTACATAAAATAGATAAGAACAGCGTTTTATAAATCGAAATGTAAACTATAAAATTATATTTGGTATAAGATTGCACGTGGAATCTTATGCTCAAAAATAATTTTGTGGCATTGAAGTCATTGTTTACCCTTAAAAAATCAACCTAAAATTTTCCGTGGATGCAATCAATTCCGGAATTTGTTGCTTACAATAGTTAAGGTACGTAATAGAATTTGTTTGTGGAATTTCTCCACAAGCCCTTTATTTTTCCTATTTTTTTTCTTTGAAAGGTAGGTAAACTATATAATTTTTTAGAGACTCTCTTTTGAGATGAATTTTTTTTTTGACTGTGACTAGCTATTTTGTAGTTGGGATGACCAATTAAAGAATTTATCGAACCCAAAAGAGGAAGGTACTAGAGCATAAGCGATATCACGTTTCTTGTAATTTTATGTAGATGAATCATCAATTGATATGTTGTTCAAATAACTAAATAAAATCCAGGGTGTAAGCGCTCTCGAATCATCAATTGATGATATCGAGCATCCATGGGCCATGTTTCCTTCACTGGGTTCGTGGCCATTCACATGTCCAACACCATGGAGCCAAGGTGGAAGAAGATTGGGGTTCGAAACTTCACAATTATGAGTTTATCCCTTCTTAATTGCAAAATCTACCTACCAATCATCACCCAATTGAGAATCATAATATTAATAATTTATTTTGAGTTTTTCAATCTTTATCCCTCTCAGAGAATAAGAAATTAATTAACAAAGTTTCAGAATCTTCATAAACTCCATTTAGTTTTACTATTTATTTATGAATATATTTAATGAGACAGTAAACAAAATGGCTGCAAGAAAACAGTAATAAAGAACAGGGTTGTGATGTTTGCTGCGAAACAACAAAAGAAAAAATCATTACATATAAGCTTTCCATTAATGGAGACTAGCGTGAAGTGTTAAAATACCGAAGATTGTATTCAGTAGCGACTTCGAACCTCGATGTTGGGTGGGCTTAGTAATTTGGAGTTTGAATTTTGATTTATGAATGAGGATATAAGAATATTTTCACTATCATCTTTTTTAAATTTCGGGTGCTCTTGGTAATGTTTCGGGTGGCAATAGTGTCGCCCTAGAATCAATCAAAGCAAGCAAACAAGCAATGATCAACAAACAAGATAGATAAATAAAGAGTGGTTTTCCAAGTTAAGTAAAAGTGAGATTAACAGCATTTAAGAAGTGGTAATCCTAGGATAAATGCAGTAAATTCATATGAATCATGCGTATAATATTAAGGGTCAATACTAAGTTCACCTAAACTCCATCTCGAGATGGATAGAATATGAATCTCAAATAGCTCCGTGGATTGGTTCTCACACAAACAATTCCAACTAGGTACTAAGCTTGAAATGAGAGTCCCTTCACACACAAGATTAATCAACCTCTCGATCAAACCAATCGAATGTCCTATCAAAGTGGTTCTAAATCCTAAAGGACATATCTATCTCTTTAAGATCTATAATGCACATGAGGTGTATGACAAATTGATTCAATTAATTATCCTAAATATGCAATTGACTTCTCAATCTAATCACATGTTTAAAATAATAAACCACACAAATCATCATAAATATCAAGATCTAAAGCATCAATAATAGAAAATCAATTAACTCAATCAACATGTGAATTTAAATACATAAATCCCAAAATTATCAAACAACTCTCATGTTGTTAATCTCACAAGGGAGATTAGCCTACCATATTCAAAAGAAAATCAACATAGACATTAAATTTCTTACAAAACATGATGAACAATAAGGTTTCAATACAAAGTGTAGATGAAAACTCCCTTAGATGACTCCAATGGTGATCTTCTTATTCCCTTCGCAATTCTCCTCTCTTCCTTGCTTCTTTTCCTTAAATGGATGGTGATTTTGATGGTAGAATGAAAATAGATGGAATGGATGGTAATGGATGAAGAGGATGATGTAAAATGGAGGAAATTGTGTGTGATGTGTAGGTGCAGGAGTGAAACCCTTCGAATCTCTCTTTGGAATATTGAAATTGGGGGTATTTATACTCCTTGAAAAACTTGAAAATTGCATTTGACAGCTGGCATTTTACCCAAAAATTCGACTGAGTTTTTCAAATTCGGTCGAATTTCTGTGATTTTTTCCCTGTTTCCAAATCTGTCTGTAAGAGAAACTCGACCGAGTTTTTATGCAAATAACACTGTACGAGAAACTCGACCAAATTTCCAGGAATTCGACCGAGTTTTAATGCCTTCCTTGGATCTTCAATTTCATCTCCCTTTTTGCTCCGTTTCACCTGTTTTGCATACGTTTAAGCTCATTCTCATTCATTTCCATAAAAACAAAAACACAACCAAATAGTACATAAATATGAATAAAATGATACGAAAACACATATAAAAAGACAATAAAATTTAGGTGAAAGTATCACTCATCAGACGGGTTGATCCATTATTAAAGTATGTTTATCATCTAGGTAAAATATGTTTATTTTTAGTTAAAGTATATCAATAATGAATCATATTATAACATCATAAAATCATACTTTAACTCATCATCTATCATACTTTACAAAACATACTTTAACAACCATTAAACATACTTTATTTATATAATAGACATACTTTAACACGTCTCACAAATGGTCTCATACAAGTATCATCTCACAAGAGACTTTGTCATAATTTTTTGTCATTTACTTTATGTGTAATTTTTTAAGGATAAAATTATCTATTTATGTAATAATTTTTTGCTATTATTTTTTATGGAACAACCTACAAAACATGTGTTAACTTTTTTTGAAACCGAGAGAGTTTAAATTTAGGCGTGATTATGAAATTTCTAAATAGTTGCTGATGAATAATAAGAATAATTGACTAGTGATCTTTTTTATGTACTTTTGCGTTATCGGTTTACATACGTTGTTATTTTAATATACACATATATTATAATTTTTATTTATTTATTTATTTTTCAAAATCAAAAAGATATTTTTAGATTAAAGATGAAGTTGTCATTCATTTTAACATTATTTTACATTTTCTATTTTCTTCAATCTCATTACATTTTTTTTCTTTTACATTGACTCTATAATTTACTATTATTATAAAAATATTACAATATTCTTAAAAGAAAAAATTGACTAGTAAAAAAAAAAATTATTCCCTTTATTCATTTATTTATTTTTTTCACCCCACAATAAATATCACATTCTAAAAATGGAATATCACATTAACCTATAACATAAAAATACATTTTAGTTTCAATTTTATCACTTTTATTATAACACATATTTCATCCGTCCTTCATAAATGTTTACATTTTTCATTTTGATAGGTCCCAAATTAAAATTTTAATTTCCATTTTGGTTAAGTGAGACTTGCACAAAATAATTATATGGGAGTGTAGTGAGTAAATATCATTCCATAACTAAAAATTAATTAGTCAAAAAAATACTCTCCGTCTCAACTTCAACTTCACACTTTCCATTTTGTTTCGTTCTAATTTTAACTTCACACTTTTATAAAAGGAAAATATTACTTATAACTAATATTCCTTTGATCTATTTTAGTTTCAAATTTATCATCATTTTTTAACACACATAACATACTTTATTATTTATTTATTATAATATCATATTATTCCTAAAAATAATTTAAAAAATACTCCCTCGTCCCATAATAAACTTCACCCTTTCCATTTTTTTCGGTCCCACATTAAACTTCACCACCCAAAAAAGAAAACATCACATTAATCAACATCCCTAAAAGTTCATCTTAATTACAATTTTATCACACCCACCTAACACACATAACATATTTTATAATTTATTTATCACTTAAAAATATTAAACTATCCTCCAAAAATCAATAAAATTGATCAAAAAGTAATTTTTTTTAAACTCTATGTCTACGGTAACGATGAGTTTATTCCGAGATGAAGGGATTAATTTTTATTAAATTCCGTATTTACCATTAATACATCAACGTGAAGGTGGAATTTGGGACATAGTAGTAAGTCTTATTTGATGTTGTATTGAGTGTCGACTGAATTATGAGATGAATTAGTATAAGAGTCAAAAGGTTAGAAGAAGAAGACATAAAATTGGTCAAACTGACACATCGTCGTGCTATCTCGAAAATTGTGTGTGCATGCATGCGTCACATTTTTGGCATCACATTGATAACTTCACACTGCTATTTTTTCTTCTTTTATTTATTTATTTTATTTTCAGCATGTATTTCGTGTCCACCCTATTTTTCAATTTATGAAATACTCCATAAAATTATTACTCCCTAAAATTTTTAAATTAATACCACACGTTAAGATAGATCTTAATACTACACTATAATTACATGAATCACGTTTGTTAAACTATAATTATTCTTAATCAACCATATAATAAAATTATATTCCCTTCGTTTCATTTTGCTATTTTGGTTCGTCTCATTACAAAGTATTAATTTCTATTTTAAATTGATGTGACCCACACGGCTCCACACTCAATACTAATATAACTACTCACTACACATTAAAATATTATTTTTCTCACTTTATTACATAATAAATTATTATACTCTTTAATTCAAATGCAAAAAACAAATAGTTACGTTTCAAGGAGATGGAAGGAGTATCACCTAGAAAATATATATTATAAACCCTACAGAAAGATGAATAAAAATAAAACGGTACCATACGTTTCGTGTAATTTTTTAAACTTTATTTATACTTTAATTAAAAAGAATTCATGAACATTGAAATATATTAAATAAATAATTAAGAGCTTCTCCAACGTATTTTTTAAAATTTAGAGAGGATTTTTTAAGATTGTGTAGATGTTAATTTTATATAATCAAGTCTTTTTTTTAATATAAAAAGAAAAGCATTAATATAAAAGGTATAAGGCATGAAAAAAAAGTATAATATCAAAGAAGTTTTAAGTTGTAAAATCAAAATTAATATGAAGCGATAAGGCTTCATGCTCTCTCATTCTGCTAAAAACTTTTATAAGTCTCTAAAAAAAAGAGACAGAATATTAATTGAATGTCATTAAATTATAAAGTAATACTCCCTCCGTCCCGGGTATTTTTAATCATTTGTACGAGCACGGAGATTAAGACGTATTATTTTTTTAATATATAATGTAAAAAAAAGTAGGAATAAATTAGTAATTTAAAAGGAAAAAGTAAATAAAGTTGTTGGGAATGATGAATAAAGTGTAAAAAAGTAAGTTAAATTGTTGGGATTGATGAATAAAGTGAAAAAATAGATAATAAAATATTATGTATTTTTACCATTAATAGAATTGGTAAAAAAACGTGGGACATCCCAAAATGAAAAGTGTGTAAAAATACGTGGGACGGAGAGAGTATAATTTTTCCTCTCTAAATTTAGAGACTGAAAATCATTCTCTAAATCCAAATGTTAAATTGAACATACTGTAGCATTGTTAAAAAATTAATAATATCATTTTTCTTTTTTAGACAAATTCTTTTGTGAGACGCTATTTATGTGAGACGGTTTGTGAGACGTGTTAAAGTATGTCTATTTTTTAGATAAAATATGTTTAATAGTTGTTAAAGTATATTTTCTAAAGTATACTGGATTATGAATTAAAGTATGATTTCAGCATGTTATAATATAATATACTTCCTCCGTCCATTCCAAAGGTGGACATTTGTTTTTTTCACGTGGATTAAGGAGTATTATTATTTAATGTGTAGTTGGTAGTTATATTAGTGGAGTGTATGAGTCCCATAAATTTATTGTATTAGTATGTATGTGGGTCCCATGTGTTTAAAAGGGAAATGTGGTCCTTTGGTGCGGATGCCCAAAATAGCAAATTTATTATTGACATACTTTAACTACCAATAAACATACTTTATCTCTACAATAAGCATACTTTAATGATGAGTTGATCCGTTTCACATCCGTCTCACAAATAACCCGTTTCACAAAAGAATTTCTTTTTTTTTATATTAGTATTATTTATTAAAAATTGAAAAGTGCACTCAGATAAATCTCATGACTCATCGCGTAAAAGGTTCATATTTTAATATATTTAATAAATAATGGGAAAAAAAGAAGAATCATTATCTCAAACATAAGATCTGATCAATTCAATCAATTTAAGTCTGACTTAATTTATTTCCAAGCATCTATTTTAAAGTATCAATTGGGTGAGATGTAGTATCAATGTATTGAATTAATCTAATAATTAGATTATGATTTATTAATATACACATTTGACTTAAATAAGAACAAATAGTAATATTAACTTTGATAAGATTTGAGTCATAACTTCTCGATAACATTCTATGATTTTGTAATTAATTATATTTTTTTTATTAAAGATGCTATCACTTTTATTTTAAAGTATTACTCTACTTTTTATTTATATCATAAATTGTTCATGAAATTGTTCACAATACTATTATCACTTTTCATTAATCACATTATAATTTTTTTTATCAAATTATAACTCCCGTTCCATAAAAAGAGATATATTTACTGTTTGCATGAAGATTAAAAAAATAGTATTTTAATGTGTATTAGGTTGGAGAGATATAATAATTTAATGTATAGTGGGTAGTTATATTAGTGTTGTGTGTGAGCCCATAAAAATAAGATGATTGATTTATGAAGGCCCATTTACTAAAAAAGGAAATACAACTCTTGTAGTAAGATCCAAATTAATAAAATGTAATTCTAGTAGCGAGAATGAGGGAGTATGCAGGACACAACCGCAAAAATTTTGCCTACTAACTAATTGCAACTTAAATATATTATTATAAATTAAAATATCAAAGTACTAATATACTCCCTCCGTCCCAGGAAAGATTGCACCCTCTTTCTTGGCACGAAGATTAATAAAGTGGTGATTTTTAGGGGTATTATGATATTTTTTGGTAATAAATAAATGATAAAGTATGTAAAGTGTGTTAGGTAGGGGTGGTTTTTTTGTAAATAAAGTGTATGGAGAAGGGTGATTATGTTTGACTTTTTACTTTTTTAGAAATGTGCAAACTTTTGTGGGACAACCCAAAATGGAAAGTGCGTGAGTATATAAAAAAAAACCTATACCATACTTAAAATACTAGGATCCTATGTATCGTATAAATTTCATGATTGTAGTCTAGAGATCCAAGTGTATTCTCATTTCTAAAATACTTACAATTGTATTTTCCTTTAATTATTTCATTAAAATAATATTAATTGAATAAAATTTAATTAAATTGAGAAGAAATGGGAGATGGTCCCTCGAAAGTTGGACGTAATAATTACAATGAGAAACCCAAGAAAGAATATACTGCAAAAGGTTGACCTTTGACCACTGCATTCTAGTCTCATTCCTTTGCAACCCCAAAAGCCAATCAAATGCAAAGTCATGTTTTAAACATTAAATTAATTTCATCATCATGTAATTTTAGTTTAAGTCTTTCAATTTCCAAATTGTCAAAGAATTTTTAAAATGAAACATGGTCAATTCCCGATTATAGATTTGAGGAGTAAGTTTGATTCATTATTTTAATTGTTTTTAAAAATATTTATTATCGATATTTAATTTAAAATTAAATTAATATTTTGAATATGACAAAAACTTATGAAATCGTTTTACGAAATAATTTTCAATGATCAGATATATAAAAGCTATAATTGATAAAATGTAATAATGATATAATGAATAATTTCATAAATAATTTGTAGAGTAATATACTCCCTCCGTCCCATAAAATCTTTCACATTTTTCTCATTTGTTTGTCCCACAAAACATTTCACACAAAAAAAAGGAAACATCACTTTATCTAACAACCTCAAAAGTTCCTTTAATTTCAAATTTGCCGCTCATTTTTCACACACATATCATTACTTTATACTTTTTTATTCTCTAAAAATACCACAATATCCTCCAAAGTCAATAAAGTTGGTCAAAAAGTGCACACTTTCTTAAACAACGTGGAACAGTTAACGTGAAAAGTATCATGGGACGAAGGGAGTAAATAAAAAGTGATAATTTTTTTTAATAAAAAATGATAACTAATTACGAAAATTTAAAATAATATCACAATATGACGATCTCACACGAGACTATACTTTAAATAAATAATATATATATATATATATATATATATATATATATATATATTTACTTACTTGTGTGTGTGTGATGTTTTTGTTAATAAACTTGTAATTTATCATGCATATACATTTAAATTATGATTTTATCATTTACTTTAGGTTTATTACATCTTCTTCTTGAAAAAAAAAATTCGTCAATCCAATTATGATCCATACATTCGAATTTACAAAAGGTACCAATTCATTTAAATATTAATAATATGATTGAATTATACGTGAATTTTAGTTCAAGCTTTTGAACATAAATATTGCGAGTTCTAATAGTAAAATAATTATGAGTCAGACAAAGGTACACTTGAATAATCATAACCATTAAATTAATTTTTAAATTAATCTTTACCATTAGTAAATAATAAATAATATATATTTTTTTTAAAAAACACCCACTATCCATTTTAATCTATAAATTTGGGAGTGAACCGGTGCACCATGTGCACCCCAAAATCACCTAATAATTATATTTGGGTTTTTTTTATCATAACTGCGACGAGGAATAAAATAAAGAGTTAGTCTTTTATAAATCAGGTTTACATTATAAATTTAAACACCCTAATAATATATAGGGTATGTAGAATTGAAAGAAAACCACATGATTTATACGTTGAATTGATTTAGACAAGTGTTTGTGTAAGATAAATTTCCTTTTATAATTAATGTACTAATTAAAAAACAAAATAAACATTTTCTATTATGAAATCAATAATAAATAAACAGTTGCAATTATGAATAGATTGTTAGATAAATAAATAGTGCTTGTGAAAGAAGTACTAACATCTTCCCCTAATTAAGAAGCGTGTTTTACAGCATGCAGCCGTACTACAAATCCCACAAAACGTGCTTTTATGTTGCTGAATAACCTAGTAAATATCAATTTTAGTCTTATATCTTTTTCAAAATTTAATTTTAATTCTATAACTTTTGTTATTTTTAATTTTAGTCCTTTTAGTTTCAATTTTGGTCCTATAACTTTTAAATTTTCAATTTTAGTCCTATAAGTTTCAAATTTAGTCATGTATCTTTTTAAATTATCAAAATTAGTCATGTATCTTTTGAAATATGATATAATTTATAATAGGACTAATTTTGAAAATTAAAAAAGATACAGGTCTAAATTTAAAACTTATAGGACAAAAATTGAAATTTTAAAAGTTACAGGACCAAAATTGAAACTAAAAGGACTAAAATTAAAAATACTAAAAATTATAGGACTAAATTTGAATTTAATAAAAGATATAGGACCAAAATTGATATTTTCTCCTTAATAACCCCTCACGAATAAGCATCACATATCAAACATTTTATTTTTATTTTTATTTTTCAAAAGTTGCTGTATTATTTTTAATTCTATGAAACAGTAATAATAAAATACTCTAAGTAAATAGGGAGTCTATGGTTCATTTACCTAGGGGTGGGTATCGGACCGGGTTTTGGATTTTTCGGATTTTGGGTCCGGGTACCCGAAATTTCGGATTTGAAATCTCATTACCCGAACCGGTTAAATCATTACCCGAAATTTTGGGTACCCTAAAATTTCGGGTACCCAAAGTGGGTTACCTGGTTTTTTCACCATTTTTCCTATTTTGATAATTATTGAACAATTTATCCAATCCAAGTCAAAAAACTCAAACTAACAATAAAATATCCATCAAACAATCAAATACAAGTGAACTAATCAAACAAGATTAAGATATCCATCAAACAACATAAAAATGTCCAACAAATAACATAAATAACAAAGGTCCATGAAATGATGAAATGTCCAAGTCCAACACCACACAAAGACAAATTGAAAACACTTAATAACTTCAATCTCCACACATTAAATACTTAAAAGCCTTGCAATACTAATTCAAATATTGAAATTGTAACTACTTGCATCCATTCCTTGCTTGTCACACATCAACAATTGTCGAATCAATTCCAAGAGTGGTGAATTCTACAAGTCAAAAAGGAATATATATATCAATAATTACTTAAATAAATAGTAATACTAAATATCTTAACATTGTTTAACATAATCAAACATACCTCCCTCAAGTATTTCAAGCTCACCCAAGTCCTCTTCCTCATTTATAGGGGCAGCATTTGAACGAAGCCAATTTTGAGCACAAATAATAGCTTGCACAAGTCTAGTAGACAAAGAGCTCCTAAATGCATCAAGAACTCTTCCACCGGTACTAAATGTTGACTCTGAATAGACCGTGGAGACTGAAACTGCAAATACATCTCGAGCCACCTTGGAGAGAATAGGAAATTGATTAGCCATAGTTTAGTGGTATGACCAACTAAAAATTATCGAACCTCAGGGAGGACGGCACTAGAGCTCAAGCGATCTCACGTTTATCACAATTTTATAGAGACGAATCATCAATGGGGGTTGGTTGATCAAACAAGAAATTAAATCAATTAATGCAAGTGAACAAGCAATGATCTAGCAAATAAGATAGATGGATGAAAGGTGGTTTACCAAATTGATTAAAAATAAGATTAACAACAATCAAGAAGTGGTAATTCTAGGAATTATGTATCAAATTCATATGTATCATAGATTGAAGACTAAGGGCCAACACTAAAATCACATAAACTCCCTCTCGAGATGGATAGGATATGAATATCAAATAGCTCAATGGATTGGTTCTCACTTAAACAATCCCAACTAGGTACTAAGCTTAAATGAGAGTCCCTTCACACAATTAATCAATCTCTCGATCAAACCAATCACATGTCCTACCAAAGGGTTCTAAACTATGAAGAACTTCTCAATCTCTTCACAATCTATAATGCACATGAAGTGTTTGATGAAATGATTCACTTAATTATCCTAAGCATATAATTGATTTCTCAATCTAATCACATATCTGGAACAACTAAACACACAAATCATCAATACAATTCAAGCAATTAATAATCAATGGTAGAAAATCATAGATCCAATAAACATATGAATTTGAATACACAAATTCCCAAAATTATCCAACAACTCTCATGTTGCTAATCTCACAAGGGAGATTAGCCTACCATATTAACAAGGAAATTAACATAGACATTAAGATCCTTTAAAAACATGATGAAACTATGAGGTTTAACTACAAAGTATGGATGAAAACTCCCTTGAAGGGCTTCAATGGTGATTTTCTTCCTTCCTTTGTTCTCTTCCTCTTTTCCTTGCTTCTTTTCTTCAATTGGATGATGATTTTGATGGTTGGATGATGGTAGATCCAAAGGATGGTGAATGAATGAAGATGATGGTGTAAAATGGAGAGAATTGTGTGTGATGTGTGTGTGGAAGGGTGGAATTTCGGATCTTCCTTCAATTGTTGAATAAATGGGTATTTATACCCCTTGGGAAGCTTCTAGAAGTTTCTGAAAATTTCAGCAGTTTTGACACCTACACGGCTCGTGTGCATCACACGGCCACAGGGGTGGCCGTGTTGTGTTTTTTGACGTTGTCGCACGGCTTTCTGGACAGGCCCGTGCGCGGTGCACGGCCCGTGTTTCTGCACACGGTCCGTGTCCTGCACTCGGCCACAGGGATGGCCGAGTTGGTGCTTCTGGCGTCCGCACACGGTCACTTCTTACAGGGCCGTGTTCCGTACACGGCCCGTGTAGGTGCACGCCCTGTTTTACTTTTTCTATTTTTGCCCGTTCTCCTCGTTTCAACTCCGAATTTAGATCCGCTTTTTCCTATGCCTTCCTTATCATATCTAGCATCCAATAAAAAGTGAAAATCATTGGTTTAAGCTCATTCACACATATTTCAATAAAAATACAAAACACAACCAAATAACACATAAAATACGGATAAAATCATACGAAAAGACACATAAAAAGATACTAAAATCTAGGTGAAAATATCACTCATAAAAAATCTAAGAGAATTTAGCTTTTACCATTTCAACACATCGAACTCTTCACTATCATCCTCAAAATCTTCACCCAAATATTTTTCCAACTCAGTTTTAACATGTTCATTTCTCTCCCCAGTTTTGTACCTTTTAAATTCATCCTTTAAAAATGAGCTAGACGGAAACTGAAAGCTGACTTTTTTCTTTGGGCGTGAAGAACTTGAAGCAGGTACAGTTGGGCTCTCTGGAGGTTCATACATGTTTTTGTATATATCAAACAACTCTTGCATGCCATTTTTAACCTTATTTTTCATGGTTGCAAGCTTTGCGACATCATCATACAATCTATCAAAAGAGAACTCAATGAACTCCAACTTATGGCGTGGATCAAGAATCACAGCGAAAAATAAAATCATATTCATCTTTTCAATTGATCCCCAGTACTTCTCAAATTTAGCCTTCATCAATCTTGACATCACTTTCAATTCATTCTGATCACTGACTAAACAGTTTTTCAAAAGCATTTCAATCCCACAAATCTCATGAAACATATGGTTGGAAGTAACATATGAAGAACCAGAGATGCACAATGTAAGCTTATAAAAATGCTCCAAAAATTTCAGCAACATAGTAGCTTTCTCCCAATCACAATCACTCGGAACCCCATCGTATGGCGACTTAGATAGCTCATTCAGATAACCAAGATCTACATCTTGATAAGCATCATATGCTCTTCTAAGACATAATGCCGACTCCAATATCAAATAGGTGGAATTCCACCTAGTAGGTACATCCAAACTTAACAATTTATTTGTGTCTAATTTCTCAAATCCAACACATTCTTTGAACTTCTTGTACCTAGTTGGGGAGTTTCGAGTATACCTTATGGCTCCTCTTATGCGGGATATAGCTACAAGCTCCTCTTTGTTTTTCATTCCATCCTGCACAATAAGATTCACTATGTGGGCAACGCATCTCATATGCACATATTTCCCACCAAGAAGATTTGTGCCCCAGTGATCAAATTTTTTTAAGTGCACAATTGCACCATCATTTGATGAAGCATTATCAACGGTGACAGTGAAGATCTTATCAATACCCCAATCAAGCAAACACTTCTCTATTGCCTTCCCCACCTCTTCACTCTTATGTCCAAATATTGGACAAAAGTTAAGAATTCTCTTTTGAAGATTCCACTCATCATCAATGAAGTGTGCTGTAAGACACATATAATTGATTCTTTGAATAGATGTCCAAGTGTATGTAGTGATGCATATCCTATCAATTTGCTTTTTGATAAAAGACTTCATCATCTTCTTTTCTTCACAATAAAACTCAAAGATATTTCTAATAATAGCTCTACGAGATGGCATCTTAAACATATGACATGCAATTGACATCAAGTATTTGAATCCAATTTTCTCAACTGTTTTCAATGGAAGCTCATCAACTAGTATCATATAGCGCACAGCTTCTTTTACCTTAGCTTGATCAAATTTCCATGATACAAGTTGTGGTTCTTTGTTATTTTCATCAGGTGATTGCTTAAATGCAACTCGAGGTTGATTAGTTGCAACAGTACGAGGCTTACTTTTGCAAATAAAGAAGTGCTTTTTCATAGGTGTGGTTACATGTCTATTAGGGTCAGCCTTGATTATAACACCACAATACTTACATTTAGCCTTTTGAATCTTATCAACACTACATATAAACTTATTAAAATGTTTTCAATATTTAGACCTAGTTGTTCTAGTTTTTCTTGGCCTTTTTTTATCTTTAACTCCCTCATCTTCATCACAATCACTATCATTAACTTCTTCCTCTACTCATTCATCCACCACATTTTCAACCCTTGTCTCTTCATTTTTTTCATCATTTATAGCATCATTTATCACAAGTTCTTCGTTATTGAAAATACCAACCTCTATTAATTGTTCATCCTCCATCAAATGACTTTCTTTATCAACTTCATCTTGTACATTGTGCATCTCCATTCTAAAATTAAAATATAAAAAAGAATATTTTAGTAAATAGCTTAAGTGTAGGTTGTTGAAGCATGATCCATAACTATTTGTGGCAACAAAAATTAATCCATACAAGATTAACAAGATTAATCCACAAACTAAACAAAACAGACAGTAAGGACAGGATAACAGTAACAAAAAAAACTAAACCAAGAAAAACCCAAGCAACCAAGGAAAACTAGCACACTAGACTAAGTAACCAGCACACCCAACACACACAAACACTATAAGATCCGAATCAAGCAGAATCAGAGAAACTAAACCACACACACCAGCAAACAGCAACAAACACACACCAACGCATAAGAAGAACACTAAACAAATAAGCACGCATCACACAAAGACATCAGGACAGAACCATCACAGGGACCAGCAAGCAAAACAACATACGCTGGAGACACGATAAGAACAGAAAAAGACATAAACAAATGCAAGATAAAACAGGACTAAAGAACAGACAAGGCAAACACCAAGTAAAAAGAGAAGAAGTAAGCCAATCAAATAGTTAAAAGACAACAGATTGGGAACAAATCTAAGGTACAATTCCCTTTAATCCAACTCAGTAATGAGAACCCAATTTATTCTATCACACATTCACACTAATCACTATTTCATATAAACATAGTCAACTCAACAACATTAAAATGAACCCATTTCAGTAAATAAAAATTAAAATACTCAAAATACTTACCTCAATTCTCAAATCAAGTATAGAGGATAGCTGGAAGCCTGGACTGCTGGACAAAGAGCGACACCCAACTCCTGAAATGAGAGAAATGAGAAGAAAATAACTTGAGAGTTGAGAATTACAAGAAATGAAAGAGGAAAAAATGAAAAAAAGAGGAAAACTGTTAAATTACCTTGGTCTGTTAGGATATTTCGAATCTACAAATCGATGAGGATGAATCATGGCGCCATGGTGATCAGGTTGTGTAGTGTGGTCGTGTGGGTTGGGCGTGCGGCGGTGGCTGGTGAGTGGTGAGCAGCCGAGATGAGGATAAGCAGAGTGAGGACCGTGAGTTGAGAAATGAAAATTGGAATGGAGGCGTGAGGCTGAGATGAGATCAGATGTGCCCTAGTTACTAAAATTAAGATTAGTATATATATTTAATTTAATTATTAAAAAAATCAGGTAACCCGATCGGGTAATTCGGGTAATTTTTGATACTCGATACCCGATCCGATAAGAAGAAGCTGGGTTCGGGTTTATCCGAAATTCGAAATTACCAAAAAAAATTGGGTTTTTCGCTTAATTTTTATCCGGTTCGGATCGGGTACCCGAAACCGAAAAAAAAAAAAGGCCCACCCCCTACATTTACCTTTTCAATATTAGAATAAAATTGGATCGTGTATTTTCATTTCATCGATTATAAGATTCTTTTTGAGCTTACATATTGGTTTTATAAATTACCAATCTATAAAACTAATTAATAAATACTATCAATAATTTTTTTTTTTTTACTATTATAATTAAAAAACGCTACATATGTATATAAAAGTTGGTAACACTTTCGGAAAAGTTTTAGCACTTTATACAGTCAAAGAAAGCTGCAATTTGCAACAAGCTTTTTGTATCCGTCAGAAGTGCTGATTTTTCATCATTTTCTTACATAATTTATTCACATTATTATGATCAATAAATAATTCGAATTTATAGATTCAGTTAAATCAATCTTTTATTTATATATATATATATATATATATATATATATATATATATATATATATATATAATTATATTATATATAATTATTTTGGCTCGAAATAAGATATAGTACTACTCTATTCTATAAAACTAAGTATGGAGTAGTATTTAATTTACTACATGACTTGTGTACGAAATAATCATTCTTAAAATTATTGGAACATAAGATAAAATGAAGTATCAATCTTACAATAAAATAAAAGTGAATTTTATTAGTACTTATAGACTTCTATATATATCTAAAAATAATTAGTAATATATTAGTGGGTGTTTCACTCCAAAGAATAATAATTAGCGATAAGACAAGTGATTAGTGGTAAGATAAGATACTTTGTGAAAAGTGTTGTTTGTTGTCATCACTAGATTACAATTTACGTACATAGAAAAGGTACATTGCTCATATAATTTGTTAACTAAGTCATACATTAACATGATTTGGTTTCCCTATAAAAGCACATAAAAGTAACCAAGATTAAACCAAGCTAGACAACAATTTTTATTTTTCATTTTATTCAAAAAGGCAAAGAAGCATTAATAATGCAGTTTGCTTAATCAAACTAAATTGTTATGTAAAATTATTGAATATCATTTGGGTTGCAATTCTTACTCAAAATTTATGAATTCGATTGACGTGATATTTTTTTTTACTATATTATGTTGAGTGACATTAATTAATTATATTTTTATTCATCGTAATTTATTTTCATGTTAACATATATATCTTCTCAAAAAGTTGTTTCTATAGTACCCTATACACTAAAAAAAATAAAAAATAAAAAAACTGTTTTTTATCAATGAATTACTGTTTCAAAATTGCAATAAACTATTAAAACACAAAGATGAAAGTAGAGTTAATGGAATACTACAAGTGATTAAGAAAAAAACAAGAGACATTGGTGAGGAGGATGATGCTTAAAAATGTGGGAAACAATTATGAAAGTAGAGATAATGGAATACTACAAGTGAGGGCACATAATTATATATATGTATTACTTTGATTGTGAATTAATTTCAACATTAATAGTGAACATATAGGTTAAGTGGACAATAATATTCCATGAATGCTACTCATTATATAGTGGCTAAATTTGACCACCTAAAGTGCTTACATTGTGCATGCATGCTAAACCTAATCAATTCACTACCCTCCCTATCTCTCTTTGGGAAAACACCCCCCAACCCCCATCCGCCGGTACAAAAAAATAACAATAATAATAAGGGTTAATTGTAAAAAAAAATCACGAACTTTACACCTATTGTAAATTAATCATCACTTTTGAGAAATTGCAAAAAAAAAATATCACTTTTAAATATTGTTGTAAAATAAACCCAACAAACCCTAGTTTTAGTGACAAATTGGGTTTATCTTGCAACAATACTTAAAAGTGGTGGTTTTTTTTGCAATATCTCAAAAGTAAGGATTAATTTGCAATAAATGTAAAGTTCGTAATTTTTTTTGCAATTAACCCTAATAATAATAATAATAATAATAATAATAATAATAATAATAATAATAATAATAATAATAAAAAGAGGCATTATTTGGCTGGAGTAATTCATATTGTAACATCAACTAAGCAAATTTCTTGATTTGACGACATGAATAAAAGATAATTTACAAACTTAATAAAATAATATTCTTTCCCTCCGCTTTCAAGGATATAATTTTTCTATTTTGGGCGTCCGTCTTCAAGGGTCTCATTTCCTTTTTTATACATATGGGACCCACACACATTCACTAATACAACCGAAAAATGGGACCCACACATCTACTAATACAACTACCCACTACACATTAAATAATAATACTCTTTAATCCACGTTCAAAAAGCAAATGACACCCTTAAAGGCGGACGGAGGAAGTACTCGATAAATTAATAATTTTAATAAATTTAATAATTTATTGATTCTAATTGGGGATTAGTTCAAATTTGAATATCAAATTAATAAAATAAAAAGATAGTATTATTTTTAAAAGAAATTGTAATATATATTTAAAGTCCAACAAAACTAGTAAATTAATAATTGTTAAAAAAACCTTTATTATCTATTTTTACGAAATGCACCGAGTACAATCTAGTGCATACGAAATATTATGAGGTAGTGGGAAGGGGCATAATTGTCACAAATTTGATAGTTAGAATCTCTTGATATATTTTGTTGTTACATTTTTTTTATAAATATTTAGAAGAATGATAGTAGATGATACAAAACAAACAAAGTCTTGTGTGAGACGTTAATTATTTGATACGGGTCGATCTATTGTTAAAGTATCATTATTATATAGGTAAAATGTGTTTATTGTTAGTTAAAATATGTTTTTTTTTAAAGTATGATAAATAATGAATTAAAATATATTTTAAAGTTAACTAGTATGATTCAGTACAAACATACTATAAATTCTAATATGCACACTTTACTTATACTATTCCCGCCCGGTTCTAAGGTATCCATTTGCTTTTTTGCACGTGGATTAAGAAATATTATTATTATTATATATAAAGTGGGTGGTTGTATTAGAAGAAAGTGGTGGGCCATATTGTGTACTGTTAAATGACCACCTCATCTAAAAGCTTAATCTATTAGAGAGGATAATCGTTTAATATTTAATCAGGTTACACTCTAACACGCCCCCTCAAATGCATCAGGTTACACTCTAAAACGCCTCCTCAAATGTGGGCGGGAAAATTTTGCCTCAAGCCTTGCATGTGCAATTTTTTTCATAAATGGGTGGCGGTGAGGTTCGAACTCTGGACCTTTGTTAACCATGAGCTCTGATACCATGTTAAATGACCACCTCATCTAAAAGCTTAAACTATTAGAGAGGAGAATCGCTTAGTACTTAATCAAATCACTCTAATATGTACTTTTTTACTAAATAGGGGAAATGGATACCTTTGAAGCGGATGCCAAAAAATAGTAAAATTGATACCTTAAAAGCGGACATAGGAAGTATAACAATAATACTTTAACAATTGATCGACTCATCTCACAATTCATTTTACATATATTCGTCTCACAAGTGAATATCACTACAAAATATATACCCCGGACGAAAAATATAAATTTTAAAGATAAATTTAACATGTGTAATGAAAATTTTAATATCATAATGTAAAATAAATTCGTTCTACTTTAGAGGGGTGATCCTTCTCCATATTTGAGGATTAAAAACGGGGGAAGTTTAAAAATTTTGAAAATTTAATATTTCTCATTTCTATACTTCATTTATCGTAACAACTAAGAAATACAGAGAATTATGGGCAATTTGGTACTTGTATAAGAGGGTTTTATTTAATTATGCTCATTTATTAATTAACGGGGTTTATTTAATTATTATGCTCATTTATTAATTAACGCACTTGTATTAATTAAAAATGGCACGATACGACTATACGTATATTAATATGCCCATGTGAGGAGGGAATAATAGTACGTTATTTTGGACAATTAACAAATGATTGAATATTCGATTTTTTGATCTAACTAGGTTTATGTTTGATGTTTTTTTGACTTCATAGTGCCGATATAAAATTTGACTTTTTGCCAACACAGTGAAATATTTGACTTTTAAAGTGCCTGGTGCATGTATAGAATTAGCGTTGACTTTAGTATGCTATAAAAAAGAAGAAGAATTAGAAGAGTTTCCTCATACTGAAATTTGGGGGCGATTAAGGAGTAAATATATATTATTAGTATATTTACATATAAAAAAAATGTTAATTCAACTAGAATTATTATTGAGTCGAGTGTTTCATCTACTACTTGAACTTGAATAGAATACATAACTTGTTAATAATAGTGTTCATCAATTCGCAAATTTATCATAAATTCAATCTCTATTTCGATCATGCCTTGTTAAGTGAAATGAGACGAAATTCAAAGAACGCTAACTAAATGAGACCATGGCGTATTTCATTTCCATGTTTCATTTCATATTTCATTTATTAGATTATTATTGTCATGTGCTATAATTAATGTTAAAATTATCACTACATTTAAAAGTGTTTAATGATTACTTTCTCCATTCTGTGGAGACGTTTACGAATTTTCATTTTAGCAATCTCATAAAAAGATTTACATTTCTCTTTATAATAAATTGGACTCACACAAAACATTTAAATATTTCCATGAGACCCACAACAATACTCTAATACAACTACTCACTATATACTCCCTCCATCCATACATAAGATATCCATTTATTTTTTGTAAGTGGATTAAGTAGTATTATTAATTTATATAAAAGTGAGTAATTGTATTAGTAATGAATGGTTGGTATGTATGGAGCCCTTTTACTAAAAAGAAAAAATGGATACCTTTAGAGTGGACGACCAAAATGGTAAAATAAATACCTTATCAGCGGATGGATGGAGTATACATTTCCCTTTATCTCACTTCAATACATATTAAAATATTAAATTCCTTAATCCTCGTGAAAAAGCAAATGTAAACATTTCTACGGAATGAAAGGAGTATTAATTATATAGGATTTTATTAAAAAACACAAGTTATGAAATATATAGAGTGGAATACCATTATAAAATAGAGGATTCAAACCGTTATGTAATACTCCCTCGTGACATTATTTATTTAACACTTTCCTTTTTTATTCGTGTCACAAAATAGTTCGCACGTTACTTTCACTACAAGAAACTGTGAGATTAGCAACGGAAATTTTCGTCGCTAATGTTAGAAAAATCCGTCGCTAATCAGTTTACCGACGGATTACCGACGGAAATCGAATGGTCGCTATATCGAGCGTCGGTAATTACTTACCGACAGATTTTTAAATCCGTCGGTAAATACCGACGGAATTTTTCGTCGGTAAATAAAAATATCAGTCGGTAATTATGCAACTCAAATTCGTCGAAAACCAAAAACATAGCGACGGAATTACCGACGGAAATATCCGTCGCTAAGCACAAAATATTGTGTCAAATAGTACTTCCTTTAGCGACGGAATAAATTACCGACAGAAAAATCCGTCGTTAAATACAAATATGGAATTATAAAAAAAATTTTTAGCGACGGAATTACCGACGGAATATTATACCGACGGATTTTTCCGTCGGTAAATACAAAATACTGAATTATGAAAATTTCTTTTAGCGACGGAATTACCGACGAAATATTATATCGACGGATTTTTCCGTCGGTAAATAAAATATATTTTCATATAAAATATAATTTAGCAACGGATTTGCTGACAGAAATGTAGAAAGTGAGATTTAATGACCAATATATTCCGTCATTAAAATATTATTATATTTGTATTATATATTTTAAATTAATATTAATACCTGATAAATAAATAAAAATTGTAATTAGATAAACCTTCAAATCAAAACCTAATATAAAATCTCCACAACTTTAAATAAAAATCCAAATTCGCCACAAAATATCAAATTCTACCAAATCCTTAATACAAAATATCTAATATATATGTCAGAAATAACTTATTTACACCAAGAAATTTCATCATATTTTTCTAGGTGCAAAGACAACTTGGGTTCTTACTTTTTCCTGATTTTCTTTATTAGTAGCCACTAGAGGACGTTCAGCAACATCCTTTCCAAATATCCTGAGGAGAGCAGCTGAAACCACCACAGACCTGCAATCATGAAGTGTTGAGAAACCACAAACTTATCCCACTCAAGAGTCAATATAAAAACCACTTACTTCACAAGTAAGACCACACAATGCATTTCACTGAACTCTTCCCCATAAAAAATTATGAAAAAAAATTATTATAAAATTTGATCATACCAAACAAAATCAATAACTATGATAGTGATTCTTTACTATTGACCAAACAACATAATTATACAACACAAACCCATTCCTATTCCTTACCACTATTACTATTATTCTCATTCTAATTCCTCCTAATAAACCAAACTACACACACAATGCACTATTACCATCAAAAAAAAAGTAGCTCCTAATACCACAATCATAAAGCAATTAATTAACCAGAACCACACCAAGAATTTATCTATTTTAATGAATCTTCGTAAATTCAACCCAATTATCTACAACTAATAATTTAATATGCATGCTAAACACAAACCAAACATAAAGGATAAGAAGATTGTCAATCAAACTAAAAGATGAGTTTGTTAAAAAGAGCCATTTAGTAGCAGAATGATAATGTTTTGCTTACCTGGACCATCATCGCCATCTTCAATATCTCCAAGAAGAAATGCATCCAAATCTTGTTCAGAAGATTTTGGCTTCGATTTATTGCTTTTTTGTTTTGAAATCTCGTCCGCTGTTTTAGAGGATGTTTCTCCTGATGGAACTTCCTTCACCTCGATATCTTTTGCCTTCTCAGCATCTTTAAGCTTAACTTCTTCCATATACCGTTGTTCATATCTGCAAGACTGATGAATTAGTGTATGTAAGCAAAAACAATTAAGCAAATCATACAGAGGAGCATATGAAAGGCATATTAGTATGCGTGAGAGAAAGAAATTGAGGCAGAAAACAAGAGGCTTCAGTTCCCATGACATTATCACTGCAATAAGACTAATAAAGTATTAGTAAAGATCTATGGATCCACAAACTTATCCTTCTGAAGTATTTGCTTAAGCCTACAACTATATTGTCACCATCTAGAGCAAGGACGTCCCATGAAGCATTAGAATTGTTTGGGCTGATTTGTAATACTCGTCCACTGTAATTATAGAAGGCACCTTTTTACTACAGATTGAAGAGAGAGAACTAGGTAATATAGATTGATTAGAACAGGTCTTGGTCACCTTAGTACATCCACTGAAAGTATTGATTGGGTGCATCAGGGAATAACACATGAACTTGTACAACAGAAACATAAATATAGGGAACATGAGCTCTTCAAAATGGTAGTCGAAACTACATGAACATCCCTACAAGAAATTTCTTGGAGGAAAACACCTTATCATTCGAATGAAACTTCATGAGCCATACAACAGCTAATATTAGAGTTTAATTCGCCAGATCAAAAGGAGGAATTGCACCAAGATTTTCAGCCAGCGTACTCAAGATATAAAAAAATGTCGAGTTAAAAATATTTGCTTGAAGCATGTTCGCAGCTTATTCAAACTATCCCAATACAGAACAAGAAAAACTCAAGAACTCTAGAGTCCCATTAAATTATAACATACAAAAACTATGATTTCAGTAAATAATGAACCCTAGAATCCCATTGAATTATAACAGAGTACAAAACTATGATTTCTGTAAATATTATAAATTCACTCTAAATTTAACTTGTCAACTCCTATTTTGTTCAAAGTATAAGCAAACAGACTTACATTAGAGCAGAAGTGCACTGTTGAATCAAATGTCAGAGGAGATGCCAAAGATCTTCCCAGCATCCCTGCCTTGAGAAAATAAAAGAAAACTTTTGATTTAACCAAATAAATTTCCTGTAATAAATCTAACAAGAAATTCACAAAATTCATACAATCCCGTAACCTAATTTGTCGCAATGACTTATTACCCTCTGCCCAAAAATAAGAAAAATATTAACCAAAAAAAGTCTAAAATTATCCAAAATTTCACGAAAAAGAAAAACCCACGATGAAAATGTTCCGATAAAAAGAGGTTCCGCAAAGAGATGGCACCTTTTGTAGGTTCGCAGGTGGATTGAAATGGTGTTATTCTGTGTGGAGATGAGGAGATGAGAGAATCTTGTTCTGGTGTTTTGCACCCCACAGTAGTCTAACTGAGGTGTCATCTCCAACTCCACTTACCCAACTACATACACTACACTACATTAATCCCACTATTCCAACTATTGAAATGCGACTTTCCCCATATTCATCCTTTTCTTTCCACAAATGTGACTCTATATCCTTCTTTGGGAAATTTCTAAAAAAAAGCAGCTTTGTTCTTTACTGTATTCTCCTCAACTCTATCCTCTCAGTCAACTTTATCATCGCAATGAAAACACCATTACGACGTCGTTGAAGCAGCCGAACAGGCGGCAGCAGCTCTTCTCGATCCTCCTCCACCAGTGGCCGTCTCGTCACGCGCCTCCACCAGTATCGGCTGCAGGTATGCCCACGCCGCGTGCTGCACCAGCGGATCCCTGATTGGGATCTCCTGCCAGCTCGGCAACGAGAGGGGTGGCGGATTCTTCGATTCGACCGGCGACGAGAGGGGTGGCGGGTTCTTCGATTGGCCGGCGACGAGAGGGGTGGCGGATTCTTCAATTTGGCCAAGCGGGATTCAAAAATTTTGAAAACCCTTGAATTCTGAAGAACTGCGGGCTGCGCCTCTTAAATTCAACTAAAATTTAATATATTTACCGACGAATAAATCCGTCGGTAAAGTAAAAAACTAAAATTAATTTTCTTTAAATAAAAATTTTATATATTTACCGACGGAATAAATCCGTCGGTAAATTAAAGACTAAAATTAATTTTCTAAAAAATAAAATTTAATATATTTACCGACGGAAAATATCCGTCGGTAATTTAAAGATTAAAATTATTTTTTAAAAAATAAAATTTAATATATTTACCGACGGATAAATCCGTCGGTAAAGAAAAAAACTAAAGTAATTTTCTTTAAATAAAAATTTATTTATTTACAGACGGATTAAATCCGTCGGTAATGTTCTGGGATTTATTCCCTTCAAATTACCAACGGATTTACCGACGAAAAAAAAATTCGTCACTAATTCCGTCGGTAATCCGTCGCAAAAACTGTCGAAAATTTTTATTGATGATTTTTTAAAAATAAATTTTATTAAATTAATAAACCGTCGGTAATTACCGACGATTTTTTGTCCGTCGGTAAATCCGTCGGTATTTCGACTGTTTCTTGTAGTGTTTTATTAAAAGTGGTAAATGATAGTACTCTCTCCATCCCAAACTCGTTGTCTTACTTTCCGGTTTTATCCGTCTCAAACTAATTGTCTTATTCAAAAAAAGGAAACTTCACATCAACCAACAACTTCAAAAATTTATCTTAATTTAAAAAATATCACTCCCACCCAACATACATAACATACTTTATAATTTATTTATTATCTAAAAATACCACAATACCCCTAAAAAGTCAATAAAATTAATCAAAATTTAATTTTTTTAAAACTCCGTGTCTACTGTAACTCAAATATCGAGTTTGGGAAGGAGGGAGTACTACACTACAATAGTAATTTTTTACACACATCCTAACGTAATACCCACTTTTTCACTCATCCGAAGAACGCTTAGAGTACATATTTTTTAATTAAATTAAATAAAACATTTATTTTCTTTCTAAATTTATACATTTTTTTTTAAATTCCACACATAAAAATATTTAAAATACATAAAATATTATAAAAGTTAGTTTTCTTAGAATTACAATTCCACCCAACCTAACACATTTTATCAATAAGAAAAAAGTATTTAATATTTATTACTCCATCTGTCCCACAGAAGTTGTGACATTTTCCTTTTTGGGTTGTCCTATAGAAGTTGTTACATTCCTTTTAAAGCATATGAGACCCACACAAAAAATATTAACATATTCACATTGGCCCCCACACACTCCACACACACCACTAATACACCTACCCACTACACATTAAATATTATTTTTCTCACTTCACTTTATATTAAAATATTATACTCCTTAATCCCCGTATAAAAAAAATGTCACAAGTTTAATGGGAGGGAGGGAGTATTATTTATAAAATTATTATTGATAATATAATAATACTCGGAAGTCATGGAGCAACTGATTTAATTAAAGGGTTGAAGATCCAGCCACCATCTGAACAGTCGGGTCAAACCGACCCATGTCTCGCCATTACATCCTATGAATTAAAAGAAGAACATGGTCGAGTGAGACCTTTCGCTTTTAGGAATAAGGATCCACGTGTGACCAATACTTGTACAATGCATAACCTCTATTTTTATTTACTGCATCAAATTCAATACCAACTCTTTTAATCCAACATATTTGAGTATTTACTTAGAAAGATAATAATAATTTCTTGAATTGATCTTATCCACACACTCGAATTAATTTTCGAAGATGAACATCATGTAGCCTGTCTCAAAGCATTTAAGACTTGATTAAGTATTCTTGTCCTTTATTACTCTGCAGTGATCAACCATACAGTGTCCAACATTAATAAATCCAACTCCATATCATCCTATTTTAATTTAATTATGGATCGAGAAAAAGGCCATTCTTTTTCGAGAGTAGTGAGTTGAATTGTTGAAACTCGAATATCTCAATATTAAAAGAAAAATATAAAAAAGGGAGAGCTGTTATCTTTCTTTCTTTCTTTCTTTTGTACGTGTATATATATATTTTTTCATCTTTCTATCTCTATATATAGGCATTCAAACTAGATGCTGTCCAACAATTTTTGGCACCCAACCCAAGATTAAATATTGTTGATTTGAGATTATAATCTGATGATCGTAATGGGTGTGGTGATAGATGGAGGTTTGTGGGTTGTTAACGTTGTTGTTGTTGTTGGTTTGATGATTTTGTACCATTTCTTGCCTCTGTTGATGTTGAGAAATGTTAAGGTTCCTAAGGGCTCGTTTGGATGGCCGTTTCTTGGCGAAACCCTTTCTTTTTTGAAACCTCACTCTTCCACCTCCACTGGTGCTTTTTTGCAATACCATTGTTCTAAGTAAGTCGTCATCATCATCATCTTTCTCTCTCCTCCCATCTCTCCAATATATGAGCCAAGATTCTTGAATGTTGTACTACTACTGCATATGTATGTATGTGTGTGTACGTAGCACATATGCAGTGTGTGTGATTAAAGATTGGATTTTTATTACAAAGATTTGGTTGGTTTATTACAGGTATGGTAAAGTGTTCAAATCCCATCTGTTCTTCTCTCCGACAGTGGTATCATGCGACGAAGAACTGAACTACCACATCCTGCAGAACGAGGATCGGCTGTTCCAGTGTAGCTACCCGAAACCTATCCACGGGATCCTCGGCCGGAGCTCCATGCTCGTGGTGGTCGGCGACACCCACCGCCGCTTGCGAAACGTCGCCGTTTCGCTTGTGACCACCGTGAAATCGAAGCCGGATTTCCTCCACGACATCGAGGGGGGCGCCACCCGGATTCTTGATTCTTGGAAAGATAAGAGCCAAGTACTCTTCTGTGAAGAAGCCAGAAAGGTAATTTCACTTCACACACACACGTCCTAATTAGCGCTGTCGGAAAATGAATTCTTGACCCGCACGTGTGACTGACACACTTACTTTTTTTTTTTCACACAGTACACATTCAATGTAATAGTGAAGCAGGTTCTTGGGTTGACCCCAGATGAGAGAGAAACTCAGGAAATCCTAGAAGATTTTCTTACATTCATGAGGGGTTTGATCTCTCTCCCAATCTACATTCCTGGGACGCCCTATGCAAGAGCTGTGAAGGTAATTTAATTAATTGTTAATGATTGAGAGGGGAGGGTATAATACTAATAATTATGAATTATGATGATGAATCCATATGGTGGTCTTTACAGGCTAGAATGAGAATAAGTTCAAGAGTGAAAGCAATTATAGAGGAGAGAAGGGGGAGGAGGAGAGATAATGGTGATTTTCTAGAGATATTGCTATGTGTTGATAGCTTGTCCGAAGATGAGAAAGTTAGTTTCGTATTGGATTCTCTACTTGGTGGTTATGAAACCACCTCCCTTCTTATATCCATTCTCATCTTTTTTCTCACCCACTCCCCCTCTGCCCTAAACCAACTCAAGGTAACTAATTTTTCCTCTCCATTCTTTACTTTAATTGCTAATTTTTTATGAGTGAAAATATCAAAAATACTTATGACCAATTTCAATTTTTCTTTTTTTATTTATAATTCTCAATTTTAATTTTATTTTTATTTTTTTTTTCAATTTTGATCTTTTTGTTTAACTTAATTTTTTTTAATCAAATTTAATCCAATTTTGGAAAAAAATTAATTAAATTGAATTTTTGAAAAAAAAAAACACAAAATGACAATTTTATAAAAAATTGAAATAACTTGAATTCTGGGATTTTTCATATGAAAATTGACTTCTTAAAATTGAAATTAATGCAGGCAGAGCATCAGAAAATAAGAAGCCTCAAGAAAAAGGATGAATTCCTTAATTGGGATGATTACAAACAGATGGAATTCACTCAGAATGTAAGAAGATATTTTGCATTATTTTTTTCAAAATTGAATTTCGTAATATTTTGAGCTGTATATAACTGCAATAATTGTGCCAATAGTATTAATATTCAGTGGACCTTTCTAAGACAGGTCATAAGTGAAGCTCTAAGATTTGGAAACATTGTTAAATTTGTCCACCGAAAGGCAATCAAAGATGTCAAATTTAAAGGTATATATTAATCCATCTAATTTTATTTTTTTCATTATTTAAACCCCCTAAAAATAAAGGTATATAAATATATTGCTCTAGTGGTCTTACTTTTCTTACATATTACCTTTTGGCCCAGATTACATAATTCCTGCAGGTTGGAAGGTCCTACCTGTGTTCTCTGCAGTTCATCTAGATCCTTCTCTGCATCCTGATTCTTTCCAGTTTAATCCATGGAGATGGAAGGTACATTTTCTTGAATCTGCATTCGGGTCGAATCATTTAATTGGTGTCGGTCGGTTATTGATATCGGATTTAAAATCGGATCGTTCAGACACAAGATCAAACGTGTAAGAAATTTACCCCATTTGGTGGAGGGTCCAGATGCTGCCCCGGTTTTGAACTGGCAAAAGTTGAGGTTGCTTTTTTTCTCCACCACCTCATTCAAAATTATAGGTATTGCCTTTATTCTTTTACATAAAATAAAAAATAATAAATTATAACAATGATTTTTTTTAGATATATGCAAAAAAATACAAACGGTACTCTTATAAATTAATTTTCAATTTTGAGTTGTATTAAATTCTAAAAAAACCCACCTTTGTTCAGTATTGAGAAAAATATATTACACATTGATGCATTTTGCAACTATACTTTTGTTATGTTTATTTCATGAAATATTGTGATTAATGGAATTTATTTATTTTCAGATGGGAGATTGAAGATGGGGATCAGCCAATGGCTTATCCATATGTAGAGTTTAAGAAAGGACTAAAAATGAATGTTCATTGCTTGTAGCTATATATTTTCTTAGGATGCGTATTTTTTCCCTTATTTATTACATACCTAAGTAATAGTCATTATACTTTTTTTTTTGTTTATTTTTATTGCATTGATCAAACGAATTAAAACATGTTAGAGTTGATCCTAGGTTTTGCTAAGTACATAAAAAAAAACCAAATATTTGTGATTAAAGCTCTGTTTATTTAGTACTCCATTAATTTTGTTGAGGCTCTCTCTCTTCCTCTTAACTAATTACAAATAGCATTATTTATTGAAGTTGTATGTACACTATTGACCTCAATCATATTAATATTTATAGTGAAAAGGCATAATTTTTCTTTTTAGTTTTTAAATACAATTCAACTATTTAAGCATTCTCTCACTCTTACATCGATAGATAATTAATTTGGGTTACCCCACCTGATTACTGGGCTCATCACTTAAGTAAAAGACCCAGATTTGATTCTCATTGGAAAAGAATCAGGAGGGAGATTAGGGGCGGATCCAGAAATTCGCAAATGTGGTGGGCTAAGTTTATTAAAAATAAACATATATTTCCTCCATCTCCTTCAAAGATTTTATTTTTCATTTTGGGCGCCCCACCCAAAGAGTTCATTTTTTTTACATATATGAGACCACAATATGGGGCTCACACTCCCACTAATATAACTACATATTACAAATTAAATAATAATACTCCTTCCGTCCCGCCCAAATGGTGCATTTTGCTTTTTGCACGTGAATTAAAGAGTTATTATTTAATGTGTAGTGGGTAGTTGAGGAATATAATTATTTATGTGTAGTGTGTAGTTGTATTAGTGGGAGTGTGAGCCCCATATTTTAATTGTATTATAGGGTGTTTATGGGACCCATGTGTATAAAAAAGGAAATAAAATTCTTTGGGTGGGACGCCCAATATGGAAAAAATAAACCTTTTGAGTGGGACGGAGGGAGTACTCCTTAATCCACGTGCAAAAAGTAAAATACCGTGGGACAAAGAGAGTATATATATAGCAAAATTATAGAGGATGAGCCAATTTTTAATATTTATTGTAATCGGCTTATAGAATATATAATTTGACAAATGTATATTTATTTTTGGGATTCCTTTGGGTAGACTTAAAATATTTTTAGAGTGGACTAAATTTAAAAAGTCAAATTATTTACTTAAAATATAATAGGCTCTCGGTGGGCAGCCCTGGGCTTTTGCCCGGGGCTGCCGTAATGTAAATCCGCCTCTGAGGGAGATATAAGGAGACATGGAGAAGGGATTGTATGGTGCTTGATGAACTAACTATACTAACAATTAACATTTACCGATTAAAAAAAAAATATCGATAGATAAATTGGCTTCTTGATGGGCTTTTAGTTTATATAAAAGATAAGGAGAAGCGGGCAGGCCCAACTTTTTGATGGGCCAGAATTTTGCTGTAAGTTTAGCTTTGGGCAAAAATAATAAAATAGACTATGCCTTAAATCTTAAAATTCAACATAATTGGATCATATATTTTCACTGAAATGGACTTCTAAATTCCTAAAGTATTTGATGAGAACGGTAATAAAATCATATGGTCCAGTTATGGAAGTCCATTTCAGTGAAAATATCCTAGAATAGTTGTGGAAGATTGAGTGAATCTTAAATTTCTCTACTTTGATACTATATGTAATTTTGGTACTTCTGGTATCTGCTTATTTTTAATAATATAATTTATTGTCTGATCTAAAAAAACGTATAGGAGAGGAAAATTAACACACAAGAAGAGAAAAACAGAGATTTTATTTACGGCAATAGATATTAATGTATACAAAACCCTATAAAGAAGAGAGGAAAAAGAGTTGCAACTCTTCTTATATTCTAATATAAGATCAGAGTAATATTTCAGTAACATACTCTGGCTGTTAAAATATTTGCTTAAAATTTTATTATTATGATTATCATAATCACGGATTCATCTTTTAATTAATAAAAATTTATATTTCTGCAAAAAAAAAAATACGTACAACAGTAGAGAAATTGGTATAGTTTATTCTTAATTGAGTGAGGCTTGCGTGCGCCTTTAGAAATTTAGTATTATGGGCAAGAGTACATTACTTTGGTCTAAAGGGTATACACTTTAATTAATAAAAGGTACACAATTTGTTCTACAGGGTATACATTTTTCATTAATATTTTTTTCTTTAGAAAATAAAGGGTACACATTTTTATACTAAAGAGTATACAATTTAACACAAAATTCTAAAGGCGCACGGTGTTGTTCATGCGCCCAAATACACATAATAATTTTATTTAGAAAATAAATGGTACACATCTGTATACTAAAGGGTATATAATTTAACACAAAATTTTAAAGGCGCACGGGATATGGTCCGTGCGCCGGGTGCACATGAGTTTTTGCCTTCTTAATTTATATTAATAAAAATAAATAAAACAAATTCTAATTACAAATCATAATATAGAATATAAATTCTTCGTGAGTATTGTGTTCTTCCATTATAAATTACTAGGTAATTAATTAAAATACTCTAAAGTCTAAAATTTTGTTTCTCTGTATGACGCATGTGGGTCCCACCTTTGATAGATATATCAGTGGGGCCGGGCCTATAAAAAGTGGGCCCATCGGCACCGCCTGCGGCGGAAGCGCGGCGGCGGGTTCAACTTCCATGACCTCGCCTACACTCACTAGTTGTGCTGCACAACCCAGTTTCTTCGTCACCCGCCGAGTCAGCTCCACCGAGTCGATCCCATGCCCCATCACCTCCACCTCCTCTTTTGTTTGCCCTCTCAGCGCCGCTGATTCAACCCCTGAAAATATCACAAACAGTTACATAAATCGAGTTTACCGTGTAATTCCTATTACCCCTCTTCTAGTCCTATAGGGTATTTAAATTAAAAGGAACTATACAGATTACAAGGATTTATAATATAAATTCGATTTATAAGAGACTAACTCTGAAAATACGAAAGTGTCTTTTTTGGAGATATTTAGGATGATCGATGATTATGATGTACCTAATGATCCGACAGCAATTTTCAAGGCTTTGGATCGGTATTTGTGGTCCTTCATTGGCACCTTCATATCAATTCTTTGCTGCATCCAAATGCAATCAACTAATTATTTATTTATTTTTTATAAAAATAATATCATTATTTAGAAAATCAAGAAATTTTCATCAAATTAACCTTCATTTTCTTGGTTGATGAAAGTTAGCGAGAGAGTGTGTGTGTTAAGTGAGTTTGTTGGGGGGGGGGGGGGATAATTAAGGTGAGTAGCTATTTTATTTATACCAAAATTATTAATTAGTGGAGATGTATAACGTGCTTATTTCCTGCTAATTAGACCAAGTCTAAAACGAAAAAAATTAGGAGTAATAAAATGAGATAGATGTCTTAATGCATGATGTTTTCCATCTTCTTCCCCGAAAATAAATAAATAAATTTTCAAAGGTTAAAATAGATGTGTGACGTTTTACGAAATTCACTCCAACAAAATTGTTAAAAGTGAAATGAATTTTGTGAGAGGAATAGAAAAGATACTATTATTTTAAATAAAATATAACATATAAAGGATGAAAATAAGTAATTACCCATCAAACATTTATTTATTTTATAAATAATTATTTATAGGATGAATCAGAAATAATAATAATTTTAAGAAATTTTTTTTTAAAACTTATTTTATAATTTATTTTGGAATAAATTATTATTTTAGGGTTAGGGTGTCGTATTATTTTTTTATTCAAGTACAGTATATTTTTTTTTAAGTAAATGTATAATTTTTTATATTATTTTTTCTTTAAAAAGTTATTACCTAAACCATTTGTACTAAATATAAAATATACATAATTGAAGATAATAAAGCATTTTGGAAATTTTTTTAATCTTTATTATGTTCCATTATGCATTTCGTTGATTGTTTTTCCTATTCCTTTTACTTTATTTATTTATTTATTTTAATTTTTTTTTATTGTATTAGAAACGGGTTCTTTCTCATAATGAGATTTTTTTTACTTGACACGCATCTCAAAAGTTTCAACCTCAATGTAAAAATTTACTTCAAATTAACTGTTAGTATTATATTATTCATTCATTCATTCAAATTATAATATTTTTTTTTTAAAGATATCGTTCGAAATTAATTTGATGAGGCTCGGCCCAAGAAAAGACAATTTCTCCAAATAAAATGAATTGGGCTACAATCCAGCCCTTGATCCAAATAAAAGGAAAAAACAATTGTGGAACATTGGCATTGTTTAACATTAATTAATGTGGAACTGTGTGTCATTCAAGTTTGTGTAATTTATTAGAAATAATATAAATAAGTAGAGTAATAATTATTTTAAAAGGCATCATAAAATTTTTAATAATTATTCTACCATACTGACATTTAGATTGTGTTTGGATCAAATAGCTGTTGAAATATCTCTATAATCAATCGGATTGATTGAATTTCGAGTTTATAATTTGACTTTAGAATTAATTATTATAATATATGTAGACTTATATTCAATTCTCATTGGGAACGAATTAAGAGAGGTGGTATAAAGAGACTTAGAGAAAAGGAAATAAGGGTGTTTGATGTATACTATCTACTAATTGGACTAACAATTAACATTTACCGATAAAAAAAAATATTATAATATATGTGAAATTTGAAAAGATATCTAATATCTATAATACTTCTTCCGTCCCAAAATTTTTTGCACACTTCCTTTGAAATTTACAAAGGAAGTGTGCAAAAAAATTCATGATGGAGGGAATAATATACAGGGATTAATATACGGGTCTCAAGAACTTCCATGTCGAAACTTATAATTGAATTCATGTCATGTACTCCCTTCGTCCCGCACCAAGGATCTCTTTTTTCCATTTTGGTCGTCCCACCAAAGGGTTCTCTAATCTTTTTTATACACATGAGTCTCACACTAACTCACTAATACAATTAAAACATGGGGTCCATACTCCCACTAATACAACTACCCACTACACATTAAATAATAATGCTCCTTAATCAACGTGCAAAAAAGCAAAATGCACCCTTGGTGTGGGACGGAAGGAGTATTTATTCTAATAAATATGTTCTTAATTAGAAATAATTTGCCTTTTCAATTTATTTATTTTTGCTTTGTTAATTAATGATCGATGGACGATTATACATTAATTTCCTTAATTTTGTCAAATTGAGCAGTCTTCTCACTTCTGTGGGTCAATTGAAATGATTAAATTCGTAATTAAAGTTAATTGGTAGTTACATAATAAAAAGGAAGCAACAGCTGCCAATAAAAATTCAACCAAACTAGGATTAGAAATCGAGTAGGCATAATCAATTCCATCTTTGAAAATTTGAGCTTATTCATAACTTTCTATCACCAAAAAGTCTATCAAATCAAATTAATGTACACATGATCTCTTGCTCTCATATTTACTATTTTAGATATATATAAAATTATTTAAATTATCCTATTTTGATTTTGATTCACATCATTTTTATTTTTGTTTTGATATATACTGTATTTTCTAATCTAATAGGGGTGTTTGCAATAATTTAAGAATATGAGGCCGTAGAAATGGAGTGCTTCTAGAATGTTTAAACTTTAAAGGTGTGTGAGTGTTGTTTTTTTTTAAAAAGAAAAGTGATTATAAACCCATAAAATGTTTTGAAAATCCCTGTATAAGGATTATATTAAAAAGTCAAATTATATATATATATATATATATATAATTTATATTTACTCTTTATTATGAATAATAACAAATAAATCATAAAAGTATGGTAATGATAATTTAAATAAAATTAAAATATATTACGAGAATGGTTACTCTTCAGTTAATTGGGTTCATGATGTAAACTTGTGATTTTCTTTAATTTAAATAATAGATAAAAGTAGGGATAGAATATGAAAAAATATCACAAGATTTACACAGTAAATTCACACATGTGTTTGTTTTATTAGTATAATATAAGTTAAATGATTTTTTTTATGAAGGGTGTAGGCACTTGAATACAAAGGGTATGAACTTAAATTTAATCATTCGAAAATACAAAATCTGAATTTGAGTATGGGATGGGATATATGATATTAAAATCTTTTATTTTATAATTAAAAGAATTCATTAGAAACGTATAATACATTATACTATGAATGACGATATATTAAAAAATTAATTAATCAATTTATAGATGAGTAATAATTTGTGATATAAAAATGTATAATTATCATGCATAAAAGTTATGACATTCATTAATGATTCGATTTCATACAAAACCTTACTGAAAAATCGTTCCATACAATTATTTGCCTTGCAGTAGACATTCATACATAGTTATCAAACTAAACGATTATAAATATATAAATAAAACAAAAATGATTATAAATATTATTGAAAAGAAAAGAGGTGATGCATGAGAGAATTAAGGATCCAAGATTAAAAGGCCAAGAAAGTAGGATCCAATTCATCATCATAACGAATGGGACTCAACTGCAAAGTATTATAGTGGAGGGACCATTTTCTAACTTTTTTTAATTTTGCAATCACTACTTAGATTTCACACAATTTATTCATTATTATATATTAGTAAAACATATCTATGAGATTATTTAATTTGTAAGACAATTTCAAATTTAATCTACGTGTTACGGTAACCCATTCGCTAACTCGATTTTTTGTTAGTTATTTATTGATTGATTGATTTAAATCTGTCACGTGAGATGATCACATGATAGAGTAAATGCAGCTCAGAATTTTATTAAATGTTACAATTAATTCTTTTTCTTATTAATATTTTATTATTTTGAATTTGGGTCTAGATTTAGGGTTTTTAAAGTTTATAATAATATTTAGGATTATTTGTGTTTATATCTTGTAATTTACAGAAAAAAAAAAAAGAAATGCTTTAGTGAGCTGTTGTTGTTGGTGATCTCTGAAAATGTATGATTGATGATAAATAAAAAGAGACACGGGAAAAAAACATTTCAAAAGATGGACCAAGAATTGGGAAAAAGGTAACAAATTTATCACAATTTTAGACCATGATGGACCATATATATTTGTACAGTCATCTTGTGAAAACAAACAAATACTACTAATAATTCATGTTTTTATACAGAAATTATATATATATATATATTTCATAAATACATGATATGCTCCAAATTTTAAAATGCTACTCCCTCCATATCCCCGTGGAACCCTTATGTTTTATTCATTTGTTTGTTTCACAAAATTAGTAGTCTAAAAAAAGAATTATTTTATTAAATAATTTTAAAAGCTACTTTATTTTAAATTTATTACTCTTTTTTTATTAATATCATTACTTTATATTTTTTTATTACCTAAAAATACTATAATACCCTATAAAATTAACAAAATTGATAAAAAAGAACCATTTTTCTTAAACATGGAGTAAGCGTTCTCTAGACTAAGGGAGGAAGCAGTATTTTCTTCACATTATTTCCATATATAAAAAGGCAAATGTCACTTTGCAGTTTCTATAATTGTCTGTAGCTATAGTGGGAGTAGCAGAAGATAGTGTTTGTTGAGCCATATAAAATTGTAGAGCACCACCCAATGTCCCAAATTTCTCATCACCTCCATTACAAAAATCCATCTCTGAAATTCTACATCCCTCCATTAAATCCTAAAGAATGTCAAAAGGACCCCACCATTGTAGAAATCCAGACTTGATTTGTCCATTCCTTAAACTTCCTAATTATCCAGTATAATATACCCAAGAAAGCTATAAATTCAATGTAATAGTCCACCACAAATCTGCATTACACTAATCATCCTACTTTGCCTTTACACACCAAAGGGGGGTGGCTGAGTTGCATAAGAATATTGTAAATAAGGAAAAAGCAAGAAAAAAGTAGCTCTTGATATTCTGCCTTTTGCATTCTTTTAGAGGCTAAAATCCTCCATCAAGATTGAATATGTTATCTTCAAGGAAGCTTGCTGCTTTTGCTTTACCTGTAGGGCTCAACATCCTCAGTCTTCCTCCATCAACGGGCTCGTACCATGATCGTGCAACCATGGAATCGAGCAGCAAAACAGAGGTTTGTGTTTAAATGCACTAAATTCTTAGCTTGCATGTATTATGATCTTTAGATGCATTGCAGGAATCAAATCTTGTCGACTCTTTTCGTCGTTTTCAGGTGACTCCTCGACTGTTGTTTGATATCAAAGTCCATGGATTCCTCTTGTGGGCTTCAGTTGGTTTCCTAATGCCAATTGGTATACTTGCAAAGAGGATGTCTAACAGAGAGGAGTCTGGTACAAGACTAAGAATTATATTCTATGTTCATGCTATTACACAGGTGACTAGATTTCTTGTAAATTTATCCATCTTTTCAAGAATTGTGCTATTTTCTTCAGTTATCATTTTCTTTACAAGGAAAAAACTTTACAATTTGGGACTTTTTTAGTTAGATAAGGTGCCCCACAACTAAACTTTAATGACTCAAACATAATCTAAATTAATGACTTTCAAATGGTGGAAATCATTATGGCCACTTGGATTGTAAGAAATCAAACAAACTGATTAAATTTCTCAACTAGCAGCTAGTATCATCCTAAGTTGAATCATTTCACCATTAGTTTTACTGTTATGATCTTAGCCTCTAGGTATTATGAAATGATAAAGTAGAATAATTATAGGTTCTCCCACACACACAGAGAGAGAGAGAGAGAGAGAGAGAGCTTTTAGCTCCAAAGCAAACCACAAGAATGATGATTGAGGCAATGCAATGCCTCAAAACAGTAGCTAGATAATGACTGTTTTTCTTGGACTAATTGCAAGAAAAACAACAAACTTAATTCCTATTGCAAATTAATCCACACCTTTGAGAAATTGCAAAAAAAGAACTCCATCTTTAAGCATTGTTACAAAACGCACTCAATATCTTAAAAAAGAACCGCACCTTTAATACCCAAATTTCTCAAAGATAAGGGTTAATTTGCAATCGGAGTAAAGTTCGTGATTTTTCTTGCAATGAACCCGTTTTTCTTCACTGAGACCAAAGTATGACTCATGTAATCCGCAGATGATCTCAGTCCTACTCGCTACAGCAGGGGCAGTAATGTCAATAAAATACTTCGACAACTCTTTCAGCAACGATCACCAAAGAATAGGCATAGCATTTTACGTTGGCATGTGGTTGCAAGCATTAATTGGTATATTCAGACCACACAGGTAATAAATCAATCTGAACATTCTGCCTACAATATACATACACATAATATATCAAAACAAGCAATATCAGATTATAACATCTTTCACTACTAACTTCTTAATTAGACAACTTCTACAGGTAAAGAATAAACTATCTTAGCTTAATCTTTGTTTTCAGGCGAAGCAAAGGCAGAAGTATATGGTTTCTTTTTCACTGGCTTGCGGGTATAGCTGTTTCTTTACTAGGTGTCATCAACATATACACAGGTTTACAAGCCTACCATAAGAAAACATCGAAGAATGTCAGATTTTGGACCATTCTTTTCACAGTTCAGATATCTATAGTGCTATTCCTCTACCTATTCCAAGAAAAATGGCAGTATATACAGCAACAGGGCTCGATTCTTAAAAATAAGACGATAAGACCTACTGATCAAGAAATGTCACCAGGGTGCCAGCAGAAAGAAGCATCTATGGAACATTGTTGAATCTTGATAGCACAGTCATATTTGTATTGGAATTTGATTGTTTTCCAATCTCTCCATGATTAGTAAGTTAATGGATTTGATTCATTTTCGACTTCGTTATCTGTAAATTGTGATTAGACAAAAAAGTCTTATACTCTACATCATAAATGAATATGCACTATTTTCATTCATCATCTTCTAAGCCTCTAACATTCCATAACAGAGAGCAAGGCTAAAAGTAAAGTGATATTTATCTAAGATTCCTTTTTTTAAACCTTTTTCACATGATCATCGGTGACATTTTAATTCATCTATGTTCTATACCTCTAATTGGATGATTGACAAGTAATCAAGAATAAAAATCCAAAAATTATTCATGAGTTAATAATTTTCTTTTTAGAGTATATTTTCTCCCTCTCTCTTACCAGTTTAGTAATTTAAGTTTATGTATTTGATTGATTAAAAGGCCTAAAAGAAAATTATGGAATAAATTAATAATTATGTCCAACATTATAAATTGACTTGACGAGTGAAGCTCAAAATATTAAAGTGAAGGAGTTAGATCATAAATTCATGATTGAAATCCTGAGTGAAATAGCAATTGATCCAACTTATAGACAATGGTCCAAGTAATCACACTAATTCATTTACAAGAAGCATAGACACTCGAAATAAGCTCATATACTATTTTAAAAAAACATATTAATATATTAAATAAAAATATTTAGGATTCAAAGAATAAATAATTTGTTAGGAATATCAAAATTCTAAAATATTTAATATCAATAAATTTTGAAGAAATAAATAACGATATTATATCCATGTAAATAAATATGTAAATTTTTTTATACATACATAAATAACGATATTTTATCAATGTATATAAATATGTAGATTTTTTTTTTATAAAATATAAAACAACTTCCTATACTATAAATTAAGTTAGATTTATTTAATATTAGATATTATAATGAATCACATCATTCTCATTTTCTTCCTCACCTATTCCTCCACCTCATTCTCATTTTCTCCCACCTCCACTTTTTTGTTTTTCACTTCGTCCACTTCTTTTTTTTAATCACATCTCCCTGCCTAGCCGTTTCCACTATTCTTTTGCTAATAACTTCAGTCACCCTTTCGAAAAACTTTTTGCAATTCATCTTTTAAAGATGATGATGCAAACATCTGGCTAGTCTTCAAGAGCAATGTGACTGTAAATGAATCCTAAATGGTTTTTGGAAAACTTTTGTTTTTGTTGAAGTACCTGGCTTAGTATGGAAGAGAAATGTGACTGTAAATGAGTTTTTGGGAAACTTGTTATATTACAAACAACAAAATTGCTTTTTTATCTCTATTGTTAAAGAGTAATATTTTATATACTAAATAAATATACTCCATTAAATAATAATGTTGTGAAAACAAAGTTCACAAACCCATTCACATCAAACTCACCCTTTATAATTATGTTCTTTACATGTTCGTTACATTCATATTTTAACTAACTTTTTCATTTAAAAAATATTACTTTTATAAATTAAAGTTGCTAGAAAAAATTATACTCTTAAACATGTACATACTCTTAAACATGAAACATAGAGTTATGAATAAGTTTTGATATTAGTATTTTAATTTGTTAAGATTATATAAATTATTATAATAAAAATTTTATTAAAAATTGACATAAAATTAATAGAAAATATCATTACTTTTATACATACTAGTTATATCAATGTGCTTTGCACAATATTACATGTTATATCAACGTGTGTTACAAAATTATAAGAATTAAATTTGGGTGATATTTTTAAAATAAATTATACAATTTATATTATAACTTTTTCTTTGAGTTTAAATGATTTTTTATAATTTTATTTTTAGGTAAAGTATCTATTAGATTTTTATTTATACGTATGTATGTTTGTAGAGAAAATATATTTTTCTTTTTCTAAAATAGAATAAACAATAAATTTGCCTTTTGTTTTCAATTCTTAATTTCTTGTCTTTAATGTAGTACATGTTGTAAAATTCATCAAATGAATTTGTTTTGATTGTGTTGTTATGCATACAATTGAGTGAAGTATTATTTATTTTTATTTTAATTATAAAGTTATAATGCATACTGCGCTGTTGAAAATAGAGCTGGAGATGAATGATGGTCTTCTAGCTTCACTAAATTGTTTCCCGCACTATTTATACTCCCCTGGATTGGCGGTTCTAATTATTAGTCTCCATCAACAAAGAAATAGTAATAAATAAAATTCAAATATAAAATTGAAAAGTAATTCTGTATAATCCTAAACCTACCTGTGAGGCAATGATGTCATTAAATTAGATTTGGGTGATATTTTTAAAATAAATTATACCATTTATATTATAACTTTTTCTTTGAGAATAAATGATTTTTTATAATAACATTGTAAATTACAAAGAGGTTTTAAAACTTTATTGAGATAGAGGGAGTAATATTTTAATAATAAAAAGTAATACTATTTTGTTGATAAAAAATGATAATTGTTCAAATGAATTATTGCATAAATAATTTATAATATAAATAAAAAGTAATAATAATTTTAATAAAAAATATTTATGTCGCTAATTATTGAATAGTTATATAAACTTTAAAAAAATAAATAATCGGTGTCATAGAGGATAGTACAAGTATTGTTTTTGCTGTTGTTTTTATTTATACGAATGTATCACATTTTGATGAGCGATTTACTTTAAAACATAAATAAACTGTCCAACCTATTTTTTTTTTACTTTATTTAAAAGGATTTCAAAATAATTAGAATATTTACTTTCATCCCAAACCTTCCAGTTTTGTTATGAAGTCACACAAACTGTCCGATCAATATCTTTTTACTTTATTTGAAAAGATTTCAAAATAGTTTGGACATTTACTTTCATTCCAAATCTTTCAGTTTTGTTATGAAGTTGTCCCAAAATAATTTTTTTTACCAATTTCTACCCATAATTCTGCAATAGCACATATTTAATTTCATCCCATGAAATCAGAAAAATTGAGCATTTTTAATATAAATAAAATGTTATTATGGTGAAAATTTAAAAGTTATGAGACTATTTTGGAGAAATTAAGTTTCTGAGAACGGTTTTTAATAAAGTAAATCTGTATAAAAGGATTTTATTTTTAAACTCGTACCTATATATCATTTTTTTCTTAATTAATAATATAATATTTAGTTATTATTTTTCATTTATACTACAAAATTATTTATGAATGAAAGTTCATTTGAATGATTATCTTTTTCTAGCATTTAGATATCACAATTTTTTTTAATAAAATATTTTATCTTTATTCTATCTCTCAAAACTCAATTCATTGATACACAGCTTTTAATATATAGTCTTACCAAGTGCATCACACATGATATTTTTTTTATTAATTAATTAATTTATTTAATAAACATATATGACTCCACACGTCAAGTTATTTATACCGACGTGTTTATAAATAATTTATAAATTTTGTGTTATAAGAGATATTCATGTACATGATTTTTTTAAAAATTATTTATTATGTTTACATTTTTATTTTTCTAAAATAAGATTCTTTCAATTCTAAATATTATTTACGTAGTGAGAAGCATGGTCATTCAAGTCAATAAGATTATGGAGTAATGTTTTAACACAAACACTTGTGTAAATCGTTTTTATTGTATGTATAAATCCTGTGATTCCCCTTCAATCCTATATATCATATGTATTGTTAGGGTGTTTAAATTAAGAGAAACACAGAGTTTATAAGAGTTTAGGAAAAATTACTCATAGGCACATACTTTGTACCCATAATTGCTGTGAGATATATTAATCTAAAAAAATTATATACATACAAAATATTAAAGCAAAATACCAAATATAATCTTAATTCATTATAATCTCGTACACTTTTAAACCATAAACTCTAAACCTCTCACCCACCCACTGCCGCCGTCGGAACACTGCCGGACCACCGCCAGACTGCTGCCGGCCTCCGGACCGGTCGCCGGACCATCGCTGGACCGCCGTCGGAGAGTAATTTTTTCGCTGCATATGACACTTACGATTCACACTTTTTTTGCTGAACACACTTTTTTACTGCACATAATTTTTGATGCACACACTTTTTTTACTGCACATAATTTTTGCTGCACACGAACTCTTATGCTGCATACAAACATTTATGTGCAGCACATTGTAAGGATAATATTGGAATATCACTATATATTTATATAGTTAGTAGTAATTATTTTGTATGTTTGTATCTCATAGTAATAAAGGAGTTTTTAATTTACCTTATAGTAACTACCCAAGAGTTTATAATGTAAATTTAGTTTATAAAAGAATATCTCATGTTTTATTTTCAAATTACTTTCTTTTATATTTTTATTTCTTTTATTTCAACGAGGATAGAAAGTTTGCGTGAAATAGTTTTTTATATTCGAATTATTTTTATGTATGAGAAATATTATTCTTATGAATGATAATTAATAAATTGTTACCTTTAAAAGTTTAGTTAAAGTTTTTGTTATATATGTGATTTTCAAAGAATAATAATCATTTTATCTCATAATAAAATACTTTCAAGAAAGTTAAATAATTTAAGGAAAAGATTCTTTTTAAAACTTCATGTCTATAATAACAGTGCAATTTTTCTCCGCAAAAGAGTAATAGAGTATATATATATATATTTAATAATGCACATGCATAATGTGATATTTCAATTTCACAAAAAAATGTTGTATGTAATACCTCCTATTGAAAGTTTTTATTTATTTATTTAATTATAATTTGAGTGAGCCCCTTAAGTTTTTTGTTTTTTAATATATATCAGTCACTGAGTAGAGGATGATGTGGTTATAAGATGTCTTGAATAAGTTTTCTTCCTTTTTATCTAGGGTTACTTGGCCAGCTTTTTTCCTAGGTTTCATTTTCAGCCGTGTATTTGACTTGTCAGCCGCCTGTAGCATCAGAGTCGAAGTTGTACATTACACACGGCTGCGTCTTTATGTTCACCCTCTCCATAGGTATTTGTCGTCATCTTTTATTTTGGTCCTATAAACGTTGTCTTTTTATTTTTATGTTATACTCCCTCCATCCCGGAAAAGTTTGCGCCCCCCTTTCCGGCATGGAGATTAAGAAAGTGATAACTTGTAGGGGTATAATGGTATTTTTATATAATAAATAAATTATAAAATATGTTAGATAGAGATGGTTTTTTTTGTAAATAAAGTGTATGAGGAAGGGTGGTTGTTTTTTACTTTTTGCTTTTTTTTGAAATATGCAAACTTTTGTGGAGCAACCCAAAATGAAAAGTGTGTCATCTGATAGGAGACATAGGGAGTAGTTCATTTCAGTAAGTTTTCTTCCGTTTTTCATAAATAGATACATCTGAGCATCTTTATTTTTCCATCCACCAAAAAAAAAAAAGGATCTGTGAGAACTGTGCGCATATTGTATATCATAATTCATGTATGTAATTGTATGTTATGATTCATGAAATAAACTATTAGTAGTGGAGGTCACCCCAATATTTTAGTAGGCATACCAATGGAAAAATCCAATATTATTAAATCATTATATTGTGCCATAAAAACATCACATACACTTTTATAAACTCGGTTTACCTAGCTTACCATGTGAACCCTGATTTTTTCTTATTTAAGCCCTTTTCCTCCCAATCCTATTAGTATATTCTATGTATTGCTAAGGGTTTAAATTAAAAGGGGAACACAGTGTTTATACCGTAAACCCATTTACAAAAGAGTAACTGTAAAAATATGTATTAATCAATTTATTTAGATAAAAAAACTCAGTATAATTAACCCAAAGGTGGGTAATTGGTAAAATGAATATTCATTTCCTTTTGATATATTTTCATGTATTTAAAAATTAAAAACAGATTTTTTTTCTTCTTTAAATTCAACTTGTCAGTTTGTTCCCATGTTTTCTGCAGAATTGTTATGTAAGATTATAAATAGAAGATGATAATCTTTATAATCATCTTCTTCATTCTCTTCATAGTTATGCTTATTGTAGATACTGTTAACCCATCTACAAACTCCCCCTCACTAATTAATCATCTCTACTTATGTCAAGTTCTTCCATGTTGTTCTATATTATCTTAAGAGTTAATTAATAATAATAGTTAAGCAAATAGCAAATAGGTAGATAATAAAATATAATGAGGACATAATTGTCTAAAAAAGTTTCTCAATTTCAAACTCTTAATATATTAAGATTAGGATAGTGCTGTTCGTTCAGATATCTATAGTGCTATTCCAATCTCATGTGGATTATTATTGAAAATATATTTGAATCTTGATAGCATAGTCATATTTGTATTAGGATGGGATTGTTTCCAATCTCACCATGACTAGCATAAATTTGATTAATTTTCGACTTCATATCTGTAAACTGTGATTAGACAAGAAAATCTTATACTCTACATAATAAATGAATATGCAGTCGTAGAACATGATTTCACTATAAAATGTATAGATAAAGTAACTAGTATCATGGAAAAAGTTGTACATAACCTGTTGCGATTGCTATTCCTAAAATAACAACAGGCGGAAGGATAATAAACGCACCAATGGTGGCGAAGAACACAGAGTCGTTCCTCTGAGATACTTCATTCAAGTAGCTCTGCCTTCGGATGTTTCTTTTCTGTGAGATGGTTAAGAACTTGGCAGTCACCTTCTTTAGATTTTTACCTAATGGGATGTCGAAATCATCATCACGTTCTCCGACTATATTTGTAAGTTGTTCGCGTATCGTTGGCCGGTTGGAACTACCATCGCTCTCATAACCTGGTTAAGGAACAACACGAGTTAGCTTGAAACGCAGGCCGAATGAAGATTGAACACCCTTTTTTTGTCGAAAAATACCATCAACAGAGGCTCCACGAGACGTGAGTTGCTCCAAGAGATCAAGTTGCATCCGAGCAGAAGAGGACCCTTTGATCGAAAGGAAGGAATACAGAAACAGAGAAGAACATCAACAATGTGTACTGATTAGCTACTTTATCAGAAAAATAGGAGGATGTTCAACAAATTATAGACAATAAAGGTTTCAACTTCAACTAAGTGGAGTATAGAGAAGTTAATACACAGCAAACGAACTAGCTATATAACTCCTCATATTGGTCATAAAATGTTCTCTTTCTTTTACAATTTTAGCTTTCATGAGTAGCCAACACTGTGTTAAGGCCAGTACTGTGAAATCGCACAGGGAGTGTTTGGCTCATATTAAGTTAATAATACTCCATGAGCCTTAAAAGTTTACTAAAGTTAAGGAAATTTACACACTAATTGCACTTAAACGGGTTTCATTTCCCTATAAGCCCGTTAGTTGAAATCAAGGGGTTATACCTTAAGAATTAAGACAATTCTCATACTTTAATATTTTTAACCTTTGTTAAACCATCTAATAACTTTAATAAACCAAACACTATCACAAAGTCATAATTTAATGATTTGGTTCACAATACTAACTTCTTTAAGCTCTAGTCACAGCCATTTCCAATGGATTCACCAATGAAATAACGTGTGCACACAGTGAAAAAGATACTGCTTTTAACAATATAAAACAATTACACATACAGAGAATAAACATTCAAGATTAATTCTCAGTTAACCCAACAGAAAATCTTGAAAATTAAAATAAAACCCAAGTAAGAAAAACCCACAATTCAAATCCAAATTGAACACTCAATACTACTTCAAATGCAGAAAATTACCAACGTAGGTGGGAGGATCATCCTCAGTGACTCTACTCTCAGTTCCTTCAGACAGCGCCGCCGCCGCCTTCAGACAAGAAGGAGATGGATTGTCGTGAAGCTTCACCCCAATTCTCTGCTTCAAAATCTGCGGCGAGATTAAGGGTTTTGGGTGCAAAATAGTAGAACCAGTTGAGAGATTGAGGGCCATGGAATTAGAAATATTTGTGGATTTGCAGTTGAAATTGGAACGTGAATTTCAGTTTCAGCTTCCATTGTAATAGTTGCCAAGAATTTGTTAAATTAAACTACCACCTCAATTTAAATGGCGGTTGAGGAAATTAGCTCCTCCACATATATTGTTTTTTGGTGGGTCAGTACAACTGAATAATAGACAAATTATTAAGAAAAATCAAATATGGAGAGAAATTGCTGTGATTAGGAAAGAATTTGTACACCCAAATTTGAAATAGACCAAAGAATTTGTACACCCAAATTTGAAATAGTTTGATCTAAGTTTCATGAGATTTTCATCTTTGTATACTTTTTGTAAATGAACAATTTTAACTTGAGCATTCAATTATTATTAGTGGACATAATAGGTGAATTGAAAAATAGAGTTATTAATGGTTTTCTTTTTTTTCAATTTAGTAAAACAATTATTAATTTTTTTCAAAAAGAGACTTCGTCTTTTAATTAGGGTTGTTATTCAAATGAATTTATTTTTCTCATAGTTTTTACATTTTCTCATTATCCTTTCCACACTAAAAATGTTTCACCATTCACGACTTCCCCAATAACCAGCGGGACGACGGAATTTCCTCCCATTCACCGGAGAAAATCTATTTCCCAAATGGAGGCCGAAATTTACTCTCATGTGAATGTTTCCACAGTGAAGACGCTTATAAGAGAGGAAGTTACCACAGATTATGGAGACGTGAACAGTGAAAACTTACTAGAGAGGGATCTATTTCCCAACACAAACACTTGCACCACTTCGTGGAAATTTGTTAGATATGAATATGTTGAATATATTGGCGGTGGGGGCCCCACCATTAGGTGGGTACACCATGAATATGTTGAATATATGATTTATTTCCCAACACAAACATTTGTATACGTTTTGTCACCACCTCATGGAAAATCGTTAGACATGAATATGTTGACTACACATGACTCAGAAAGCATATTTCTTTTTACCGACCGACGTACAAATTTTGTTGCGAATGAACAAGATAATGAGAAATTGTCCATTCGCAAAATCATAATTATTGATTCGGGACTTTTCCAAGAATAAATCGGGTTCAATCGGAACTTTTCCAAGAATAAATCTGTTGGTCCCCATCCCTCTCCTTCCAATCCTAGATACCACATGTATTACTTTAAAATTGCTATAAAATGCAAACCCTTGGTCCCCTCCAATCCTAAACCAAGAGATTAACTCATTTCCCAAATGGGTAGAGTTAACTGCACATTATTTAATCATTTTTTTTCTGATCTTTACGATGTAATGAACTGAGCATCAAGTATTCATTTAAGAACAAGTGAAAAGAAGAGTTTACTTAAAACACATTGTTCTCAAGGTAGAATGCATACATACTAAAGCATGTAATAAATCTGATGATTTCTAGATATGTTTCAATTGATTTAAGAATTTCAGCTTAATGTATTTTGTTCATAACCACGATAAAGTTTTTAAAAAATAAAAATACCATCATAATGAGCATTAAAGGCTGTGGAAAAAGCATGTTGAAAATCTGGCATCTATCCTCTAGGAATCCGATGCCTAAACGATGGAGTCGAAGAACCAACTTTGTTATCTCTCTTCTCTTTCTTTATTCTCTCTCATACAAAAATATATATTGGGTTAGAAGAAGAAGTTTCAATTAAACGAAATAAATGGCGAAGAATGAAGATTCGCAGGGAAAAAATCAGAAGAATGGCAATCAGAATCAAAGTCATCACCATCCTGATGCGTTTCATGTTTCTGGACCTCGTAAAGTTCCTTCTGTTGGTTGGAAAGATCTTCTCATCAACTCCACTTGGTCAGTGTTTCTCACCTACTCATACTCGTAGAATTTGGCACATGTTTTTTTTCATAAATTTTGGGAAAGAAATGGAATTGACAAGAAAAACAAATCATGAAATGTGGTCAAACAACCCTGATAAAGATCCTTCAAAACAGAAGATCTTTCCAACGAGCTTCAAAAACAGAACAGAACAGAAGATCCTTCAAAACAGAACAGAACAAATATCCAAAGGGAATATAACAAAACTTTGATGAAAAGAGTCAAAAGGCCATACTAACGATAAATATTATAAAGAGATGAACACTACCAAAATCTCAACGGTAGGATTTCTGGAACCTTGAACGAGCTCCACGACCACCGAACTTCTTCGGCTCACATCGCCTCGGATCGGCCACCAACAGAGTCCTATCGTACCGAATCAGAATGTCCTTGATTTCCTTCTTCGATTGCTCGTCGACGTACTTCTGGTAGAAGGCAACGAGAGCTTTCGCGATTGACTGGCGGATAGCATAGATCTGAGAGGTGTGACCGCCGCCTTTCACGCGGATGCGCATGTCGACTCCGGCGAAGCGGTGGCGACCGAGTAGCAGAATCGGCTCGTACGCCTTTTACCGTAAGATTTCAGGTTGAACGAGCTCGATTGGAGCGCCATTGATCTTGATCAAACCACGGCCGCGCTTGCAATGGGTGACCGCCACTGCAGTTTTCTTCCGGCCAAAGCACTGCACAGATTCCGTCGTCGCCGCCGCCATGATTGCAGAGTTTCCCCTCTCCTCCCTTTCTCTTCCGCGTCTAAACCCTAACTAATGGACAATAATGAAATCGTTGTATGTATAATTCCTAAATCTAACTAGTGATGTATTTTTTCATTGGGTTGGGCTTTGTGGGCTTATGTGGGCTTATGTGGGCCTAAAAAGAAGTGGAATTGTTTGTTTGCAAATAATTTTAGCTTGATCTCGGTTTGTTTGGACGGGGGGATTGGCGACACATTTTTTTGTTAAATAAGTCAAATTTGAGATTTGTAAAAAATCTATTTACTTAAAAAATAAATATTTTCTCTGTGTCTTACCACCGCTCTAATTTACTATTTCGTATTACTAGTAATTGAACACGTGCGTTGCACGAGAAGCGTTAATTTTAAGACAACAACTTCACTTCATTTTATGATTTTTGAACCAAATAATATTTATTTGAATTTTATCTAACCTAATGTTTGTTTTAATATTATAGTATAATGTTGTGTATATATAGTAATGAGATTATTAATAATATTTTACAAAATTGCATATATTTATTTTTTAATTTTTTTTTGGGTTTATTGTTGGTAAAGAATGAGATTATTAAAGTTTTAAATTAAATATGTCAATGTAATGTAATTTCACTAAAATAATGAGTATATATTCTTGCCATATAAAATTATTAAAAAATTGGCATATATTTATTTTTTTTTATTTTTTTGTGTTTATTGTTTCTATATTAGTAAAAGATTTAATGAGATTATTAAAGATTTAAATTAAACTAGTAATTCTCGTAGTGCGTTGCACGGAAAGAATTTTATTATAAGATTATTATTAATTATATATTTTTGTTTTTATATCTTTATCTTGAGTGATATATTTGTACTTATTTTGTCCGTATTTTGTGTGGTTTAAAATTTTTTTGTAGCTTTTTTTTAAGTTTATGTTTATAATCATCCCATTTGTGTTTTGTACGGATATTATTATATTAGGAATGATGTCTCAAATGATAATATTTGAACCTGAAAATAAAATAAAAAAGAAGAACAAAATATAGAATATTAAAACATAATAGGGTTCATAGAATTATTATAAAATCAAATACAAAAAAAAATTAAAAAGAATGATATCTCAAATGAGAATGGTAGGACCGACAAATAAGATAAAATATGAGATGATTGAACTAAGAAATAATATCAAATAAAAGTATTAAAGAAGAGCAAAAGTTAAATTATAAAAATAGAGTTTATAGAGTTATTCAAAAAATCACACAAAAATCGAAGAGAAAAAAATAAGATAACAAAAAATTAAAAAGTAATACCTTTAAGGAGAATGAGTGAAACTGCATATAAAGATCAAATAAAAGTATAAAAGACAAACAAATTAGAGTATATTACAAATAATATGAAAGTAGAATCTGTAAAAGAGAAATAAAAAGGAAGAAGAAGAAGAAGAAGAAGCATTAGAGAAAAAAAAGAATAAGAGGATTAAAAAAAAGAACAAAAGATAGAATATTAAAATATAAAAATAGGGTTCATAAAATTATTATAAAACAAACAAAAAAAAGAAAGAAAAAAAATATATTTACCTCAAATGAGAATGCATAATTGGACTTACGAATAAATTTAAATATGATAATAATTAAACCTAAAAATAATATAAAATAAAAGTATAAAAGAAGGTAAAATAAATTAAATTATAAAAATAGAGTTTATAGAATTATTAAAAAAATATAAAAATTAAAGAGAAAAAAAATAAGATAATAAAAAATTAAAACGTATATTAATACCTTTAAACAGAAAGGTTGAACCTACATATAAAATTATATAAAAATATAAAAGACAAAACAAATTAGAGTAAATTATAAATAATATGAAAGTAGAATATGTAAAAGAGAAGAAAAAGAAGAAACATTAAAGAAAAAAAAAAGAACAAAAGATAAAATATAAAAATATAAAAATAGGGTTTATAGAATTATTTTAAAGCAAACACAAAAACTGAAGAAAAAAAAGATAAACAAAAAAAAAAAGAATGATACCTCAAATGAGAATAATTGGACCTACAAATAAGATCAAATATGAGAATGATTAAATCTAAAATTAATATCAAATAAAAGTATAAAAGAAGATAAAATAAATTAAATTATAAAAATAGAGTTTATAGAATTATTAAAAAAAATACACAAAAATCGAAGAGAAAAAAATAAGATAACAAAAAATTAACAAAAAGTATAATGATAATTTTAAAGAGAATATTGAACATGCATAAAAGATCAAATAAAAGTATAAAAGACAAACAAATTAGAGTAGATCAAATAAAAGTATAAAAGACAAACAAATAAAATCAAATAAAAGTATAAAAGACAAACAAATTAGAGTATATTATAAATAATATGAAAGTAGAATTGTAAAAGAGGAAAAAAAAGAAGAAGCATTAGAGAAAAAAAAAATAAAAAGAGGATAAATTAAATTATAAAAATAGAGTTTATAAAATTATTAAAAAAACACAAAAATCAAAGAGAAAAAAAATAAGATATTAAAAAATTACTAAAATGTATAATGATACATTTAAGGAGAATTATTTAACCTACATATAAGATCAAATAAAAGTACTCTCTCCGTCCCATCATAATGGTTACATATTTTTATTTTGGGCGTCTCATTCTAATGGTTAAAATTTTCTTTTTAGCATATGAGACCCACACAAATTAATTACTTCGCTCTCTATGGGCCCACTCATCCCACTAATACAACTGCCTACTTTATATTATGTTATTATTTCTCTCACTCAATACACATTAAAATACTATATTCATTAATCTCCTTCCAAAAAACAAACGTAACCATAAGGACGGGACGAAGGGAGTATAAAAGGCAAACAAATTAGAGTAGATTATAAATAATATTAAAAGTATAATATGTAAAAGAGAAGAAAAAGAAGAAGTATTAGAGAAAAAAATGAAAAAAGAATTAAAAAGAAGAACAAAAAATAAAATATAAAAATAGGGTTAATTGAATTATTATAAAGCAAAAACCACAATTAAAGAAAAAAGATAGACAAACAAATATTATACATTAAATGAAAATTATTGGACAACAAATATGATCAAATATGATAATAATTAAACAAAAAAATAATATCAATAAAATAAAAGTATAAAAGAAGATAAAATAAATTAAATTATAAAAACAGAGTTTATAGAACTATTAAAAAAATAAAAATCGAAGAGAAAAAAATAAGATAACAAAAAATTAAAAAGTATAATGATACATTTAAGGAGAATGGTTGAACCAACATAAAAGATCATATAAAAATATAAAAGTCAAAACAAATTAGTTTAGATTATAAATAGTATGAAAGTAGAATCTATAAAAGAGAAGAAAAAGAAGAAGCATTAGAGGAAAAAAAATAAAAAATATGATTAAAAAGAAGAACAGAAGAAAGAATATAAAAATATAAAAATAGAGTTCATAAAATTATTATAAAGCAAACACAAAAATTGAAGAAAAAAAACGATACCTCAAATAAGAATGATTGGACCTACAAATAAGATCAAATATGAGAATGATTAAACCTAAAAATAATATCAAATAAAAGTATAAAAGAAAATAAAATAAATTAAATTATAAAAATAGAGTTTATAGAATTATGAAGAAAAAACACACAAAAATCAAAGAGAAAAAAACAAGATAACAATAAATTACTAAAGTATAATGATACCTTTAAAAATAATGATTTAAGCTGCATATAAGATTAAATAAAAACATAAAAGACAAACAAATTAGAGTTGATTATAAATAATATGAAAATAGAGTCTGTAAAAGAGAAGAAAAAGAAGAAGTATTAGAAAAAAAATAAAAAAAGATTAAAAAGAAGAACCAAAGATAAAATATTAAAATATAAAAATAGGGTTCATGAAATATTACCTTAAATGAGAATGATTGAACCTACAAATAAGATCAAATATGATAATAATTAAACCTAAAAATAATATCAATCAAATAAAAGTATAAAAGAAGATAAAATAAACTAAATTATAAAAAAATAGAGTTTATAGAATTATTAGAAAAATAACACCAAAATCGAAGAGAAAAAAATAAAATAACGAAAAAATAAAAATTATAATGATATCTTTAAGGAGAATGGTTAAACCTACAAATAAGATCATATAAAAGTGTAAAAGACAAAATAAATTATAGTAGATTATAAATAATATGAAAGTAGAATGTATAAAAGAGAAGAAAAAGAAGAAGTATTAGAGAAAAAATAATAATAAAAAGATGATTAAAAAGAAGAACAAAAGAAAGAGTATTAAAATATAAAAATAGGGTTCATAAAATTTTTATAAAGAAAACACAAAAATTAAAGAGAAAAAAGAGAGTGAGGCTTACGTGCGCCCGGGCGCACGGGAACACATTCTGTGCGCCTTTAGAAATTTAGTATTATGGGTAAGGGTACATTACTTTAGTCTAAAGGTATACACTTTAATTAATAAAAGGTACACCATTTTGTTCTAAAGGGTATACACTTTTTATTAATATTTTTTTCTTTAAAAAATAAAGGGTAAACATTTTTATATTAAATGGTATACTACAATTTAACACAAAATTCTAAAGGCGCACGAAGTGTTGTTCATGCGCCCAGATATACACAATAATTTTCTTTAGAAAATAAAGGGTACACATCTGTATACTAAATGGTATACAATTTAACACAAAATTCTAAAGGCGCACGGAATGTGGTCCGTGCGCCTGGGTGTACAGGAGTTTTTGCCGAAAAAAGATAGACAAAAAAAAAGAATATACCTCAAATAAAAATGATTGGACCTACAAATAAGATCAAATATGATAATAATTAAACCTAAAAATAATATCAATAAAAAAGTATTAAAGAAAATAAAATAAACTAAATTATAAAAATAGAGTTTATAGAATTATTAAAAAAAATACAAAAATCGAAGAGAAAAAAAATAAGATAACAAAAAATTAAAAATTATAATATACCTGTAAGGAGAATGATTGAACCTACATATAGGATCATATATAAAAGTATAAAAGACAAAACAAATTAGAGTAGATTATAAATAATATTAAAGTTGAATCTATAAAAGAGAAGAAAAAGAAGAAGCATTAGAGAAAAACATAATAAAAAGATGATTAAAAAGAAGAACAAAAAGAAAGAATATTAAAATATAAAAATTGGGTTAATGGAACTATTATAAAGCAAACACAAAAATTAAATGAAAAAAATAAAAAAAAATAATATACCTTAAATAAGAATGATTGGACCAACAAATAATATCAAATATGATAATAATTAAACCTAAAAATAATATCAATCAAATAAAAGTATAAAATAAGATAAAATAAATTAAATTACAAAAATAGACTTTATAGAATTATTAAAAAAAATACTAAAATCGAAGAGAAAAAAATAAGACAATAAAAAATTAAAAAATATAATGATACATTTAAGGAGAATAATTGAACCTACATATAAAATCATAAAAAAGTATAAAAGACAAAATAAATTAGAGTAGATTATAAATAATATGAAAGTAGAATCTATAAAGAGAAGCAAAAGAAGAAGCATTAGAGAAAAAATAATAAAAATATGGTTAAAAAGAAGAACAAAGATAGAATATTAAAGTATAAAAATAGGGTCATAGAATTATTATAAAGAAAACACAAAAATTGAAGAAAAAAAAGATAGACAAAAAAAAAAGAATAATACCTCAAAAGAGAATGATTTGACCTACAAATAAAATCAAATGTGAGAATGATTAAACCTAAAAATAATATCAAATAAAAGTATAAAAGAAGATAAAATAAATTAAATTATAAAAATTAAATTTATAGAATTATTAAAAAAATGCACAAAAGTCGAAGAGAAAAAAATAAGATAACAAAAAATTAAAAAGTATAATGATACCTTTATGGAGAATGATCGAATCTGCATATAAGATCAAATAAAAGTATAAAAGATAAAACAAATTAGAGTATATTATAAATAATATGAAAGTAGAGTTTGTAAAAGAGAAGAAAAAAAAGAAGCATTGAAGAAAAAAAAACAAAAAGAGGATTAAAAAGAAGAATAAAAGAAAAAAATTAAAAAGTATAATGATTTCTTTAAGGAGAACTATTGAACCTGCATATATGATCAAATAAAAGTATAAAAAATAAAATAAATTAGAGTAGATTATGAATAACACGAATGTAAAATCTGTAAAAGAGAAGAAAAAGAAGAAGCATTAGTGAGGGAAAAAAAGAGGGATAGAGTAAGAATTTGATTAGATAATGAAAAAATTTATATGACATGATTTTAAAGAATCAACGATCGTGATTGAAAATAAATATTTATAGAGACCGTTATAATAAAAATAAAATTGTTATATTAATTGAAATTAAGCATATATTGATTTAAGATTAATCAAATTTGAAAAAATATTTCCTATATTTATCAAATTTATAGTATGCAATAAAAAATTTAAAATTTAAATAATGAAATCCATTATTAGTATAATAATAATCTATTAAAATTATTAATTGAACGATTAAGATTAAAATTAAATTGGACGGTTAAGATTAAAATTGAATTGTTTCTAAATAAAATAAAATTGAAAAAAATTGAAAACAAAAGTGGAAACTCATGTTTGCTTTTATATATGTATAGATATCTCAATGTAATGTAATTTCACGAAAAATATTTATTTATTTATAGGCCATAAAGTTTTTTAAGCAGGCTTAAATCCGAGCAGCTTAGCACCTGAATCCCAGATTATAGGTCATTCACTAAGAACGCTTGAATTTGGACGGTTTAACACCTGATTATAGGTCGTTCACCGAAGAACTTGACAGTAGAACGCTTAATTCGGGCGGTTTAGAACCTGAATCCCAGAACTTGACTGTAGAACATGAACTTGACTATAGAACGCTTAATCCGGGCGGTTTAGAACCTGAATCCCAGAACTTGACTGTAGAACGCTTAATCCGGGCAGTTTAGAACCTGAATTCCAAATGTATTCCGTTCTTGAGTTGATTCTCGTTGAAGAATTCGAAGACTATTCAGACAACTCTGAAGTCTTTGATCTTCCTAGAGAATCACTCTCGGTATGTCTAGAATGAATGGAGGAGGGCTCCTTATATAGGTGAAGGGTGAGGAAGCCTCATATATAACTCGCAATTTGATTGGTCAATTGGCTGATTTGACCTAATTCTGCGGGCTTGGGCATTTTCATCCCTACAATTTGATTGATCAATATTTAATTTGACCTCTATTCTGCATGGTTGGATCTTTCTAGGCTTTATTTGACTTGAGTCGGACCATATTTGAATTTGCCTTATTTGACTTGAGTCCGACCTCATTTAATGTAAGCCTTATTTAAATTAAAATAAAAATAAATAATATATTTAATATTATTAAACTTTTAATAAATAATATCTTATTTCCTAATTTGAAAATGTCATAATTATAATTATTTGATTATTTTAATGGGTGGCTGAGATTTATTTGAGAAATAATGGGTAGCTGAGATTTATTTGAGAAATAAATGGTCAAAATTTTAACTAAATTATTTCATAATTTGAAAATGTTATAATTATTTAATTATTTTTAATGGGTGGCTGAGATTTGTTTTAAAAAAAATGGTCATGATTGGATTTATTCTACTTTTATATATATATATATATATATATATATATATATATATATATATATATATATATATATATATATATATATATATAAAGATTTAAGAAAATTTATTTTTTAATAAATTTTATTAATATATGAAGGCATTTTAGTATTTTTTTTAGATAATGAATAATGTTATGAGTGTGAAAAATATTGGTAACTTTGAAATTAAAGTAATTTTTAAAGTTATTGAATAAAATGTTGTTTATTTTTTTAGGTGAGAAGAATTTTGAGGAATAAACAAATGAAAAAAGTATGAAAAGTTTTGTAGGATGAATGATGTATTACTATTATTAGAGAAAAACTAGTCTGATACCGTCTCATACATGGAGTTTCAAGCATGAATAATATTTTAATAAAATGTTACTCCCTCCTTCCATAATATTTTTTTCACTTTCCTCATTTGCTTGTCCCACAAAACTTTTCACACCCCAAAAAATGAAACATTACTTTATCCAACAACCTAAAAACTACTTTAATTTCAAATTTGTCACACCTTTTTCACACACATATAATTACTTTATACTTTTTTATTACCTAAAAATACTACAATACCCTCCAAAGTTAATAAAGTTGGTCAAAAAGTGCAACTTTTCTTAAACAACGTGAAATAACAAACGTGAAAAATTTTTCGGGACAGAGAAAGTATTTCATATGTAATTGATTAAAAGTGATGACTTTGTAGTGAATTGTAATATGAACAATTTTTAGTTAAGGAAAGACAACCACTTGTTTGGACTAAGTTCATAAGTGAATTTTGATTTACTTATTTTATTACTCCTTCCATAGATGGAAAATTATTCTTTTTAAGGATGAGTAAATGAAAAATATTATTACTTCTAAAAATTCTTGTATCAGGTTAGTTGTTACACTTTAGTATATAAAAAATTATTGTTTAGATAAATGAATACTCTATTTATTACTTTTTTCGCGAAAACAGTGAAAAATTTCCGTCGGTAAACAGTGAAAAATTCGTCGCTAACTTACTTACCGACAGATTATCGACGGAAATGAATTTGTCGCGAAAACCTGCGTCGGTAATTTTTTAGCGACGGAATTTTAAATCCGTCGGTAATTACCGACAGAATTTTTCGTCAGTAAAAAAAGATATCCGTCGGCAATCAAACAATACAAATTCGTCGGAAAGGATAATATAGCGATGAATTTACCGACGGATTTTTCCGTCGGTAAATTAGCGACGGAAAAATCCGTCGGTAAATTATGTATATTTTTAAAAAAATTTAAATTTGACGACAAAATTTTCCGTCGGTAATTTAAATTTAAATTAATATATTATATTTTAAATATAAATACCCATAAAATAATTAAAATTTCATATTAAATAATCCTTCAAAACATTACTTAATATAAATTATTCATCTAATATAATATTTAAATTATAAAATTTCCACAATCCAAATTCACCACAAAATATTCAATTCTAATAATTCTACTAAATCATGGATACAAAATATTTGACTAAATGATCTTCATTATAAATTCTCCTAAATCGGCATCAGCATCAATATATACATCAGTTTGCAGTCGATTGGCACATCGAATCCCCGAGAGCATTTGATTATTTTTGTTCCTGATAGTGTAAAAAAAAAATCATACAACACCAATTACTAACTCTAATCAACTGAGACAGTAAATGCAATATGATTATGTTTACCTAAAATTGAGAAGAAGATCATGAAACCAGCTGAAATTTGGATAACCCTCCGACTCCCAACTCGAGTGCTTCCAAGAAGATCAATATTTTTCTTGATTGACATTTAAACTAATGTTAGAGAAAAAAATTTAAGAACTTGCATGAAGAAATATGGAGTATTAAATAAAATAATCCTACTATAGTGTCTATCCATCATGGAGTAAGCAAAGTAGGACCCATAGCCAAATGCTGCTTTATCAATCTTGTGAAGGGAGGCAATGTAATCAATGAAGTAGAGAGAAGGGCCAGTCTCCTTGTCGTATCCGGCCATAATGATTTTCACCATGTACGGATTCTGGGATTACCAAAGTAGTAAAGTAAAATTCAAATAAGATGTCATCTGAGATATAGTTTGTATTTTCATTATGAAATGGAGACAACAGCATAAAGAGTTTAAAATGCTTCACATTCTAACCCAGGACACCATGTGAGAAACATGTAAAACTAATACAGATAATATGTAAAACTAATACAGATAATACACATTCTTTTGTATCTACTCTGTAAACTGAGCCCTAATATATCATACATAAAAAGGTTAGATCACTATCACTTTTAAAGTATGTGACAAACATGAAGAAGATAGTGTAGAACTAATACAGATAATACACATTCTTTTGTATCTACTCTTCTAATGTTTACGTCTACAATGCCCACAACACTCCATGTATGTATCATGTATGTCCACGTATCAGATTCCATTGGCTCATGCGTAGCAATATCCCAGCTTTGATTTTAAATATTTTTTTCTCCAAGCCTTATGTGTGTTTTTTTTTCCCTCAAAATACTGAACATTGTTTAAATTCTTTGATGCAAATAAGTTATCTTACACAAATAAATGACATACACAGACAAATCCAAAAAAATTACAATATTTAAACAATTACCAAATGCTGACATGTTAATCAAATTTTGATACACTAATAAATATTACAAACATGAAACATGCAAATAAATTTTTAAGTTTTGAGCAGGGTGAGATTCCGAAATAGTTTACAGTTATAAGATAATACTTAAGAAGCTTCATAAACTAAACATGCAATCGGATTATAAAACTTACATTTGCTTGCTCCCAGCCATTCCATCTGCTAAAACAGCACTCTGATCCATTCAATTAAAAATGAATTTACATATGTAAAGCATCATCAAGCAGCATAATAAATAAGATATGATGATGCCTATAAGAAACATGTTGAAAGAAAAAAAAACTCCGTGACGAATTTTCTGTATGTTTCATATCGGCTGGAAACCGTCCACTATGTCGTTGAAGTCTCTTTATAGCCAACTGTAGAAATACCATAAAAAATAAAATGTCAAAACACGAGTTACTTTATCCATGTCATTAAAATATAATCCAATTTAGGATCTTAATAAATTAAACACATGCAATTTAGCAGAAGATTATCCGACCAAATCTTTTATCTGAAAACGCAGCATTGATTAGGAAATTAAGGAATCAAAAAATTTAATGGAAGTATTTCAATAATACAAGAAAAGGGAGGACCAGTCTCTTTATCTACACCTCTCTTTGTGACTAATGATAAAAGGTCAAATTTACAGAACCAAATACTATTTCTACCTTCGTATGGGTAAGAAAAAATAGAAAAATAATAAGGCTCATCAAAGTTACCGCAATACCAAGGGAACTATATACATCACTAAACTCAAGTCCAATATAACACTTCCGACTATGGCAATCCAGTCTGGAACAAATCCTAATTTGAGTGCATGATCATTGGTTACCGTCTTCCCTGAAGATTAGCGATAAGAAAATACATCAGTATATGCCACAAACCAAACAAAGATATTGGACAAGCAAGTACCAAATCTACAGAACTTATGAAAGCTTTAAATTTAATAGCTATTTCAGAAGAAGCTGTAAGTTTTAGACCTCATGACCTCTTTGAATAAAACCTCAAATGTAGATTACAGAAAAAATCAATATAGGGGTCAGTAAATATAATTAACTGATTGGAATGAGCATATTCGTTTCTAGAGCAGAGTTTGTAAGGAAGGACATGTATAGTATGTTAATATGTGGCGTAAGTACATACAAACCACAATGATTTAACTAAAGTAAAAAAAAATTAGAAAATGAGCTAGTGAGTTATGATATAGCCTCATACAATGATTTCACGTGACATTAGTACTTATCAATGTAAGAGTTCCATGAAACTACAGAAAAACAATTCAAAAATACAAAATACCTACCACTACTTCAATTCCTTCGGGAACAAAAAGAACTGAACCAGTTGCAATAACTATGTCCTTCACGGTAACCACATTTTCTGATGAACCAACATTTCCATATTTGAACTTCTGAGGACCCTGAAATTATTAGGCTGCAAAGGTGAAATTATATAACACTATTTTCACAATGAGTCACCCAAGGATGAACTAATTCCTATACGTATTCATAGAGGTCTGGAGTAACTACCACAGTCATTTCTTCCAATTACAACATTTTCTAAGTTTATGTTGTTTGCTTGTCGCTAGTATCAACTCTCTATTTCCATCTCAGTTTCAAGATATTCAACCAATGATATTCAAATATTACTTACAATGAATTTAGAAACGGATGAGTAAATGTCACATCCAGAACACAAATAATCCCTAAAATAGGAATAAACTTTCAGCCATATCTCGAAATTACAGACGCATTCCAATTTCTGCAACGAAAGACAATAATATACAGAAACAAACACATTCCCGAGCAATTCGAAAAAAATAAATAAAAAATCACCGGTCGCCAGTTTCGCCGGAGGCACCCATGAGTTTGTGAGAATCTAGGACCATTATTTTATCCTCGTTGGTTTTGTGTACGAGAATGCTGTGAACCGCGGAAGTGTCCGCCGCCACTATCGCGAAATCTTTCCCGACCAATCCAAAAACTGACTCCATTTTTGTGCTTCAATCACCGTTTAAACAACTGCTATCGATTCGATTCTGCCTTCCTCGGATCTGCGTTTGATTCGTTGGTGACTGAAATTTTCTGAGTTCAGGGGTTTTGCGATTTTGTCCGCCGGGGGATACCGCCGTTCCGCCACCGTTCGCGCTCCACCGCCGCAGCGCTAGGGCTCCGGTCAGCCCTCCGCCACCGCCCTCTATCCAACCGCTGTTCAGACGTCGACAGCCTCCTGTCCTCCGACAGCCCACGAATCAACGATGAGGAGGAAGGTGGCGTCGGAGAAGAAAAAATACAGCCCTCGTGGTGGAGTGATAGGGTTCTTCTCCAACCTCCAAGGGAGCAAGGCGAGGCGTGAATAATATGGGGGGAGAGAATGACAAAGTGATTGTTATATAGGGTTTTGAGTTCATATATTTACCGACGGAATAATTCCGTCGGTAATTTTATGACTAAAATTAAATTTGATATATTTAGCGACGGATAATTCGTCGGTAAATTAAAAACTAATTTAATTTTTAAAAAATAAAATTTGATATATTTACCGACGGATTAATCCGTCGGTAATTTAATGACTAAAATTAATTTTCTTTTAATAAAAATTTTATATATTTACCGACGGAATAAATCCGTCGGTAAATTAAAGACTAAAATTATTTTTTTTAAAAATAAATTTTATTATATTTACCGACGGAATAAATCCGTCGGTAAATTAAAGACTAAAATTATTTTTTTTAAAAATAAAATTCCGAATATTTACCGACGGATAAATCCGTCGGTAATCTTCCGGGATTTATTCCCTCCAAAATACCGACGAATTTACCGACGAAAAAAAAATCTGTCGCTAATTCCGTCGGTAATCCGTCGTAAAAATCGTCAGAAATTTTTATTGGTGATTTTTTAAAAATAAATCCCATTAAATCAATAAATCGTCAGTAATTCGTCGGTAAACCGTCGGTAATTACCGACGATTTTTTTTCGTCGGGAAATCCGTCGGTATTCTGGCAGTTTCTTGTAGTTATATATTGAAAAAAATAAATTCTCACATACAAAGAATAATTTAAAAAATACGATAAATGTGTGAATCGATTTTACAGTAGACTCATCTAATATTTTTTTTAAAAAGTAATAACTAATTAAACCATAATAGTAAATTGATGTAATGTAAAATGATCTCACATATTATTAATATTATTATTATTATTTAGTGTTATTTTATTGAAGCAAATTATAAGAAAAATTAAACTGATTTTCAGTGTCTGTATGGCATGATACAGGAAGGACCCTAACTATAAAAGGACAGTAATGGCGTGCTTCATCCAAGCAGTCTACTTGCTCGAACTCGACCGGCAAGAAACCAGAAGCAACGAAAACGCTCTTGCTCCCAAATGGTGGACGCCCTTCAAATACAAACTCCTCCAAATTTTAATCGACGAAAGAGATGGATCCATCTTCGGAGCAATTTTCGAATGGAATCGAGCTTCAGCCATGGCGGATTTCATGCCTATCAGGCCTAACGGCGCACCCAGGGCCGTCCTCGCTCTCCGAGGAACCCTGCTCAAAACCCCAACCATCAGAACAGACGTCGCCGACGATCTGAGATTCGTCGCTTGGGAGAGCCTAGCAGGATCCGTCAGATTCGCCGTCTGTTTCACGGCGTTAAAATCGATCTGCGAGAAATACGGCAGCACCAATGTCTGAGTCGCCGGTCATTCGCTGGGAGCTGGATTCGCTTTGCAGGTTGAGAAATCGATGGCAAGGGAAGGAATCTACGTGGAAGCGCATCTGTTCAATCCGCCGTCGGTTTCTCTGGCGGCGAGCTTCAGATCTATGGCGGAGAGAGCCGGTGACGCGTGGAAGAAGATGAGATCTATGATTCCGTTAATTAACGGAGATCTGGCGGCGGATCGGAGTGGTGATGCGGTGAAGGCGACGAAGCAGTGGATCCCCAATTCATATGTAAACAATAGCGATTACATTTGCTGGTACTACACCGATCGAGATGGCGCGGAGGGTGGTGCAGCGGCGGCGCGCGGTGGCGGGAAGATGTTTGTGATGTCGAAGGGGAAACAGACGTTTCTGGAGGCTCATGGGTTGCAGCAATGGTGGTCGGATGATTCGGAGCTGCAAATGGCGATGAATAATAGTAAGCTTATCAGTTGGCAACTCAAGTCGTTGTATAGCCTTCCACCATCGGAGCAATCGCCCTTCAAGAGTTGATCATCACTCATTATCTCATCTTCCTATTTCTTCTTCTTCTTTTTTTTTTTTTTTTTTTTTTTTTTTTTTGGAATATATCGCTATTGGTACAATTTTTTACTTCCCCTCCAATCATAACATTGTTCATAATTCATGGAGTACAATAAAATTGTGACTCAAACCATACTGCACCATGTAAATCATTATATCAAAATATTATTTAAGCTAACCATAAAATAAAATAAAATAATTAAAAATATGCAAAATACTGTGAGAGAAAGAGACGAGAGTGTCTTTATAGTTTATATTAGCAGCAAAATTATGAATATTTTTAAAAAATAAAAAAGAAAACGTGAAAAGTGTGTAATTAGACGACTCCACTGGGGATCGAACCCAGAATCTCTGGTTCCGTAGACCAGCGCCTTATCCATTGGGCCATGGAGTCAACTTGTGAAATTTTGAAAGTTTTAATATTAAAATAATAAAATAATACAATTTGATACAATTAAACCATTTTATTTATTTTGAAGTTTATATGGATTTTGAAAGTATAGTAAAAAACGATGCAGTAGTGAAATATATGATCATTTATTAATTAGAAATTCAAAATAAATAAATTTCAGCAAACACTTTATTTTCTCCAATACAACATGTACACTTTAAATTATATTTTTCTTTTAAACTATAAATTTGATGATTTAATAAATAAAATTAACAAATTGGCCTCCATTATTGATTATCTTCTTATGTACCATGGAATCACACAATCATGGTGATAAAAATGATGATGATCAATACTTACAATAGTATATACACGCCGGGGGTTGAGGGGGGGAGGGGGGTTGGGGTGGGTGGGTTTTACAACTTACAAGTATCATACATTGGGAAAAATATACTGTTCAACATTTATACTCATATGATTAATTCACATAAAAAGTAGAGATAAATCATAATCATAAACACATATCTGATCTTGCTGGAGCATCCCATAATTACGTGCATTATAATCACATGAATTATTCGATTCCATATCCATAAGCATCACTTCCAAATCCTTAAAAAAATCGACTTTTTGTTTGTCCAAATCACATCCTGGCAGGCTCAAATCCGGTGAGCCCTCCAATGGGGTGGCGAAACACGACGATGAATCGTGTAAGTTGATCTCATGGTGGTGGTGGTAGTCGGAGTCTACAAAAGATAATACATCTTCCCATAATGTTGGCGGGGATAGAGGACGAGGAGGTGGCGGCGGAGAAGACTCGACCGTAGAACATTCGACTTTTCCGGTAAGTTCTTGAACAAGTTTCTTGAAGTTTGATGAGTCAGTGATATACACTTTAGGCTTTAGAATCTTGATCAAACTCATATTGTTGAGGTGTTGTTTCTTTTCATGCTTGGATTGACTTGGTTTTTTCCCCATATTTTTTTTTTTATAAAAAAATTAATTAGCCACTTGCACCTCTGTGAATAATACGAGGTATTAATGTGAAGGAAGATGTTTTTAGAGGAGAATAAATATTAAGGAATTAACCCTAGCTTGTTGGGGGGAAGAGAGGGGGGAGATGCCGAAAATGATGTTTATTCTACACAAGGCATGTAAATTGGAGTCTTTATCAACCAACTACAACGACATATGTCGAATGATTAACACATCATTAATATGCCTATGTTTGTCCGCATACGAATCTCATTTAATTTATAGTTTTTTTTTTCTTTTTCATCTTTTTCAACCATAAATTGGATAAAAGATTATGTTTATATGAGGTTTACATTGGTTTTAAAAATCATGAGTAGTATTCATGATAATCTATAAAATATTGTTATATTTTACTCTCCAAGGTTATTTTTATTTTTTTTAAATATATGAGACTTTCACATATCACTAATACAATTAAAATATGAGATTCACACACTTTACTAATATTATAATTATCTATTACATATTAAATAATAATATTTTTATTTACGTGAAAAAAACAAATGACACCCTTAAACGCGGATAAATAAGAAATCAATATGTAAAAGGTGCATGAGTATACAGATAAGAAAGCATTAACCATGAAGTAATGTGAGAGAGGAAGTGAAAGAAAAAGAAAAAAAATGTAATAATTAATTGAGATGATAACATGTATATATGAAAAGTAAGTGAGGTTAAAATTAATAAGATTTATAAGTGTAGTTTGGACAAGGATATTTTTAAGTTATGATAATTTTGAGTTTTATAATTCGAGTCTAAGTTTCCAAAATCAAATTAATTATTGCAGTTAATTCTATTTTGTCGGAATAGATAATTTAGAAATATGCATAAATAAAATAAGTTTAAGTAGTAGACATGTTGTATCAAGCAGATGCTGGTCAATTCACATATTATATATTAATGTAATGAAATTCTTTTGAGACGGGTAAATGAAGATGCGACACCATAATTACGTGTGAAGTGAGGTAAACCAACAACGTACGTTCATAAACTATACATCTTTGTCTTAATTACTCCAAAATTTCTGTCGATTAAATTATACGAATAAAACAAATGTGATAATATTTTTATAATTGATATAAACTATAGACATTCTATAAAATTATTTTATGAATATAGTAAAATAAATTGTAAAATAAAACGGTGTCATCTTGAAATGATATCCACTAAAAAAATTCATTTTTTTAACAACGGATTTATCAACAAAATTCAATTTATTGGTTGTTATCAATGGAGTTGTAATAAAAATTACTTTTTTCTTCTGAATATCAATATAATTAGTAACTAAATAAAATACATTGCTATTTATCATCAAAATCATTATATAAATTGTCAATGAAATTATTAACATAAATTACAAGCGTAATTATTTATTAATGGAATTGAATTTTTGTTATTATAAATTTATCAACTACCATTTTACAAATATAAAATTACCAATGAATTTTTGTTTTTAATAAGTTAATAAATTAATTTAATAATGAAAATAAGATTTTTATCATTTGAATATTTCATCGATAAAAAAACAGTTAATATAGATAAATTAATTAATTGAATAAAAGATAAAAGCGATTAATTACTTAATTTTTTATTTTTATTAATTATTTGAATCTTTCTTATACGGATAATAGGACCTATATTTGGCTTTTGACAATATTTTCACACTTAAACTTTTGATTAGTCAAATTGAATAAGCGTCATAATAATAGAAACATGGAATATCAGACAATATATTTTTCTTTTCACGAGTAGGACTAAATTGTGGAACTTTTTGACCAATTAGAATTAGAATTAGTAAAAACACTAAATTTAATGAATCAAAAAGGAGTATAATTGAGTGACTACATGATAATGGATAAAATACAAACGTGAGCAGTTCTCTTTTCCAACCAAAAAAGACAAATACTCCATATTTATTATATACATACATATATAATCTCTTCCTTACGAAGAGATATGGACATGGATTTCATATTTACGTTAAGAGGATATGTCCTAAGTTCTACTCCCTCATACCAACCTAGATAAGAATTTAAGAAATTATGTTTTTTACCAATTTTATTGATTTTTAGAGGATAATATATTATTTTTAAATAATAAATAAATTAAAAAGTATGTTATGTGTGTTAGGTGAGAATAATATATTTGTAGTTAAAATATATTTTTAAGTTTTAGGATTAATGTGATTTTTTTTTAATTGATGAAGTTTAATGTAGGATGAGCAAAAATAGAAAGTATGAGATTTAAATTGGGCCGAAGAAAGTAATATTTTTCAATAGTCTTCAATAAAGTAGATACTTTGACATGCTTTAGAACTAAAAGTAAATTAATGTGATAATCTCAACTGAGACTAAGAAGTAAGAGGTAACATCATCTTCGATTAAAAAGGTAGTATATGATAAATTATTATGAGTTAAAAAAATCACTTAATTTTGATTTATATCTAACTCTACACCTTCAATGTATTGATAGGTACAGCATTAATAATATATAACCCAACCAACATCAGTTCAATATTGGGCCTTAGTTAATTGATAGGCCCATATAAGGCCCACATCTATCAAATGTAATGATTTGACCCGGCATAACAATCAACTGGGCCAGCTCATACTTCGTTGAAGATTGAGAATTTTGAGTTGATCTATCACAAACATTTGTGTAAACCGGATTTACGACTATGTGGTCTCCCCTTACAATTCTATATACCCTTACTCATTCCGTTCTGCTCAAATAGCACAATTTTACTATATTGGGAGTCGCGTCCAAATTGCATCATTTTCCTCTTTTAGTAAAAAGGGTCCACTAATAGCCCACCAGTACTCATCACATCTCTCTAATACACCTACCCACTTTACATAAAATAATAATACTCTTTAATCTACGTGCAAAAAGCAAATGACACACCTTGACCGGGACAGAGGAAGTATATTAGTAGGGTGTTTAAATTAAAGAGGAGCACAAGATTTATAATATAAACCTGATTTACAAGAATACAACTCTCGATCTTTTTTTCATTATCATGTATATCTCATTATGTGCACATTTCTTCTATAATAATCCTATTAGCACAATAAAAATTTATAGATAATTGAAACATCGTTTGACGTATTACTAATATACTCCCTCAGTCCATTGTTAATTTATCCATTTTACTATTTTGGACCGTTCATTCTCAATCTATCAATTTCCCTTTTTAGATATATGAGACCCACACTCTCACTAATACAATTAAAATACGGAACTTACACCCTCCACTAATACAACTACCCACTACACATAAAATAATAATACTCCTTAATCCACATGCAAAAAGCAAATTGATACGTTAACAATGGCCGGAGAGAGAGAGTATAACATTATTAATTGAATACTAACATAATAAAATTCTATTGTGTAACAAATATAGGAGTTTGTTTAATTTTTAGCTTTAAAAGTTGGATTTTATTCTGTATAAATTTTATTTTATTTATTACTCCTATTATTTTTTTGACAAACTTTGAAACTCAACTTCATTAAAAATACAATATTGTTCTATTAATGTGTTTTTTTTTTTTTTAACTCAAGTCATTTTTTCTCTTAGATTTTTTACTTACACAATCTGTGAAGTAAATCTTAAGTGTGTGCATGGTGAAGTGCCACATGGAGGGTTGTTAGTGGTTTAGCATGTGTGTGTTTGCATGAACCATGCATGGGAATAAGCTGGAAAGGAAGCAGCTCATTCAAACTGCCAAGCTGCTCAACTGGTGCATGGTGAGTAGGGTGTGTTCGGCTGCTATTTTGGAGGGTTTAAGTGATCGGTTTGTGTCAGTTATCAGTATGGATCGATAGCCCAATGATCAAGCAAGAATCTAGAGTTTGTTACATTCAGTTTTGACAGCTGGCATGAGGTGGAGAGATTCCCAAAGTTCAGCCAATCAAATGATCCCGTAACTGCCATGCATGTGATCATAGCATTTAAGCTTGTTTCCAGTTTCATTCTTCATTGATTCCTCTCATTGTAAACTCATCAATAAAGCATGTTCTCCCTCTACAGTGGATGTAGGTTCTTTATGAACCGAACCACTTAAATCCATCGTCCAAAAGCTTCTAGTTTACACACACACTACACACATCACAAGCAATCTGCAAATTTCCAGTTTTAGCATTAAGTTCAAGTTCTTAATCTTTGGTGTTCAATCTGATATACTCATTGATCGAATCAGTAAGTATACTTGAGAAGTGGCGCCGTCTGTGGGAAACGCAGGCCATTATCAAAGAAGAAACAACAATCAACAAGAAGCAGTTTGAAAGGAAAAGGAAGATAGGATGGTGTCAACCAAGTTTGACATCGAAAGATTCACAGAGAAATCCGATTTCGGATTATGGAAGATTAAGATGAAAGCCATCCTGGTTCAACAAGGATTGGTGAAGGCTATTCAACCTGTTCCTGCAAACGAAGCAGTAGCCATGGATGCACAAGCACAGCTGGCAGATGATGAAATGCAGGAGAAAGCATTGAGTGCTATAGTTCTGTGCCTTGGTGACAAAGCACTAAGGGAAGTTCAGAGAGAAACAACCGCCAGAGGATTATGGAAGAAACTTGATGATCTCTACATGGTAAGATCTCTGGCCAACCGTTTATATCTAAAGCAGAAACTATACTCTTTCAAAATGGTTGAAGATAGGTCTATTCTAAGTCAGCTTGATGAGTTTTCTAAGGTGTTAGATGATTTAGAAAATGTAGATGTGAAATTAAATGATGAAGATAAGGCTGTGATTCTCTTATCTGCACTTCCAAAATCTTTTGAGAATCTGAAAGATACTTTGTCATTTGGAAGTAAAGAAACTATAACTTCAGAAGAAGTTGTATTAGCTTTGAAGACAAAAGAACTTCAAAAGGTTTCAGAGGGTGGTAATGGCTCAGGTGAAGGATTAGTGATCAAGAAAATTGATCATGGTAAAAGAAACTATAAGAAGCCTGGATCTGACAAGAAACATGAAAATAAAAGAGATGATCAGTCCAACTCAGATAAGGATGGGAGAAAGTGTTTCCACTGCCATGAGCCAGGACATTACAAGAAGAATTGCTATAAGTTTAAAGCATTGAAGGCCAAGAAGGCTGATGCAGATAGACAAGGGCAAAGAAATCAAGCAAATCAAGTTGCTGGAGCTCAAAACAGAAATGATCAGAACTTCATTGAAGTACTAGCCATCAGTTCATTAAGAATTGCAGAAGAGTGGGTACTTGATTCAGGTTGTACATTCCACATGTCACCAATGAAGCACTGGTTTACTGATTTGAAGCTTCAGAATGATGGTTCTGTCCTGCTTGGAAATGACTATACCTGTCAGATTAGGGGAGTTGGTTCCATCAATTTAAAATTGCATGATGGAAGTATAAGGGTGCTCTCTGATGTGAGATATGTTCCTGAATTAAAAAGGAATTTGATCTCATTAGGAGTGCTTGCTGACATTGGATATGTTTGTGAGTTAAGGAAAGAAGCTCTTACAGTAATGAGAGGAAAAACAGAAGTGATGAGAGGCATCAGGAGAAGGGATTTATATCTTCTGGAAGGGAGCACATTTGCTGGTCAAAACAATGTGGCAACAGAAAGGGAGGATATAAACCTATGGCATAAAAGACTTGCTCACATAAGTGAGAAGGGTCTCCAAGAATTAGCAAGACAAAAGGTTATCAGTGCTGGTGCATCAGAGACATTGAATCAGTGTGAAGACTGTATAATTGGTAAAGCTAAGAGACTGAAATTTGGAGTTGGTGATCACAATAGCAAAGGAAAGTTAGATTACATCCATTCAGACTTGTGGGGGCCTTCAAAGACATTAACCAAAGGTGGAGGCAGGTACTATATCTCTTTTATTGATGATTATAGTAGGAAAGTATGGGTATATATCTTAAAGTCCAAAGATGAAGCATACAATACCTTCAAGAATTGGTTAATGGAAGTAGAAACCAGTTCAAACTGTAAGCTTAAAACATTTAGAACTGATAATGGATTAGAGTATTGTTCTGATGAGTTTAATAGATACTGCAAAGAGAGGGGAATAGTCAGACATAGGACTGTCCCTGGTACACCACAACAAAATGGTGTGGCTGAAAGGTTAAATCAGACAATTCTTGAAAGAGTAAGATGTATTCTTAGCAGCTCAGGTCTTTCAAAGAGTTTTTGGGGTGAGATAGTTGCAACTGTAGTTTTTCTCATCAACAGAAGTCCCTCAACTGCTCTGAAATTCAAAGCACCACAGGAAGTGTGGAGTGGAAGAGCTGCAGATTACAGTATACTCAAGGTTATAGGGTGCTTAGCTTATGCACATGTGAAGCAGGATAAGCTAGCACCAAGAGCTGTTAAATGCATCATGATTGGCTATCCAAAAGGAGTAAAAGCTTATAAGCTATGGTGCATGGAAACCAATAAGTTTCTGATCAGCAGAGATGTTACATTCAATGAGAGGATAATGCCACTTAAAATTCAAGATAATGTAAATGAATCTGAGTTTGAGGTGGAGCCAATCAGGACTAAACAGAATGTGACAGACCAAAGCTCTTCTAGACATGATCAGCTTCAAACTGTTGATGATGATGGTGAAGACAAAGATGAATCAGGGAATGTTGAAAACATGCTGAACAATTATCAATTAGCAAGGGATAGGGAAAGAAGGAATATCAAGCCTCCTGTAAGATTTGCTGAGGCTGATATAACTTCCTTTGCTTTATACACAGCTATGGATATAGATGCTTATGAGCCCAGGAACTACAATGAGGCTGTTACTTGCAAAGAAAAGGACAGTTGGATTATTGCCATGGAAGAGGAATTACTTTCCTTGGAAAAGAATGAAACATGGAAGATTGTTAGGAAGCCTAGGGATCATAAGTTGATTAGCTGCAAATGGATATTCAAGAAGAAGGTCTCAGCAGATAGCACAGTTGGGATCAGATTTAAAGCAAGACTAGTTGCAAGAGGTTTTTCACAAAGAGAGGGGATAGACTATAATGAAATATTTTCTCCAGTTGTGAAGCATGTCACAACTGCTTTTCTACATGGAAAACTAGAGGAACAAATTTATATGGAAATTCCAGAGGGGGTTGCTGTTCTTGAACCAAATACTAAAGCATGTCTGCTTCTGAAATCTTTATATGGACTTAAACAAAGTCCAAGAAGGTGGTATTTGAGATTTGATGAGTATGTTATCAGATGTGGATTCAAAAGAAGCACATATGATAGTTGTGTGTACTTTAAACATGATAATGAGTGTCATGTATACTTGTTATTGTATGTTGATGATATTCTCATTGCCTGCAAGTCCATGGAGGGAGTTTTAGCAGTAAAGAACATGCTAAAATCTGAATTTGATATGAAGGACTTAGGGGAGGCAAAGGTGATCCTAGGGATGCAAATTGTTAGGGACAGATCAGTTGGTACAGTTGTGTTGCATCAGGGTTCTTATTTGGAGAAGGTCTTAAAGAGATACAACATGGACTTGTGTAGATCAGTCTCTACTCCAGTAAAGCAAGGGATCAGTTTATCTTCAGAAAATGCTGCTAAAACTAGTGAGGAAATTGAAGACATGAAGAAGGTTCCTTATGCAAATGCTGTTGGAAGTCTCATGTATTCCATGGTATGCTGTAGACCTGATCTGGCTTATGCTATGAGCTTAGTCAGTAGGTTCATGAGTAATCCAGGAAGAGAACACTGGGAAGCTGTCAAATGGATTCAGAAGTACATCAGAGGCTCAACAACAACAGGTTTGAAATTCAATAAGTTTAATACTAACAATGACTTTCTTGCAGGTTTTGTTGATGCTGATTATGCAGCAAATTTAGATACAAGGAAATCTCTCTCAGGCTATGTGTTTTGCTTGTTTGGTACTGCCATTAGTTGGAGAGCAACACACCAATCAGTGGTGGCTCTATCTACAACAGAGGCTGAATTCATTGCACTCACAGAGGCTGTGAAGGAGGGTATGTGGCTGATAGGGATTCTGAAAGAATTTGGCATTGAACAGAAGTCTGTGGTCATCAGTTGTGACAATCAGAGTGCTATACACTTGTCAAGACATCAGGGATATCATGAAAGAACAAAACACATTGATGTGAGAATGTATTTTGTAAGAGACATGATTGAAGGTGGAGAAGTTGTGATCTGCAAGGTTGATACTACTAGAAATCCAGCAGACTTTCTTACTAAAGCTCTTGCTACCTCAAAATTTGAGCTATGCAAGAACTTAATCAATGTGTGTTGATAAGTGGAAAGAGTTAGCTGCTCTCACTAAAAGCAGTGGAAAGAGTTAGCTGCTCTCATTCAAAGGCAGTGGAGATTAGAGGGAGAGGTTTGATAGTTTCAAATAAGATTTAAGGTGGAGATTTGTGAAGTAAATCTTAAGTGTGTGCATGGTGAAGTGCCACATGGAGGGTTGTTAGTGGTTTAGCATGTGTGTGTTTGCATGAACCATGCATGGGAATAAGCTGGAAAGGAAGCAGCTCATTCAAACTGCCAAGCTGCTCAACTGGTGCATGGTGAGTAGGGTGTGTTCGGCTGCTATTTTGGAGGGTTTAAGTGATCGGTTTGTGTCAGTTATCAGTATGGATCGATAGCCCAATGATCAAGCAAGAATCTAGAGTTTGTTACATTCAGTTTTGACAGCTGGCATGAGGTGGAGAGATTCCCAAAGTTCAGCCAATCAAATGATCCCGTAACTGCCATGCATGTGATCATAGCATTTAAGCTTGTTTCCAGTTTCATTCTTCATTGATTCCTCTCATTGTAAACTCATCAATAAAGCATGTTCTCCCTCTACAGTGGATGTAGGTTCTTTATGAACCGAACCACTTAAATCCATCGTCCAAAAGCTTCTAGTTTACACACACACTACACACATCACAAGCAATCTGCAAATTTCCAGTTTTAGCATTAAGTTCAAGTTCTTAATCTTTGGTGTTCAATCTGATATACTCATTGATCGAATCAGTAAGTATACTTGAGACAATCAATATTATATTAATATGTTAGAATGATCAAGCAGCATATAATAGTAGAATTTAAAATAATAATAATAATAATAATAATAATAAAATGGGAGTAATATAAAAGCAAACAAACATACTACCTAACTAATCTTCTAGAGCTTAAAATTTTGAGGATCACATTTGCTAATAAACAATGAGATTTTTCTACTAACTATATAAATGATCTTCAAAATAAATTGTACCAAGGAAAAAGAAAAAATAGATAAAATGTAAATACTCAAAATATAAATTCTTAGTATCAAACATAGAAAAAATGAACAATCATTTAAGCTACAAAGAATTCATGGCCTAATCTAAAGAGAAAAGGAATAGTTTTCAACCCCTTTTCACCATAGATTGAGTGGGGAGAGATATAGAGGTGAGATTCAAAAGAAAGAAAAGAAGTTAGAGAAAACTTAGAAGTGACATCCACAACAGAGATAGAAGAAACAGAGTGTGGAAACAAGAACAATGGCTTCCACCACATACACAATCTTGAAAATAACATCATCCACCACCCACACTTGAATATTCATCTTCTTCATTTTCATGGAAGATACACTCCATGGCCACCATTCCTTTTTCACTCCCTTCAATGGCCATATCCTTCTCACCATCTCTCCTCTCTCTCTCTCTCTCTCTCTCTCTCTAATGTGTTTATGTCACTCTCAAAAGAAAGGTGGGCTGTTTATTTGCCTAATTGCATTGATTGTATCATCAGTGTGGATTTACAAAGAGCTGCTGGCCAAAGCTGTCATTCGTATATACTATTCTTGTGGTCATTTTGTCGAACAGCTGCTGCTCATTAATCACTCCTTTTTCTTTTCCATTGGAGAAAAAGTTGCCAACTTTTTAGTTAATTAATAATTAAAGCCTAATGGCATTAAATTAAATTAATAATTCATTAATGTTAGTTGGGGCTACCTTAATTTCTCAAACGACTAGTAGCCGGTCTACTTACTTATTGTCCTTATTACTCACCACTTGCCACAATTACCTTATTCTCATTTAATAGTAATATTAAATAAGATATTCTATTAATTAATTCAAACGAATTTAACTATACATTATAGATCGATTTTAATATTCACTTATAAGCAAGCTAGTCAATGATTTGTTTTGTTTTAGCATTAGCCATTTTTATCAGAAGGATACAGAATGTATTTAAATAGTATCAAATTTCCTGCACCACTTCAATATATCATCTCTTAGTATTACACAATACACAGTTAGAAGGATGTATAGACTATCTTAATGATTGTTTAATAGATAATTTTTCAACATGGAGCTTAAATTGTTTTTTCTAATCAATTAGGAACTTAAAATATACCTAACTAATTTAAAATTTGAAAATCATAAAATATTTAAAATATATAATTACATCTACATTATATTTTACATATTTTCATATGTTTTTAAAGATTTTTTTAAATAATTTACTATCACTAAAATAAAATTTCAATATATGTCAATCTTATATGATTATTATAAAATTATTTTAGTTAATTTCATATATGTCAATCTTATTATATTTTAGTTAATTTTATAATTTTGGACCATAGTTTATAAATTTCATATCAATAATCGGTAGACTAAATAATTCAAAACCGAATTAACACTACTAGAAAAATATTCCTAAATTGAACCAACTCTTATAATTTTGGTCTACAAATAAGATTAAAATACATATCATCATCACCTCAGCTTAATATCTATATATGTGTATAGTATTATCTATGCAAATTTATAAAAAAAAAATAATAATAAGGCAAAGCCAAAATCAAGTGGAGGAAGATTTTTCATCTTTCTTTCCAGCTAAAATCATCGATATCTGGAGGCCCCGACTGAACGCTTGGTTGAACAGAAGGCGCGTTTGGAACTCCGACATGAACGGGAACCAGGACAAGACGACGACGGGCATGAATATAACGAGCCCCATGATGGCTTCGTACGCTCTTGATAACTCCATCACTGACTCCCAAGCTCCAATGCGCTTCAAACATGGTCTGCAGGCCTGAGCAATCTGCCATAGTGGTTCCATTTTCGACTCGTTAGAAAAGGCAGAGAGCAAAAGGAAGTCGTAGTAGGTTAGGTTTCATATCATAAAGAGCATCTGCATGGAAGTTACCAGAATAAGGGCCCATCCGGTGGGCAAGAAGGCCAGTATTGCAGCAAATATGTCACTGATGGTAAGGTTAGCAACCACGAATAACAAGGTCATGACTGACACGAATCCGAGGAACAGAAGTGCTTTAAGAATCCTGAACATTAGCTGAAAGTCTGTGCCAAATTTGCGTCTTCCCATCGACACCATCTGTGGTGAGATAAGTTAGAACTCATCATGATGTGCAGAACTGAACTGTTTCAGTTGGAAGTGTAAAGGAAGTGAAATCAATGAATTTTCTACATGAAAAGATCGTACCTTTAACACCAGAAGAACGGTTAGCATAACGAACCAGGATAGGCCGTATACCTGTAAAGATGATTATGAGAAAGTGTGAGATCATGTACAACAAAAACGTCCAAAAAGACGAAGAAAAACAAGAGGTATGAAGTTTTGAAGGAGTCTTTACCAGGATGGTCTTGTCTTCATGCGATATCTTCAAACGATAGACGATCCCATATTGATAATTGAAAAACCGTAATGCAAGGATAATCTCCAGCACTCTACCTCTTACATTTGTGTACTTTAAGTGTTCTTGTTCTCCATTCCACCAAGATTCCCAACTTTTATCAGGTGAAATCCCGATTCCACCACGATTTCCCATCCACCTCTTCCAATCCGCCCAATCATCTACAGTCTTTTGCCACTCGAACCCAGATGGGTTAAAAACAAAAGGAGCAAACAACCAGGAAGCAACAAGGAACCACATTGAGAATGTGATGAAGAAATACAGTGGTGAACTGCGATAGGAATGGCCGTAGACCTCATATACAACCAAAAGAATAAGAAGTTCTAAACCTTTAACAAAGTGACTACGAGAATACAATCTATAGTTCTCAGCAAACTTGGCATGAAAAACAACAAAACCACGACCTGTGGCTCGGTACTTTGATCCTCCATGTAACATCGTTCTACCATAATAATGAGCTTTTGTTCCAAGCTGAAATGTAAAGAACACTGATGCTAGCTGCAACTGCATGACAATTAAATCACCAATGGCATTTCGAAATCCTCTCTCGAGGCCAATTTCCATCACCATGGGTAGCACAAGCAACAGGCCAAGCTGAAAAAGTGATTGTGTAGCCAAAGCCTCTTCAAGAGCTTTACTCTGACGAATAGATGAATTATCCAGAATTTGTCTTTCCAAACCACTCAAGACCATGTATAATCGTCCATACAAGAACACATAGACAGTAAGCACGGTAACCTGGGGGGGGGGGGGGGGGGGGGAGGGATTCATAATCAACCTCAAATATCAGGAATTTAAGCAGATTCACAGCTCTAATACATTTTTAAAGATCTTATTATTCATAGAAGATAGACACTGAAAATAATATACCAAGGCAAGAAATGTGGCAACTCTAGGTGTAATAGTAAGGAATAGGTGTGCATACCATGCTACTGAAGTAAAAGCCAACAGTGGTAAAGTAGAAGGACAGCATTCTATAGAAATCAAATTGACGTCCAAGTCGATAGACATCTCTACTAAGAGTCTGCTCTCCATTTCCATTTGCAACCTTTGCCTCAAAAAGAGATATCTGATTCATACCGACATCTCGACCCTTGCCTACTTGGATGTATTCATGGTGTGTTACATAGCCCCTTCGGAGCGTCGAATTGAAACCTAAAGATATTGACTCAGTCAAAAAATAAATGAAGAAAAAATTATGTGGCATAAGAAAATGTATCGGATATTTATACCAGAAAATACATCTTCGCTCAAATTGATTGTTTTCGAAGCTTTACTTAATCCCCCTCTTGTCAAATGAAAGATTCTATCAAAAATATCAGGATGCCCATAGTGAAACCTTACCCTGCAGAAGAAAAAATAAGACCTTAGAAAATCAGAAAGCTGAATTTCAATTGAAAGCCATATAACCATGACATATAATAACCAATTTTCGAATTCAATCGATAATTTGTTGATCTAAGCCAAAGTTAAAACATCCAAATTCAAGAACTGAACCGAGATAAGCTTTCTTCCTGTACAGCACTTCCTTTTGACCCAAATTTATTGCTCCAATTTCCTTTTCACAACATCCCAAAACAAGACTCCATTTTCCATAACGGAAACCCTTCTCTCATGGATTAACAACCTCCATGCGGACATGAATTCTCAGCCAATTCATTTTACCATAACTACAACCAACCCCACTTAAAAGTAACATCACATAAAAAACATATATAATTACACTTTATGAACTCCTCTCTAGAACTCTGAGTCAGACATACCATGTCATATGCATGAAACTTTAGCAAAATTTACCACTAACATTATTATGACATCGTTGCACGCAAAATATAATCCATCCTCACAAAAGTAGGAGGGTGGACAAAAGAAAGTTTACCTCAATGGATTTGCCAAAATTCTTTGTGCAATTGTCACAAAACTGTGTTCTTGGTTGGACATGAACCAAGCAAGAGAAGATACACTATCATCAAAGAGAAAAGGTAAGGTTATGCAAAATGTTCTATATGTCTGCATGTAGAATTGAAGATCCCTTCAACTGAAAGTACAAACCTTCCCGTGAAAATGTGCTCCCTTAGCCCCAATATTGTCGGTCTTCTTTGCCCTGAATGGGATTTTAAGAGTTCTTGCAAAACATTACGCACCTTGAAAGCTTCCTCAAAGTAATTGTCCTGAGGAAATTAATCAAAATTATGGTAATGTTCATAAAATTGAACAATGGCAATGTGTTATCCATTTTTCTTTCAGTTAAATGAAATACAATAATTCTGGTGACAACTAATAAATTAAATTATGCAGCAATCAAATTGATATTGTATCTCTATCGTGTATATGCTAATAGTTTACTTTTCACTTAAACCATCATTTCTGAGTGTCCCTGAAAATCAGATCCACTTCAATTTAGCAAGGATTAGCACAATAAGGAGAAGACAATTTTTTTTATTTTTTTTTTTGTGCGAGATGGCGCAGTGTGAGGGCAATTTAATGGACTTCACACATTTACCCACTAAACACTACCGACTTTTATTTTTAACCAATTGATGAATTTGACCATCTCACATAGAGAGTGTCTTGAGTAGTTCATTAGCTTACTTCCAAGACTAAAACATGTAGTAGTGTAGTGCGAGTGTAATATTATGCTGACCTGATTCATGTCTATGGTTTGCAAGGCTTCTCCACGGGTGAAAATGATTGCATGGTTTTGATTTTCAGGATTCCCCTCCCCAATCTCTGCTGGAGGACCTGGAAGTTTGATACGGTATATTTCCTGGATTGTAATATACAAAAATTGTAACAGCCGTTAAGCTAAAATAAAATTAAAAAATAATTTTAAAAAAATCTTTAAATGAATCAAATGTGTCAAATTATACAGCTTAATTTATTTTATTTCAGCAAAAAAATATTGCTTGTTGCACTCTAATAACACAAATTCTCATACCTCATCCAACTTATCCCCTCCCTTGACCAAGACAGAATAATAAACCTTCTCAATTTTCTTCTTGTCAACTGTCTCCTCCCGGGCATCTATATAAGCAACACGAAGAGACGGATTCCTAGAAGATGCATTAGAAGATATCTAAGATTTTGGCAATGACAAATCATCCTATATGATTAAGAAATTAATTTTATAATGCAACTTACGAAATCATAAGATTCAGAATATTCATATAACAGCTCCTGTCTCTGGAATCGCCTGAGATTTTCTGCGCGCCATAGAGCTGGCAGGATACTACATAAGTGAACTTCATATCTGCTAAGGCTTGTGCACGTTCCGTAAGGGCTCTGTAATCTTCATGTTTTGTGTCAATGGCTCGATAGCCACCAAATATCGCTGCAAAGGAAACCATAATAGTGATAATTTACAAAAAGGGCAAAACAAAGATTTGATTTATTACAGAAAGTGAGAGGGAAAAAATTATCCACCAACCATTATCATCAGCAAAATCCAAAAAGCACTGAAGTTTCAGAGCCTCTCTATAGTACATCATCCCTCTCACTAATTATAGAGCAACAAAAAATGTATAAATAAAACGTTCATAAAGCAATTATGTTAACCTGAGTGTTAAAAGATACGCCTGTAAATACATATTATCTGACCTGTCCTAGCAAGTGTCTGGCCTCTGTAAGATACCCAATGACGATCCATATCTGACCTGTCTTTCTCAGGATCACTAAATTTGGCATCTTTGATCCGCTCCTCATAATTTTTCCATTCATCTTTTAAGCGACAATTAAGTTATTAACAGTAGAAGAGTTTATACCTATAGAAATAATTGCAGTAATTGTATGGAAGATATGAATATAGAACTCACCGGGATATATCTTCTGTAGGTAGAACAGAGTTGTTATGCCATCTTCATTTTCCTTGTGAAGATCATCCACTGAATAAAGCACATCTTCTCGATAGTATGGAGTCAAAACACTGAAAATAAAGCAAGGTAAAATAAATTAACTAGAATTGCAACAGTGAGCGCATAAATCATGAATTATGACTAAACCAAATCAACAACGTATTCACAAATATGAAACTCGAAAAAAATGTACGATAATTTAAGGTTTGCTAACAAGGACAGTAACAAGTAATCACAAAGTAAATAGGAGAGAAGAATATTGACGGAGCCGTGGATAATGGAAATTTTTGCACCCTCTCTGTTACATAGTCAATTTTAAGTCTTCAATAAATTACTCTAGAGAGATGCTAGATAACTTTGTCTTTAATGCGCCATAACTTTTAATCCCTAAATATATCAATGAATATTATGTACATTAAAAAAAGAGGATAATGTAAAGGACATCTTATAGCAAAATTTAGAAAGCACGTAGGAGAACAATGTTACATATATATTTTTTGGAAAGAAAAATGAAAAAAAAGTCACTAGTCAAGTTGCTAATTAGTTCTTGTCATTATGATCTGCCTGGGTATTGTGTTAGTATCAGACAATTTGGTTTGGACAGCTTTATCAACATTTACTACATAAAAAAATTAATATTTTCTGTTTACTTGATAAAATATATGATAGTATTTAGAAGTACTAGCACATGATATGCATTTATGAAGAAAGATCTGATCACAATTTACATCTGTCTTGAAAGAAACAGCCAGATTTTGTTTTATCAGTCAAATTCTGACGAATTTCAACATGAGCAGTAGGCTGTAGTTAGGACGGGTCATATCTCAATCATTTGCAGTAAATTATTTTCATTTGGATATACTCTGAAGTCATGAATACAACAAATAAATTGACATATGAGCCAACGACAAGAAACCTGAGACTTTCAAGATTTACCTGAAAGACATCATGTTTCGAACTTTGGGGGCATGGGGCATCGTCATAAATAGAGAGTTTGCAAAGAAAGTAATGCGTCGACGAGCCTCTAAATTCATAGGCACATTGATTGCTGATTCTTTCTCAGTCAAAAGCAAATGAAGGCGGACAACCTGCAGACAGAACATATAATAAATTTTAGATACTACAGAAGTCATAAATATTCATAATAGACAATACCAAATACAATTTCTAATACCTTTTCCATCCAGTAGCTGCTTTTTAAGAGATTTACATTTACTCTTTCAAACTTCTGTTCTTTCTCATTCCCTTGATTAAAATCCTCCAAAATCCTAAGAAATGAAGAAAAGAGATAACACCTCAAATTGCTGGAACAAATTATTATTGTGATTATCTGCCAACAGATTCTGAGACATACTTATGGCCATCAATCATTATATCTTGAACGATAATCTCTATGATATCCTGAAGCTTGTTTATGAGCTGAGATCTATATATCTCATGATCCTCGACATCATCCATCTGCCATTTTCCAAATTAAACTCACAAGAGAAATTTAATATCTATCTACATTTATTAAAGAAATTGATGCTAATTACGCAATAGGACAAATATTACCAAAAGGTTGAAAAATTTATCCAAGTTATCACTCAATAAAGGCAGCCCCGCCATGTTAAACTCCCTCAAGAATCTTTGATCGCGTATGCTGCTATCAACTTTGCGACATATTTGCCTAATGATTCTGAAAGTTGTACAAAGAATTCAAGAAGTAACTCATTATTTTTTTTCATTTTTTTGAAATTTCAGAAATTCTGGATATTAGGAACTATCATGTTACTTACTCTCTATCCCCTTCATCCAGCATAAGGGCAATTAATACTTGCTTCAAGGTTTCATAGCATTCAATTACTACAGTACGCATGAAATCATCATTCTTAATTTTTCTAAAGAGGTCTGCATCTTCCCTCTCATTGCAATCTTTCGCCATGTCCAGTGCTATGGGAATCTAATATCAATGTTGAGACTTCTAATCAAGAAGGAAGCAAATTGAATTTCCCCAAAATGAGAAGTTGACTAATTTTACCTTACTGGAAAGCAAGAAAGGAGGCCATTGGACAACAGAGACATCACTTGATGAATAAGGCACAAGAAGTAGATCTCTCTCCCTGAAAAAGTGATTCCATATGTCACGTTTTAGACAATCAATTTCTACACGAAAAATATATAAGTAACTTCACATCAATGAAAAAAAGATACTAACTTATGACTAATCAAATCCTCTTTTCTCAGAGATGATATAAATTCATTCCACATCTGAGAGAACTTTGCAATGTTAATCCGCTCCAATGTTGCATCATCCTGCCATAGCAGTTACAATCAGAGGACATCCACATGTGTTTTTTTAGAATTAAATTGCGATAATATGACAAAATATTTTCCAAACTCAAACAAACAAAAATATCAATACAGACCCCTTGATGCCGTTTGATTTCCTCTTTGGAATATGGAACAAGACGCTGGGTGAAAGCTGACGGAATATTTTCAAATCGCGCCCTTAACATGCCAAGGGTCCTAATCTATCAAAGGTAAAATGTCTCAGAAAAATCAGTGGAACCTATAACCTGACCCAACATAATGGACGTCATACAAATGTTGGACAGCACCTATTATTAAGAAGATGGGTAGCTGTTAAGGGCGTTATCTCTTCACACAGGACAAGAATCACTAACCTCTCCAAGGTGGCTAAATGCTCCGTAGATTCCACCTATGATGGTTGAGAATATAGCATACCATATTTGTGTGTCCATGAAATAAACCTATATGAAATGAATCATTTTGTAGGAATTCAGAGGAAATTAGCACAAACACTTTTCATTATGAATAAATGCAATTACATACCAGAATGACTGGAGCCCAAATAGCAATGATAACGCCAGTATTATGTGTATCTGCATCATTGTCATATGCATGATGATTATCTCATAAACAACAAGTTTTTAAAATAAAAAAAATTCAATGTGAGAATATATTACCATTTGGGAAGAATTCATGCCAATCATAACTACTGACTGTAATATTCATGATCGTCCTTGTCGGTTCAATTAATGGCAATATCTAATTAACAGAAGTGAAGGTCTGATCAGACAGTCACAACAAAATGTCTTCTTTCAGAGCAGAAAGTGCATGCAAATACATTAGACATAGTGAAATAGAATTTTACAACATGGATTGCGAAGAAGTGTATCTAATTAAACAATTAATTAAGGTGTACCATCAAATTCTATCTTAGAACCTACATTATAGGACTCTAGGTATGGGGTGTGTGGAGTGTCATGTCAGTTGCTTGTGTATTGCAATAGTAGCTTGCCAGTATGATGATTTGCCACTTCAAATGAGAGTCATAACGAACTTTAATTGTAACTTTCATGTTCTATCTATGAACTACCAAACCCATACCCACTTTTCATCTCCATAATTCAATTATACAAGTGATGCAAATTGCTGTCACTATAATAGACAAGCTATTGCATGCTATTAACTATTCAGCTGTATTTCCAAGAAAATTAATGTTCCCTTAACTGAAAAGGTTCAGATGTCAATCAGAGAATTGAGATGTACAAAAAGCAACTTTGTTGTCATAAAGTATCTCAATGGCCTTAAGCAAGAAGCACTAATGTACATTGTTGAAGCAACCTAATAAGAATCAGTATCTGGTGTGTTTGACCCAGAATAACACAAGAGAAAATCATAATTACCCAAACCTGGGTTAACCCATCAAATTGTTGATATATTGTTAAATGAATTATCAGAACGTAAAATTATTGCGTACATAAGATATTTATTATAATAATGGCACTCAAAGACTTACTCTTAGCCATATTTGTCCAGTACTTTTATTATTTAGTGATCCATTGTCTACTTAATGAGAATGTGGCCAATTGATCTAAAGTTTCTCACTTTCATTCGTGTTCACAAAGAACACTTCACTTAGAACATAAAACTTATGTATCAAGTTTTATCTTTGATTAGGATCATCTTTGTCAGATATGGAGGCCAATTAATGAAGAATAGAAAAACATGACATTCAAAAATAACATTTAGACAGATCAACTACATATTGCAGAAACCCCCCAAATATGTGTTGCTCAAAGTCCCAAACATGCATATAACTAAATTTATTCAAGAGAGGAAAAGTTACCTCAACATAATAGCTGAATGCTAACTTGCTTATCAGCAGGATAATCCAAAATAGTGTGTACCTGAGAATAAAAAAACTTACAATCATAATTATGTAAAAATATATGTGCTGGTCCACTGAACTCTTTCAGGCACATTTCTGTGTCCAAGAGGCAATACAAAATTATAGACAATATTAGTGAGATAGTGAGATACTCTTGGGTATATGTAGCATTTCATTAGTGTATGCACCCAATGTGTTATGATACCCATTGGGAAAAACAGAAATGACTAAAAAGATTAAACAAGGAAATCAAGGTTAGTTAATAAATAAAGCTTCTTACTTAAAAAGGGAGAACATATCTTCATGCATTCCTCGTCCAACATACAGCTTTGGCTAGAATCCAAAAATGACATATTAAAACATGTACTATCAGATTATAGTCATCATTACACATATTATATGGACATACCTGCGACCACCACATTAGGAGGGAAATAATACGCCAATTTGAACGTTCCATGGATCTCCGGAGAAAAGGAAACAGAAAGAGAATTGCAGCTAACATGTTGGGTATTAAATAAATTGCAACACAGTAGTCATACAGTGACTGACCCTGCCAATCTGCTCCTAAACTATTGAAGAATCTCATAATCCCAGTTGGGTTCTGGAAAGATCTGGAATATGTCACTGGCATGACTACAACCCAAAATGCAGCAAGTAAGAATTTCAGGAGATATCGGAGTATTTGGTTAAATTTCAGGCTCCTCCAGGCATTGAAACTGAGGATGATGTCCAAGGCAGCTGAAAAAAAACCAGGTGGATAGAGAGATAAGTGAGAGATGTGAGAGAGGAACGTACATTAAGATAAAGATAACACAGATACCTCGCAAAAAGTTCAAAATGGCAGCAGTGATAAAGATGCTCAAAATGCTTCTAAACAAATCTTCATCAAAAAGAACAGCAGAGGAGACACGTTGGTTCCATGCAATTATAATCATAGTCTGATAAATATTCATGAACCAATAGTTAAACAAGGGAAGGAACATCCACATTCTGTTCTGGAGACACATTGGTTCCATGAAAGTAAAAAATTTATTATCAGTTCTGGAGTACCTGGAGCGCCAGAATAAAGAAAATCCACATTCTGTCAAAACTCCTATAAAGGTGCAAAAATGTGCGCACTTCCACAAAATTTGTTTTGGGCTTTCTGTTTCCCACAGGCTGCTTAGTTCCCTGTAAATCATGATCTGACTCGATATCAATATTCTCAAGTACAAAAATAATACGATTAGAAATACTATCAAAAAGAGGGACATATATAAAACAATCAAAAGAGAAACTTAAAGCAGTCATCTCAAGTCAATGAATAAAGGTATCTTGTAATATGTGCAGTACAATATCAGAAAAATATGCTGCTTAATCAGCAGCGTGTATCTCCGAAATGATAAAGGTATCTTGTAATACTTCACTTAAACAGCATCACTATTGGAAATGTGAAGTCACTCCTACAATCATAGTGCAGTAATCAGTCTTTTCCAGATATAAAGAAAATATATAGCAAGTGGTGCAACCCTGAGTATTAGGATGTTATACTACGTCCTTTCTTTTCGCTTGATCCGTTTGCTTATTTCTTCCAACTGCTTTCTCTTCCTTCTTATTTCCATCCTACTTAGTTCACTTATCTTCAATCATGTTCTGTCATCATCACCACCACCAAGCACCAAATAATGCAGCCACCATAATTATCATTTATTCTTCTACTTGATTATTTTTATTTATTTTTCTTTGATCCAGCTTCTTGCTCTCCCTTTTCCAAGTTTCCTGGCAGCAGCTTCTCCAAAGGATCCAGGGTGACTAGAATAAAGGATAACTTCATAGATGGACTTTTATATTTACTTAATTCATATTTCTTATGATATTTCTTTTGGTGGAAGAAAGAAAAATAATGAAACATATCTTTTGTCTTGGTTCGCCTGACTAAAATTTCCCTTTACTAGTAACCTTACCAATTTACCACTGCTACTGTAAAAGCTGCCTAAAGCAAACGATGTCAACAAGAAAGCTAAAAAGTCTGCAGGATATGATTCTCTCTTGTATTTATGCAGGAGTAAGGATGAAGACCTTAAGAGGCCAATGTAGCCCGGATATCATTATCAAGGGAGTGAGAGAGAGAGAGAGAGAGAGAGAGAAACCCTCCAGAATTGTTCAAGATTTTAGCCAAGAAATAAGGTACTTCATACTTGACTAGGAGAAGACAAATATGCAAATAAAAATTTCAGAATCAATCATTTGTAGTAGAAAAGCCTTTCAAGAAGAAATTTTATTATCACAAGATAATCAAGAATGATATAAAGGTGCAATCCAGTATATTTTGTCTTTATGGACACTCATCAAATGTGAATATGTCCACATAATAGAGCCTAATACCTTATTTGCTGATTTTTTCACATCCGAATGCACAAAGAAGTCAGCATCCCGGTCCAGTGGCCATCTCAAATTAAAACACCTCTTTGTCCTGAGGGATAAATGACACGTTGATTGGACCCAAACAGTCAAAAAATAAAAGGGAGAAAAAAATAGCTACCAAGTCAAACTGAAAGAGGTGACGTGATATTGAAAGGAGATACCAAAAATATTCATTCAGATCATCATAGTTTCTCCATGCTGAATGGCTTGCTTTCCCACCATGGTTTCTCCAAGCTTCCTTTATTAACAAAGATGATTGAGTTACAATAAAATAAAATAAAAAATAACAAGACTAGCATTAAAGAATGTGATTTACCTTGAGCAGGACTTCATAAATAGGAGTCACCACATTCTTGAGAAAAGATTCCTCACCTTGTGGCGCTATTTGAGAAGAAGCTCCAGTAACATGTTGGACGTTATTAAATAAAGTGTCGTGCATCTCCTTTGCCATCTGTTTTTTCGAAAACAGAATAAATCACCTTTTTGAACATGCAGGCAGTTAATTATTAATGCATAAAATCAATAAGCTAAGAATTTAAATCAATCAAGCAACTTTAGAAACTGGATGCATGAAGGAATCTACATGTAGTATCATACATGAGTACTAAGGGAACACTATAGTTTATTATATTAAATTGCATGATAAAACACATGGAATACGAAAACTGTCATAATTAATATCATCAACGCATTAGCAGGAATCAAAGGCTTACGAGTCTTTTAAGAAGCACACTAAGAGATATAAAATATATGAAGATATGCCACATACTTGAGACACTAAACAAAGAATAAAAAGCAGCATATAAATCTTTTGTTTTTAAGACTAGTCATAATAGCATATCAAATATTATGATTTAGCAATGCATGAAGGAACATACACAGTGGAAAATATAGCATAAGCACTCTGGCATGAATCGAATGTTTGACGCTTCACCCCAAATAAGGAGATAAAGTCCAATGTACAGAAGCTGTAATTGTTGTCTCCTTTCACGTGGACAACTGCAAGCAGTTAATAGAAATAACTTGATCATTATATGACATAGTAATACAGTGATTTAAATTATAGTGCCGCCATAACACAGTCAACTTACTCCAGATGTTGTTCAAGGTGCAGATATTTACACCAAGACTGATAGTTCTTGAAAGTTTTGTCCATTAATTGCTTAATTGTTCTGCTGTCCAACTGCCAGTGCATATTTCATCAATATTTTAAGCATGTGTAATGGATTATGATACAGAACCAACAGAAAAAATATTCCTAATAAAAAGAGTAGACATGATACATATATACATTAATATTTATTGTTTTCTGAGCCTTATTTTTCATTTTAATTGTGTTCTTTTTTTATTTATTATTATCCTATTTCAATTTATTTATTGCCATAAAGAGATAATTGGCATACTCACATGATCATAAGCCTGAAGATTCTTTTCTCTGACGTCCATATTAGCAAGAAGCAATATCAAGTGTTCCCTCTGATTTGCAACATTTCCTTTCTTCAAAACCAAAGGAGATCATAGAAAATATTCAGTTAAGTTAAGCATCTTAAGCATTAAAAATATTTTAACCTGAAAAAAGTATAAAACATAATTATCAAGAAAAGAAAATTAAAGAAAAAGACTTTCAATGTAATAAACGAAAAGATATGAAATACATCAGAAATATTATAAATAAAAGGAAGTCGGATCACCAACTGCAAATGCCCCAAATTAAATGTCAAGCCTTGTCATAGTTGGACTGGCAGCAGTCTAAGTAGCCATAGTGACAAAAGATTATTTGACAACAAAATGGAATCAAAATCCTTTATAAGGCACTTTGACTATTGTTCTATAACATGACATGTATACTAAATAGTAAGCATACCTGAAATCCAAAGCGTAAAGCAAGCCACTCAAGGATATCATTAAATGGTCTCTCTTTTTCTTCAGCCATTAGGAATGCAGGAAGGTTATCTATATGACGAATAGCTTGAAGTGCTGCTTTGATCTGATTAAGTGTTCAAGCAAAGAAACCATAAGTTAGAGAGGGAAAAAAAAAAGACAAGTCTTCTGGGTTATATATTCATGAGGACACAGCACAAGTGTAACCAAAAGAACACAAATAACCTCAGGAAGCTCCATAATTGCCGGTTTAACACCAATTGCGTACAATGGAAGAATGTTGTGGTGCTCATATTGCTCCTTTTTCTCCTCAACATCTTTTGCATATCTTTGGGTCTGTGATGATCATATTATTGAATTAAAAAAAGTTATCACTAATCACAAGGTAGGACAATCATATAAAATTTTTAGGTAGTAACAGAAATATAAATCAAACCTCAGCATCAATTTTTGTTGGCGGCACAACCGTCCTCAGCGTATCGTACAGGACCGTAGCAATCTGATAGATCTTCGCTATCTCCTCCCTGCAGACATATAAACATTCGAGTGAAGCATACTGCAGTTGTTTTAAAGAGAGCATCAGTTTGAAATTACAAGGCTCACGGTTTTTTTGTACGTTGCCCCCTTTTGATGTTCTTCTCATAGAACATCTGATAAAATTTCTGAATTTCTTTGGGATCACTATTTGCAAGTATAAACTTTGTCTCTTCTTCGTCCTATTACCAAGCAAATAACAATACCATAAAATATAAATTTAAAATAATTAAAAAAAAAAAAAAAAAAAAGAAAGAAAGAAAGATAAACTCAGGTTGCTACTTGCTTGGAGACACCAATCACCTATGATGTTTACAACTCAATATTGATACAAGGAAGCAACAGAAATGGTAAACTTATAATAGCTGTCTGAATCTGAAATATCATTCCAAAAGCTATCGTAGACTGATTTTAAGTAAGTATAGACAAGCACACAGCAGAACATAGATGAAATATAAAGAGTATGATATAAAGCTCAAAAATCTAAATTCAATTATACTATCCTGTAGATATCAAGATTAATTGTTAAAAAAAAAACTCATACAAGAATATAGCATCCACCTCTTCAAGCCTGTGCAACAAGTATGTCTTAAATTGCCTAACACCCCTCCCGCTTGATGTGGGATCTGCTCGATGTGCTTGCTCGAATGCATGAAAACGACCTGACGAAAAGATACTTTAAGAAAGAGAGACAGGAAGAAGAGCTATTAAACTCTTAAGCATATGAAGAAAGAACTAAACAAAGGATAAAATTACACCAATTTGACACACGCATTTTTTGTAGACAGCACTAAAAATGCCTTAAGATGTACTCAACCGTTAAACAATTTGCATTACGAAGCTTTCAGTGCACACAGCCCAGCTACTGTCTAAATGCAGAACAGTGTTAAACTGGTGTACCATGAATCATGTATGCACCAGCCACCACGTGTACAATGATGATGTGACCTCCCATATGGCATGCACTTGCATAGAGAAAAGTGAGATTTAACACCATCTGATAGGGAACCAAGTTGGAGACAGCCACACAAGAATGTGTATAATTTAACCCAAAATAAAAGTATATGAAAGGCAAAAAAATTCAGAAGCAACCATTAAACAGAATATCCTTCCACCACACAGGCCCCAAAAATTTATACTCACTCCATCTCGATAAGTCAGAACACTTTCCAAAGTCGTTCACCCCACAATACTCTAAACTATCTAAAATGGGAAAAAGCACTTCATACATCAATCTCACAATACACTTTAATTTCGAGATTGTCTTCAACATTTCACATACCACATTCTTTACACTTTTTTCTTTTTTATCAAAATAACTGAATTTCTCTCATAAAGTCAACAGAATAAGTCAATAAAGGAGTAATTAAAAAAAGGTTTTAAAAAAATCATCAAACAAGTACCAAAAAACATCACCAAGGTAAAAAACATGAAACCATCACTAAGCAAAACTGAAACAGAACACATGAGAAAATAAAAAGGGCATAGCAGAGAGCATAAAACAGAACAGCAAGCATGATGAATTATGACATAAAGAGTGTGGGAGTATTTAAGTTCAAATTCTTACATAAATAGGCAACTCGTGGGTTCTCCTCCTCAACTTCATTGGCCACACGGAGAATGGGGACAATAAAGGACAGCGACGACGGCACCAACTCACTGTCCACGGCGGTGTTATCATCGTTAGGATCCACCACCGTGAGGGCTCTTGACATCCTCTTCGAGAGGGATCTTGGTGGGCCCACATCATTCTTGGTCCCACTAGAACTCGCCATACCACCACCACTGCTATCTTCTTTTTCACCTTAATTCTTGAAAGATGATGGCCAATATCTCCATAACCCTTTTGCTTGCGCAGAGTTTCACTAAAGAAAGTGCAGCTAAACGTCATTGTTAAAGTATGCATATATACTCAGCAACTAAGATTGATTCTTTGGTTAAGAAATGGGGCAAATCTTTTCATCTTTCGGTTTCTCTAGGAGAAAGGGAAGAATTTGGGTGGGGGGAACAAATGAAATCTTAATTCGAAATGCTTTATAGCTTTCTTGTTTTCTTGAATGAGATCAACTCAGGATACTGTAGAAAGTCTTTGCTTTAAACGGCTACTGTTTGGACTTTGGGATGAATTTTTATTTATTTTTTATTTTTTTAATTAAAGAGTCATACTACAACACTCCAACAATCTCTAAAGTAATAAATTTTAAAAAAATGATTTTTTCTTTCGAGAATCAAAACAATTCTTTGAAATTAATTAGGTTGAATATTTCGTTTATTCTAGTACTCTTTTTTTTTTTTAAATACATATCAAAATATTTATTAAATTAAGAGGAAAAACAAAAAAATGTAAAAAATAAATACTATAACAAATAAACATTTGGAAGATAACAAACTAAATAAATATAAAAAGAGTGTTGGTGAGATTAAAAATGTGATTATTTATATTAGGAGCAATTTGGGTGAAACAGTTTTACATTTTAATAATTAGTTATAAGTTTTCATTAATAATATTTTATTTTTCTTTTAATTATTATTACTTTTTATTTACACTATAAATTATTTATTTCTTTGATTAATTTCAATGAAATGTTATTATTATTACCTTTTACTCATTTCACGAAAATTATTATGTGGGACTGCCTCCCTCAACTCTTTGGCTCTATACTCTTTATATCATATATATATATAATGCTGACCAAATTAAAGTACGAAATAATATGGTTCCGGCCCATTAAAGTACGAAAATCCATGCTTTTTGGGCCTTTATAAGTTACAAGATATGGGCCCTTGGACCATCTGGCTGATCCAGTCCAGAATAAGGAGTAGGCCTACGCTACCAACTTTGTCCCTCAATATTGGGCTTAAAAGCCCAAAATATTAAACACCTCCATTTTCTAACACGTCTAAGCTATCTGTCTTTTCACTTTGCACATATTAACCACATAGTTAATTTGGATAATCCAGCTCCAAAATAACTCTCAAATTAAATTAAATTGATTTTAATTTATGTATGTAATTATATATACACAATTAATTTAAAATACATTTTTTAAATACTTAGTAAATGTTTGAATACACATCATCCTTTTGTATTATGAACATATCTAATTAATTTATCCAGCTTTCTTGACTAAGGCAATTGTCATACCAATATTTAGACAAATTTGTTATAGAACTAAATTTTGAAGTTGTTGGATCCACGTGATTCTGGCTATTACAGGAAAAAAATTATTTTTTATTCCATAAACAATTCTTAAGTTGACAATTCAATAATTAGAAAAAAAGAAATCAAAGAATGATCGTATGAGGAAATTAAATTAAAAAATAATCTCTTTTTAAATAATAAATCAACAAATACCTCCCTTCAATAAGAACATGTTGGCAACTAAGTGAACAAAGTTATCATGAGTTTCTTACATTTAAACCCAAAAAATAATAATAAATAAGTATTGTTTATTAAATATTCTATATATTTTAAGTAATTCACATTTTGAAAATTCTAGATACATATTGGTTACATGACATGATTTTTTTTTTGGGATGTCATATCAAACTCCCAGAAGTGATGATAGTACCAATTTAAAATGATAGTTTAATTAACAAAAATAAATAAATAAACATATATCTTTTTTTAAAAAAATATTTCTCTATCAACTTCAAGTAATAAAATAATGATGCATGTTTTAAACTTTCTAGTGTGACCTCATAAAACTTGTACTCAACTTATAACAACTATTAACTGCACAATCAATTCTTATACAATGCTTAATTAATTATTATATATTCAAAACTAAACACATAGGACAGAATATGGTGCTTAAAAGTTAAAATATAATAATGATATGAATTAGGTAGATCTAATTATACATTCATAAGATAAGACATACTATCAAATAAATATTATCATGAATTAGTTATATGCACTAACACGTAAATTAATTCAGTTGGGTTGTCATGAATTAATCTCATTTCTATCATTTTCTTTTTTAAATTTCAATACACATATACAAAAAATATTACAGAAATATTTAATGGATGTAATACAATGGCTGGTTAATTTAACCCTAATAATTAAGGTTAAGGTCATTTAGTTTGAGTCAGTTAAAATTTATTTTTTATTTTTTTATTTTAGCTCGAAGCCTATTTGCAGTTCATCAACAACTTCGTTTAATATATTGAATATTTTATTTATTTTTATTATTCATCTTAAATAAAGCATTAGTGTTTTATGAGATTTATTTAATTATAATGTTTAAATAATAATGTGCATGTGTGTTGGTGAAAAAGGCATGGTGGGGGGAGGGGGAGGGGGAGGGGGAGGGGGAGGGGAGGGGGATGGGATCTAATTGGAGTGTTTAAGGGGACACACACTAAACAACAATTTATCAAATTCTGATGCACATTATTTTTCTGATTAAATAGGAATGTGATTACTATTATTTAAATTTCCTAAATAATAAGAAATGTAACATGTAAGTGTATCCTTTGTTTATTTATTTGGGTATGGGAATGCTTTTCCTCCACCCTGTCTTTGTTTTTGTTGGGCAAAAGACTAGCTATTGGCTAGTGTGGACATAAACATAATATTCTTGAATATTTGATGCAAAATTATTATTATTAATATTATTTACACAATCTCTATATTTAGAGTTGTTAATTTTTAGGGGTTGTTTGGATAAACACAGTAGAAATCGAGGAATGATAATAGAATGGAACTAATGTTTTGCTTTTGCATAAGGTTTAATTTTCATTCAAATCCAATTTTTGGAAGAATGAGTGATTCCAAAAATTCATAAAATAATTTTAGGCCCTCCTGCGACCCCGGAATACGGGGACACGGTCCGTGTCTCCATGTAAACACAACCCTTCCCTTTTTTATTTTAATTAATCTATGTATTGTTAGGGAGTTTAAATTGTAAAGGAATACGAAAATTTCAAAGGGGCACGGATCTAAATTTGTGTGATGGTACGCACAAGAAACTCACTCATAATTTTATTCCATAAAAATATTTTTCAGAATCAAAGTATCTTTCACAATTTATTTTTCTTGTAATTGAAAAAATCAAATTACTATAACAGTATATAAAATAAAATAACTAAATAGTATTTGAGAAAGGTTAATGTGTTCCCACGTGCATTACATGTGGTGCACGTCAAGATTTATACACAACAATTCCAGAAGAACAGCAGAAAGATGATCAAGATGCAATCATCAGATTAGATGTACGGCCCTGATTCTTTCTGATGAGGTCAAATTTTTAGATGGATGGACCCCACAAAAAGTGGGCCATGCCTATGAGAATTGGGCCAAAACCACACTCCCTTTTAATTAATACTAAACACATACTACCATTTACCTAATCACTAATTAATTTCAATTAAAGTATATAAAGATTTCAATTGATTTGTCTAAGTCATACTTTAATGTAAAGGTTATGCTTCAAATCAAAGACTTTGTTTCTCCTCCAATCCCTTTTTATCTCCATAATTATGATATTAAAGAAAGGGGATTTGTTTATGTATTGGAATTACTCTTTTGCCCTTGTCCCATGTATAATTTCATACTATAAATAAAGTAAATTAATTAAGTAATTGTTTTATTTTAATTATACGAATATTGCGCACCGAGGTTGTAAATTGTGTGAAATTTTTTTTATTATTATTATTAAAATCCAACCTCAACACCAAGTTTTTTTTTTATTAGGTACAAGTAGCAAGTATATATGAATTAAAATTGAATATAATAAACAAAAGGAGTGTATGTTTTCATATCGGAATATTGATATTTTAGATAGATTATGCCTTTGGCTGCTTTAATTATAAAACAATCGTTGGGTACCATTACACCATTTATAAAACTATCGTTGTGTAGTCTCTCATTGTATATAGTTGGTAATTTTTAATAGGTATTAATTTAATTGTATACACTCTTTAGTTTCATAATAAATTTCATAATTTTTTTTATTCGATACACAATAATTTCATTATTTAAAAATAGTAATATCACATCAATTTTATACCCTCAAAATACATATTAATTTAAAAAATATCAATATATCACTCTTAAGTTAACACACATAATATATTTATAATTTATTTATTTATTAAATATACTACATTATCCACACAAAAAAAGTAGTTAAAAAAGTAAAATTTTTAAAACTCCGTATATGGTGAAATTATAAAATAAGGTGATAAAATTTAGTAATTATTTTTAAGTGTAAATTTCTCAAAGTTCAAATTAATTATACAGTTTATAAAGCCATTAATGGATGGTGACAGATTTAATTAAAAACTTATTGTTACATTTCTTAGGTTAAAATATTTATAAACTTATTTTAATTGTAAACATTTTCTAAAATATAATAATTAAGGGTTTATAAATTTAATTGTTTACAGCCGCCGGAGCTTTCGCCGGACCACCATATTTTTTTGCTACACACATTTTTTTCTACTGCACACATTTTGCTGCTGTACATGAACACTTCTGCACACAACATTTATGTGCAACACATTTGTAGGGGTAATATTGAAATATCACTATATATTTTTATAGTTAGTAGTAATATTTTTGTATGTTTGTATCCCATAATAATTAAGAGTTTTTTGTATAACTAGTATTAATTTTCCCATTAAAATGTATTATATTACTTGAATTAAATATAAATTATATCGACTATGATAAAAATTAAATCGAAACAAGGTTGGATTCCAAAATCAAAATCTAAAGTTAAAAAGGAAAACATATAGTAGTATACTATTAGTATATACTTTCTTTTTTCTGTATAAACAATGAATTGCATAATTCAAATTTGAAACAATCCCATAATGCATTTCCATAAATTAAGATAATGTGATTATTTAAAGCTACAAAATCTCAAATGCAAATCAATAAATTAAATTATTGTAAAAATATATTTTTTCCGCAAAATTTTAAGTCGGTGATGAACATTAAATGCCAACCAAAATTTTGGGTGTGAATAACCCAACCAACTCCCAATGGTCAAACTTCTAAACTTCAAATATATATTTATATAGTATTATTTTTGCTTGAATAAAGTATTATATTTGAATTAATGTTAATTTAGTCAGTTCGCACTAAAAAAATCATTGCACGAGAAATTTTGAACTTTATTGAACTCAAAATATATACAATTATACTTTCTTCGCGAATCTCTATTGTTAACAATTTCGATATTATAATCTGTTCTTTTAAATTGGACGAAATTATTTTAGAAAAAATAAAACTCTAAATAGATATTATTATCAATTCATTATAATTTTAATTTTATTTTCCTTACTTAATAAAATATTTATAATTTGATTTTTATTAAAATAGATTAGACCACCCTTATAAAATTTAATAAAATTAATCATAATCTTTTTTTTTAAATATATATAAAAATGTAACTACTTTGGGAATGAGAGGAATAGTGTTATATTTCTTTTAATTTTGTTTAGTTATATATGATTTGAAGGGTACTATACTTTAATGAGTGAATGAATACAATTTGTGTAATTCTTTGTGTTATTGGGTCATGTTCGTATGTACACAATAAAAGTAAATCTGAATATGATATGAAAAAATTCATTCAGAGGCAACACTAAAAAGCACTATGATAATATGATAAGAAAATAAAATATATATAAAAATATAATAATAAATAATAATTTTTTTAAGGAAATATATTTTAAAAGCCATGTATATACACTCGAATTTTACTACTAATAATCACTTTTTTCTTAATTAATACCTTTTTTATATGTATTATTTATATATATTAATTAATATTCTTTTACAAGCATCATCTGAAATTTAATTAAAAATTAAAATTTAATGTAAAAGAAATATTACTATTCATTATTTTAAAAATCTCTATAAATCTCAATCATATCTTTACATTATTTCGATGGCAAACAAAAACATATATTAATTGGAAATACTCTCTCAATTCCGTCCGTGATTATTGTTACATTTTCTTTGTAATGTCATGGGACGGAATGCTTATTGTTAAATTTCCTTTGTAACGTAAGTGATTATTGTTAAGTTTCCTTTATAATAATATCATAGAACATATCTTTACAAATGTGCATATAAATCTCAAACATATATTTATATTATTTTGAAAAAAATAATAATAGGAAGTATCGATTAACAAATTAAATAAGTAGTACATTATATTTTTATAAACAGAACCAATGGGATTTGAGGATAACACATAATTTTGTGTGAGTGAGATTTCTTGTGAGAAATCTACCGTTAGGACAAAGATAATAATACTATTATTATTCTTGGATATATAATTTTAAAAAGAAGTCACAGGTTATTTTATTGGGAAAAAAATAAATAAATAAATAAAGCAGTGGGCAAGGGCAAATTTGTCCATTTGTCGAAATCTCTGTAAAGTCGACTTCCCCTCGCCAAGGGTTTTCACCTTCTCCATGTGCCCTTTTTTTCTCACCTCTGCTATAAATGTAAATCCTCTGTTTGCCCCATTTTGCATTACTTTTACTGTTGACTCACATTCTCTCTCTTCTCTCTCTCTCTGGTTTCCTCCATTGCAAACCAAGCTTTCTTTCCAGCTTTTCTATGCGCCTCTATCCTCCCACATTCGCATAAACCCCACCTACCATTTCACCCAACTTTTCTTTTAAATGAGGCATCTCCAAACACTGTTAATTCTTTCCACCATTAAAATAAACCTCTGCCCACTTATGAAGATTAGATTTTTGTCTGGCATTGTTTGAGAATTGCTCTGGCATTTGCATTATTGTTATTGTTTTCTTGAATTCTCTTTGGCCCACTGCTGGCCATCCTTTTCTTCTTCTAAACTACTCCTCTTCAGCTGCTTCGTCTTATTCTTTTTCCTTAATTGGCTCTTCTTTTTGTGGGTTCTTCTTATTTTATCTCACATTGCGATTTCTAGCCTCATTCAGCCTCTGTATTCCACAAACATAAAGTGCCCTTTATTTGTTTCTTTGGGTTTCTAGGAAGAAGATCAGAGGGACTTAGTCAGATCAGTTGTGTAGAGAGCTTCTCTAATGTTCTTCTTTCCCTATTAGAATCAAATCCAATTCCTTTTTTCTCTGTTTTTCTGCTTAGATCATAAGGTATGCTTCTTGTAAATTTGCTGTCTTTTGTTATCACGATATTGAGATTTGAGATTTGGTGTCAATTGTCCATGCTTTTAAGATTAATTGCTGTGTCATTCAGTTTGATTTCTAAAATTCTATGACTTGTGACGATTTATGTTGCAATTGAGAGGTTTAGTTTGATTGGTCAAAATGCCAGGAGATTTTGACCATCCAATTATTTGGCTGAATTTTGTTATTTTCTTTTTCCCCCATTTGTTCTCCTTGTGAAAATTACAGAAAGAATTATGTTTTATGCATTGCGATGGTTACTTTTGAATCTGTATTTGATTTGGCTGAATTTAATGTGGTACTTATTATCGTGATATAGGAGTAATTAAAGTAACGCTGTATAAAGAAATTCAGTTCTTGGAGATGTGAAATAAATCTGAGTAGTGGCATCTGCTTGGTTGAGCTCTGAATTGTACACTATAAGAAGATCTGTCTTAATTATTGTATCATTGATACTTCGATTTAGTGCTATGCAGTAATGTTTTGTTTCATGTGATCTAGGTTTCAATGGGTTATTTCTTGCCTGGAGCATAGGGATGAACTAAGCTGAATTTCAGTCCTTGCCACAATTTGAAAGAATATGTCGTCGGAGAGCCTGAATTCTGAGTTGTCGAAAAGATATGGGGGAATAAAACTATGGGTTCTTATTTGCTTATCGATGGGTGCATTTATAATTTTAATTCTTGGGATCCTGTCAATATGGGTCATGTTCCGTAGAAAATCCCGAAGAACATTGGTTAAGTACAATCACTGCCAAATACCTAATGTCTCAAAAGAAATCAAGGTTGACAGAGTTGGGGATCAGAGCAAGTTCAATCATCCTGAAAGTGTAGTCTTGACTGTTAATGATAAATCGGGTGATAAGACCTCCGAGAAGATGTTAGTTCATTTAGGAAGGAGTAAATCCAGTGATGTTGATGATATAAGCCCGTGCAGTTCAGTGTATCATCATGAAAGGGCCTGCAGCTCCCAATCAGGAGAGGAAGGGAATTCTGGCAATGGCCGAAAACAACCTTCTTTGTCGTATGGGTATGCTATGGCATCTCCTTTAATTGGTTTGCCTGAAACGTCCCATCTTGGTTGGGGGCACTGGTTCACACTTAGAGATCTTGAAATTGCAACCAATCGCTTCTCTCCAGAGTTTGTTCTTGGGGAAGGTGGTTATGGGGTAGTTTATAGGGGTAGATTGGTCAATGGCTCGGAGGTTGCTGTTAAGAAACTTCTTAATAATCTGTGAGTATCTAACTTCTTTACTTATAGAGATTGTCGGATTCACCAATGGGCTTTTATTGATGCTATTGTTATTAATGAGTAAATGACAAATTATGTTGTAGTGGCCAAGCAGAGAAAGAATTTAGGGTTGAAGTAGAGGCTATTGGCCATGTTCGGCATAAAAATCTTGTCCGGCTTCTTGGATATTGCATTGAGGGAGTTCACAGGTTAGCTTCTTTAATGGAACAGAATTGCATCACACCATATAGAACTCCTTTTTTATCTCTATATTGACATACTTTCTTGCTGATCTGGCATTGTTTGCATGCAGGATGTTGGTGTATGAGTATGTAAACAATGGTAACCTTGAACAGTGGCTTCATGGAGCCATGAGACATCATGGCACCCTAACATGGGAAGCTCGAATGAAGGTTCTGCTCGGTACAGCTAGAGCGTAAGTTGAATTTTATGTAACTACTAAAATGATAACCTATGTTCTTGTGGTATATTTCATGTTTATGTCTTACCTTGTGATATAGATGCAATATTAATGATATTTTCTGTATTGAGAAATAAACCATTTGACTTTACATTCAAGTGTAATAAAATATTATTGAAATGCCATTTATACCTCATTTTATTTGTTTAAAATATTTTGCAGACTTTCTTATTTGCATGAAGCTATTGAACCAAAAGTTGTACATCGTGACATCAAATCCAGCAACATTTTGATTGACAATGAATTCAATGCAAAAGTTTCTGACTTTGGTCTGGCTAAGCTCTTGGATTCCGGAGAAAGCCATATAGCGACGAGAGTGATGGGAACATTTGGGTAAATGTTATGACTACCAGCTTTTTTTTTTCCACTTGTATGACACTCGTGTTTTGAATGAAATTGTTTATATTTGGGATTTTCATAACTGTCTGTCTGTGGATTCCAGTTATGTGGCTCCTGAGTACGCAAATTCTGGCTTGTTGAATGAAAAGAGTGACGTTTATAGTTTTGGTGTTTTGCTCCTTGAAGCTGTTACTGGAAGAGATCCTGTGGACTATGGTCGTCCGGCAGATGAGGTACTAATTTCTTAAGTATGGTCATTGGAGCATCAAATGACACACATAATTCACTTGAGTACATGTGATAAGTTTTTCTCTTTTCATAGAAAAACAAAGAGAGAATTAAATTAAGAAGGTCCACTATGGCGTGTATGGCAGGTTAATCTTGTTGAATGGTTGAAAGTGATGGTTGGGAACAGGCGGGCAGAGGAAGTCGTAGACCCTAACCTTGAAGTTAGTCCCACAACTCGAGCCCTGAAGCGTGCACTTCTAGTTGCGCTTAGGTGTGTGGATCCTGACTCGGAGAAACGCCCCAAGATGAGTCATGTGGTCCGTATGCTTGAAACTGATGAGTTTCCTTATCGTGAGGTTATCTCCCAACTCTTCACTTTAAATAGTCGCATTAATGACTACCACAAACTTAGACTATATTCAATGGTCACATGGGTCAAAATCTTGTTCTTGGTCAAATACACACATTCTCATTAATATTCAAGATGCAAAAAGTTGGAGATGAGATCATCATAGGATTAGGTTCAATATGCTTGATTTTGTGTTAGTTTGTGATTGATGATAAAATCAATGATGAAGGAATTCTCCAATGCTTCTGTTTCAGGACCGAAGAAATAGGAAAAATCGAGCTACAAGTGGGGATATTGAATCTGTTAAGGAGAGCTGTGGCTCAGCTTAGATAGAAAGCAGGTCAGATAGCCACGCGTCTGACATGAACAACGCAAACTGATAGGAGCTAACAGAGATGACGTGCTTTGGGGTTAATTATTGCGAATAGCCTCCTGATTCTAGAGCTTAATTTCAGTGACTTGTGAACATCCTCAAAACTTGCTACTTGAAAAGATTCTTGCATGACAGAAATCAAAACTTAGGATGGCCCAATTAGCAGCTCTTTTAGATCATTGGTGTGTTATCTTCCTAGGGGGGTAGGGGGGTGGGGGAGAGGTTGTTTCTGTACAGTTTGATGGATCGTTGGGCTGTTTCTGATGACGTGTATTTATGAACATCATACCATTCTTTTTGTTCGGTTTTTTATTATAGATGCTACGCCAAGTGAAATACATCATCTGTTGATGTGTGATATTACTTGTGCAGATTTTTGTTCTGATTGGACTTGGATCCATTGTTGCTAAACCTTACTTATTCCATAAAATTAGAGGTGTATTCATTGGCTATTCTAAGATTCATAATTCTTTGTGCAAGTAAAAAATGTATGAAAACGATTAATGGGCACAGGGTCCATTTAGCCCTCCATCTCATGCATCGAGATCAAATAAGCTCTTAATCATATTTTTCGTTCGTCTATACCCTTGCCCTTGTTAGATTGGATTAATAAAACACTTATTTTTTTTATTAAATAATCAATGAAGCCCCTCATTTTATGCCATTGGAACAAATAAATCCTTCATCTATTTTTTAAATCATTCAACCCTCTTTTTTATAATAAATATATCAAACATACCCTTAATCTTTTAACTTAAATATAAAACACTTCAAACCCATTTTTGATCTCCTGTAGCGTCATTATTTTATTTCCTTTTTTTAATTGTTTTTTTTACCCTCTTCTTTTATTTAATTTATTATTATTATTATTATTATTATTATTATTATTATTATTATTATTATTATTATATTTTTAAATAAACAAAATGTAATATTATTCGTTCTTTATTTTATTTTATTTTATTTTTTGTTTTACTTTTTTAATTTTCAACTATTTAACTTATATTCATATATTTAAAAATATATATTATTTCATAAATAATTCATATAAAAATAAAATGTGATAATATTAGTAAAAAATATTTAATAAAGTTGATACATGATCAAAATAAAGTGATAATTGTCTATTAAACTATTTCATTAATAATTTATATTACATGATTTTTAATGAAAGCTAATACCCGATAAAAGAAAAGGGGATAACCATGCATCCAACTAGAAAAAAATATATTTAATTTGAGCTACAATAATTTTTACATTATATTTATCTTATATTTTCATTTGAAATTTTTAAATAATAATTTTCACTTACATTTATTATTATATTTACAAAATAATTTTAAATATGATAACTTAAAGAATTAGATTAAATAATAAATAAAATGACTACAAAATATAATTAATTAATGTAAATTAAAATTTGAAATATTAAAGAACCCATTATAAATATATATAACTAAAAAAAAAAGTGCTTGGATGGGTCAAAACGTCAGGTGTGTTAATTGTTGGGAATTAGGAACATTCATAATTAATTAAAATAGAAAAGTTGCTTAAATTTAAGGAATTTTATCAATAAAAGACTTATTTGATCCAAACATGTAAGGTGAGGGGTTTTTATGAACCTTGTTCATTATTTAAAAAAGATAAGGGTCTTAATTGATCTAATCTAAAAAGAATAAGAGTTTAAATGAACAAAAATAAGATTAGGGGCCCTTCATTTGCTTTCTTCTAAATTCGTATGAAAGTCCTAAAATGGCAAATTAAGGTTGATTTGGAGCATCTCCACACTTAAAAAAATAATACCAACAGAATATATTGGTAAAAGACTTAGTCTCATAGTAAAATTAATATGTTGATATTTCATTACTAAAAGAAAAAGTACTAATTTTTATAAACAATCCGTGAGTAATTACCAAAAGAAAAAAATACTAATTTTTATAGACAATCCGTGAGTAATTACAAATGGATTGAATTCCATTGATAAATTCCATTATCAATAAAGAGTTTTTCGAAATCACTGTGTCTATTTCCTCATTATTCAATTGAACAGTAAAATCACTCTTCACACAGAGAGGGAACTGGACCTGGGCCGTTCCATGAATCGTGAATTAAGTTGGTCTTGGTAAATATTTCTAGTTTAAAAAACGATTAGATACTTGAATGGATACAATAAAAATGAAAATGAGTAGAGATAACAATTTAGATATCATTCTTCAAAATTTGTGACAATTGTATGTACTTGTCTAAGTAATTAATCTAGAAATGAAATTGCATTTCTTGTCCCCAAGATAAATAGGCACGGGCACATTGCATACTAGCGTAGCAAAAACAAGAGAAAGTCGAAAAAAAACATTTCGACGACTATTTTCCAACTTGCTGAGTGGTTTCCATAGACGAAGCTTTCTTTTATTCTCATAGGTTAATCCTACCATCCACGTCTTCTTTACAACACTTTTGCGAGTCGGGTTTCTTCTTCTTGACCACTCGTTTGTGATGCGCAATAGGAGATCTGAGACGAGTACAGAAACTCAATACATATAGTAGGTACAAAGAAAGCAGACCAGGTGAGTTTCTTACAGCTCTTTAACTTTCTTGGCAGTCTCTACTGAAAGAGGTGGTGGGACGTATGAAGCAGCATCTATTATTGCCTGTCTCATGCAGACAAAGTGATCACCGCTTACAGAAATGACTTTGCTCGCAAAAAATCAGTCTTGTAGATTAGAGTAGTGAATATGATCCTTTTATATGGATGCACGTACCTGTAGTTTCTTTTTCTGGTAAGCAAAGATCTGTAGTTTTGACATAGCGTCTTCCGCGTTACTCCTGAAACAAAACAGATACATAAAAGATTGCAGTAGGAGTTCACAAAAAAACACATGTAGAGATGGGAATTCACTTTTGTGTTCTACTCTTCTTCGAAGAAATTACAATCTCCCCATTTCTGTTGATCCGGTTCTTCTCCTGCCAATGACCAGAGAGGTTTACGTAAGAAGTCTATGATCCACAAAGAGCTTGACATAGCATATGCTAAAACAATACATAAGAAAGAGCAACAATGTGCCACAGAAACCGATAAGAGATATTAATATCGGTACAATGCAAAAAAAAAAAAAAAAACACACTGAAGGGTAGTTCTAATACGATTTGTTTTGGTATGATAAGTTTATTCTAGTGTGTGTGTTTCCTATCATAAAAATAACATGGCAATACCATTTAAAAATAATAATAATAAGACTACCAAAGAAATTTAGTAATTGCTTCAACTTGGTCCAAATTCTTCGTTTGTTTAAGAAATATCAATACGGGGTTCGTGCATCTCAAATTGTTATTCTCAACCTAATAGAATCTCTCAAGTAAACTAGGCTCCAGTGTTTGGTTGCAACATAGTTATGGAATACACTTCTTTGACTTTGTCCTACAATTCATTATAAAGAAATGAGTCATCCAAGATGGTACATCAATCAACACATTAAACTCAAATGTCTCCTAAAATTTTTTTGTTCTATGGATAGGATACTGATGAATGTATGTGATGCTTAATAGAGAATAAACACACTGTATGACTTCATATTAAGTTTTTAAGTAGTGTAATTTGAAGAGGTAATATTTCCTACACACAACGCGGCATCAGTTAGTCCTTAGACTCAACATTGTGACCTTGTGTACAGATGCTTTTTAAAATTATTACAGGAATAATTGTTATTAACATTCTAGTGCGGAGATGAAAGACTAGAAAGGATATATCAACTTTCTTGTATAATAGGTGTAATCCATATTGAAATAGCATGCATGATCAACCATCAACTTGTGAGAGATTCATATCAGAAAAAACAGTAAAACTAATTTCAGGAAATTAAAAGGATACATAACTCACCATTTGTATAATCCTCTCCCTCACCCTTTCATCTAACCAAAGTGCATTTTTCACATTAAACCGCATGTCAACCTTAGTGTTTAAGGCTGTTAAAGAAAATGTAATTAGTGAATGAAATGCATAAGTTAGTGAATTGAAAATGAAGACATTGAGTAATTAAGTTATCACATTTTTTGAAATTTTGCCCTCCAGCCCCACCACTATTTGCGTAGCTTACAGTGACATGGTCTGCATGACAAAACACAAATTGAAGAATTTCCATGAGTTCATTACCATGAAAATATAACCTCAACGGTCCAAGTACTTCTCTCGGCTAAAAGTTTAAGTGACCAGAAAAGTTAAGATAAAACCACAAACATGAAACAACATCTACTGAGTTGTGTAGAACAGTAATATATTCTTCACGCACCCCACTCTGTACCTCAACAGCAACGTAGTAAAAGTGAACAAGAAACAAAAAGAAAGTATCCTACCATTGGATGCGATGCTAACATAGAGACTCGTGCAGTTTAAATTGTGTTCCAAAGAATAGTGAACTTCGTAAGATCAATAATTGCCAAGTCCTAGAGCTTACTTATCCACTTTAATTTACATATACAGATCCTTACTACTTCAAATAAATTTTCGTTAAAAACGGGAGATACTATTGAAGATAAAAAGAAGAAGAAGACTGAACATTCATTCAAATCGATCAATAATGCATCACCAAAAATTCAAAGATTGAGGGCCACCTGAATCCTGATCAGAATCCAAAACACTTGAAACTAACCATGAGCTAGATAGTGCACAAAAATCCGAAATTGTCTACATCATTTTACATAGTTTTCTAGCTAGCAGCTAACATCATAATAACAATATACTAGCAATACCAAATCAAAAAGTCCGTTCTGTCATTTGATCACTCTATTCAGGCAGTGCAATCTTGAACTCCTAAAGTCTGGTAAATGGAATTGGCTAGTGAGAAATCACTTAAGTTTTTATGATGAACACGTGCAATTTAATTTTCCAGACTAAGCTTTGGTATAAATTGGAGCAGCAGCATACATCACATCAAATCCACCAAAGTACAATACTTCAACCAGAAGCTGAACTTTTGAGACATAAACGTTCTCCAAACATTATTCACATTCACAACTGAAACCAAAAATTCATCGATTGGCTCGAAACACCAAAATAACAAATAAATCGTTACCGAGGGTTATTTTAGGGATGGGCTCAACAATGCCTCCCGGTTTGTAACGCTCCTCGGCTTGATACAAGAGCCGCTGAACCTCAACAAGCCGAGCAGTAGACTTCTTACCTCTGCCGCCCGATTTCGTGGAGGCGCAACGCACAGCGCCGAGTCCGATGGGAGCCGAATTTACAGCCGTCAATGTCGTACGGAAGAAACGACTGAAAAATTGGGAATGAAGAACCGATCGAGCGAGCATTATTGTATTATCTGCGGCTTTCATTGCTGCCATTGCAAAGTTTTGATTATATCTGATCGAAATTTTTGGAGAATGAGTTCAAATTTGGGGGAAAATGGAATCGAAGTGAAACAGAGATTTATGCAATTGATTTTTACAGAAAAAATACAGAGGGATCCGTAGAAGGGAATATTGATGGGCCGGTTTAACCTTAAAATATGGATGGGCCGGGCTAACCTTGAATTATGGATGGGCAGGGCTAACTTTCTATTATTGTACTGGATTATTTTATTTTATTTTTTAAAATAAAAACCTTACTAGCTCTGTTAAACATAAAAATAGTAGTAACATTTTAGAAAGAATAGTACCGATCAAGGAATTGCGACGATCATTAATACTATTAATTTACAAGCCAAAAATATTTTTTTTAAATTATGAGGTGGTGGCTCTACGTTGCTCCTTGAAATGTGTATGTGGCGCTCCCACGTTGATCCCCAATTAGTATATATTTAATTTGATTTAATTTAAAATAATTAATATTTTATAATCCTATTATTAATACATTTTAAATATATTTAATAATCCTACCATTAATACATAATAATATTATTTTAAGTTTATATAAGTAATTTAATTTAATACTTTAAATATTTTTTTATATCCTACCATTAATACATAATAATATTATTTTAAGTTTATATAAGTAATTTAATTTAATACTTTAAATATTTTTTTATTTAATTCATAAATTTTGTGTGAATTTTAAAATTATTTATTTTTATTGGATTTTAAATTATTTATTTTTATATTTAGCATATACATTTTAATTAAGGTATGTACAATAGTTATAAAGTTACATCTTAATTTAAATATTTAATAATCCTACCATTAATACATAATAATATTATTTTAAGTTTATATAAATAATTTAATTTAATACTTTATATATCTTTTTATATCCTACCATTAATACATAATAATAATATTTTAAGTTTATATAAGTAATTTAATTTAATACTTTAAATATTTTTTTATTTAATCCATAAAATTTGTGTGAATTTTAAATTATTTATTTTCATTGGATTTTAAATTATTTATTTTCATATTTAGCATATACATTTTAATTAAGGTATGTACAATCGATTAGTTATAAAGTTTTGGTAAATTATTTATTTTCATTAGATTTTAAATTATTTATTTTCATATTTAGCATATACATGTTAATTAAGGTATGGTACAATCGTTATAAAGTTTTGGTAAATTTATAGTATTATGTAATAATATTATTTTAAGTAATTTTCTTAATATTATTTTAAGTAATTTTTTTATAAAAGTTTATGTAAGTAGTTAAATTTAATACTTTAAATAATTTTGATTTAATCTGTAAATTTTGTGTGTATTTTAAATTATTTATTTTCATATTTAGCATATAAATTTTAATTAAGGCATAGTACAATCGAATCAATTAGTTATAAAATTTTGATAAATTTATAGCATTATGTAATAATATTATTTTAAGTAATTTTCTTAATATTATTTTAAGTAATTTTCTTATAAAAGTTTATGTAAGTAATTAAATTTAATATTTTAAATATTTTTTATTTAATCTGTAAATTTTGTGTGTATTTTAAATTATTTATTTCCATTGGATTTTAAATTATTTATTTTCATATTTAGCATATAAATTTTAATTAAGGCATAGTACAATAGATTATTTATAAATTTTTAGTAAATTTATAAAGAAACAAAAAACTTTTGTTGTTGTTTGATTATTTAAATTAAGTTTTAATAATTTTAGGAAAGATGGAGTATATTATTAAAATTTAATATTTTTAAATTAATTTTGGTGTTAATTTTAAATTATTTATTATCATATTTATCATACAAATTCATTGTATATAAGTATATGACAAAATACAATCGATCAATATTCATCTATAGTGAATTTTTTTTTACCTCCATTACAATCTTTATACGGTTTCTTTTTTCTTTATTAAATCATGTCATCAATTTATGATCCTGTGCCTGAAATTACTATGCAAAAGGAGACTTGACAAATTAAAGTTAAATGCTTGAGGCTTTGGATATCATACCTTGATAATAGACAAAAAAACATACCTGGATATGATTATGATGGATGAAAAGGTAAATTTTAGTTGATTATAATGATTAAATATTTTTTAAGTATACGGTATATTTTATATTTCCACAACTTTTAGATTATTAACATAATAAGGTTTTTTATTTAATTATTGTTATATTATATGTGTAGGGTTCGAAGATTCAAGCAACAATTCGCCATAATCACATCTCAAAATTTGAGAAATTGTTAAGTGAGGGGGCAACATATATTATATCAAATTTCCGTATTGCTGAAAATATTGGGTCGGCCCTTATTACAAATCATGAATTCAAGTTGAACATACATAATTACACGTTGGTGCGATTGACTTCGCTATTGGAAACAACAAAACTGGCTTGAATTTTATTGATTTTTGATACAATCAATTTTCAAGAAAACACTAGAGATACAGTACTCATAGGTATATTTTAAAAGTTTATTACTCCCTCCGTCCCAAGCATACATTCGCCCTTTTCATTTTGGTCCGTCCCAAGAATACATTCGCCCCCTAAAAATGGAAACAATACACAATATCAATAACCTTACAATACTACAATATTACAAAAATGGCACATTATTTTTACACACAATTTAATTAAAGTCAACTATATCATATACTTTATTCTACTAAATTATCCAAAATACCCATTCTCTTTCTTACATCACACCACCAAAAAGTTACTTTTCTTAAACTCCGTGCCAAGAATACGCGAATGTATTCTTGGGACAGAGGGAGTATTATTTTTTGGGAGGATTACTACTAGGTACACAAAAAAACCTTTAATTACTATGAGATACAAACATACAAAACTATTACTACTAACTACAAAAATATATAGTGATATTTCAATATTACCCCTACAATGTGCTGCACATAAATATTGTGTGCAGCAAGAGTTCGTGTGCATCAAAGTGTGTGCAGTAACAAAAGTGTGTGCAGTAAAAAAAATATGTGCAGTAAAAAAGTGTGGTGGTCCAGCGAAGCTCCTGCGGCGGCAGTCCGGCGACGATACGAAATTTTTCGGCGATCGGCCGCCCGCGGTACGGAATGTTTTGGCGATCGGCCGCTTGCGGTACGGAATTTTTTGGCGACCGTACGGAATTTCTGGTGACGACAGTTTTTCGGCGATCGGCCGCCGGCGTTCCGGCGGTGGTGGTCCGGTGGTGGGTGGGAGGTTAAGGTTTGTGGTTTAAAAGTGTATGGATTTAGGGTTATAATTGGTATTTTACTTTAATATTTTGTATTAAATAATAATTATTTTAAATCATGTATTTAGGGGTACAAAGTGTGTACCTATTAGTAATTAATTCTTATTTTTTTAATAGAAACTAATTATACTTTTAAAAAAATTAGTTCTATTTTTTCTTACAATGACAATATCCACAGACATAATTGCTTTGGTGGTAAAAATAGGAGATATAATTTGTGTTAGTGCAAGGGACAAACCTACAGATAAAATTGATATTGAGCTTGAAGATGAACGGTAAATTTCTTTTAAAATATTTATTCATATTTTTTTAACTCAATTTTTATGTTTAATATTTTTTAATTAAAATTTTAACATCAATTTAAAATACACAATGATGAATTGTACATTGTGGGGAGAATGTGCAAGACAATTGATGCAATACAAGAGGAACAATCCAAATCAAACACTTATTATTATTCTTGAGTATGCCAAAATCAACAATAAATATAGAGTTACATTTTTTTAAACTCATTTTATTTATATATAATTCTGTATGTATTTATATGTCATTAGATGTTTATTCTAATATATTTAGCCATTAATCATATATTATTTATCATCTAATTTCTTAGATATGTTTTAACAATAATACTAATTATTATATTTAGCAATTCTAGCTCCTACACATAGAGTGGTAGAGACTGTCAATGACCACATGCTACATATGTTTATTGGGGAAGTAAGAAAATATCTTAGTTCAGATAAAATCTGTCCAAATAATAGATCACCCAACACTAATAGTCTATATTCGGAAGATTTTTTTAATTCTCTTAAGTGTTCTGGACTCCCTAATCATGTTTTGGTACTTAAGGTAGGAGTTCCAATAATGCTCCTCAGAAACATTGATCCAGCTTCAGGATTATGCAATGGAATTAGATTGATAGTAACTAAATTGAGATTCATGTTATTGAAGCGAATATACTAGGTGGTAAAAATAAAGAGAGCTTGTTATTAATTCCTAGAATGATTTTGAGCCCAACGGACAACACACTACCAGTTATATTTCAAAGGAGACAGTTTCCAGTATTGGTGTGTTTTGCGATGACTATAAACAAGAGTCAGGGACAATCATTATCGAGTGTTGGGGTTTTTCTAACGAAACATATTTTTACACATAGTCAGTTATATGTAGCGCTCTCCAGGGTTAAGAGTAGGGCAGACCTAAAAATATTTTGTCTGGATGAAGAAGGGAAAGCAAGCAATAACACAGTTAATGTTGTGTTTGGTGAGGTTTTTAGAAATTTACAGTAATTAATGTTACAGATAATATAAATATGATTATATTTCACTTTTTATTTATTTTAATTCAATTACATAATATACCATTTAAAGGTAAACATCATAATTACAATAAACAAAAATAAATATATACGAACATGAAAAACAGAACGAAAATAACATTACATCAAAATATATCGAAATTAACATAATAAAGTGAAGATCATTTAAAAAAGTTATATTATAAAAAATATAACCCGTGTAATACACGGGGAAACATACTAATTACTAAAATAATTTAAGTGATAAAATTTTTCGTAAAGCTATAACTTAATCAAGAAAATGTAATATTTATTTAATTTAATTATTTTAAGAATAATTATAAGATAAATAAAAGTGATAATAATAAAAATAAAGTATAAAGTAGTAATCACAGTACATAATTTTAGTAAAATATATAAGAAATAATAAAATTAATACTCTAAAAAGTGATAATAATAATAATAATATTAATTACGAAAATATTAAATATTGTATATTATAGTCACAAAGCTTTGCTATAATTGAGAAAGAAACATAGTAGTTAGTTGGGAACTAAGTTGGTGCCAAATTATAGTCAAATGGCGGTGCGCGTGAAACAGACTTGGCGTTTTTTGAAGACACAATAATTAATACTTATAACTTTTCTGGTTTTTGTTCTCAAATATATTTATTTATTTCATTTTTTTTTATAATTAATTGTGTACAAGCATAATTTCATAATCATCTATAGGGATGTGCACGGATATTGAATTTAATCAAAATCGTACCGAATTAATCTCGAACCGAAAAAACCGTTGACTTTTTGACTTTTTCCTAACCGAACCGAACCAATTTTTCATTTTGTACGAACTTGGATATTTCCCGTACCGAATATTGGATATAACCGAACCGAACCGTACCAAAAAACCGAATTTAAATTATGCATTAAAATTATATATAATATATTTATCTTATTATTTATAGTTTATACTTTATATGTCATGAATTAATTAATTTTACTCTACTAATCATAATGTAATCATAATTAATAAATTAAAAATAATTATAATAAAATTACAAATAATAATTTAAAAATATATCTAATACTCTAAATATTTATTTATTACTATATTGAGTATTAGAAAATATATATTTTATAAAGTAAAATAAATTTCTAAAAAAAAGAAATAAATAAAATAATATGTTCAAAGTATTATTTTAGATAACATAATGAATAAAGTAAATAATTTCTCTAAAGTCTAAATTCAGTCGTAAAGATGCCGTGTTGTCAAGATCTTCACTGGATTATTGAAATATTTTTAGGTACTTTATGTTTTATATTTTAATTTAAAAACTATTATACTTAATTTTTTTAGAATTAAGTAAATATATAATATTCATTCATAATGCAAGATATTTTATTTGTGTTTTGTAGATGAAAGTTTACGTGATGGCAATGGTCAGATCAACAAACCTCCGTGATCATAATTTACGAATCATCAATATTGCACTTTTATGATTATATTAAAACTTAGAATTTGCTTAATTATTATTTTGCTTGTACATTGATTCTTATTTAAATATGGGAAATTTAGATTTTTTTTTATAATTTAATTGATATTTTTCTAAGTATTTATATGTGCAAAACTTCATTTCTCATGAAAAATCCGATCTGATCCGCTATGCACCGTCCAAATCCGTTTTTCTGAAAATTCGTTCCGAACCGAATTTCGCTACGGATTCAATATCGGAATTTTTCTTTATGAATTCAATATCGGATTATTTTTTAAAAAAATTCGATCCGAATTTCGGTACGAATTTTTAAAAAATTCGTACCGAATCCCGATCCGCACACCCCTACATCTATCTGTGCTAAATAATTAAAAGGCTCCCACTCTAATTTTATAATTAAATTGAGAACTTATTAAAATATAAAAAAATTGTTTTATTTGGCTAAAAAAAGATAAAACTAATTACTTACAATTTATAATTTATTCTGAACTAATGTTATGTGAATATTTTTGTTCTACTAATTATAATTATACTTTAAAGACAAATATTAAACAAATCGCAAAAATAGACAAAATTAGAAAATAGACTTAAAAGGTTTCATGAAATAATTTGACATTTATGTTTCATTTAAAAATAAATAGTCTCAAAAAATTCTGACTTTTGTAATAGTTATACCTCTTCGGCCAATGCAAAGGTAATCGTTTGCTTTTTACGCTTAGATTAAGAAGTATTATTATTATATGGTGTAGTTCATCATTAGGATCCCCTAACTCCCCTGCCCTGGGAATTGGTGGAGGAGCTAAATTGCAGGATGTGCCTCTTTTTACGCATAGATTAAGAAGAATTATTATTATATGGTGTACTATATGCATCATTAGGGGGCCCCAGCGCCCCTGCCCTGTGGATTGGTGGAGGAGGTAAATCGCAGGATGTGTCTCAAGTGGCTTATAGAGAGGGCTCACTGTTTAACTTGTGCTTGCAAGTGGCAAAATTCATACCAAATGCAGGATTTGAACCCTCACCCTGCAGCAACCAAGCTCAGTTGGAAGACCTTTCCACCCTCCCCTCTACCACTTGAGTATGCCCTGGGGGCAGTATTATTATTATGTGTAGTGGGTAGTTATATTAGAGGGAAATGGTGGGCCATGTGATGTATTTTTTTGCTAAAAAAGAAATATGTATATCTTTGAATTGGACGTCCAAAATGGTAAAATGGGTACCTTTGCATTGGTCGGAGGGAGTATAATTTTTAAATTATCATCAAAATGGTCATTTTCCAAAAAAATGTTCAATTTTTTTTTATTTCATAAAATGAGACTGAATCAGTGTTTTTACAAAGTTATGAGATGCATGTAATTAGTAAATAAATATTGTTTTGAAAAAAATCGAAACAAAACTGAAAACTTTATGATGAAAATGAATGTTATAACCAGTTTGGATTTCCTGTGCTACTTTCGTACATCATCTCTTGTGCCACTGCTTGGATCGTCGCCACGTAGGAGGTGAGAGAAAAAAATAAACATTTTTCATTTAACGCTGTCAAGTGGCCCAGTAATAATATAAAACTGATTTTTAACAGCGTTACGTGGGGAGTTAATTTTTTTCTCTCACCTCCTACGTGGCGACGATCCAAGCGGTGGCACAGGAGATGATGTACGAAAGTGGCACAGGAAATCTAATCCGTGTTATAACTAACTGTAACAATAAATATTGTATTTATAATAAAATAAACACAAAAGAATTATAATGATAATCCAGAAGGATTAAACTTGATAATTTAGGATCAATCTCTATCTATCCTCTGATTCTTCTCTCGAACAAATTTGGACTTTGACTTTGACTTGACTTGTGTGTTGACCGCGTTGACTGTGTGTGTTGAGTCGGATCTTCAGTTGAAGCTTGTTCGAACTCGGATTTGGGACCTTATAACGTTAATCCAGAAGCGTCGAGCCTTTGTTTGGATTAAACGCGTTGACTGTGTATGTTGAGTCGGATCTTCAGTTGAAGCTTGTTCGAACTCAGATTTGGGACCTTATAACGTTAATCTAGAAGCATCGAGCCTTTGTTTGGATTAAACGTACTTGATCCGAAGAACACTCGATCTGGGGGCTTAGCACCTTAATCCCGGGTCGTATGCTGTTCTTGGCGCGAAGAACACTGAAGAACTCAGTATATGAAGAACGCTTGATTTGGGGGGCTCCGCACCTTAATCCCTTATCATTTGTCGTTCTTGACTTGAAGATGCTTGAAGATCTCAAGGGAGCACTGCTCGTGTTCTTGATCTCTTCAGAGCGTTTATGTCTTCAAGTATTTGAGTGTGTCTGGAATGAATGGAGGAGGACTCCTTATATAGGTGAAGTATGAGGATGCCCCATAAATAACTCGCAGCCTGATTGGTCCGTTTTGACCTAATTATGCGGGCTTGTGCCTTTCACTTTCTTAGGCTTTAAGTCAGACTTATTTGACTGGATCTTACCCAATTATAAATTATTTACTCATTTATTTTAGGAATTTATTTATTTAAATCCCTTAATAAATAAATAATTAATTGATAATTATTGCATTAATTTGCCACATATTTTCCTTAATGGGCAATAAAATTCAAGTGCCTACAAATGCCCCATCGCATTTTGTTCACGGACGCCTTTGTGTTGAGATGAACAAATTGCGACAATCAATTTCTTGATCAACGTGATTGAATTTTATTGCTTGCATCTCCTAGCCTGAATTATGACTGAACTTAGTGAAGTGGTAAGCTGCCTACGTACCTCTTTGAAGAGGATCAAGTCATAACATAGTTCAAAGGTACATGAGTTGGTTTAGATGGGGGTGTCGTACACATTTTATACTCATGCGGGCCAGGAGTAACATGCAGTTTAAGCTCGTGCGTCGAGGAGCATTGGACTTGAATTTGATGACAGTTTATACTCGTGTCAATGAGTCTTGAATTTGAACTTGTAGACAGTTTATACTCGTGTCAAGGAGCCTTGTGTGGACATTTTTCACTCATGTCGAGGAGCTTTGTGTGTAGAGAGTTTATTCTCTTCCCTAGGAGATTTGACTTGATGTGTAGACAGTTTATACTCATATCAAGGAGTATCGAACATGTAGAGAGTTTTGTCTCTTCTCAAGGAGATATGATTTGAAGTGTAGATAGTTTATACTCATATCAAGGAGTACAGTATAGATAGTTTTCGATCGTATCGAGGAGCCTTGAATTTGATTTGTGTTAGATAGTTTAGGCTCGTATCAAGGAGCATGGGATTTGATTTGTAGACAGTTTTAGCTCGTATCAAGGAGCATTGACTTGAAAGATTTTAGATAGTTTAAGCTCGTATCAAGGAGCGTAATGCAGACAGGTTTAGCTCGTGTCAAGGAGCTTTGTCTTGATTTATCAACAGTTTATTGCCCCCAATCTTGGGATGCACTATTTTCTCTTACTTCAACTTTATTTCTGTTAATCTTTATAGAAAATGCAGCCTTTGTTTGTGGTTCCTCTTCCAAGGGCTCATCGAAGGACATGTATTCAAACTCGTAAGAGTCTTGAATAGAGGGCCATTCGATGTCATTTGATGTCAGGCTTAATTCCATGTCGTGAGCTCTTGAAGCCAACTCTTCAAAAGTTTTAGGCCGAATTCCTTGGAGTATGTAGCTAAGATTCCATTGCATCCCTTGAATGCACATTTCTATAGCTGAAGTTTTTGATAGCTTTTCTTTGCAATTGAGGCTTAGACTCCTCCATCTATTGATGTAGTCGATGACATATTCTTCATCCCTTTGACGAGTATTTGTTAGCTCCATCATGCTAACAATTCTTCGTGTGCTATAGAAGCGGTTGAGGAATACTTTTTTCATTTGCCCCCAACTGTCAATGGAGTTGGCTTCCAAGTCGATGTACCAATCAAAGGCATTTCCTCTTAAAGATCGGACGAATTGTCTCACCATGTGATCTCCGTTGGTCCCAGCATCATTGCATGTCTCGACGAAGTACGCCACATGTTGTCTCGGATTGCCTTTGCCGTCAAATTATTGAAACTTGAAAGGTTGGTAGTCAGTTGGCATCCTCAAGTTGTCAATCCTCTTTGTATATGGCTTGGCGTATCTTGAAGAAGATTTTGAGCTTCCTTCAAACTTGTCTTTTATCATCTTTAAAACGATGTTCTTCAGTTGGTTCACAGGAAGCATTTTGTCAGTTGAAATTTGTATTTCTTCTTCAACTGGCTTCTTTTCAAGAGGATGGTGTTTCGCTGAGTCTTCTTTCTCGTGCTCATCCCCAACTTGTTTCTCATTTGCATGACTTGTCTCCACATTTTCCATTTTCTTCATAAGTATGGAGATTTTTACGTCTTGAGCTTCCATGTGCTTGTTGAGTCCTTCAATGGCTCTTATCATACTTGCGAGTTATTCCTCAATGGTCATAGCATTTGTTGTCATCACTGCAGCTGCAGTTGAGGCAGATGGAGAGTTTGACGTTGAACAAGGAGTTGAGCAAGCAACATTCTCACCACTCTTGTCTCCGTGCAATGGCTTGTTTAGGGTAATCCCCACCATATGGTTTGCCTCTGAGGAGGCTTCAGATATACTTCTTGTAACTAGTTTAACATTTTCAATTTGCAACTCTTGAGGCTTTGATGCAGTTTTCCTTCGTATCGCAATCTTTAGTGGAGTCATGACTTGCGTCTTCACAGCTTGTAGCTCTAAAGGCTTTGAGGTAGATGACCTTTTTATTGCGATCCTAAGAGGAGTCATACTTTGTATCTTTGAGCTTGTTGAGAGAAGAGATGAGAGGTAGAGACTGTCCCACTGGGCGTGCCAAAATTTGTAACAACAAATATTGTATTTATAATAAAATAAACACAAAAGAATTACAATGATAATCCAGAAGGATTAAACTTGATAATTTATGATCAATCTCTATATATCCTCTGATTCTTCTCTCGAACCAATTTGGACTTTGACTTTGACTTGTGTGTTGACCGCGTTGACTGTGTGTGTTGAGTCGGATCTTCAGTTGAAGCTTGTTCGAACTCGGATTTGGGACCTTATAACGTTAATCCAGAAGCGTCGAGCCTTTGTTTGGATTAAACACGTTGACTGTGTGAGTTGAGTCAGATCTTCAGTTGAAGCTTGTTCGAACTCGGATTTGGGACCTTATAACATTAATCCAGAAGCATCGAGCCTTTGTTTGGATTAAACGTACTTGATCCGAAGAACACTCGATCTGGGGGCTTAGCACCTTAATCCCGGGTCGTATGCTGTTCTTGGCGCGAAGAACACTGAAGAACTCAGTATATGAAGAACGCTTGATTTGGGGGGCTCCGCACCTTAATCCCGAATCATTTATCGTTCTTGACTTGAAGATGCTTGAAGATCTCAAGGGAGCACTGCTCGTGTTCTTGATCTCTTCAGAGCGTTTATGTCTTCAAGTATTTGAGTGTGTCTGGAATGAATGGAGGAGGACTCCTTATATAGGTGAAGTATGAGGATGCCCCATAAATAACTCGCAGCCTGATTGGTCCGTTTTGACCTAATTACGCGGGCTTGGGCCTTTCACTTTCTTAGGCTTTAAGTCAGACTTATTTGACTGGATCTTACCCAATTATAAATTATTTACTCATTTATTTTAGGAATTTATTTATTTAAATCCCTTAATAAATAAATAATTAATTGATAATTATTGCATTAATTTGCCACATATTTTCCTTAATGGGCAATAAAATTAAAGTGCCTACACTAACTATTTTGAATTTTTTTAATAAAGTAAAAAATCACTTAAAGTTTATATTTAAACCATGCATTATGTTATGAATTCCAAAATTTCATCTACTGGTCAAAAATAAAGAGGAATAGTGTTTTTTTAGGTGTGTTGAAATATGTTTATAATTCTCCTCAAGATACGCCTCATATTAAGGATAATCTCATGACAAGTATTAGTACGTACAAAACCATAGTCAAATTTCAAAGTACACTCATAATAAAATAAAATTAAAACATAAACTTTGACCATTTGTCATCATATAGAGTTGCTGACTGAAATACTTATATATGTATTGTATATATATATTCTTGAAATGTTATCTTTCAACAACTTGGAAAACTAATTAGTCAAATATAATAATAATAATAAAAGAAAAAGAAAAATTAGGAATTATATTAATTAATAACGAATGACGTTCTAACTTTGTAATTTTTTTTTAAGGAAGATTATTTAAATGCAAGCCTACTTAAAAAGGTATCCAAAGCATGTTGCATGAGGTATTTATTGATCAGCATTATTTTCATGCTAGTGGGTCATCTCTCTCTCTAGCTAAGAGAGAGAAAGAGTATGTTAAAAAAGCTAAAATGCTTAAGCTAAGGTATCCCAATCACACAATCAATTATTCTTTTTATATACTATTTGTGCAATTGATGAACTCCTAAAGAAAATTACTACTTGTCTTCCTCAAACTCCTCTTGTCCACTTAAATCTTGATAATTATATCCATGTCAGATGAAGACAAGAAGATCAGCAACATGGGATCAGAACAAGGAGGGTTTCCATTTTCTTACATAAATGATCATGATTTCAATCCCTTTATGTACAACCAAGAAAACCCTACTGGATTCGATCCATCTCATCATACAAACACCTTCTTTCATGACTACAACCCTGCTTATGACCTTTCTTGTTCCTACAACTACTGCAATATTAATTCATCAAGCAAGAATCTTGGAGATCAGACTACAATTAGTGCTGCTGCTGATCAGAATCCTCCGACGACTCCGAATTCATCGTCGGATCAGCCGGGAGTAGATGAAGATCTGGAGGCTAAAGTGAGTCAAGATGAAGATGTGAAGTCTAAGAAAGTGTAGGTTAATTTGCTTATTTATGTATTTTTCTAGTCAATTTTAATTGTTAGTAGTATTTAATTAATTTTACATTGCTATCAAGGTGGACCATTTAATTTTCACATCTTAATTTCTCATTTCTTAATTCAATAATGTTTTTGTTTAGTTAATTTGAGACTAGCTACTAGCAATATTCTTGATTTAAGGTAATTAATTAAGAATCCTTAGTTATTGTATTTGTGAATATACACACACACACAAGCTAGAAACCCTAAATATCTATCTGATCCACATGACTTAAATTTGGTACTAGATTAACTCTTGTGTTTTTATGAAAATTGATTAACTTAATTTTATATGATCATGAGTTTTAAGCTGTTTTATGATCAGTAAGAAAGAGAAAATGAAAGGGGTGAAAAAGGAGAGAGAAACAAGATTTGCCTTCATGACCAAGAGTGAGATGGATAATCTTGAAGATGGATATAGATGGAGAAAGTATGGCCAGAAAGCTGTGAAAAATAGCAACTTTCCAAGGTAATATTTGCAACATATCCCCAATTAAGACAAGTATCTTATGAGGAGGTGATTATGTAAGACGGTTTGTCAATGTGTGTGTTCAAGTATGATTGTTATATAAGCAGAGTATATTTATTGATATATAGTTAAGATATGTTTTCCTAAAGTATGATGAATGATGTATTTAACTATACTTTTAGAAATTTATAATATGATTCACTACTAATTAATTAACATACCTTAATCATAAGTATACCCATCCCTCCCACAAAAACCCAATTAATTACCTCTACATTAATTATTACTCCATATACATGTGTAATTAATTGGTGACAACTATATTTCATTATTAATCTTGATGTAAATTTCAATTAATGTTGTAGGAGCTACTACAAATGCACCACTCAGAAGTGCAATGTGAAGAAGCGTGTTGAGAGATCATCAGAAGATCCATTGGTGGTGATCACCACCTATGAGGGCAAGCACAACCACCACTGCCCCGTCAATCTCCGAGGCAGCGCCGCCACGTTGCCGCCGCCTCACATTGCACTCCCCACCTCCCATCAGAACTTTCTTTTTCCCAGCCACCATCTGGAGCACCTCTACAACATGCATCCATCCACCTTTCTTCACAAACAAGACCCATAAATGTCAAATCTTTCTAGGGTACATATTCATGCATAAACTTCTTGAAATGCTACTTTCTTTCTATTTCAGGTTATCTATGAATGCAAGTTTTCCTACTTAATGATGAGATCAATGTAAACCCTCATATAGGTTTTTAATTACTCTTATGGATTTATTATTATTATTATTTTTTTTTAGCTATGTTATTTTAGTGTAAAATCTCTGTTACTAAATGAATGATAGGTAAGAGAGAACAATAAATTATAACCTAAAAAAGAAAGGATAAGTACCAGAGTCTATGGATTTTCTTCCATTTTTGCATGTCAATATAATGAGTTGTGACATGCATAGAAGATAATTCATGAAAATTGTTGAGTACATGGGATAGTATTATTAAACGTGCTTAAGTAGAACTTTGTAAATCGAGTCAAGAATTACGAGAATCCTTAAGACGAAATTGTTTCATAGTCAAATGGGTGCGACAAAACCTTTCAATTAAAAATGGCTTAGGAGATCCAATATATTCGTTTGTTTGTTCTTTTTTTTTAATTAACGATGTGATATTTTGGATTAATATTTTAATTTAAGAAAATATCAAAATTGGTCCCGTAAGAATGACATATTTCAATTTTAGTCATTTTTTATTTGCAGTTCTCAATTTTGATTATTTTTTGTTTATTTTAGTCATTTTTGTTCAAATTTAATCATTTTCTAAAATTTAGTTAATTTTTTTGTCCAAATTTAGTCCTTTATATTCAAAACAGTCCAAAATTGATCCGAAAGTGTATAAATTTTGGACCAAAAGTAGATAAAAAAGAACCAAATTTAGAAAAAAACAATCAAAATTGGATAAAAATGACTAAAATGAAAAAAAAAAAAGACCAAAACAAAAATAAAAAAAAAAAGACTAAAGTTGGAATCGGTAATAGAATTAATTTTGATATTTGCCCTTTTAATTTATACCTTATGTTGGGTTATTATTAACATTCTCCTTAATACGAAGCAATTGATACATGCTGACTATATATTCAAAATATGACTTTTTTTCCTTGACTTGGAAATTAGCATGTGGTAGCTATTAAATGACGCATAAATTACTATTTATTGATTGAACTACATATATTGGGTTAATTAGCTATAACTGAAGTATACCAAGGAAAGGGAAACCGAATTGATTGAGTTTGATTTAAATATTAATTAGAACATTATACTCCATTTGGCTAGCAATATTATACCTAGCTAGGTTTGATATTTAAATAAAATATAATTACGCTCTCTAAAATTTGATTCATAACCAAAAAAACAAAAAAAAAATTAGGTACGAGATTGTGACATGTAATATTGTGATTGGAATCGTGTTTGATTTGCTTAATATCCAATATCAAAGGTGATCTAGCCTTTATACTGAAATTGAAGTTTAAGCCTGTTAATTGATTTATTACTATATATGAGGTATTTTATTAAATTAAATAGATTAAGATTATTATTTTAGACAATCAGATTCAAACACTAATTTGTGTGGTATATTTCGCGAGAAATTTTTCCATAAAATGATATTCCATTTTAACAAAAAAAAAAATACTCAAATTAATATAAAAGAATAGTAGTATAGTGAATTATTACATGAACAATTAGTAATATAAAAAAAGTGATAAAATTCTTAATAAAAAAATATAATATTTTTAATAAAATATGATAATTATTAAAAAAATGTCAAAACTGTCACAAATCGTGAGTCGATTTCACGCTAATATTACCATTTACTTAAAAGTATATTTTAAAAATGTACATTTTATTAAAATAAATTTTTTTATTATGTTACATGTGAGAATTTTTGTACAAAGATCCAAATTGTAAAAATGTAAAGAATGAAAATGAAAGGGAGGAAGTAATATTTTCTAAATATAATCATATATTTTTATCTTTAATTATTTCAAGGTACCATTTTCCTTCCTTAAAACATCAAAATTGATTTCATATTTGTAACTCCATATGAAATATATATAACGTGCACCGTCAATATATAGGTATGTGCGAATATGATTAGTGACGGGCCCACATACATTTGGCTTATTTTTCCTTTTTTAATTTGGAGAAGAAAACGAAATCAATTCAAACTATTAAATTGCACGTTTTTAGCGTCTTTTCTAAAATAAATAAATATATATATGTGTAATTTTTAAAATTTATCTACATTTTGGAATTTTATTTTATTAAAAAAATTACGAGTTTATTCTAAAAAGTTATTTTCCTCTTTTAGTGGTGAAAAAGAAATTGTTGAAAAAGATGTGGATGCAAATGGGTTGAGTGTGGGCCAAAAACGTGTAATGGGTCAAATTAATTTTCACATAGTCCACATCAAAGATGGAAAGATAGGGAAGGCCCACTTAAAAGGAATTTCAACCTAATTTTTATTGATTGATTGTGATTGTGACTGTGATTATTAAAAAAGCTGCAGAATATATATAGTTCATTGTACCTAGCTTCCTATATTTCATGCCATAAAGATGGCCACATTTTTTTTCCTTTTTGTGATAATTTGTTTCATGAAAACTAATAAAAGATTGGCAAACACTCCTATATAGGGTTGGGGAAAAATACCGAAATTTTGGTATATCGCCCTTACCATATCGAAAAATATCGATTTTACCGAAGTTTTAGGTATGCCGAAATTTTTGGTAAGGTATGATACCGTATTGAAAATTTTGGTATGATAAAGGTATAAATTATCAATACTGCGGTATTTCGGTATATACCGAAATACCGTAAAATATTCAATTTTTGGGTAATATGATACGATATACCATACTACATGATATATGCAATTATAATTATTATTTACATATTATAATTTTTAATTAAATTATATATATACACTATTTAATTAAAAGATTAAATCTAAAATCCTAATGTGAATTTCATTATTATATAAATGGGTGTGATTGACTTTCATGATATCTTGTATACTTCTTTTTTAATATGTAGTCCTATCATATATGAAAATTTAAATGTGTTGATTTTAATGAGTTGGTCTCTTGTGAGACGGGTTATTGGTGAGACGGATGTGAGACGGGTCAACCCATCACTAAAGTATGCTTATTTGTGGTTAAAGTGTGCTTATTTGTGGTTAAAGTATGTCGATAATAAATCAAATTATAACACACTAACATCATACTTTAATACATAATCCAATATACTTTAAAAAACATACATTAACAACCATTTAACATACTTTATTTAAATAATCGACATACTTTAACACGTCTCACAAACCGTCTCATGAAGGTAGCGTCTCACAAGAGACTTTGTCGATTTTAATATAAGTTCCATATGGTTCTTGTGTAAATCTATTGGGTACTATTTATTTAATGAAAACACTTATATAAATAGGGTTTACATACATTAATTATATAAATTATGTTACTCTTTAGTACATAAAAAAATTACTCTTTAGCACATAAATTGTTACTCTTCTAAATTAAAAAAATTATTCTTCAAATTCTTGTAAATCCTGATTTATCAATTACTTTTTATTGCTATATGAAAAATTATTATTTAGAGACATGAATTATTACTCTTTTATATAGAAAATTATTACTCTTCAAAGAGAAATTTTTTATATACTAAAAAGTAATTTTAAAAAATATGGTTTACATGTAAACCCGATTTACATGAAATCCACTCTTATTTAATTTGGTTGTTTGTGAATTGTCATATATTTTTCTTATTATGAATTTGTTATCTATTAGAATTTGTTTTATAGCTATCTTTCACTTTTCTAGTTCAGTTTTTAATTAGATTTATTGAATTTTAGGTGCATAATGACATAATAAACTATCTAATAGAACGGTATATACCGATATTTTAGGTATGATACGGTATACCGAAATATTGATAAGCAGGAGGTATACTATTTTCCTATACCGAAATATCGGTATACCGAACTATGGTATACCGAAAGTTTTGGTAAGGTAACGGTATGCTTTTTTATATACCGAAAATTTCGGTACGGTATTTGGTATGACAAAAAATCTTCGGTATGCCATACCGCCCACCCCTACTCCTATACACGTAATTATTATGTGAATTTACGTAATTAAGATTTAATATGTATTTTTAAGGTATAAAATATTTAAAAATAATTATTTTAAATCACACTTACTCTATGTCTCTTTATCCTTTCTTATAAGACAGTTTTACATATAAACCGGTTAAGAGACAGATTGATCTCATTATTAAATTATGATTATTATATAAATAAAATATGTTATTGAATAATTAAAATATGATTCATTGATTTTTGTTTGTTATAGTTTCACATCAATTAATTAGTAAATCAATATGACACACTATAATTATGTTTTAATATATTATGCATCATACTTTGAGCATGTGTTACAATAGACTTTGTCCATATGCATTTAGGCTTAGAAAAAAAATTCTCCTTTTAAAATAGTATGATATTTGGTTTATTTATAAATTTTCAAGTAAAGTGTAGTAATTAAATACGTTTATTTAACTTATTAAAACGCATATATCATTACACATAACCTATGGGCGCCCTTGACAATGGACCACATTAAATTACATATGAATATAGTGTTAGATTAAGTGTGATTATTAATATTTATTGTATTAAAAACATTCAATTACTTTTATTTTTTTATTTATTTTCAGGTAATAATCACTCATTCAACAGTGCCCTTTCATTTAGTTTTACCAAAGTAAGTTTGAATTCAATTGCCCTGGACTATTTGACTCTTCTGTGTCACGATAATTAATTACCATGTGGTAATTTTTTTTTTTAAAAATTAATATTTACATTAAATTTCAGATTATGGATATTTAAAACAGGAACATATATTAATAAGCTTAATACGCAAATATTCGAAAAAATATTATAAACTTCATGTACTTGAAAATTTAGAGTCCGACTGGGGTGCACCTGAATAATCATAACTATTAAATTAGTTTTTAAATCAATATTCAACATTAAATAATATAAAATAATTATTTTTTTAAAAATAAAAAACCACCCCACTACCCATTTTAGCTATAAATTTGGAGTGCACCCCAGAATAACCCGAAAATTTAATTGACCAATTTTATTGAATTTGAATGGCCTTCATTTTCTTACGAAATAGGTGGTTATTTAATTTAGATTAATTCTGGAATCATATTAATTATAAATAATTATTTTTCCTGTCGTAAGAATGGTTTATTTATTTATTATAAATGAATTTTATTTTATTAATAAATTATCTACAATGGTAAAATACTTATAATGAAAAAATATAACTGTACAGAGAGTCAAACGCCTGCGTACGTAAAATGTATCGTATATTTCTTATTGTTATTTTTTCTTTGAGAGATTTACGGTAGTATTATTATCCTATTAATTTAAAATATGAATTCTTATTGAATTATACTTGTTTGACTCAAAAAAATCATGGTTGCTCGTGGAGTTAAATATTTGTTTGGTCCCGTAACTTTTTTTCTTTTTAATTTTAGTCCCAAAAAAGATATTTGTTTATAATTAGTCCCATAACTTTAATTTTTCTTTAATTTTGGTCCAATTTTTATCGGATTTGCCACTTGTTGCCGGAAACCGACGAGCGATGCTGACGTGGCTAGTCCAATTATTTCTCAACCAACCAAAGATTGATGAAACTTAAGAAGAAGAATGAAGACAACACCAAAGATTGCAAAAACGTTTATAGTCACCCCATATATAAACATTTTGCAATTTTTGGTGTTATCCTTCTTCTTCTTCTTAAGCTTCATAAATATTTGGCTGGTTGAACTCGTCATGTCAGCATCACTTGCCAATTTCGGAAACATGTGGCAAATTCGGCGAAAATTGGACCAAAATTAAAGAAAAATGAAAGTTATGGGACTAATTATAAACAAATATCTTTTTTGGGACTAAAATTAAAAAGAAAAAAAGTTACGGGACCAAACAAATATTTAACTCGTTGCTCGTGATATGCCATCAAGAATATAGGATACATAAGAACTAATTAAATCATTAATTAGTTACTTATACCACCAAAATTATACGAAACAATATTTATTTGAAAATATTAATACTAGGAGTAATATTTTGTGATAATGATATCTAACCAGAGATTTTAATTTCTTATATTTTAATACACATATTGCTGCATATGTAATGTAATGTAATAAAATAAAATGTAAATAAATATTTATCTTAACTAACTGATCACGTCGCCCGTAACCGTAAATCCAGGTCCTTTAGATTCCAATAACTTCGGTCAGTTTATCCTTAAATTTCAATAATAATAACAAAAAAAAAAGGGAAAATTAATTAAACCTCCATTAAAAGGCTTTTAACTACATTCAAGGAACAATTAATTTGTGACTAACCAGTTACTACGTTGGAAATTTCGATTCCAACTATGGTAATAATATCATAAACCCTAGAATCCACACTCACTGACTCTTGGTCATCTCCTTTTCACACATTAAAACCCCACAGAATTTCCTTTAATTATCCAGAAACAACAGAATCCATCCATGGCAGTTAGATCAGTTCTTCAGTTTCTTCTCCTTTTATTCTCCTCCGTTGCTGTATCTGAGATCGACGGTCGTGATTTGCCACCCAAAGTGTTCAACGTGATCAAGTATGGCGCAGTTGGAGATGGAAAAACCGACGACGCTAAGGTATGTATGCTAATACATTACGTTTAATTTAATCGAGTCGAGTCGAATCTGATTTGTGGATTTATTTAATCAGGCGTTTGCTAAAGCATGGAAAGATGCTTGTGCGTATGAGGGAAGAGGTAGGATTTTGGTTCCACGTGGCACGTTTGTGTTGAGTTCAGTGACGTTTGTCGGAGGTTGCAGCAGTTCTATGGCTTTTCTGATTAAAGGGACCCTCAAAGCCACGTCGGATAGTCAGAATATGTTTACAGATACATGGATCAAATTCCGGTATGTCGACCGTCTGACTGTGGCCGGCGGCGGCCTTCTCGACGGCCAAGGCCATTCTGCCTGGTCCTACAACGACTGCCATAAAAACAGTAACTGCAAACCACTTCCCGTCGTGAGTAATTCATTCATCTCATCTCATATTTTCTAATTCAAGAAAATATATATCAAAATTTTAATATTTTTAATTCTCAGTTTTGATTATTTTTTTATTCCGATTGTGGTCTTTTTGTTCAAATTTCATTTTATCAAATTTAGATCGATTTTTTTTTTCTCCAAATTTAGTCCTTAATTTCAGAATTTGTTCAATTTTGATTAAATATTTTTGTAAAAAAGAGAAAAAAAAATTAAATGAGTTCAAACTGGTTTACAGCATTTGGACGACCCTATAAACTCTTGTGCACCGTGCACTCTAAAATCATTTCAGAAGGTTTGGATCTTCTGTGCCATTTTGGTGTGACATTCACTGACATTTAAGAGAGGACAAAGTTTCTTGTGAAATGGATCGATCATCACTAAAATATGCTTATTGTATAAGCACACACTATATAATAACCCTTCTTTTGGTAGGCCTTATTATAGGCATTTAGCATAAATAATACTCCCTCCGTCCCATACTTATGTTCACACTTTCCGTTTTCGTCCGTCCCACACTTATGTTCACCACCCAAAAAAGGAAATTTCACATAAACCAACAACCTCAAAAAGTTATCTTAATTTCAAAAATACCACTCTCATCTAACACACATAACATACTTTATAATTTATTTATTACATAAAAATACCACAATACCCCTAAAAAGTCAATAAAGTTGGTCAAAAAACAACTTTTCTTAAACTCCGTATCTACAGTGTCGGTGAACTTAAGTGCGGGACGGAGGGAGTACTATCTTTTACAACGTTTGGTAGTACATGGTGTACCCCACCATTAGGGGCCCCCACCGCCCCTGCCCTGGGGATTGGTGGAGGAGGTAAATCGCAGGATGTGCCTCAAGTGGCTTATAGGGAGGGCTCACTGTTAAACTTGTGCTTGCAAGGGGCCAAATCCATGCCAAAGGTAGGATTCGAACCCCCACCCTGCAGCAACCAAGCTCAGCTGGAAGGTCTTTCCACCCTCCCCTCTACCACTTGAGCTATGCCTTGGGTACTACGTTTGGTAGTACATACTATTATGCAAAGGGGCCCAATACAAATGCTCGGCCCGATAGAAAATCACTATTCCCTTTACATTATTAATACCTAGTTGGGCGCAATATTTAAATTTACCCATTTGCCCTCAAAATCAATGAATCAAATTGTTTATTTACTGATAACACATAATTAATGTCTCATAGTTTTTAAGAGATCGTGTTATTAATCCACATCAATATCTCAAAACATCTTTTAATAAAATTATCTAAAATAAATTATAAAAATATAATTTAAAAATATAACATTAGTAAATTACAATTTTAAAATATCAGCTATTGATGTATAAATCAAATATTATTTTTCAGTTAATAATTTAAAATATAACATTAAAAATATAATACTAAGATAAAAATTTGGGTGAAATTGTCTCACAATTCTAATTCATGTCCATTAATTATATTTTAAAAGGTCGTTCTATCAAATTAAAAATTAAAAAATTTAATTATAAAAAAATTAATATATATATATATATATATATATATACTAGTACAGAACCTCCAATAATACGCGGGATATTTTTTTTAAAAAAGAAAATATATTTTTATTAAATAACTAAATCGAATCAAAAATAATAATAAAACTAATTAAAAAGTAAAAAATAGTCTCACGTGGTCTCACGCAAGACCTACCCTTAAAATAATTAAATCAAATTAAATAAATAATAATTAATTAAATTAATTCAAATATACCACAAATTGACACGTCACCGCGAAGACTCCTGGAAGCGATATGCAGCCAAAAAAACTCTCTATTATTATATTAAATATATATATATGTATATATATATATATATATATATTGTTTAATATTTTTTCTTTATTTAAAATATAAATTTCTTTTTATTTATTTTTAATTTAAATATTGCTAATTAACTGTTATAATTTTTATTTTTTATTTACAAAAAATGATATTGATCAAATAAAGTAATAATTTTAGTGTGTTAGATTTTAAATAAATAACATAATAATATTAGCAAATTTTAACATTATAAAAAAATCAGAATATTAACGTAAATTATGATTTTATATAATAATAGATATTTAAATTAAGTCATTTTTTATTAATTTATAATATTATTTATTACGTATTTGATGATGTAAATTTAAAATTTATAGTATGAAATAGAATACAAAATAATTTTAAAAATATGTTTTTGTTTTCATCATCTTTTCGTATATATGTATAAATATATGTGTATATATAATTCAAAATCCACACATTTAATGAGGACATAAAGATAATATTACATTTTGTACTTAATATTACTACTAGTACCAAACACCTTCATAATATTAGTCTCAATCTTTATATATTCTACCAAACAAATTCACTTTTTCATATTACCCTTTTATATCAACATACATAATACTTACCCCATAATACCACTTTATCTTGTATTACTTACCAAACAAAAGATAAGCATACTATATAATAAACATATTTTAGTGAGCATATTTTAGTAATGGGTTGACCCGTCTCACATCTGTCTCACAAATAACCCGTCTCACAAGAGAGTCTCTCTTAAGAGATATAAAGGAAACTGTACCCTAAGTCAACCAAAGGATTAGATTTGACACGTTACGGGAGATGTCACACTAAAGTGTACATTCAGTGCACTTACAAAAAAAGTAAAAATTTGAGAATTGCAAATAAAAAATAACGAACTTTTTTCATTCTTTAGTAATGTTTCAACTTTCAATGTTGTATTAATTTGCAGTCGTTGAGGTTCGATTTCGTGACAAACTCGACACTGAAGAACATCCAATCGATCAACAGCAAAAACTCACACATCAACCTATTCGCCTGCGAAAACATGAACATCAGCCGAATCAAACTCACAGCACCTGGAGACAGTCCCAACACAGACGGAATCCACATTGGCATTTCAACCGACATCAGAATCCACCACTCTGCTATCGCCACAGGAGACGACTGCGTGTCGATGGTCTCTGGCAGCCAGAACATCGACATCTACGACGTCTCCTGTGGCCCCGGCCACGGCATCAGCATTGGAAGCCTGGGCAGAAGCCACGAGAATGAATATGTCAAGGGCATAACCGTCAGAAACTGCACTTTCAGAGGTTCGGACAATGGGGTGAGGATCAAAACATGGTCACCCTCACTGTCAAGTGAAGCTTCTGGAATACTCTTCGAGGATATTGTTGTTGAGCATTCGAAAAATCCGATTGTGATTGATCAAAACTACTGTACATCCCCACATTGCTATATACAGGTTAAGTATCTTATGATGTGTGATCTGTTTTTGTTTGTATGTTGTAATAATGAATGAGTTTGTTGTTTGACAATAGGGTCAATCGAGGTCGAATGTGCAGATAAAGGACGTGACGTTCAAGAACATTCGTGGCATCTCAAGCAGCAAAGTGGCCTTAAATCTACAATGCAGTGGCTCTGTGCCTTGTAAGAATGTGAAGCTGATAGACATAGACTTATCTTACAATGGCCCCGGTGGCCGAGCCATGTCTCTGTGTTCTCACGTCATGGGATCGTCTCATGGGAAGCTCGTTCCGTCGGGTTGTCTTTAGGCGCAGAGATTAGTAGTCATGATGCATATGTGATCTCTAGATACTGTTTTTGGATTTAATTTTCTTGAATTTCTTATCTTGTGGATGAATTTAAGATGATTTAGATTAACCACTTGGAAGTTTAGTATATATGCACAACTTGAGGGCCATTTACATGTTTTTATTGTATCTATAACCACGAAATGGCTGCCATTACCAACCATTATTTTTCTTTTATGTACAGGTCCACGGACCTCATTTCAAACTCTATCTTGAAATGGACTCATTTCAAGATAGAATTTTCCATAGACCGACTAGGATCCTATTTCAAGATAGAATTTTATGTAAATGGACTAATCAGAACATGCCAGAACCCACTCTATCCATGAACCCCATTTCAATCTAGAGTTTTACGCTCTACATCAGCTACCATCATAAGCGTTATAGCGTTATATTGACCTCTCTTGATCTAATATATCATGTTGGCTTTTTTATGAAGAGAGAAAGTTTGTTCCCACATCCCACATCGATTGATTACTAGGATCATAATACTGGGCTGCTACAAGCCATATCAACAACTTGGGCTCAATAATATGTGTTGACTGGCCCGTTTAATTAATTTGGGCTTCATTTCATATATTTTACTATCTCTTAGCTGAATATATTCAATTTAACTTGTAAATAAATAATTGAATTACAATTCATCCGACTCTTTCAGGTGATTATTTTGTGGAATTTCAGGGAATTATACCAATGTAGATAACAGCTTCATTCAGGAAACATACAGGGTTCAAGAAATCAGAAACGAATTTAAAATTAAATGCATTTTACCACTAATCTAATCATAACTTTTAGGAGTAGTATATTCTTTAAATAAAAAAATGGATCTTATAAAAAAAAAAGGGCATGTAGTTATTCTGTTGAGGAGAACAACATTTTTGAGCAACTGCAATGGGCATCATCCAAGATGAAAAGTGGACTTAAATCTTCAATGCAGTGAATTTGTGCATTATAAGAATGTTAAGCTCATGCATGTAACATCAGTGTCCCGGGTCGGACAAGCCACATGTGTTCGCATGTCATGGCTCATGGGGTCGTCTCATGGAAAGTTCTTTCATTAGTGCCGTATAGGCATTTTCAGTAGTGTTGTTTATATTTAACAAGATGAGCATTGATATGATCTACAGTACTGCTTTTTTGAAACTTTCTTCAACTCCTTATCTTGTGCATGAATTCATGATGAGTTATAGATTAATTAAGCACATAATTGGAAAGTTTGGCATGATAACAACATCAGCATGCATATGTATGCATACATATAGCATAACTTGAGGACAATTTTCAGGTTTTATTGTATCTACAACTAAGAAATGGCCATCACAACATCATGGATCATCTCCATATATATCCACATGAGTACTCTAAGATGACCTGCAGAGAGACATTAACTCAAGATTAAAAGAGTCTAAAAGACCAATATTTGAAGGCATAAATAAAAAATGGAGAAAAGTGTTTACTTGGAGCAATCATAGTATAAGATATCAAGATAAGAAACTTCACAGATTTTAGCAAGAGCAGAAGTTGTTTCATTTAGTTCTGGACACTTTGGAGCTGTCTCCTAATAGCAGTAGCAGAGGATTTCTCTTTGATCCTCTGCCGTTATAGCCATTTCGTCTAGCCACTTGAGCTCGTTGCAGCACGCTGCCGATGGCTTTTCCACCAACCCGAACGAGTAAGGGGAGCAGTGCATTACAGATGGAACAAGAATCGGGCAGCTATCACCCTTCGATGGAGGAAAAAATATACATGCACTCACCACTAGAAGTACCAAAAAGATTAAATTCTTCGCCATTTTTTGCTCGTCTATTCGGGTTGTGCACTTGAAGTTATAAAGAAAATGAGGATCATTTATAGATGCAAGAAAATAAGAAGATTGAATACCCTATTCCACAATTCGTGTTTCATTGGTGTTCCGTAACATAAAAAAATTACACCCTATAAATGGCTATTAAACTCGTTGGACATGTGGAAAACAATCATTTAAAAGATTACAAAATGAAATACTATGTTGGAATAGGTGATTCGGTTCCGAAAAGAAGTGGAGTTGTGATGAATTTGTGGATTCATTAATGTTTGTATCTGTTTATGGTAGTGTTTTGGCCTCACTTTGCTGCAGTGTTGCTTTACCTTATTCTCGCTCTAACATATCATGTTGGCATTTTTATGGTGGAAGAGTATTGATCTTCCAAAGGTGTGGAAATTGTTAAGAGTTTATTGTTTAGAATCCCACATCGGTTGATTATGGAAGGATGGGTGAGAGAAAGTGGTATAAAATAAGAAGTGGTGAAGCGTAAAACATACTTACCTGGACGGGGTCAATGGGTGATCAAATAGGCCCATGGCCTAGGTTGGCGACCTCCATTGCACTCGGGAGGGGCGCCCGCCTAAGGTCGGCCCAAGTGGTCGAGCCTACGTCATAATTTGTGCCAGAGGGGGCCTGCGTTCGCGCGGCCCCTGCCCCAAACTTAGTCCAAATTTATGTGGTCCAGGTTAGAGTAATTTGGGCCTCAAAGTTGCTACATAGTGGCCAATTTTTATTTTGAGGGCTGACTTAAGGCCCAAGTTGGCATTGTATATTTTTGTGTCATGTTTTGTGATACTCTTATTGTTGGAATTTCAATTATTACGAATTAGTCCTAATATTTATGTTAATTTAAATTTAGTGTGTTCTGTGTAGTTAGTGGGTTAAAAATAGGGGTGGGTAGTTTCTTTTTTTTAAAAATTAATTATTTTATTTTATTTGATGGTAGAATAGAATTAAAATATAATCTAATGGTTCTGGTGCCGAACTCTTAAATTTAAACTTGTTTTGCAATTTGAATATCAATCCGCATATTAGGGTTAAATAGCAATCAAATAAAGATTATAACTTTTCTAACTGTTAACCCTAATTAATATAGGAAACTAGTACCATTATATTAATAAGGGTTAATTGTGCGAAAAGTTTCCACCTTTTTGTCAATTGTAAATTAGTCCAAATTTTTTAATATTTACAAATAAGTACCTGAGCTTTAATACGTATTACAATTCGAACCACCGAACAGATGGAGGTCTACGGTGCTGACGTGTCAGTCACTTATCTATGCCACTCTCCAGCTGTAATAAATAATAAAATTATGAAACGCATTTTGGGATGGGAATCAAAATTCAATCTTCCTCGTAGAGGCGGCGGGTGGCAGCGTCGTAGGCCTTAATCGGTCTCTAGGGAGGTGTCGAAAGTGCCGAGCCAAACCCTAGCGCCGCCGTTGGGCTCCCGGATCTCGGCGACCCATCTGCCCCATGTCCGATGGTGAATACCGAGGTAGGTGTGGAGGTCGTTTTCTGGGCCGCCCTTTTTGGAGTGGCGATTCGATCGTTGGATCGGGCCTCCAGATGAACCAAAGTGGATCCGGCGACAATACAGGTGGTTCCTCCACCGTCAACACTCAAAACACGCATTTTTTTTTCCAGAGTGACCTTACTTAACTCCATTACCAAATACCACTCCAAGTCTCCAACCAAACAAATCTAATGAAATTACAGAGTGTTCTCAAGGAGGAATAACTGACATCCATCTCTGGCGTGGAAGAGCCGGCGATTGCGTGGATTTGGAGGCACATACAACGTCGGACGGGTTTTTTTAGCGAAGATAGCAGCACAGGCCAAGACGGCGGTAGGGGTGAAAATCCCGATAGCTCATCAGGCGGAGAATAAGGAATTGTTGACATATCAGTCAAGGAAAAGTTAGCATTTTCCAATTTCATCATTTTAGATCAGTACTGTTAGTATTGGGGAAGAAGAGATAGATGTGAGAGAAAGGTGTGTGAGAATGATTTGGGGGTGAAATAGGAGTAAGGTGTAAGAATTTAGAGATGGAAATGCCACTTGTGGAGAAAAGAAATCAGCAATGGAAATACCTCCGAGCCACATTTTTTTTAATGTTTTTCTTTTACCGTTGACTTATGAGGTGGCATGTAAAAAATGGTAGTAAATGACACGTCAGCATCCATCTGCTCTGGTTCAAATTGTAATACGGACTAAAGGTCGGGTACTTATTTATAAATATTCAAAAGTTTGAACTAATTTACAATTGATTGATGAAAAGGTTGAAACTTTTCTCGCAATTAACCCTATTAATAAACATGCGTTCTTTATACACCTCTCTCTTAGTAAACAGTCATTATATTGTACACAAAAACTACTCTTAACATTATTTTGACTCATAAATATATACCAAAAAATAGATTGTTGATTAAAATCTAGTTTGAAGTAGTCAACATTAAGTTTGTTTATTTATATTTTATTTTAAATAAAAAATACGTGTGTAAAGGCCAATTAGCCGGTAAACGAGATAATGGTAAGAGAATGGAGTATAAAGGAGATTCAGTGGAGGAGTACAACATTGTGAGCACCAACAGATACTGGTTTAGCAGACTTGTTCTGATTGGAATCCTTCTTCCTAACTTGAGCATGAGATTCAGCTTCCTGTTGGAACATCTTCACAATCTCATCAAGCTCCACTTTCCTCATCTCCGCCGTCTCTTCGATCAATGGCTTTTTCAGTCCTAGATAGATCAATCCGATTGCTATCAGCACCGCTCCTAACAACACCAGAGTACAAGCAAACACAGCAAATGAATAAGGTCTGTGACCGGGTATTCCGTCCACGTTTATTCCCCACAGTCCGGTGATGATGGAAAGAACGAGCCCACAGCCCCCGAATACTCCTAGGTTATGTTGCACTCGAAGGCTCTGATCCTAACAAGTCAGATTAGATGTCAAGACCTAGTGCTCGACTCGTCTGAAGCTAGCTCAGTTTACAGTAGTGTACCTGCAACCATGCGCGGACAGTACTCTGCATCACGTCTTGTATTGTAAACAAGCGGCCACGAACTGCTTCTTGCTCCTGGATCATTTCTCTTGTGCTCTTTCTCATTCCTTCTAGCAGACTCCTAGCTGCATTCCCACGTACGTGTTGGAGAAGTTCAAACACGATCTCATCCCTCGCATGCAAGCACCATTTTACTCTGATGACCTATAGCAACAAGGAACAGCCTACTTGTCAACAGATAAACATTCTCAGTTATGGTGAAAATGCATATATTGTTCACATACCTGGGTTGAAAGTGTTCTGATTTCTTGGTTCAGAATTATGCTAAACATATGCATGTCCTCACGAGTTCTCCTGTTGATAATGACGACACCTTGTTATACAACTTGATAACGCAAAATGTGAAACTAGGACGTTTTCAAGTGGGGGTAAATCTTGCCATTACCTGTTCATGAACTTCAACTCAACCTCGTCTGCTGCCCCAAGAATGTATTTGCGAAATAATCTAAAGAGATCAATCACATGGTGATCATTGTTAATATGAACTTAGAATATGAAAGGATTCTGCAAGTAACTAGAAAAAATACGGGCCTATCATCCCAACGAGCAAGGCGACAAGCAATGAGGGCTATCACTTCATGACTCGTTCGTGGTATATTACTACCTCCAGCTGCAAGCAGTTCCTGATTCAACCAAGTAACTAAGCGTTATCCAAATAATCATTCAAGGAAATTATAACTTACAATTAAATCCCAATACCTACATTCTTAAATGAGGCATTGACAAACCTGAACTTCAGAAACACCTAACACGTTGATGTTTGACGAAGTCCCTTTAACATGTAATGCAGTCAACAGAAAGTTTTGTGCTTGCCAAGATCGTAAAACAACTGGGATGTCCTCTTCTATATCAGAAGGATCGCCTACAGACTGCCCTAACAGCTCAAACAGCAATCCGCCAGCAACTCTGACAGGAACCTGTTAGTTAAACACAGATTCAGATAAGACAACGGGATGTCTTTCTAACAAAGGAGGTTTAGAAAATGCATTTTCCTTTAGCTTATCATTTTCTTTTATTTCACTAGACAGACTTAGAATCCCAGGTTTTGACAATTAATGAATGAATGTAATTAAGATAGGTGATGAAACTAGACGATGCAATGGCTACTTTTTAATCTTCCCCCTGCACCCTGAGGAAAGCAAAGAAAGAGAAGGATATTTCTTGTTCAAAAATATCCAAATATGATTACAGTACATGAAAAAGAAGTGTTTCTGCTACGGTGATGTAGGAAAGTATTGCATCTCTGTGGAAGCAAATGGTATTAGCTAAAGAACACGGTGAAAGGACATACGAGAATATTACCTCATATAAGAGGTGCTTCATACGTTCACTAATCAGCCTACTTTCATCTCGCAGGGCAATACTGATTGCAGGATGTAACCATTGAGCATTGCTTAACCATGAATTTATATTAGGGTGCCCTGCATCTACATGGCACCACCAAGTAGGGCCAACCGGACGTTCCCAGTAAGGAGCTGCAACATCTGCAACAGTGATGTCATCTTCATCATCTAATTCCATGGGTTGAGAAGCCCAAACGGCATCAACCTGCACAGTCTCAAGGAGTTGAGAAATCCTGTTCCAGCCAATTGGTATCCAGTAATTTCCCAAAGGTCTGTCATGGGTTTGAAAACAGCCTAAGTGATGTTCATGACGTTGAGAATGGCAATCTAGAGTTTCGATTTCCTGGACTTCCAATTCTCCACGGGTCCCATTCTTACTTAAACTCTGGGCCAAGGGATTAGTTTGCTGAGGTTTAGATACCGGCTTCTGTGAGTCATTGGTTTGTGCAGAGAGGACTTTTGAACCAGGCCCTGAATAAACTGACTTCTTATTGCCTCTTATAAATTCAAAAGCACATATTAGCCCATCCGTCCATAACTCGCCACCAAGTGTGACATCCCTACAGATTTGATGTTTAAGATTTTCATGTTTCTTTGGGTCATTGCTCATTGTTGTGTGGTTATCCTTGCTACCATTGGTCATCAAGTTGTCATTGTAAGTAGAAATTTACCCCATAAACCATAAAAGAGCAAACATCTGACCAATAAACACAGAAAGGAAAATACATCAGAGACAGTGCTGTGTCTCCTAACAGATACCAACTAATTTGAGCTATTACTTAGCTTATGAATGATGCAAATATCTTCTTAAAGAACACCTAGTTATTATATTGGAAAATATATAAAGAAGACAAACCATATCTGCCAATAAAGACATAAGTTTTAAATTATCAGACATCTATCATATATGTGAAACTTTCACAACTCATAGAGAGACAGATGATCCAAAGAAGGCAGCATTCTTGGGGAAGATAGCAGCATACCAAATCAGCTAGGCTACCCCCCAACCAGAAGGCAGTATTCACTGAATCCTCCCAAGACTTTACAAAATTCTCTCAAGAAAATTACAGATACTCACTAGAATCTATCATTGAATTCCAATTCCTAAGAACTCTTTTGAAGGGGATGATATCCATCACTACCTAGAATTCCACTAAATTAGAGATCACAAAGCAAGACTGAAAGCATCACATCCACACAACATTTTGTCAGGACAAATAATTAAACACAACTACTATGCACACCAGACAATTGGGCTTTTATCCAATCAACCCCATAACACTATAACCTGATAATAAACCAACAAAGCATTATCAATCAACTATAATCATGATGTCTAAATATGAAACTTTTTCAATTTCAATTGGAAACGTCTTCATACACGCAGATAAAGTATTTCTGAGGAGAAGGGTAGCACTCACCAAGAAACGGAAAGAGTTAGATTAAAATACAGTTAACACAGAGTACATAAAAGTCTTGAAAAGGGTTTGTGGGTTGGGTGGATAATGGGTTTGGAAATGGTTTTATCACTGATATAATCATAGGGAATGATTGGGATTCTGCTAAATAGTAATAACATGAAAGTGAGATGATTAATGGTGTAGAAAGTGCTGTGTCTTTGCGAGAAGAAAGGTGATTTCCCGCTTACATGTCATCCGTGTCCAATCCTGTTGAGAAAAATCTCATCTTTGAGCCAAAAAAAATAGGACAAGAAAAAGAAATTGCAATAAAAGTAAAACGACTTCGTTTCATTAAAAAAATTATGGGTTTTCTACTTTGAATTAAAGCACAAGAATAATTTTAGAATAATTCTGGTGCACCGTATAGTTTAGAAGGGATAAATTATGGTGAAATGGATAGTTATTAAATTTATTTTTAATTATTTTAATTTGTTTAGTAAAAAAATTAAATAAAAATTTGATTAATAATTTAGATTATTCAAATGACTCATAATTTTAATAAAAATAATTATAATATATCACTCACAAATCACTACATAAAAAACTGCCAAAATTATAAATTTTAATCTATTTAAATACATTATCTATTTAAATAGTTTAACAATTCATGCTTGAAAAAAAGTCAAAATTTCACTTTATTTATTTTTACATAAAAAGAAGCACAACAAATACAATATTATTATGGTGTAGGTAAGTAGATTTCGGATATCAATTGGTCAAAAGGTGATATACTTGAGGTTAGGATTTGGGATTATGAATTGAAGAATAATTTCAAATTTAATTAGAAACATACAGACCAATTTAATTCCACAAAGCCTAGCTAGATGTAATTATTGAGATCTATCAAAATCTTGCTTTAGAGAAAAAAAAATATTCTTTTCACTTTTCATATTTAAATTTAAATTTACTAGTATATGAAAATGAATTTTTACTTGTGAGTTTCAGTTTTGATCACATCTTAATTATAAATAAAATTTAGTAGCAATAATCAAATCATAGTATATATCTTAAAAAAGAGTCTTACTAACGGCTCGACCAATTTATTAAAAGTTGATCGCTTTTTCTATTTTATTATTGTGTAAATAACAATGAGTGTATTAATTATGATTTACAAATTTTATAATATAAAAAGTAAGGAAAAAAAGTGAATTTAATTAAATTTTGAAATTAATCATAGTATATAATTTAGCAATAACAAGTTTAAATTTCCTACAAGTATATATATAGAAAAGACAAAGTAGCGATAAATTATTAATCCCCCCTTAATTTAGACAATACCTAGCTAAGCAATATTTTATCCTAATTCATTTATTCAACTAGTTATTTTTTAGGTGTAATTCTTGATTATCTTTTTCTAAATTTTTGAGATTGAAAGGTAGGCATAAGTTCTTTACTTGAGAAGCCATAATTTATCAACTAACTTGACAAAGTTTCAATTAAAATTATTATTTTCAAATTTTGAATTCATTTTATTTATTCAATTAAAAGCAAAATTTGACAACTTCATTTAGCCAAAAAAAATTTATATAATTTTTTAAAAAGTAGAAACATTTTAAACAAATTGAAGATACATTGAGTAGAAGGGTAAAGATTGTTAATCCTAGAATAAGTCTTAGGTAGAAATAAGATAAGAAAAGTTAATAAAGCAAGAAAAGGAAAAGGAGGGAAAATATATTAAAAAAGGTGAAATTGCATGTATCATCATTACCATCATCAATACTTCAACCCCACTTGAGCATTCTTCCCCTCTATTTTCTTGCTATCTGTCAACTTTTCATTTACCAATCTCCCCTAATTCTGTGATTACTCGCGATGTGATTACTCGCGTTAGATGAGTGATATGCATACACGAGAAAATCGGAATATTTTCTCAAAAAATTGACACTTTCTTTTCAATATATAAATTTTATTTCTCCTACATCTCATACTCTCGTTCATTCTACGATTCATAATAAGAAATGTAACACTAAAATATAACCGGAGATTCGACCGCCCTCTTCCTCCTTTCTCCCTCTCCCTTTGTATCTACTTTTACTTGACATACATATGATGAAGGACACAAAGTCCTCTGTTTATAAAGGTTGTGGCAATCATGCTTCTTTAGGTTAACATGGCCTTCCCTTTCTAAACCCCACTCTCACATTATCAAGAAAGAGAGAGAGAAACCCATTAACAAGAAAGAAGACACTTCACAAACTCAACAACAATGGGTAGAACAACAACAACAAAATCTCTCATCAATTTTCTTCCTTTCATTCATCTAGCTGCCATCCTACTCCATTCAGGTGACTTCATCTCTCTCTCTTACACCCTCTCTCTCTCATCATATAATCAACAAATCTTGAATTTTTATTACATGAACTGATCAGGTCCAGCAGCCTCAATCTCAACCAAACAAAAAGATGTTACAACCCCTATGACAACAATTCCTATAACCAATCCATCAACTCCCACAACCACAACACCAATGCTAATCAGGATCCGAATCCCCCACCATCACCACCACGAATAATCCGACAACAACGACTCAATCATCACCATCGGCTGGCCGGAGTTGGTGTGTGGCCAGCCAGTCTGCATCACAGCATGCATTGCAGGTGGCTTTGGACTATGCCTGCGGGAATGGCGGGGCAGACTGCTCCGAAATCCAGCCGGCCGGGCAGTGCTTCGACCCGGTCACACTCCAAGGGCATGCCTCTTATGCATTCAACAGCTACTATCAGAAGAATCCAATCCCTAACAGCTGCAATTTTGCTGGCTCTGCTGTTACTACAAGCATTGATCCAAGTAATTAGTAGCTTGATTAATCCTTAATTAAACTTGTTTGTCTGCATGATGTTTGTCATGATCATCATTACATGGAATCCATTATTGATCTTCTTTTTCTTCTGTAGGTTATGATTCATGTCAATATCCATCAACCAGGTGAATCAAGTTATACATAATCTTGAATTTTATTTTATTTTTTTGAAAAAAAAAAAACTGATAATTGAGAGAATGATTAATGCTTGCAGCACGACTTCGTCGATTTTGAACACGACGAATTCGATCGGATCGCATGTTTATGGGGCTGGACCGATCAATCCATCTCCTCCTTCTGCAGCTGCAGAGCAGAGCCATTATTTTAAACATGGTTTGCTCTCTTTTATCATCATCATTGTAATAAGTAGCTTGAGATGAGTTGTTTGCATTACTGTAAATTTAGAGGAATTAATTTGTTTATATATTAAATTTAGAAGAAGGAGAGAGTTGAGTATTTTGATGGCTGGTTGGTGTGTTCTTTTTATCTGCCAGAGAATTCACATCTTTGTAATGGATAAAAGCTTACTTTATTAGAGAATTCACATTTTCTTATGAATTTAGAAAAATGTATATATGATATATATTAGAGATTAAAATTTTGATCTTTGTTGTGAATTTAAGTTGTAATTTTCTTATGTTTTGTTGTAACTATCAAAATCTGAAACCTATAAATTAATCCCTCTATAAATTCCTTCCTTGTAATTTCTGCCCAATATAGAGAAGACAAACATGAACTTTTTCTATTTTTTGGGAAAATGAATTCACAGAGAAAATGAAATTTTTTATGAGATGGGAAGAAATCAAAATAAAAATGTTAATATATTTGTCAGACTGGCTGTATGTATATGAAAAAAAAAATTGTGGTGCAAGTATGCAATACTGAAACAAGTAAAAACCCAAAAATTGATAGATTTTTTCCCATAAATAATAGAAATCATTTCAAGAAATATGTTTCTTGTAAAGATTAAAAGAAAAGGAGAATCAAGAACATATAAATTATTACATAGCAAGTGTCCATGTTTACAGACAAGTAAGTGGGTTCAATAGTAGTACATGAAAACAACGTAGCCTCTACTATACAATTTTCCAAACAAGACCCTGTCTATACATTCTTCCAACATCTCTATAAAGCTACTATACATAGAAGACTCAAAGAAAAACGACGCTAAACGGAGAGGGTAGGCGAGAGTACGAACCAAACGCAGTCGAGATGTTCGTCATGAATCAGCAGCCGGAGCACACGCAGACAAAATGCTGTCATTGCCTCGTTAAATACATCTTCGAAGCTAACGAGCATCCATCACAAAAAGGAGTCAGACGCTGGCTAGGAGAAGAGTAGTGATATGCACAATTGAGTTCGACTATTAACACAACAGTTTATATATATGCAGAAATATACAGAAGTTAGAGCAGTTCTTATTGAGTGAGAGCACTTTCAATTTTCAAAAGCATCCGGGTGGCCCTTTGGGCTGTCCAGAGAGTCTCCTGCGTACGATCCATCCGGCTGACGGATAAAGATATTAAGATTACCGGACGAGAAGTGTTCCTGAGTGCACCAGAAAAGACCAGGCATCAGATAGATACACAGACGAGCGATAAGATCATATGGGAACTTAGATATATCACCGTTGACATTTTTGCTTTCACAATTTATGAAGGTGGAGGGGTGTGGTGAACAGCGTATATGTATGAAAAATACAGACTCAAAAGTACAATTTTAATTTGCAATAGTTTTTCCAGAAATGGTCTAGCACCCGAGTGTAGTTTTTTTGAAATCGACCAATTGTGTACATCAAAAAAAACTATAACTGTTTCACTTCTCATGCAACTTGGAGAACTGGATTTCAAATGAAAGAAAACGAAGATTTTGCTCATGAAAACGAAGCACAAAAAATTTATGAAATACCAAACTGGAAAACTTACCAGATCATCAGTCCCTTGGCCCTCTGATTGGAAAACAATTGGCCTGCAGCGTTTATCTTCGTTCATTAAGCTTGAATTTTGAAAGTGTGAGATTAGAGCAGACTTTCCTTGGATTCTAGCATATGCCAAGGAAGCGACCTTTTCACTGTTAAATTTTTCCCACTTCTTCCCATTAAAAGCCTGCAAATATTTGTAAAGCATGATACATGAGCAGTTGGAATTTTAACGGAATTCCTGTCATGGTTATTAAAGCAAGGCTAGTAAAAGATGCAACACAATAATGAGAGCGTTCTTATCATTTACATTTAGTTGCCGACCAAACAAACAGAACACAAACCTCAAAAAAGGTGATGATGTGTGATGGAGACACCATGTTGATGAATGCGTACCCAACGTTGCATTTGTTCTGGAGTAGAATAAACACAATATGATCTCATGTTTGAAATTCACTCAAGTCTAAAGTAGATAAAAATTTGGTTACAACAACATTACCTTAAAATCAATTGGTAAGTACAGGAAATCATATGTCCCCTTGTGAGTTTCATCAATAGCAGCAAGAAGCATCTTGGAAGTGTACCTTCACAGATGGAGAAGAAAAAACATGCATAAGGGAATCACTCAGAAGATTGAAGAACACCAGCTCACCATCACAGATTTACAAAGAAAATATTCTTAGTTCTTACTTGTTTGGGATATTTTTAATCATCAAGGTAGTCCTAGTATCTTCACAATTAACAATCTTTTCCAAATCGAGTTGATACTGCTTTTTGTTATCCATCTGGCTTCCACCCTCAGCCCTTCTACTTCGACCACGATCAATCATTCCATCGGTGCCGGTTGCTCCAAAGGAACTATTCCCAAAATATATGGGACTATTTCTTGCCATTGACATCATTCTCGAACTAGGAGAACTACTGTCAGGGAAATTTCCAGCAAAAGCAACTCCTATGTTCATAGCCCCAGGGATGCCAACATTCATGGAACGATTCCCACTATTTCGAGCAAAATTTGTCGCTCCAAAAGCTGCCTGGTTTATATATGACGTTTCAGGAGACTCCGGGAAAAACCCAAAATGCCTTTCCAGTTGAATACCGGATGGAGCGGATCCCACATGATGATGAGAACCAAGCAATGAACCACGTTGACTGGTGTATGGAAAACCAATGCCCTGTCCAGTAGGTGGAAAAGGGCGACCTTTCATTGAAGATGACCAAGCTGACGATGAATTGATCTGCTCCGAATGAATAGAAGGACTTCCCCAGAGAAACTGAGGACCAGAAAGTGTACCAACACTAGATGGCTTGGTATAATCAAATGGTGTGACAGGCCCAGGACTTGAGCTTAACTTTGGATCAGTTACAGAGTAATGATTCTGGAAAGCCATTCCTTGGATTGCATTGGCATTGGAGATTACCTGGTTTGTGTGATTTATCTTACTAGAATCTTTACCAATTGGAGCAATTTTTGCGGGACTTGATACTTGAGAAGGAAGAATAGAAGCCAAGCCTGTTAAGTGATCACTCCCCACAGGACTGAGGCTTCCCATCTTTGGGATCTGATAGCCTTGCAATGAATTGTGCTCAACGGGACTGCCAAAATTGGGCCAGCTACCTGCAAAGAACTCCCCACCATATAAATTCATCCAAAACATAACAGTCACTTGTCATTAAAACAAACAGCAGCAGAGAAGATTGTTTAAGAATGTGGGATCCATCAACATGCCTGGAGGAGAATCAGTTAATGGAGAACCAACTTGATGCAGGAAAGCTCGAGCTTCATCTTGCTCCTGGTCTTGATTCAGCTGCTGCATTAAACTGTGAAAGAAAAGCATACTAATTTATTCTTTTTTTTTTTTAACATTACAATTTACTGCTAACAACTTTCCATATAATCATAACAAAAACTAATACCTTATCGGCCAAAATCACTTCAACTTCTTCTAAGATGTTATTGAAGATTATAATGTGCATTTTAAGTGTCTCATAAAGGATTTTGATATAAGAGGTCACAGAATTTATAGTATGTTAATAATTAGTATTGACATACTGACATCAATATTCAGGTGGTGAAACTATCAATCAACTCTTTACTCTTACTGAAAATAAACTAAAACAATAACAAAGCATCCCAGAAGGTTGAACAAAATAGAAATATGAGACAATAACAATTAAGATATCAGCAAATAAAAGCATGGAATTGGATCATACCTCCGACGGGCTCCACCAGGCCGGCTAGGCTCAAGCTTTATACGCTTCCCAGCTATGTCACTTCTATTTAAAGCCTTAAGAGCTGCCTCTGCAGCTCTAACATCGTAAAACTCAATAAACTTATGGTGTCGTTTATGAGGTGTTTCCCTTATCTGCATTCAGTGCAAAATACAGCTATTAGAGTTTTAACAAAGTCCAGGAGAGCATAAACGCACCAATGAATGAAAACTTGACAGTAAAATTTTACCTCCTTAACTTCCCCATAAGCTCCAAATATTTGGCGAAGTTCATCATTGGTCACAGATGCATCAAGATTGAAGACCACCAAAGTTCCTTGATTTACATCTTTTTCAGATGGATTATCCTAAACAATTAAAATATTACTTAATAAGAGGCTATCCAATCAGCAATATTATATTGTCCAAATGATACAGTATTTTGACTAATACCTTGGGAATTGAAAAATGAATATCAAGTTTTCTTCGTCTTAAAGGCTTGCTTTGTAATGCGCGCATTGCAGTTCGAGCAGCTCTTATATCATAATAAGATATCATCACAAAACCCCGGTGTTTACAAGCAGTATAAAGAGTTCTGATATCACCATATTGCTATTGAGAGGAATCAATAAAAGGAAGAGAAACACTCAGTAAATCAATCAATTTTGACATAAGCAATTAATACATTGATAATAACTGAAACGAGACACCTATATCAAACTAAGAGAAATAGCTTGAAAGAGAAACGTGAGTTACTTTGAGGAACCTAAGGACAAGGTTTAAACCAGATTTTGCACTAAAATTGGAAACTTATGGCTCAACAAGCCTCTATTTAGAGGTTCAATCAAGTTCAGGTTGTGAGTCTGAGATCTAATGAGAAAATCCATGAAACTCACCATCCATCACGCATAAATGTGTACGCTAGCAACTTCTGAATACTCAGCCTTCATTGCTAATTTTTTCATAAGCAATAAGAAATAGAATTATTTATATGCTACTTAGCCTACTTCGAATTCATGGCAAGTCTAAAGTACTGACACCATCAAATGTTGGATATGAAAATAGGATCAATAAAATTACGTACTAGGAAAGAAGAGAGAGCTGTATTATCTTCTAAGGGAATAATAATAATTGAAGCATTTTTTAATTATCATTAGTGATATCACTTTGTAACTCAAGAGAAACTCCAACTCCAGAATATATTAGAACAAAAGGCAAAGTGAGAAGCATCATAATACATTATCAACTTCACTATCCCATAAAGCAACCTGAGCGAACTATGGGTGAATTAAATTTATCTATGAGAAGGGTTCATAAAGAAATAATTGTATTAATTGTCATTAGCAAGAAAAGTTTCGTGCAAAAACTAACTAGAGTGATGTTAGCACCAGCAACTTCACAATACAGTCTAAAGACACATGATCAGTGTAGTCACTAAATTGGAAATTTGGTTAACAGACATGTTAAATTAACGAGTTAGTGTTTATTTTGTACGAGAGTATATGATATCATCATGCAAAACGTGGCAATGCATATCTCTAAAGACAATCAACACTATTTTGTTCAGAGATGGCCTCATGAGTTAGGCACTGCTCATGAGTTCATCCAACAAGAATTACCATAGAGGACAACTTCGATTTATGTTCTTCAAAAGTAATTAAAGACATGTTTGTTAATAGCAAAAGCGAAGAAATCTGAGAAAAATGATTGTGGGAGCTGCAGAAAGATGATATGATTGGCAGACGTGGTTAATTAGAATGTGGTTTTCAATACCTCGAAAAGAGACTTCAGTTCTGTGTCCTCTACATTACTGTTGATATTTCGAACAAATAAAGTCCTTGAAGGGTGCTCTCCATAGGGATGTTCACCGCTAACAGATCCAACACCATTAGCCAAACTATAATGAGAAATGGTGTTTCCACTGATTCCATCTGACATATTTATCATAGATATACCATTGACAAGAGTCTCATGACTATCAAGATCTATTTCCAGTCCACCTCCACTTCCAAATAAATCATCATCCAAGTCTTCAAGTTGAGTTGGCAACCCACTCAAATCAAAGTCATCCGTAAGGCCAGCTAAAAGATCGTTTTCATTACCAGGAAGAAAGTTCCCTATGGCACTTGGATCAACATCTTCAAGCGGATCCTTAACTTTGTCCTTCATACGAACCTTATTGAGGCTAGGAAAGTCATCATCAAATGGTTGACCAATTTGTACAGACTCGTTGAAATTAACTGCAAAGTAAAAAGAGCAATTCAGGAACTTACTGCCCAGTAACAGTTTGTACTTAATAGCACAATAACTCATGCTTACATTTCGAATGTGGAAAGACAGGTAAAGACGTAGAAAACAGGCTAGCATCACTGGATGCATGATATGCACTAGTATAATTAGGCAGTTTCCATGCACTTTTTTCTTTCTCTGGATTGTTTGCAAATGGATGTTTAGAAGGACCTACAAACAGAGATGGAGAGTCAGGATTATACTAGATCATACCCTCAGAGTAAGCATTAATATGCCTCCAAGATATCTCACAGAATTTATAAATTATAATGTTACTCTTTATGCTTACCATCAAAAGAACTGTGAGGTTTCTCCATTGAAATCACTTCCTGAAAATGCAGCTCATTGGAAACAAAGTACTATAGCATCTCTGTAATTCCAAGCCAAAAAACAAAAATACATATTTATATTTCATAATTTAAAAGAAAAAGATCTTACACAACATCATAGATAAGAAAAGTTAATAAGTGGAGTACTACCTAAGGAATCTATACAAATGTACCAAAATCATTAAAAAAAATTAACATGCCAATCAAAACAAAGTACACCGAATCAAATAGAAGCAAAATCTTAATGTCCTAACCAAATTCAGCAAAATAGAAATTCACCGGAAAAATCTTTTTCAAAATGGAAAGTCACACTTGATTTTAGAAACAAGCACGAGGGCCGAGATAGCAAACTCTAGTACCCACTTTATGCCACTCCAATATAACAACGGCCCACATGCATATATTTACATAAAAATAGAGGAAAGAGAATGCAGTTCACTGTTGCGTGTATAATTAGAGAGAGAGAAGAAAATCACAGCGATTCAATGACATCAATATTAGCTTTGATCCTGAAGATCGAAATTTAGTACAGAAATTCTAAGTCTAAGAATCGACTTGAGAGCTGAGTTAATAAACCAAATAGAAGCACGCAATTTGAACAAAAGAAAAAAGATTAGGTCGATTTAGCCCAATTTAGTTCAACAAAAGCCCTAAGAACAAGAGAGAGAAATCAACAAAAAATGTCAGATTCCCCAAATCACAGAAACCGCAAATTCATGCACCCCACTTGAAATTGAAGACTTTCGGCACCAAAACATACAAAAATCTAACAAAATCCAAGAAAATACACAGCTTCAGTACGATACACAACTCAAATATCGCAACTTCACCATAAAATCATCTGACTTAGAATTACACGAGCCCACATCCCCAAAATAAAAAATTTAACAAAATAAAAACATAATTCGAACAAAACCCACCTCAATCAGTGAAACAAGGACGGAATTCCAAAACCCAAAACAGAGAAATAGCGAGAAAACATAAAGGTAGTACCTCAAGAACAAGGGGTGCTAGCTGCCAAAAGAGAAGATGTAAGAAAGAGAAAATCTACGGCTAGGTCGAAAAGATGGGTCAAGGGGAGTAAATAAATGAATTGGGGGCTTTTACACGAAACACAAACGAACAAAGAATACACACACTGGAAAAACAGTTTCGTAGAAGCAGAGGAATTGTTTTCTTCTACTCTTTCACTTCCTCCTCTCCCGCCGGAACACCAGTTGAGTGTTTTAGAGAGAGAAAGTGAAGAATTCGATATAGAGAGAGAAACGCGCAAACCCAAAATGGTCCATAGAAGAAGCACACGCGCGGGCACACATTCAATGGAGAAAATGATTGGTGGGAAAGGGGGAATCTTACTGCGTGAATCAAAACAGTGAATTCTTTAGATTTTTTTATTTTTTTTTGGTTGATTAAATCTCCAATTTGGAGATGATGGAAAAATAATTGCTTGTTTTAATATCCTTTTTGGTAAGTTCTGTTTGGCAGTGATTCTAAATGTAGGGCTAACATATAAAAGGCCTTCATTATGATTCTTGCAGATTTTTCTTCTTCTTCTTATTTTTTAATTAATTAATTAATTTAGTTATTTATTGTGTAGATTTGAGTTATCAACATCAATGAACAACTACAAACCCTTGTTTGGTTTATTTTTTCTTAATATTCTATTATTTATTTATTTTTATTTTAGTGTGGGCAGTATATAATATGTCCTTCTATTAAGTATGATCATTATATAGATAAAATATTATTAATAGATCATTCCATTACATATAACCACGTTCAAAAGAGACCTTATCATTTAATGTTTATTACTTTTAATCATCATTTTATTTTGAAAATTATAATCTCTTTATCTCATACTAAATTTCACATTTTTCATTTTTATTCGTTTCACATCAAATTTCATCAATTAAAATACTATCATATTAATATTCAACCTTAAAAGCATATACTCTTAATTACTATAAATTTATAACGTTCACCTAATACACATGATATAACATAATTTGGGGAGGGGGAGTTTTGGGGATTAACTAACATAACTTCCAAGTTCCAAGTTACTGATTATTTATTTATTTATTTAATTTTTTTTTCTGGTTTGGGGCTATAATGCCTCTGATTGTACTATATAGATTGATCTATCCACGTCAATGAACAATAACTACAAAAACCTTGTTTGGTTTTTTTTTTCTTTACAAATATAATAATGATAATTATTATTATTAAAATAATGGAGCATTTTCGGATCAAATTTGGCTCGCTTGATAATAAAACAAACTTGAATTTGAGTTAGAGTGATCACAAATGGAGTCCAACCCAAGTTTTATCGAAGCCGTTCTATTAATGTGTGAAATTATGTTCAGCTTCATTTAATTATTATTTGGGGTCCGTTGACAAATTAGAATAATTAATTATTAGTATTAGTTTATAATTATGGACGAGATAAGGCTGTGTTAAATTAAATACAAAGAAATCCATTGGTTGGTGTGTGGGCATGATTGGTGTAAAGAGACAAGATGGGTGCAAAGTATTTAACCTTTTTTTTAATTGTTCGAAATAATCAAAATTAATAAATAAGAATTCAAGAAAGAATATACCCTGTTTTTTTAATTGGGGAAAGGACATACTAGGAAGAGAAAACATGATTATTTAAATTGAAAATTATTAAAAAGCAATTCTTTCCACTTTCTTGCATCGAGCCACTCAAGAGAGAGAGAGAACACACACATTAGTAAATCACTGCAAATGATAGGAAAATTTGGAGGACCACTTGGGTGACCTGTGGTCACCCATGACCCTCTCACATGAGGGAGTGGGTCCCACATATCAGGGGGTGGGCCCCCACCCCTTCATGTGAGAGGGTCATGGGTGATTACGGGTCACCCAAGAATTACCCGAAAATTTGATTGAAATTTGATGAATTTCTAATGATATTATGCTTTTAAATGATGAACTGTTTGACACGTTATTACTAATTGTGTTTTACTCAATTGGTATTATTCAATGATATTTTTTTATTTTCCCTTTCTTCAAGCTACTTATAACTCTCCTTCTAATTAGTCTTCGATAGGAATCGAATTTGGGTTTTTCACTTAAGTGAGGAGCCCAGTGATCAGGTGAGAATAAAACAAGGTTCATATATGAACTCGGTTTAATAAGTTATACCATTGACATTTCAGACGATGATACTCTTATTAGTTAAAATAAATAGCTTTTAAAATAAAATATTGTATTCTTAAACATCTTATACATTCGATTGTCCAAGAGACCAGTTATATTTCAACTAATAGTAGATTGATGCTATAATCTATATATCTACCGAGAGAGAGAAAGGGAAGTTATATTAATGGGCTATGAATGGTGTTGGACTCAAATTCATTCTTTAGAGAACCCTAGCACGATCTATTGGGCCTTCTCAAATTTGTGATCGCAATAATAGATGATCTTTAAAAGCCCAGTTATGGGTGTGGCCCAATATACATATAGAAGGATAGCACCTGATATTGATAGATAACTAGTCACTGTATTCTGTAGAAGAAGAGACTATTATTACACAAATTTACTCATTAGGGGTTAGAATATTTTAATAACTATTTATTTGTGATTAAATTTTATCTTTTAGACCATAAATTAATATTCCGAATTGATAGTTAAATACACGAAGTCTTAGAAAAGTCTTAATTTTAATTATTAATTTGTACAGTTTTGATACATAAATATATTTGAAAATTTAATTTTTCACAATAAACTGCCCATAGTCATAGTATTTCTTATGTTGCTCACTAATAAAGTTGAAATTAAAATGGAAATTTATCAAGTCCCAATTTCACTATTCAGTACAACAAATAGTAAATCATTTGTATAACTGAACAATTAGTGCTACTTATTTGTATAACATTTTTTTTTAGAAGAGTACTATTAATTAATTAATTTAAAATTAAACCATTACCATAAAAGAGACATCTATCCCAATTCCACACCATTCATCCTTGGTCGGGAGTCTGTGAATTGTAATGAATCTAAAGTCATTAATTAACCTAAAATTAAACCATCACTTTTCTGGATAAATTTTTTTTAATAATATATAGTATATTTAGGGTAATTCTATTCAGATCAAATTGATCCAGCTCAATAAGGTTATAATTGTCTATTTGATACCATTTAAACTTTATTAGGACTATTTTACCCTTTTGATTTATTAATGAGTTAATATTCATTAAGATCCTAATTAATGATAATCTCTCCATTTAAATGACACAGTGAATTAATTATCTATCATTAATCTAATAAACTAGCTATGGCGTCTAACTGTTCATTTAAAAAAAAAAACTATATTTACTTTTAATACTTCACGAAATTTTGATAGTTAATTGATTTACTTTTTAAATATATTTTTTAAATGCAAGAGAGTTTGTTTCTTAAAAATTGAGTTCACAATGCATGTTATTTTTGCAAAATTAACTTTTATTACGTAGAAAATTACTATTTAAAAAATAAACTATTATTTTTTTAACGAAAAATACTACTCATCTCAATCAGAATATAAAAAATTACAATATTTTAGAATTTGAAGAATAATATCATTCATTCGAAAGATGAATAGTTCATTTTTATATAAAAAAATATATATATACTAAAAAGTAATTGTTAAATCAAGAATGAGAATTTGAGTAGTAATAATTTTTATACATAAATGCAATAATTTATCTCTATAGAAACTTTTTGATGTATTGAAAAGTAATCATAATTATTGTATGTAAGAATTCCATTCGCACAAATAAACTGTATTTTGTGAGATAAGAATAGGATCTAACGTTTTTGTGGAAGACCGAAACAAAATTAAACATTGATATCATCCACGTAATTATCCATTAATCTATATAAAGTTGATATCCATTCCATTTGAATAGGTTGGGTGAACACTTACATTTATATATATATATAAGTATAAATTTTTATCTCAATAGTACATATAATAATATACTCTCTCCGTCCCGTTTTAATGTTTACGTTTCTATTTTGCGCGTTTCATTTCAATATTTACGTTTTTCTTTTTAGAATATAGGACCCACCTAAAACAATTAATATATCATCCAACACTAATACATCTACCCACTTTACATTAAATATTTTTCCCTGCGTCTCATAAAACCTTTCACACCCCAAAAAAGAAAACATCACTTTATCTAACAACCTCAAAAGTTCTTTTAATTTCAAAATTGTCACTCCTCTTTCACACACATATCATTACTTTATACTTTTTATTATTTAAAAATACCACAATACCCTCAAAAGTCAATAAAGTTGGTCAAAAAGTGCACATTTTCTTAAACAACGTGGAACAGTAAACGTGAAAAGTATTATGGGACGGAGGGAGTATATTTTTCCACCCACTATCTATTAAAATATTATACTTCTTAATCAACGTGCAAAAAATAAACGTAAACATTAAAACGGGACAGAGGAAGTATATTTCTTAATAATTGTATATATTTTTATATTCAATTTTTTTTAAAAAAAACTAATAAAAAATTCATTAACAAAGTATATACATTTTCATATTTGTATATATATTTAATATTTTTATTTATAAGTGTATAAATTTTTTGCAAGTGGGTGCACAATGTACTCGGTGCATATGCATATAACATTTTTCCAAATAAATATATTTCAAAATTCTTAATTAATTTTATAATACAAATTAAGAAATATACAAAATCTTTGTCAATAAGAAAAATAAAAAAAAATCTAAATGGCTCATTAAATTATAAATTTATATTTTTTGTATAGGTATGTATACTATGTGTTCTTATGATGTATACTCCCCGTTTTTTATTTTAGTTTGTTCTAAATTAAGGTACAAACCAATTACTCCATTAGTTTATATATAGCCCACCCACAACAGTAATTAGAGTGGACATTTATTTTAGAATTTCGAGTACCCGACCCGATCAAATTACCAGATCTATTCACGTAAATTTTTTTTTAATCTCGGGTTTCAGGTAACCCGAATCTGAAGTTATAATTTCGATTCGAGTTTCCGGCATTAAAAATTATATACCCGAATTACCCGATAGGGTACCAAATTTTTTTTCCTTTTTAACAATCTTATATTAATTTTAAAAAATAATTAGATGAATCATGAAATATTAAAATTTTGATCCATTCTTAATATTTTAATCATAAAATATGGAGTATTCATCATACTTAATTAAATTTATTTTTATTAAATTATCAATTATTTTTACATCATAAAAACAAAATTCTATACTATTGAATCCTTGTCTCATCAAATTTAAATTTAAATTCTCCTTATATCATGAATTTTAGTATGATTTAAATTATCATATACTTTAATGTATAAATATTATTAATTAATTAAATAAAAATAATATATAAACATATATAAATTTAAATATCCCAGAACATAACAAAAATGTATCTAAATCCTAACATTAGTAGAACATAACAAAAATGTATCTAAATCCTAACATTAGTACAAAAATTCATATTATTATGATGTGATATGAATCTATTGTATTTTTTTATAATTATTTAAAACAAATAAAAAATGATAAAAGAGATCAAATAAAATATTGCCTTAAAGATCAAACATTAAAATAAATATTACAATAAAAAATTATCCTTTCAAAGATACCTCAAAGGTATTTTTTCCATAATAAAATTTCAAATAAAAAAATTACTCCTTTATAAAAAAAAAATGATAAAAAATATCAAATAAAATATCATTCCTTTCAAATTGTACACTTTCTATTTTGTCCCACAAAAGTTTGCACATTTCTTGAAAAAATAAAAGTCAAAACAATCACTCTTTCTCATATACTATATTTAAAAAAAATCACCTCTACATAACACACCTAACATATTTTATTATTTATTTATTTATTTATTACAGAAAAATATCATAATACACCTAAAAGTTATTTTTTTCTTAATCTCAGTGTAGTACTCCCTCCGTCCCATAAAACCTTTTCCACTTTTCTCATTTTTTTGTCCCACAAAACCTTTCGCACCCCAAAAAACGAAACATCACTTCATCTAACAATCTCAAAAGTTCCTTTAATTTCAAATTTGCCACTCATTTTTCACACACATATTATTACTTTATTCTTTTTTATTATCTAAAAATACCACAATATCCTCCAAAGTCAATAAAGTTGGTCAAAAAGTGCACAATTTATTAAACAACGTGGAATAGTAAACTTGAAAAGTATTATGAGACGGAGGGAGTAGTAGTTAAGGTGCAAACTAAAGTGGGTTGGAGGGAATATATATATTTTTTAATTTTTTTATGTATTTATATTACAATATGTTGTATGTTAATTTTATTTTGGGCAAGTATTGTGTGAAATCGTCTCAATAAGCTTTTACGTGAGTGAGACGAATAAAAAGTGATAAAATCATTAATGAAAATGATATTCAATCGATGAAAAGTGATAATGGTGCAGTAAAATATTTCATGAACAATTTATAGTATAAACAAAATGTGATAACATTAACATCACTTTTTATCCGTAAGACGGTCATTTTTCTTTTATTTTTGAAAAGATATAAACTTATATAGAAACATGTATAAGTAAATTTATTTTTATATATTTTTATAGCATTATAAAAAAAATTATAATTCTAGCTGTGATCCTACAAATCATGTGGTTATGGTGTCTTCTAAAATTAAATGAAATTGATTTTTAATTTGAGTAGTTAAATAATGTAATTAATGACTATATTGATTATTCTTAAAATATATGTTATTAAAAGGAAAGAAATTAAATAATGAACCCAATTTATTAGGGTTAAAAGTGTATTTTTAATTAGTCAACCACTTAATAAATGCTATTGAGCAGATCAATTTGATTTGAATAGCATTGTCTTTTTTTTTAATTAATGATTTTGTAACAACTGAAAAACTCATGAGTACATATGATTATGATTTATGCAGGGAAGTATATTATAGGCTAGAACCCTACAGGGAAAAATACAACAGTAATATTCCCTTGTTTCATCAATAAATTATTCATTTATTTTTTATATTAAATTAAACCATATGAGTATTATTTTATATAATGTGAATAATTGTATTAGTGGTTGTTGATATGCTATATGCAGGCCCTCTCTTTAAAAAGAAAAAAAAAAACTTTAAAATGCATGTCTGAATTATTTTCTCTAAAAAGAAAAAAAAAATGATACCTTTAAAACACATGAAGTAATAAAATAAATATCTTATTAACACTGCAATAAAATAATTAATTTTAGCTAAATCTGAATAGTTAACAAAACATTTCAACTATACGACTCGTTTTGCTTATTTATGGAGCATATAGCAATTTAGATCTTCTTCAAAGTGATAGGTCACTTAATTGACTTGCCCCCAAATAAAAAATTAAAAAAATTAATAAATGTAACATCAAATTTAAAATTACTATAAAATACAGAAATTAACTTGTAGTGCAACGATGACTCAACAATTCTATTTCATTTCTCTATTACATTTATATCTTAAGTGAGCTCTTGGTATAACTACTCAATAGTACTTGAAAAACTTTCTGAAGAAAATATATACATACATATAGCTATTTAATAATAATAATAATAAATTATAATATTTCTAAAAAATAACGTTGAAGAAAAGGAAAAGCACTAATGTTAAGTGGTTATATATATGCAATTCACTTTATTTAAATTTGTTGATTCCATGTATCCATCCATACCCATTAATACAAGCAAAGGAAGTGTAGTTGAATTCTTTGTCACAAAGATAAAAAATTCTAGCCACCAAAAGCATTTAAAAGAGGAATCCTTCTCACTTTATTTCATAAAGGAATAACACCTAAAATGCTTCAACTTATGTTTTCTTATTCTTGAAGATTCAACATGTCAACATTCTTTTTATATCTATATTACTGTACTCTCTCCGTATTAAAGAACACTTCATGTTTACTGTTTTACATTATTTAAAAAAATATTATTTTTTTACCAATAATATTAACTTTGGAAGATATTGTAATATTTTTAAATAATAAAAAAGTATAAAATAATAATATGTTAATAAATTTGAAATTTAAATAACTTTTGAGATTATAGATAAGGGAGTTGTTTCATTTTCTGAGATTGTAAAGTATTATGGGACGAAAAAAATATAGGAAGTGTGAAGAATTTTTCGAGATAATATACTTTATTTTCTAAATTAAACCTAAAAGAAAAAAAAAACCCAAAATGTACATCATGTGAATTGAATATTATTTGGATTTGGAATTTCAGTAATAAGAAATATTAATTGTGAGACAGCCATATAAACATTTATTAATTTGCGTAAAATTACGAAGGTAGAAATCAAGATATGATCATTTGTGATTAAACTACAAGAAAATGTTATGAGGTGTCATGTGTATATTCTGCATTAATTTCAATTAATTTTCTTTCACTGTATTAACTTTCGACCTGAGTTTAAAATACCATAGTGTAGTAATTCTTTTCACTCTTATTATATACACCAAGTTTTGATGTGTTTAATTAGTGATGCACATATATATATTTTTAAAATATAATAAAACTAGGAAGTGCAAATTTTAACGTAGCTTTTACACTTAGTACTTCTTACAGTTATTATGTTATTTATTTCCTTGAAATTTTTTAATTTTTAATTGCATTAATAAAAGAAAATGTTTGTGGCAGACACATATATACAATCAGCTTCCACATTTTATATTTTTGGGGGTTGAGTAGTGGAAGGTCTTTCTTTTTTGCTGCCTTTTCCTAATTCTATTTTTTTTTATCTTTTATTTATTTATTTTTTATTCTCCCATAATTCCACCTTTTTACAATGACTACCCCTTCACACCCAAGAAACGCTATTCTTTATTGGTGCAAAATTTAAGTCATTTTTGCTTCTATAAAACGCGATTCATATGCTTCCTAACTCCACCCTTACTAATTTCTCTGCTATTTTTATTTTTCTAATTAACAATTAATCAACATTAAATTTGTACATTACATGCATGCAAAGTTAAGAGGGACATTTGGTGTGTTCTTAAAAAATAAATTTATATAGTATATACATAATTAATTAAGTAATTAGAGTACTATTTCTGGAACGTGATGTGGTGAAATATACTTAATAAAATTTGTGTAAGACCGCTTCACGGAATAATTTTTGTTAAACAGATAAAAAATATAATTCTTAAGATAAAAAGTGATAATAATGTTGTGAATTATTTCTTAAATTATTTTGAATTTTATTTATTTATTTTATGTTTTTAATTGACAGAATTAAATTAGACTTAAGTGTCAAACTACGTTGTTGATGTGGCACGAAAGTAAAAAAAGTCAAATATTGGTAAAGTTGACAAGAAAGATTAATTTTATTACAATTTCTAACCATCCTTAACAGCAAAGAAACAATATCATGATTGGTTAAAAGGTAACACCAAAATATAAGTGTGTGTTTTAATCATGTGTAGAAGGTTCTAACTGCCAACTTCACTACTTCCACGTGCAATCAATTGAATCATTAATCATTTAAATATATATACTAAAATTCTACCTTTTTTTTTTTAATAGGTTACTAAAAAAAAATCGGACTTGTCACACTTTCATCTAACTACCGTACGTAGGACTTGAAGTTTATAAATAGAGCTCTGTGAATAAAGCATTCAAAAGAATTTATTTAACTAATATCAGATTAATATATCCTTATTGGGAGTATAAAATTTATAATGAGAAATATTGAATTTTTGCAATTATGTTCATCTCATTACGTCATTAGGAGTACATTGACATTTTGTTACATCACGAAAATGAGTAATTTTTTTTGTTGTATTGATAGACATGTATGTATGGTGTGTGTGATCATATATGACAAGGACATGTGGATGATGTTGATTGGATGAAGTAATATGTATAAGGATCGCGTGGAAGGTGTGAGCCATCATATTGGAGCTCATCTCAACCGTGCATCAAGAAGGAATCAAGTTAGTTAGTTAGTTTGTTCACAAATTGATTGAACTCGTAGATGGATTCACGTGGTAATCACACATGCATTCGGTTGGTTAGTTTGCTGATCATATATAGCAGAAGCATGGCAGTTTGAGTGATGATCAATTATTCAACACATTAGTTAGAAAGTATAGAGCCAAAAGTTAGGGTTCATAAGTAAGAGAGTCATCTTCATCTTCTTTAGTTGTACATTGTAATCATCATAGTGAGTGATCTTCTTTTTAAGAGTGGATATAGGTTTACGCCGAACCACTATATATCCTCGTGTTTATTTCATTTTCGTTTTAGTTCAATAAACAAATCAAAATGTGAGTGAATCTTGAGAGTGGTCAATAAGTTGAATGTGTGAGTTCTTGAGAGGAAGTTCGAGTGTTTGCTTAAGTTTTATAAGATTTTTGTTTGAAAATTAATAATATAAAAATCGTGTAACAAGCTATTAAACAAGACAAGCTATATAACTAATTGGTTGCAATGTTAAATAATTACGTGGAAATTCATTATCATTGATCGTGTCATTTTCTAATAGATAAATGGCTTTCATATTAGAAGATAATAATAATATTAAAATAATCCAGAAATTAAATTAAGTTATAATAAGCCAGGCTGTCCATAAAAAATTTTTAATTAATCACATTCACATCCACTATAAATATCATCACTAAATGGCCAATTTATAACCAATATCTTCCATTTTAACTCAGTTACTCAAGTAGACAAATCAACAGTAATTATATGAGAAGGTTGAATCGGTTAAAATATGATTGTTATATATGTTAACGGTAGAGTATATATTAATTTATAGTTAAATTATATTTTTTAAAATATAACGAATTTAATTAAGTATGCTTTTAATTTATTATTATAGTACGATTCACTATAAATATACTTTAAATATAAGTAAGCATACTCTACTTATATAATAAACATACTTTAACAATAAGTCTTTCATTTATCATGTATCACTTTTTATTAAAAAATATTTATCTTCAAACGGATTTTCTTAAACTATCAGTACTCATACAAAATTCACTTAGAACTACTCATACCTATTCCAATAGAGTTCGGGTAAAATGGGTACCGGAATCATCCCTACTTATACTTAACATATTCTCCATCACTATTAGTTATAATTAATTTAGCATGTAGAACTCTATCTTATGTCTCCTAGCGACCAAACATTTATCAGGTTGACTGGATCTCCCATAGGGTGCTGAAATTGTGATTTATTAAATGAGTCACCACATGTAATGTTTTTATTGCTCCTTGAAGAAGGCCAACTAGGCTGGTAATCAATTAGTTCATTTGAAATTGAGCAGTCTTCAGGTTGAGAGGAGCTAAAGAAGGGTGAAAGATGACTCACCTTTTCTGACGATTTTCCTCTTGCGATGTTTTCAGTATTAAGTTAGGTAATTGATGCATCTGATTTAATATCTCCTCTTCCATTAACTCACAGTTTGAATAAATGTGTTACTGTGTTTGAAGATGGGCCATGCTCCACCCTTACTCCTACATTTTCACCTTCTGCATCTTACAACAACGTCCCTACATCTTGCATGCTTTTCCCCTCATATTAATATATACTTCCCCGTTCTATAAAAAATTCACTTTTTATTGAGCAAAAATTAAAGAAAGTGTAACTTTAGGGGTGGTATATTTTTTTTACTCTATCTGTACTTCGCAAACATATTCATTTGTTTTTTTACACATACATTGAGATATATTATTATTTTATATAAAATAGATAGTTATATTAATGGTGAGACCCTATCACAAATACCCGTCTCTATTGTATTATGAAAGTGTATTGAATTGACAAAAATAAAATATTATAATATACTAATTGAAAATATTAAATTGATTGTGTATTGAATGGACAAAAATAAAAATCTTGACATACTTAAAATCCAATAAAATAGTCAACAAATCCATAACACACCTTAATTTCAAAATTATAATACTCCACATTTTTACTATTCACATAATTTACTTGTAATATGTTTACCCAAAAAATGTCAAATTAATCCTTAAAAAAAAAAAAGCCAAAAATCGGAGTATTTTTAGAATTTCACGTACAGTATCTTTAAATTTCAACTTATAGACCGTGGGGGTATATAATCTTATCCAAAAATAAAATACAACACGCAATATCCACGTGCCAAGCAGAAAGGAAAAGGTACAACTCATAAGCAGAGACGTACAGCTCTTATATTCACTCTCATAGCACAATTTATACATACATATATGTACGTAAAACAAAACTCCGAGATCTCTCTTCTTCTGCGTCTACACCTTTCTCTATCTAAAACCCCAATCCTTCCTCTCTCTCTCTACTTTGTGTCGGTGTCTGAAGCAACCTCCCCCCCCAACTCCTACCCTACGAACAACCCAAGGGTTCCTTAAGATCCACACATTCACAATCTCCAAATTGCATCCAATAATCTATATAAGAAACCAAATTACTGAGCCTGGTGGTTGCTGTTCTATGATTGTTGGTGAAGACGAAGAAGAAGAGGGGCGTTATATGAAGGATCGGTTTCTCTTTGTTTTGAACAGTAATTCGAACCGTTCCAGGTGGGATTCTTCCTTCGCTATTCGCAGCCGTGGTGGATGGGGGAAATGTGGTTGAGTTTTCTTCCGTTGAGCTTTTCTTGAGAATCGTGGGGAATATAATTCAATTTCTTCTTTCAATTCTTTACATCTGAAGAGTGCTGATACTCTCTTTTTCTTTGGTTTTTGAATTTGCTTCACAATGCAGCCGGATCACCGAAAGAAGGTTCTTGGGTTTTTTCATTTTTTAAAAATTTTTCCCTGTTTTATGTTTACAATCAAATTCTGTTGTATGATCTTGCATATTTATGAATTGATTGATTTATACCTTCTTGGTCTGATTGAGAAGTTAAAATTTTGCGAAATTGTGAACTGTGTAGTGCGTTGATTTTGCACTTTTTTGAAGAGTGATTAGTGACGATGAATTATAGTATTGATTACATTTCATATCCCACTGAATAGTTTCATTGCGAGGAATCTGCGATCCTCCGTTTATAGTATTGATATTTTTGTTAAAGTATTGCTCTTTGATCGTCTCCCATTTATGGCTTGAAACAATTAATGCTATTTTCTCGTTCTTTCCTGTTTTTATTGTTTCCTTTAAGTTCTCTTTGATTTATTATTAGTTTCTTGAACCTTCAAGTATTTCCAGCCAGAAAAAAGAAAAGAAAGGAAAATCCTGCAAGTTATTAGTTCCCATCTTGTGGGGTTTCTTGTTCGTCCAATGTTCTTTAAACTATTGGAGGAGGAGAATCCATTGGATATATTATATTAGTTCTTGTGTATCTTATGTGGTTGCTAAGTTTTCCTGAAATGAAAATGTGTAATTTATGTTTTATTTCAGGCCCATATTAAGTACAATATGTTATATCAAATCTCTTTAATTTGGTGTTTACAACGAATTATGTGGTTTCACCTGCAAAGGAATTGAACTGGCTTCTTTCTTATGATGTGGCCAACCTCTTATGGTCTCTCATACGCAGGATTTTGAAAAATTAAGATGAATTATATTTTATTTGCATTTGGAAAATTTAATTTTGCCTTTTTTTTCTTCAGTCTTTTTTTGGGTGATGGGGGGCACTTCAACAGCAAAATTAATCCTGCATTGTGGTATTGGCTGACTGGTTACATCTAGTTACCATCTTTGGTCAAGACACATGTTCTAATTGTTCTCATTTATACCGAAGTGTAGCATATCTCTTTTAATAAGTGAGGTCAAATTTACTTAGAAATTTGTATTTATTGTTTATTCGTGTAATCTGACTCATTGACTGGTATGTCATAACTGTAGACCATATCCTTGGTACAAAGTGAATGATTAGATATTATCTTTGTGAAACAGAGTTCAACAGAAATGGAGTTTTTCTCTGAGTATGGTGATGCAAGCAAGTATAAAATCCAGGAGGTCATAGGAAAAGGAAGCTATGGTGTTGTTTGTTCAGCAATCGACACTCATACTGGTGAAAGAGTGGCAATAAAGAAAATACATGATGTTTTTGAGCATATATCTGATGCTGCTAGAATATTGCGAGAGATAAAGCTTCTCAGGCTTCTAAGACACCCAGATGTCGTTGAAATCAAACATATCATTCTTCCTCCTTCAAGAAGAGAATTCAAAGATATCTATGTTGTTTTTGAGCTAATGGAGTCAGATCTACATCAAGTCATTAAGGCTAATGATGACTTGACGCGGGAACACTACCAATTTTTTCTTTACCAATTGCTTCGTTCGCTTAAGTACATTCACACAGGTGATCCCCTGCTTCTGTTCTCTAAATTTTGTGTCCTAAGTTCTCTTATTTAGCACACTGAATTATATATTAGTTAAAAGGTAAGACGACTTTGATCTGTTCATCATCATGAATTTATGGTAAGACGACTTTGATCTGTTCATCAGCATGTTTATTACTTGTAATTAAAATTTTATCAGAATTGATTTGTTTTATATGCTACTACTGTTTTCATTTTCTTTGTTGTTTTATGCTTTTTTGTGAATTCTTCTGATGATTAATCATGTTTTAACGTAGCTAATGTTTACCACCGAGATTTGAAACCAAAGAATATTCTGGCAAATGCAAACTGTAAACTCAAAATATGTGATTTTGGATTGGCCAGAGTTGCATTCAATGACACACCCACAACTATATTTTGGACGGTATGAACAAACGAGGATTTTTTTAAATAAATATTGTTGATGTTTTTCTCATTTATGTGTTGATCAATGAGTTGTATGTGCTCTGATACAGGATTATGTTGCTACAAGATGGTATAGGGCTCCAGAATTGTGTGGCTCATTTTTCTCGAAGGTACATCTAATCAAGTTTTTAATTGTCATCTGTTTGTTGTCAATGAGAAGTTCATTTTCATTTTTATTAGATGTTAGATACTTTTGCCTCTGAAATTTTATTAATTTTTTTCTTCTTATAATTTCCGCATCAATGTGTAAAAGTATTTCCTTTTTTTTTTTTTCCCTTCCTGTTTTTATCTTTCTCATGTTCATACAAATGCTATGTTCTGCACACTGTTAAAACATGAATTTGACAGCAAGGGCTTTAGATTGGTTCAGGTATGCAGGATTGACTTAAGCTCCTATAAGGCATTAGTTTGGTTGGTATTATGGGGTACCATGTGCCATGAAATGGTGAATTCATCATTTCCTAGTTCTTATTAATATCACGTGATTTGGACATTTTTTTGGAGTATTTATATGTTTTATCATTCTTGATGCATCACGGCACTTGAATATTCTATTTTTTAATATTTCTTGTGTATTTTTATTGCATAATAATTTCAGTACACTCCAGCTATTGATATATGGAGTATTGGCTGCATTTTTGCTGAGGTTTTGACTGGGAAGCCAATTTTTCCTGGAAAGAATGTTGTCCACCAGCTGGATTTGATTACTGACCTTCTTGGAACTCCTTCTATGGATACAATATCTCGAGTAGACATTTCTTACAATTTTTTTTTTTTTTGATTATGCATTCAAGGGTCTACCTGCTTAAATGCTTTTGGTATTATTTTTTTTTTCCTTCTAGGTGCGAAATGATAAGGCTAGGAGATATCTCACAAGCATGAGAAAGAAGCAGCCTGTTTCTTTTTCTCAGAAATTTCCAAATGCTGATCCTTTGGCCCTCCGTCTCTTGGAGAAACTCCTTGCTTTTGATCCAAAGGATCGTCCTACTGCTGAAGAGGTTTGTTTTGGCCAAACTTGTTTTCAGTTGGAAGTTTTTCAATAGCTTTGGAGATTCTTAGGATTAGATGACTGGCCTTTTCTCTGCTCCTTCCAAGAAATGAATGTACAAAGTCAAGCTTTTGTATAAGGGTATATATTTCTTGAGTTAACAAAACTCAGTTTTCTCTTTCAATTTTTTTTATCCATTTTAGGCACTCGCTGATCCTTACTTTAAAGGATTGGCCAAAGTTGAGAGAGAACCATCCTGCCAGCCAATTTCAAAGATGGAATTTGAATTTGAGAGGCGAAGGGTGACTAAGGAGGACATTCGAGAGTTAATATTCCGTGAGATACTAGAGTATCATCCTCAGCTGCTGAAAGATTACATTAATGGGATTGAGAGAACTAATTTTGTATATCCAAGGTGAATACAGTTTAGTATTTGATTTCTTTTTTTTTTTTTTACACTCCTTTTACTGATATTGGATCATATATCTCTTCTCTAGTGCGGTTGATCAATTTAAAAAGCAGTTTGCTCATCTGGAAGAAAATAGTGGTAAAAGTTCACCAGTGGTTCCACTTGAAAGAAAACACATTTCTCTTCCTAGGTATTATACACAAAGCTATGTTATTTCCGCTTCCTCGTTCTCTTTTGCTGTGATTGGTGTTGCCTTCTTTTGACTTTATGATCTATCGTGAGGACACTTTTCCGGCTATTTCGTTCTGCATTAAAAATTGTGATGGTGCAGGTCTACCATTGTACATTCAAGAACAGTAGCGCCCAAAGATCAAACTATAGTTGCAAATTCAAAGGATAGGCAGAATGGTGAAGAATCTTGCCGCCAAAGCTCACGAGAATTTGATGGGATCCACCTATCTAGAACCTTGCAACCACCACAGAGGATCCCCCAAGGTGACAGCCCCTTATCATGCTCTCTACTAGCTCAATTTTCGTTCTTATTTTATCTGAAATATTCACTGTTTAATTGTTGAAATTGTTTTGATGGCCAGCTAAACCGGGTAAAGTAATTGGTTCGGTTTTCCCATACAATAATGCAAACGCCATAAAAGATGCTAATGATTCCAGAACTCTAGTCAGAAACACAGGCATTGCTCCCCAGGTTATGCCCTCCCACTCGGCTTATTGCTTCCAAAGAAGCGGCAAAGTAAGGTCCGACCGACCAGTAGCTGAGGCCCCAAGAAACATGCCATCTCACGCGATGCCTAACTGTGCAATGTCTGCTAAATTAACCCCCGATGTAGCAATAAACATTGAGAGCAACCCTTTGTACATGGCCCGAGCTGCAGCAACAAAAGTGGATCATGCGAACGATAGGGTTGTGATCGACACGGATCTTCTGCAAGCCAAAGGTCCATACGGTGGACTCGCTGCTGCTGCTGCAATGAATGTAAATGTGGCTGCACATAGAAAGGTAGGTAGTGTTCTTCAGTATGGTGTTGGTAGGATGTATTAATCCATGCTTAATGTCAAAAAAACGGGGGCCCGTCGGGGACACCGGCCCGTCGAACGTACTGCAAGTGTTGGAGCAGTGTCCATGGTGGTGTGTACAGAAGGCGATTAGGTCTACCCATTGATGGAGTCTTGTTTGGAAACTTTGGAGAAGAATAATAAATACAGTATGATGGTTACATGTTTACACCTTTAGCATTACACATTGTTAATGAATTAATATTTGATATGTTAGTTAATTCTTTCTAATTTAGACCTTATGAATGGTGATTTGAATATTGAAATGAAATCTTTGGTATTTTTTTAAAGAAAATTTTAAATAATTTAGAGTGTGTGAATAGGGTAGGGGCCATGGGGTGTGTGGTTGGCAATTGATCCAAGAAAGGTTGTACTTCCAATGTACATATAGTAATATTTTATTAAAAAAAAAGGAAAAAGGAAATGTCGTGTGTGGCAGCAGCAAAACCAGATTTGATTGCTGTGAATCACATGGGTCTCTCGTACCCTACCCCACACACCCCAACCTACCCCGCCTCTCCGCCGACATCTGTTCCCTTTTCAGAAACACCACTACTCGTGTAAATTCCACCATACCTTTTATGTACTGTACTCTTCTCCATTCACATAATGTATTTTTTTATTTCCGTGATTAATTTTTTAGCTAAAACTTTTTAGAATTAGCTTTAAATGATTTATTCTGCAAAGTAAAGGTGATATTATTTTGATTAAATTATTATATATTCTCAATAAAAATAACTGAAACATTCTCTCATAATATTTTTGCCTACTTTTGGTGTTTAAGTTTAGTCCCATTACATCGATATAAGCTCAAAATGAGATGAAAAATTAATTGAATTACTTGTGGATTTATTTATTGGAAAAACAGATTTGATAATTAGATAGTCCAAATAAGAATGGATAATATTGTAATTAAAGAAATAGTAAATGGGAAAAATTAGTGAGGTGGAGAAGGAGTGAAGGAGCACATGGGGTTTGGGATAGGGGTGTGTTGTGGGGCTCGAGTGAAGCAGTGTACACGTGGCATAATGATGAGAATAGAGTTAGAGGGAAGCACATGTGATCACATGTGCCATTTTTCCCTATTTGGACCCTCCGATCCTATCCGGTTCCTTCTTCCCACCCCGTTCCGTTTCTCACGCACTCTCACGACCATTTTTCTCTAATTATTACTCCCTCCATCCCAAAATCGATTGCACCTTTACTATAGATACGGAGTTTAAGAAATGTTGATTTTTTAGGGGTATTGTGGTATTTTTAGGTAATAAATAAATTATAAAGTATGTTATGTGTGTTAGGTGAGTGTGGTAAAGTTGTAATTAAGATGAACTTTTAAGGGTGAAGATTGATGTGATATTTTCTTTTTTGGAAATGTGCAATCTATTTTGGGACGGATAAATGTGGAAAGTGTGCAATCAATTTTGGAACGGAGGGAGTACCTTTTTCTTTTTCGGATTCCATATAACCTAAAAATATTTTTAATACCAACCTAAAAATAATAGTTGAATTTTTACATACTAAATTACATGAGATGTCATCGAAAGAGTGAATGAAGCAAGGGAATAAACTGTGGCTCGTTTTTGTCATGAAGACTCAAACGAGGTCCAACATTGGCGCTGTCTGTGGGAACGACTAAAATTTTACCGTCGATCTTGTTTCTTGCTAAAATCTGAGGATGATGGAAGGAGAAGAATCATTCCAAACACCTGGAGGTACTTGTCACCGGAGACAGGTGATACGAAGTGTCGGCAATGTCCACTTTCAAATCCCAATCCACCAAATACTCAACCAGCTGTGGATCCAACGATGTGCACACCTCCCACGGTAGTGAAGATACCAATTTTGGGCAATCTAGAAAAGACCCGAGAATTTCAAGAAAAACTCCAGTCGTTGTTCAATGAGTACGCTGTTCCTTCAGTTCCTCCAACAAGGCTGAATTTCGAGGGAGTGCAACAAGCTCCAGCTGAGGATCTTCGTGAGAACATAAACCGAAGGAAGGAGGTTTCAGAACAACGAAGAGCTGATCCTCCGCCCAATGATGCAAGATGAGTTTTAGACGAGGCAAGGGCTCGACAAAGTCCGTCGGAGCAAAGTGTCAACAACTTATCCCGAGGAAGAGTCCATGATCGCCTGGGCCCTAACGGATCGAAACATCTCTTCACAGAAGGGTCAGGAGAAACCCCACATAGGGGGGAGCATGGTGAAACCTCAAGGAAAAGGAAGGCCATACCTCCACGCAGGACGCATAGCACTCTTCCATCGCTAGGGCCAAATGAAGAACTGAGAGTCCCGGGAAATGTCCAGGGAGAAAGAAGAGCGGAATCTGGGGATATCGCTATGGTCAGTCGCTTACTGAAAAGGGTGGAGGAGTTGGAGAAAAAGCAACGAATGAATAATGAGGGACGTTCCCAATTGGATTTGGGCAAAACTCCCTTCACGGAGAAGATTCGCTCGGCACAAGGCAATTGAAAATTAAGGTACTAAACGAGGCTTTACCTAACTGTGAATTAGATCCATATCAACATGTCAATACTTATTTGTTATGAATGGGGGCTCAAGGAAGCTCAGAAGCTACCCAGTGTCGTATGTTTCCATTAACCCTGGGAAATAAAGCTAATGAATGGTTTTCTACCCTACCTCCTAATTCAATTGGAGGATGGGATGATTTAGTAAATGTGTTTATCACTCAATACTCTTATTTGAGCGTGGTTAATGAAACAAAACATAAGTTAGCAAGTATTAAGCAGGGATCAATGGAATCGATCTGAGTGTTTTTGAAAAGATTTAACGATCAAAGAGCTAAAGGCGAGGCTATGGGTGATGAGGCGTATCTAGTTACAGCCATGAGAGCATTACATCCTGAATCGGTATTGTGGAAGGCGGTATAGTTCAAACCACCAACCACATATGGAGCATTCTTGGCGTTAGCTAATGAATACAGTCAAGCAGAGGAGACCCTAGCCCTGGCAAAGAAGGTGGAGGAACAGAATAAGAAAAAGTCTGTGAGTCAAGGGAATAAGGAATTCAAAGCTCCGGCAAATTTTCGACCATTCACAAACTCGGATGAACCACCTAATATCCAAGTCTTACAAGAAGAGATGAGATACTCGGTAGAAAAAATATTCTATCAAGTGAGAAATCGACAGGTGCTTCGAGAGCCACGCCAAATATGGGCACCCCGGGGCAGTTGGATCCAAGAAGATTTTGCCAATATCACCAGTATTCAGGGCATAACATAGATCAATGCCAGGATTTATTGTCGAAACTCTGTAGATTATTCAAAAGTGAAAGTTTGAGAAAAATATTGGCACCGGCTCCATATCGTTCGAGAACCGAAGAAAACTATCCCAGAAATCAAGGTAGGCAGCAGGAGAAGCCTTTTGAGGGACAAAATTTACCACCACCTCCACCAGGATTACTGCCACCAGGAGCGGCTCAAATTCAAGCACCTGGATATCATCGCCCTGGAGAAATTCTCATGATGGAGGGTCAAGAAATTGAAGGATATATTGGGACTTCTTAGGCAATAACAAAACTGTCAAGGAAAAAGTGAAAAGCAGAGCTGAGAGAACTGGATCAACAGAGTCCAAGAGTTTATTCTCTATATCCAGTAGAAGGACTGGATATCACGTTTACAGAGAAAGACTTTTATGGGGTAAAAAATCCGCATACCGATCCCCTGGTTATTTTAGCTAATATCTCAGGAATAAAAGTCTATAGATGCTTGATAGACACAGGGGTGTATGCAAATATCATTTTTAAGATAGTTTTGACAAGTTAGGAGTTGAGAGGCATCATGCGGTTCGTCCATGCCGCGATAAAATCAGAGGGTTTGCTAATGCACTAACCAAACCCCTCGAAGAAGTTGATTTGATGGTCCAAATAAAAAGTTCAGATGGAAGGATACATATATTATACTTTGTCAACTTCAAAGTGGTGGATCAGATATCATCCTACAATTGTATAATGGGAAGACCGTTCATTCATAAGTTTGGAGCAGTCCCATCTACGTTACATCAGTATTTAAAATTTCAAACAAAAGATGAACGTATAGCTACATTGATTGGGGATCAAAAGAGCGCTCGGGAATGTTCGTTTATAGAGAAAATGAAGGATCTGAGTTGCTATGATTCAAATTTTGAGATGCTGGCTTTTGAGGATATGATGGAAAAAGATGATAATGATGAGGAGAAAAAAAGAGATATTGAACCAGAAAATCAAGGGGATATAAGGATACATCTTCAAGAAAATGAGATGGTGTAAGAAAATACATTGCATAAGGATATTTTTCAATTGGTAGAAGATCTAGTGGTTCCTGAGTTGGATCCTCGAGTTACGTTGCCTGAAATCTCCTCAGTAGGAGAAGAGACTGTAGAAGTGCAAATTGAACAGGAGAACCCAGAAATAAAAGTAAGAGTAGGAGTTACACTCCAGGGGCAATACAGAGAAAAGATGATTGAGTTATTAAAAGAAAACTCAGATGTCTTTGTATGGGATCCCACCACAAAGTCGGGGGGTTGATCCAAAGCTGCATGCCATCGTTTAAATATTGATCCGAAAGCTCAACCGTTTTATCAAAAGAAGCGAAAGTTTAGTCCTGAAAAGGATGCGGCATTAGAGGCCGAAGTTACACGTTTATTGGCAGAAAAGTTGATTCGAGAGGTGGAATACCCAAAATGGGTTCAGAACCCAGTGTTAATAAAAAAAGTGGCAACCAACACCTGGAGATTATATGTGGACTTCACAGATCTAAATAAACAATGTCTGAAGGATAGTTATCCTTTACCAGCTATAGACAGGTTGGTAGACTCGACGGCTGGTCATGAGATCATGAGTTTTATGGATGCTTTCTCGAGATATAACCAGATTCCCATGCATCCGAACAATCAGGATGATACAGTCTTTTTTGCAGGTATGGGAATATACTGTTGGTGTAACATGCCATTTGGACTAAAAAATTGAACTTGATTTCAATTTTGGTTAAATTGATTTAGAGCAAGTGTACTCTATCGTGTGTAGCACGTAAGCGACCAAGTGCAAAATTTATATAATATCGAACCCAAGGGCGAAAGTGGGTAGCCGTAATTGAGAAATACTTTACTCTAGTAGGACGAATCGTATGAGGGTTGATTATACTACAAACTAACAACTAGGAAATCAATTAAAGATAGAACATTTACAAATGAGATTGACGATAGGTGAAGGTGAATAATCTAAGAAGTATGTAAGGCAAGCAACATTCATAGATAAGTTATACTCCCTCAGTCCCAGGTTAAGAGGGTCATTTTTTCATTTTGGTCGTCCCACCCAAAGAGTCCACTTTTCTTTTTTACACACATGGGACCCACACATCCCCTCTAATACAATTAAATGTTGGGACTCGCACTCCTACTAATACAACTACCCACTACACATTAAATAATAATACTCCTTAATCTACGTGCCAAAAAGCAAATGACCCTCTTAAGGAGGGACGGAGGGAGTATATAGACTCACACATGCACATGCATTGATGATTTTCATGTTATGATATTAAGGGCAATCATGTTTGTACCCCTAATCCCTATGGCCAAGGTGACTAGGTTCTCAACTCTTTTACAAGTTTAAATCTCCTAAGATTGTTCTTACTCTCAATTCCCTTAAGGTACTATGATCATAAGTTTGGTTCCCCTCACTAGTTCATCACTAATGTCCTATCATGAGGTTCTAAGCACTTGAAGGGTATGACTTACCTCTCCTCGTACTAACTAAGTCATCTCATGCAATCAATGATTCACCACTAAGCATAATATTGGAATGACCATCCTAACATTATGAATAGAGAATTTAACCACACAAATCATATTGGACTTGGAGGAAGATGTTTTCAAGGATGAAAGGGTTTCACTCCCAGAAGGGAAAAAATGATCGTCAGAGATATCAATCAAGCTAGGGGCACTAGAAGATTTTTGTTTGTCCTGAAGTGAATCTGGAAGGGTCACTCGGGTACAGGAATATCCCCGAGAGGACAGAGGATAGGTCTCTTCAGAAAAGAAGGAGCAGACGAAGACAAAAGACGCTCACTGGCCGAAACTAAACTGGAACGTTTTCCTAAAAATAAAAGAGGAATAGGCCATTTAATGAATATACAGATACAAGGGTAAGAAAATAAAAGTATTACCAGTATTGGAAGCCATAGGAGAAACTGCGAGAGATAAGTGATAGAGCCGAAGATTCTAGTCTGTTAGGAGCTCGTCCAAATGACGCTTCGCAGAGGGTAAAGATAAAATTGTCTCCAGGTGATCTTTAAAAATTCGCAAGAGGCGGTCAGATGAAGGAGCCCCTGAAGCTACACACAAGAACACCAGCAAAAGTCAAATCGCGAAGTATTACGACCAAACATCAAGAAAAGGATAAAAAATTACACTCACAAGGAGGAGAATCTTGAAAATAATTAGGGATGACATCTTTCAAGGAAGCCGATGAGCTGCTATCTAAACAAACAGGGATATCCCCATCCCAAGGGTCGGAAACCTAAAACTATTTGTTTTTTCTGCCTTTGTTAGAACTGGGAATACCGTTAATAAGGTCCGAACGGCTACGAGGTAGCAAATAATAACATCCCTGAGCATTATTTTCGACTGTAAAGCAATAGATAAACTCAATCTCGAGGGGAGAAAGAAAGGAATAACCAGATTGACGGAACAAGATGAGTAAACAGTACAAAATGGACCATCCATTATGAGCAAGTTGGGCTGGAGCAATTTGCCAGTGGAGAAGAAAACGAGAGATAATCGAAGGAAGAGGGAAACGTAATCCATTGTGCACATGAGTTCATATGCACCGACGTAACCCTGAGGGGGCCAACTCATACAACCTTGGGGATTTGGCTTATGAAGAATAATCGAAGGGGGACAGGATAATTGAAGAATATTCAGTTTTTCAAAGATATATTGGAGTGACAAACACTAACACCAAAGTAAGAGCCGTCCGCACAAGTGGTCATATCAATATTAGGAGAAACATCAATGGGGATTTCTTCATCGCCGATGGATAAATCAGAAGACGTGTTCGGGGAAAGGGCCATCGAACCAGAGGGAGAAGGAGAAGGAGAAGGCATATAGTCACTATCGAAATCCATAAGTGAAAGAGAAACGAGTCAATACCTGGGAGTGAAGATAGGATTGGCAGAGTCGATCCGCTCGAAGGAGGTAGACGAAGAGAAAACCCTAAGGAAGTTGCAGGGAAAGACGAACAAACGAAGAAATTGAAGAAAGAAATGAAGAAACGGCGGTTATAAGAATTGGGCCGGTTATAAAGCCCAGTGGAAGGAGAAAGAAGAAAAGGGTTTAACCTCGGAAATTTCCACTGCGTGTAATTCTCCGAGCTTGAGGGGCTAATGTTATGGTGGAAAATACACGACCCAAATTTTATTGGGATAAACCCAATAACACGGGCCCAGAAGAGGATAGGTAAGAAACTCCCTTTACACACGGAATGAAATGTCAAATAAACCCAAGCCAGATCCCTCGTTAACCCGGGGATAAACGAGAAGATAAACCCAGGTAGAATCAAGAGTTAACCCCGGGATATAACACCAGATTTCCGGGGTATGAGTAGACAAGAACAGCAGGAAGAGTGTGAAGCCAAGGGAGGCTTGTGGTGGTCCCAAATGTCTGTTATTCACAGATTCTTCACCATCCAATAAGAAGCAAGAAAACACCAAAGACATCAAATTTGTTATAAGATGATTCTAGAATAGTACATATGTCAATCATTGATTGGAATTAACAATCTATAAACAAATAAGAGAATCTAGTCCTAATGAATGGGGAGAAAGAGTATAAATAGAAAGGATCCAAGTGTAGGTGATTGCACTTTACCAAAAAGTAAATAAAAAGTATCAAGGCTCAATAGCCAAATCAAGTTCATTATACTCTTATTCATTCTTTCTTCCATCAATTACCTCTTGTTGGACCACATTTGAATCTTCATGACAAAAACGAACCACAACAAATACCAATCTGGAGTATATTTTTATGGAGGGTATAAGGGGATACTATAGATATCTGTGAGATAAATTTATTATATCCATAAATAATTATTGATATTTAAACAAATTAGATCCGTCTCATGGTAGACTTAATCTAGAATAAATTAGAGAATAAAACAAGAGCCTCATATCTATAATTTTTTAAAAGATTAACTTAATTTTAATTGAATCAAAGTATCAAACATCTAAATGAAATTGTAATTAAAAGAAAATGAAAACTTAAAAGTGGGAGTAAATGGTAATTAAGGGATAAAAAAGGCGCGTAGATGAAGTATGTAAGGCAAATCCGTGATTAAGGGATAGTATGTAGGCCCCACCTTCGTTGGCATTGACATTTCTAGAAACCCTTCCCAATAATTTAACCCCCCTTCCCTCCTCCATTCCTCATCTCTCTCTCTCGTCCATGGACTGTGATTCCTTCGCACTGGATTCCGATGAAACGACGACGAATCAGAAGAAGCCGTCCGAATCCAGCCACACCAATGCGGTAGGTCAGGCCGCCGATTTCCGCGTCGTAGGGCGGAGCAGGAGCCGGAGGAGGCGAACGCGCGCGAGGAAGATCTCGAAGGACGGCGGCGCCGATGAAGAATTGGCGGATGAGAGAGGCGACGTGGAGAAGAGGATATCGTCTCTCCAGAAGATCGTTCCCGGCGGCGAAAGGCTTCCGGTGGAGGATCTGTTCGAAGAGACGGCGGAGTACATATTGGAACTCGAGTGCCAGGTGAAAGCGTTGAGATTTCTAGCTGCATTTGTTCAAAGCTCTGAAAAGATGAAGACCATGTTTGGCGGTTGATGTTTTGCACACACTCTCGTCTCTCTCTCTCTAGTTTTTTTTTATTAGAGGGTAAAATGGGTTATATGGTGAATCGAAAATCGAAATAACACAATTTCGTAGTAGTAGTAAATTTTTTTTTCGAAAATTTGATATTATGCGAGCATTTTTTAAGTATTTTAAATGGCATTTATTTAAATTTAAATTCACTTGTTTATTTATTATATAAACACATTATTTAATCACCTTTGTTTGAACAAAAATTTTCAACAAAAGGGAACCTTATAATCTGAGTAATATCAATAGTTTTAGGAGATTTGTACACATTTTTAAACTAATCATTATATTGAAGATTCCTTAAAATGAAACTTCACTTAAACTAAATAAGCACTTACTATATGATATATCAACGAATGTGGAGAGGATATTAGCAGTAATTTACATTCACTAATTTACACTTTTTTATTTGTTTATTCTAAAGTTCTCTTCACACTTTCACAACCCAAAAAAAAGAAAGTAAAAAAAAAGGTATATTATTACAATCCTCAGAAAATTTGGACGGTGACAAAAGATTGGGAATATTATTGTTATTTATATGAAAATTTTAGTTATTGCGACTTTCATATCTTAAAAATTCCTGGGCCTGAATTCTGTTAAAAAAAAAAAATCATTACAGGGCCTGAAACTTATTCAAAAGTTATGCAGCTGCGGAAACATGTTGGGCTTTTGGGCCGTCTAGACGAATCTGAGCTTGGATTTGATCTAAGTGGGCCTGTTAGATAAGGGCATCTGATTTCACCTTATACTCTCCCTGTCCAGAAAGTATGTCACATTTATATTTTTATCCATACCACAAAGTATTCGACATTCTTAAAAAAAAAAATACTTGAGATACTTATTTATTATGCACTTAAACGAATGAATAAAATAACAATAAGAAATAAATTGAACAGCTAAATGTAAGTCATGCTCCCTGAACAGAACGTATGATGCATGAAAAAATGCATTAAATTGTGAAAATTCACGAGAAGAATTATTTGATGCGAAGGAAAAGAAAAAGTAGATAAAAGATATTTAATGATACACCTTTATTAAATACTGAAAACATAGTAAATATTAAAGTAGAAGAATATATCAATGTTACTATTGGACAAAGTGTAACTTATTAAGATGTCGAGTGTTTTTTTTTTTTTGTTTTTTTTTTTGTAAAATTATGGAGTATATAAGAGTGTATTATACTATTCCTTTTAAAAAAGATGAGTATTATTTAAAATGTTTACTATTCATAATATGTGAGTGTTACTCTTTTTATAAGTGAAAGAAATATTAACTTATCACACATGAGCTTAATATTACTCATAAAGTATATAACAATAAGTTATAAAAGAGTTATACTTCATTGTATCAGGTCATCGGAATAAAATAGTACATGACTTATAAGAATAAAATATACTATTATATTAACCATGTAGAAGTATATTACATGCATGGAACTTTTTCTCCCATCAGTATGCTTCTCCTTGAACAATTTACAAATATAAACTTGGTAGTAAATTGTTGAAGGTTAATTAGTTCAATGTTTACATGGATCTGTATAGTTATTTATTTATGATTACCCTAACTAGCATCCACCCCAAAATGCAGCACATACATTGTTATTATAGTATTCCACCACTTTAAATCTTAGGTGAAATATAGCAAGATTAAGGAAGGATGTAAACACTCTTATGGAAACACTATGAGCCCAATAATGGATTAAAAAAATCTCCATACAGTACTCACCACTTGCCGGTAAGCATAATTCTCAGGTATGTATCATCTTCCGTATCACTCGTTATATGATTGATAAGTAAGAGACGAATGAAATTCAATTATTGTCCCAAGAGTTTATGCTTCTTTTATAAGAGATGATTTTGTTTTCTATTCTGCTTGTCATTCATCCAATGTTGTGACATAGAATATTCAATCAGCTATAACTAGATAGCCCAATACAATAGTTGGAATTAAGCAACTTCATGGAAAGTTATGCCAATTCTCTCTCTCTCTCCACAACACATTCTTACGCGCAAATTAAACCAACCAGCAACCTGGAATCCATGGATCCAGCTCATTTTCACAGGAAATGTCTATTCCTCCCCCAAATACCAACTTCATCATTTGCCCTATATATACCATCCATTCACTATTCTATTTCCATCATCTCTGCTAAATTCTCAGCCATGAATATGAATATGGTGCTTCTTCTGATTGCCATTCTGTTGGCAACTGCTTCTGCTGATTTCATCACCGATTGCGATATCACCTACGGCGGTGATCGAGCTAGGGTTGGTGATGGCGGACGGACGATGACTCTGACACTGGATCAAATATCCGGATCCGGATTCCAATCCAAGAAGGAATACTTATTCGGAAGATTCGATATGCAACTCAAGCTCGTCCCCGGCAACTCCGCCGGAACCGTCACCACTTTCTACGTCAGTAATCGCAATCCTCTCTGTTTCATCCTGTTTGTGTGTAAATGTATAATGTATGTATTTATGTGTTTTTTTTTCTTCTGTTAATTTTTCAGCTGTCGTCCATGGGAGCTGGACACGATGAAATCGACTTTGAATTTTTGGGGAATTCAACGGGAGAGCCCTACACTGTTCACACCAATGTTTATGCTCAAGGAAAGGGGAACAGAGAGCAACAATTCCGTCTCTGGTTCGATCCTACTAATTCCTTCCACACCTACACAATCGTCTGGAATTCTCAACGGATCATGCAAGTATTCACGAATTCAAGCATAATTTCACATCCAGAGACGATTAATTAATTCGATTTCTGCACAATTTTTCAGATTTCTGGTGGATAATATTCCGATCAGAGTATACAGCAACAACGAAGCAATCGGAACTCCGTTTCCGACGAGGCAACCGATGAAGGTGTACTGCAGCCTGTGGAACGCAGATGATTGGGCCACGCAAGGCGGGCGGGTCAAAACCGACTGGACCAAAGGTCCGTTCGTCGCCACTTACCGGAATTTCAAAATCAACGGCTGCGCTGTGGGTGCATCTTGCGGTGGTAACTCGGCGGACTCACTGAACACGGAAGCGACGACGTGGCAGAATCAGGAACTCGACGCCGCCGGAAGGAACAGAGTGAGATGGGTGCAACAGAAGCACATGATATACAATTACTGCTCCGATTCCGTAAGATTTAATCAGACGCTCCCAGCTGAATGCAAGCGCTCCAGATTCTGAACAACTCGTTAAATTAATTTCTTCATCAATTAAGCTGTTTTCGGGAATTTTTCATTCTTTAATTTTTATTAATAAATCTTTAAATTAATATTATGGAATTCTAATTCTAATAAAAGCAACCCTATGATCTTTTGTTGCCAGCTGTACATTTTTTTGTTTGCCCATTAGTCAACCCCTTTTTTATGTATTTAATTATTTCCAAAATAAGTTAATATTAATTTTCAATTATTCCGTGTCTGGATCTATATAAGATCTGGATATGTCTGTTAATTAAATTCTATGGGGTGGATTTTTATATGGGTGATCAGCTATTTCTACGTTGTGCATGTAAGGATGTCACTTATTATATAGTGCATGCATATGGCTGTCGTTGGCACAATGGCACTGTATAAGCTACATTTTGATGCTATTTTGTTACCTATGTTTGATGATTTGATGAGTGATTGAGGAAAGTATAAACATTTCTGCTTAAGATTGATCTTTTCTTTCCAAGGTATAAATCTATATATCCTACTTTATTCATATAATGATTTATAATAATAGATCTGATATCAAAATGTATCACAAGATCAATTGAGATGCATTATAAAAATGTAACAGGAGATTATAATTGAATAACAAGTTATAACATTTAAATGAAAAATGATACCTAATCGATGAAGAGTAATAATTGTTCAGTGAATAATTTTATGAACAATTAACATAAATAAAGAAGTATGTAGTATTTTATTTTTAATAAAAATGAAAATATTTCAATGAAAATTAATAAAAACTAACAATAAATAATTTGGCATGTATTGCCACTATAGATGAAGAAGATTGATTTGGAAGAACATCTTATTTTTCAGAATAATTACAAAATTGAACATCAAAACTACTATTTGCACACAAAATGACATTTTGACAAATTTATTTATTTATTTTCTTTTATGAAAAGTGTTTTGACCAATAGACATCACAACTAGGGGTGTGCGGATCGGGATTCGGTACGGATTTTAAAAAAATCCGTTCCAAATTTTCGGTACGGATTTTTTTTAAAAAAAATCCGATATTGAATCCATAAATAAAAAATCCAATATTGAATCCGTACCAAATTTCGGTTCGGTTCGGAACGGATTTTCGGGAAAACGGATTTTGACGGATCGAAGCGGATCAGATCAAATTTCTCATGATAAATTGATTTTTGCACACATAAATATTTAGAAAAATATCAATTAAACAAAAAAAAACTAAATTTCCCAAATCCAAATAAGAATAAATACACAACCAAAATATTCATCAAACAAATTCGAAGTTTTAATATTTGAATAAAAATTGACTTTAAGAATAAATTCACATTAAGAATTTCACTTTCATGAGACATATAAGAAGAGATAATATTTTAATAAAAATTTATACTCGAATTGATGAAAAACGAGAGTGATGCATTGCATTATTTCATAAACAATTCATATTATAAATAAAGAATGATAAAGTTTTAATAAAAAGTAAAAATATATTTAATAAAAATTGATAATTATTTAAAAAATATAAATAGTCTTACATAAGACGGCCTCATGTGTTCCCTAAAAAAATAATAGTCTAAGATTAAAAAAACTTAATAATTTTAAATTTTTTCTTTAAACCTTTAACTTTAAATTTAATGTTTATTTCAATTAAAGTCCATCTAATAATATTTTAAATACAAATATGGATTATCATTTAAATTTTGCATTTTATCTTCATTAAATAAATATAAACTATGATAACTATTTATTAAGTGTACAATTGAATTTACACTTTAGAGATACCATTTACTTTTATTTATTATGTTCTTTTAAATAATAATTTGAACTTTGAACATATTATTTTATTTATTTTCTATTTTTTTAGAAATTCATTTTACTTTACGAAATATATATTTTTTAATATATAGTAACAAATAAATATTTAGAGAATTAGATATAATTTTAAATTATTGTTTATAATTATATTATAATTAATTATTATAATATAATGTAATCGTAATTAATAAATTAAAATTAATTAATTCATGACTTATAAAGTATAAACTATAAATAATAAGATAAATATATTATATATAATTTTAATGCATAATTTCAATTCGGTTTTTCGGTACGGTTCGGTTCGGTACGGTTCGGTTCGGTTATATCCAATGTTCGGTACGGGAAAATAGAAAAAATCCAAGTCCATACCAAACGAAAAATCGGTTCGGTTCGGTTCGGAAAAAGTCAAAAAGTCAACGGTTTTTTTCGGTTCGGGATTAATTCTGTGCGGTTTCGGTTCGGTTTCGGTTAAATCCAATATCCATGCACACCCCTAATCACAACTATGTCCATATCTATTACATATATAAAAGGAAAATGGCCGGTAAGTTGGCCAGTTCCCCTCAGTAACCGATTGCAAGAATTCACACGTGTCAAACCCTGGTCACCTCTCTAATACGTGTCTCCCATTCTCTCCTTCCGCCGACTCAGCTCTCACTCCCTCTCCCGTTTGATCGGTCGATTCCAATGCTTACGTCTGATCAACTTCGCCACCGCGCCTATCCTTCCCACCTCATCTTCTCCCCCGCCGTAAGGAAACCATTGTTCGGCGTGCTCCCAACGGCAACGTTACGTACGCTCATATGTACATGTTGCTCTCTCATCTTTTCTATGTACCATTTTTTTTAACCATCATTGTGACACCACCGAAACTGAAGGTCTTTCATTCTGTTCTTCCCACCGCCTCCACTAACCAATTATGAGCTCGTCATCGCCGTACTCTGTGCATTGTTATTATTCTGATCCAGAAAGTTATACCGAAAAATCAAATTCAAGATAATCGTCAGCCTCTCATGCCCTTGCTTGTGCTTGAACATTTCCCCTGCCCCAGTAAACTCTTTATTTTCTTTGGTCTCTCCATAAATTAGATATTCTCTTATGTGGGTTTTTTCTTAGGTGATTCGATTTACCCATTGGTATCCTGCACCCCTTCCCCTCTCAACCGACGACCTCCAAGTAGGCAACTGTACTCTTGCGAATTCCCATTGTATGTTGCCCACTTTGATGTATCACTTTCATTTTACCTCACTTTTTTGGCTATTTCCTTTAGCTGAAATTATGTATTGTAGTTGATTTACAGGAAATGATATTTAGTATTTATGATTTCTCCCTAATTTTCTTATTTTAAATGCATGCCTATGAGATGCTTCATAAAATGTAGAAGTGTGAATTTGTAGTTTTAACATACAGAATGCTAATTCTTGTGATAACAGTTAAAAGTAGATTGTTGATATGAATGGGAAATTGGTATCCGATTAGAGGAATTGATAATTAGAATTGTTATGATTTGCGAAGAATTTGGCCGTTTTAACTCATGCCTATGAGATGCTTGATGAAATGTTTAATTGTGATTTTTTTAATCAGTAAATATTAGTTGTTAGTATAGTTAGTTCACCAAACACCCATACTTCCCCTTTTTCCAATGCTTGATGAAATGTTTAACTGTGAATTTGTTTTAATGTATTGGATTCCTAATCCTTGAGAGAACGTGTGAAGGTATATATTTAGAAAAAGTGAAAATGGATGCATAATTTATAACCCTCACGATTCGCTCACATGACACTTTAAACCATAGCAGGAAAATAAGAAGAGAGAAAAAAAATGAAGTTGAAAAAAGAAAACCATGAAGGATATTAAAGACTGGTCACACCTGCAGTGTTCACCATTCTCTCGTACTTTGACGGTAAAGTATTCAATTTATCTTCTAAATTTTTGTTGCCACATGGATGTTGAATGTTTTATGACAGCAATAGAAACACCATAACCACAAAACCAACTATTGGAGGGAAAGAGAGAGTGTGTGTATCACTTGAGAGAGAGAAAGAGGGACAGAGCTAGAAGCAGAGGATTAGAAAGTGGAAGAGTGAGCTAAAATGGGTTGGTGAATGCTTTTAATACAGCAATTAAAGCAGTTGATATTTTGGTAGTATCATGTTAATATGGAGAAGAACTGAACGCGATTTTGGTGATTGTAAATGAAAGTAGATTCAGATATAGAGAGACATGGAATCTTCTGAACACCAGGAACCTATTAGAATGAAACAGCATGCTCAACAATACATATATTCTACAGAATCCTTATGCTGATTGCAGCAAATCCACAAACCATGAACTTTCTTTCTTGGATTAAAGTCAATAGTTATACTACTGTAATTTTACATTATAAACTTAGAAAGATATTTTCTGAGAAGTATTGTTGACATGAATGGAAAAATTGGTATGATTTATAGAATAATTAAAACTAGGAGTTTTATCAGTGCAAGATCTGAAAAATGGATAAACTATTAATTCGGGGATTGAATTATTTTTTCTATCAATTCGGAGCCTGAAATATATATAACTATCAGTTTAGGGCCTGAATTTGGGCCTTAAATTGATAAAATATGAGATAATATTTGATAAATATAAGCCCTTGATTGATAATTATACATATTTCAGGTCCCGAATTGATAGAAAAAATAATTCAGGCCCCGAATTGATAGTTTACACATTTTTCAGGTCTTGGATTGATAAAATTCCTTAAAACTATTATGATTTGCAAAGATGACGAGAAAGAATTACTTGGGTACGATTTGAAATCATTGTTTGAGAGAATATCAAAAAATGAGATTAAAATAAAAGAAGATAACCTGTTCATCCAACAGATGCAAACCATGAACTCAAACAGAGGCTTAGGTTTAGACGGTATATTGAATATTGTAATTAGCATGAGAAGTGGAGACAGTATGGAGACAAGTGATGATATCATGAAACACATAAATTTCAAATAAATTTTGAATTAACTATAAGAGTATTATTTTTTTACTTATTAAATAATTCATTTAAATGGAGTATAATTTATTCATAGAGAGTGATGTGATGACGTATATTTTCGCGTTCGGTCAAGTCTTTTTCTTCGTCTTTTACAATAAAACAAAATCCCCGATTTGCTGTGAAGTTCCTAAACCCTACCGCACACAAAAGGTAGATTTTTCTTTTCTATTTTTTAAATTCATACTGTGCAATTGAGCTCAAAATCTTTTGTAGTGATTTTCGCCTTAATAATTTTGAAATTCGAATTAAATTGAAGTGCAAATTTTGATATATCGAGATTTGAGGCTTCTATCGAATGTTGATTTTTTCTGTTTATCTAATTTGATTTTCATTAGGTTTCAGGAAATTTTAAATGGCAGAAGAGTCGCTGATCAACGGAGGGGTTTCTGATGATCGCAGTGTAGAAATTACTGGGGAAGAAGCTCTAACGAAGATTTCTGCGCTCAACCGAAGGATCAGTGATCTCGAGCAATTAAACGATGAAATCATTCAGGAAAATAAGGGATTCAAGCAGCAAATTGAGGATTTGAAGGCCACAATCAAAGAATTAAGCGATGAGAACTTGAATCTGAAGATGCGGGTTGATCAAGCGCAGTCGGCAAGTACGGCGTTGGGGGTTGTGCCGCCGCGAGCGGCGGAGCTTGAATCTGAGGTGTCGAGGCTGCAGCATGATCTGGCATCGGCGATGAGTGATCTGCGGGGTTTAGCTGTTGAAATTCTGGATTTGAAGATGGATTTAGAGGGTATGAAAAGCAGGGAGAGGAAGAAGGATGCAAGAATTGAGGTTATGGAGAAGGAGAAAGGCCTGTTGATGGCTGGAGTTGAGAAATTGGATAGAGTTGAGAGTGGTTTGAGGGTTGAATTACTGAAGAAGGAGAAGGAAATCCAGGTTTTGAAGAACAGCATTGAGGAATTGGAGGTGGTGGTGGTGAACAGCAAGTGTTTGGAGACATTGAAGAGTGAGTTGGAGAATAAGATTGTGTTGATGAAATCTGAGATCAGTGGTTTAGAGAGTAGTTTGGATGAGAAAGAGAAGATGATTTGTGGATTAGAAGCAAAGGAAAGAGCCATTCTTGATGGTGTTAATGGTATTGTTGATATTGATGGTGATGGTGTGGTTGAAGGTGGGATTGGTGGTTTGAAGCAACGGGAGTGGATGGTCGTAGGGGGTTCGACCATTGTTGCCGTTGCTGTAATGTGCGTAGCTTGCTACGCACACGTTGCTAGAAAGCATTGATTCGACGGTGTTTAGGTAGAAAAATATAGAGTTCTTGGTTTGATAAGTGGTGCAAACCAAGTTTGATGATCATAGTTGAGGAGTGTGATTAGAAATGTTGACAAAAGATGCTTTGTATTACTCTTGTTGTAGTTTTATATGTCATCTATCACCATCCACCCTTGTGCTTTTTATAGAAAGAGATGAATTTTCTCATTTAGGTGTAGCATCCTCTTGATCTCTCGAAGTTGTAAAATTTGAAGGATGCAACTATGACTATGAGAGAATGAATAATGGAGTATCAATTTTAGTTAGTAATTCTTATTGATCCAACTTTAGTTTGTAATGCTTTATTTTTTCAATTTAAGTCTTGTATAGTCAATTCTCTGTCTTTGTAACATTTTACATTTTAATTTCAATTTTAGAATTATTCTGTGGGGAGTGGGGGCACCAGTTTCCCGTGCACGGTTAATAGGTTAGCTTTTGAGAATATAGTTTTTTTTTTATTTAATTTATTTTATTAGTCTAAAAATAGTTATTAATCATTTTTTTATAGGTTCCTGCTAACCAGGCAACTTAGTTTCACTCAAAATTTTATACCAATTTTAATTATTTCAATTCTAATTTTAATCTATAATTTTTAAAGAAATGACTGAGATTGATTTAAAAATAATTAAAATAGATAAAATTAAAAATTATACCACAAAAATTAAATTTCAGCTATATACTCCCCCATAATAGACCTTCCTCTATAAGGATTACATTTTCCTTCAGTAAATATTACTCACATAAAATTATTAATATATTTTTATAGTGCCTACACACTAATATTAATATAACTATCCATTATATATTAAAATATTTAATTTCTCATCCTACAACACAATAAAATATTATATTTTTAAATTCCCATGTAAAAAATAAATATAAATTTTTGGATGAGGTTGAGGAAGTAAGATTTATGGACTAAAATAATAGTCCCTTTGTTCTAATAATTTATTATGCAAAATTTCTTTGTAATTTACTGAGGAAATGTTACAAATGCACATAAATTATTGGATGGAGTAGTACTCTTTATTTTTCTTATGAGAGCGCATGTAAGGTGGCAGCAAAGAAAAAAAAGGTGGCAGCAAAGATCTAACTGGACTGTTTGGGCCCTGATTGAATAACTTTAAATTGGCCCAAAAACTGGGCCGTTCACTGCCCAACATATAGGGCGACAGTAAAATTTTAGCTCTTAGAATTGGCGCTAAAGTGCAGGCAGAAAGACAGCGGTAAAAACAAAGCATCAGATGGGTAAACGGTAAGAAGTTCAATTCATTTTTTTAATTAAAAAAACAAAATCTAAAATTTCAAATAAGTTATTCCTTTTACCGCATTTTTAACTTGTTTGACTGTTCACATTTTTACCCCTCGTCTTCCTCCTCGTGATTCGTGCAATTTCAACCAAAAACCCTTCCACACACCAGTTACATTACAGATAGGAGTGAGTATCAATGAGTATACACTGTTTGGTTGGCCACCCCCCCCCCCCTCTCTCGATCGATACAAAACAAAACAAAATTTTAAAAAAGAAAAGGTGTGTATAAACTCTGTCTCACACGAGAAATTCTTTTGAACAATATACCATTCCTACTTCCTCAAACACCCTTTCCCTGATTTGGGTTTTTCTTCAAACCAGTTTTTTCTCATGGCCGTAGCATTCCTTGTTCCTAAGAGGACGATGGGCTCTCCTCCTCGAAGGTGAGAGTAAGAGAGAGAGAGAGAGAGAGAGAGAGAGAGAGAGAGAGAGAGAGAGAGAGAGAGAGAGAGAGAGAGAGAGAGAGAGTGTTGCCTTCTTCTCTTTCTGCTGTTTTTGTTTCAAGATTTGAGATTTCTGTATTTTGTCTATGATTTTGTTTTGTGGGCTGCTGGAAATTTTGTGATTTGGAGGATTTTGCTTTAGTCTCTCAACTGGGGCATTTGTGCATTATTCATGTGCAATTTTATTTATTATTGCTATTATTGTTTTGAATTGTGAGCATTACTGATTTGGCTAAGTGAAATGTTTCTGCATGTGTGTTCATTGTAAGAGGTTTTAGGTGAATAATTGAATTCTAAGGATTTGCAAGGTGGATAAAATACACTGTTCAATTAATCTTTTTGACCACAGTGAAAAGTAAAAGCATAGATTCAACTAGATATAAAGGAATCAACATTCAATTATACAGGTTCATAGTCAACAGCCAAGTTGAAATCTTGAAATGCTGGTGAATCATAAGTTGTATCCTATTTTGTGCTAAGAACACTTTCATAGTTATTGCCCTCCTGTTTTGTTTTGCCATTTACTATACTAACTATAGATCATTGTTAATGACAATTTGTAAGGATAGTTTGGGGGCAGAACAATACTTACGTATTGATTGCTCGATTTGGTGCATTCCAATTATGAACTTGATTCCGAGATTGGTTCTTCCACAGGTCGCAAAACAACCGTGCAGCTGACCTCAGGGAGTTGGAGCAGTTCAATGAGTACACGAGTAATTCGGGTGTTTAGCGTAGTTAGACAGCCAGGTATATCATTATTGACAATTTGGGAATGAAGCCATTGGTCCGCTGAAATATTGTAACATATGGATTAGTCTAGAGGGTATAATCATATATGGAAAACTACATCTTAGTTTTGGAGTTTTTGGTGTTGTTAATGCTTATTATTTTGGATGTTTCACTTTGATCACATTGTTGTACTCTGGCAGTTCTTGATTAGTACTTTGTGTTAAGTCTGTTTGGAAAGAAGAACTAGCAATTTTTTGAGTGATAACCTTGTTTCTTGTTCATCTGTATTGAGTATTATAAATGCTGTTTACATTAACATTGTTACAATTTAATCAAAGAATAAAGAATTGGTATTTGGTACAAAAGAATTGTGGGGATTTTCAGAATCTGGAGCGCTTGCATTCAGCTGGAAGAGTCTTATTAAATCTTATGGAATCGGAGCAGTAATTGTATATCATGTGCTTCTGTTGCACCCATCTCACTCTGTTCCTTCCGGCGGCGTCGAGTTCCTGATTCTGCCACGTCGTCGCCTCCGTGTTCAGTGAGTCCGCCGAGTTACCACCGCAAGATCCACCCACAGCGCAGCCGTTGATTTTGAAATTCCGGTAAGTGGCGACGAACGGACCTTTGCTCCAGTCGGTTTTGACCCGCCCGCCTTGTGTGGCCCAATCATCTGCGTTCCACAGGCTGCAGTATACCTTCATCGGTTGCCTCGTCGGAAATGGAGTTCCGATTGCTTCGTTGTTATTGTATACTCTGATCGGAATATTATCCACCAGAAATCTGGAAAAAATGAACGGAAATCGAATTAATTAATCAGTGGTGAATGAACTCAGAGAATGCGAATTAGGTTTGAATTCGTGAATACTTACATGATCCGTTGAGAATTCCAGACGATTGAGTAGGTGTGGAAGGAAGCAGTAGGATCGAACCAGAGACGGAATTGTTGCTCTTTATTGCCCTTTCCTTGAGCATAAACATTGGTGTGAACAGTGTAGGGCTCTCCCGATGAATTCCCCAAAAATTCAAAGTCGATTTCATCGTGTCCAGCTCCCATGGACGACAGCTGCAACAGTAACAAAACACACACACATAAATACATACGTTATACATTTACACACAAACACAATCAAAACAGAGAGGATTGCGATTACTGACGTAGAAAGTGGTGACGGTTCCGGCGGAGTTGCCGGGGACGAGCTTGAGCTGCATATCGAATCTTCCGAACAAGTATTCCTTCTTGGATTGGAATCCGGATCCGGATAGTTGATCCAGCGAGAGCGTCATCGTCCGCCCGCCCTCACTAACCCTAGCTCGATCACCGCCGTAGGTGATGTCGCAATCGCTGTAGAAATCAGCAGAAGCAGTTGCCAACAGAATGGCAATCAGAAGAAGCATCATATTCATATTCATGGCTGAGAAATGAGGAGAGAGATAGGAGAGATGATGGTGTTTGTAGTATTGATGGATGATGATGAAAATGGATGCTTATATATAGTGGATTTGAAGAGAAAACCAGTGAAAATGAGCTGGATTATTATAGTGTTTCTCAACGCCGAAAGCTTGCTGGTTTACGCGTTTGGCAGGGAGAGATCTTCCTTGTTGCTTCTTGCAACCAATTGGGCTACTATATTTTTTGGGGTGAGTTGATTTAATGGGCTAAAATACTTTCGGGTTGTATTGATAGAAGCCCAATCAAATTGCAGGCCTGGCCCGTATGTCAAATATGGAGATGTGTCTTTTTCACATCCTCTTGGATTTTGTTTTGCTTCATGTAAACTATAAGAATGCTCAATTTGATAAAAATAATGTTGATTCGATTAAAATAAATGATTCGATTGAATATTTATGACTCATTTATACATATTTTGATTCTTTAAAAGTGACGAATGGAGCTAAGGGTATTTTTGTAAGGATAAATGGTACTATTTAATAAAAAGAAAATGTTAAACCGGATATGTAAAAATTTAATTTAACACACCAAAAAACAATTATCCTTACTTTTTATCTGTGGTGTGTGTGTGTGAAGGTTCTTAAATGCTCTTGCTACTATACACTAATTAATAAATATTTATACTCTTTCTTATCGAATTTTTCGTTATTTTTTTAGGCAAAAGCTTGTGTGTGTCCGGGCACACGGGAGCACATTCTGTTGCCTTTAAAATTTTGTGCTAAATTGTATACTCTTTAGTATAAAGACAAGGCAAAAACTTGTGTGCGCTCGGGCGCACGGAAGCACACTTTGTGTGCCTTTAGAATTTTGTGTTAAATTGTATAACCTTTAGTATAAAGATGTGTACCCTTTATTTTCTAAAGAAAAATAAAAAATATAATGAAAAGTGTATACCCTTTAGAACAAATGGTGTACCCTTATTAATTAAAGTGTACCCTTTAGAACAAAATAATGTACTCTTATCCATAATACTAAATTCTAAAGGCGCACGGCGTGCGCTCGTACGCACGTAAGCCTCACTCTTTTTTTTAATAAAATGTTGAATGTAAAAAGTTATAAATTAACAAACATGTTACACAAATACACAATTGAATAAAAGTTACATATATAACTACATGTATATATACAAATACCCAGAATATTAATCCCTTCTAAAATATACTCCCTCCGTCCCCCAAAGTATTTCACACTTTCCTTTTTCATCCGTCCCTCAAAGTATTTCACACTTTACTTTTACTAAATTTGGTAAAAAATACATTATACTAATACTCACTTTTTACACATATCCCAATATAATACTTACTTTTTCACATCTCCCAAAAACTTTACACACTTTTTCCACATCTCTCAATAACTTTACACACCTTTTTCATTAAATCAACTAAAATATATATTCTCTTTCTTACTTTATACATAAAAATACAAAATTTTCTTAAACTCCGCGCACTCCAATACGCGAAATACTTCCCGGGACGGAGGGAGTAATGAATTATGAATTAACTTATATATTTAAACATACACCTATATAATAACTATATTTTAACGAATTCGACCATCTCACTCACATATACTGATTTCACAGTAGAATCACAATAGAATAGAATACAGAAATATTAACATTTGAATTGTATGACGTGAATGGGAATATTTGTAATATTTTCCCCTTTATTATTATTATTCTTTTCCCGATATATTATTATTATATCATTATATTATTTTATCACAATAAAGAAAACAAATTAGGTAATTGAATATGCCGTGTACTTCGATTCTCAACTGCAATGGCTATAGCTACTACTACCCTCTCCCTGATCATTTTCTATCCCAACTTTCCAGCAAAAAAAACCCCAGTTCGAAATCCCTGAAACCGGAAAACACAAATTACACTTTTCTCACTCTCACCGTAACCAGCAGTCGCAGCAAGGAACAAGAAAAGAAGCAGAATCTTAACCCAGAAAATAAATACCCAAATCAAGAAACTTTCCTGGATTTTAGCGCATACGTGGAAACCCGGAAACGCCAATTCAGAGAAGGTAACGAAAAGCCAGGATTTGTGCGTAATATTGATTCAGGTGTTTCATCGAACATGTGGTGGACAGACCTGAAAGCTGCAGTGGGGCAGAGAATTAATTTGGAAGGCATCGCTTGCGCTGTTGGGATTTTATCCAAAGATCAGCACCTAGCGATCCCCCACATTATTGTTCCTGATATAAGGTACATTGATTGGGCGGAGTTGAAGAAAAGTGGGTTCAAAGGTGTGGTATTTGACAAGGATAATACAATTACTGTTCCTTACTCTTTGAGCTTGTGGGCACCTCTTGGATCATCCATAGAGCAGTGTAAATCTTTATTTGGCGATAATGTTGCTGTTTATAGCAATTCTGCAGGTAATTCTTATGAAACCAGGTTGGAAAAGTTTATTTTTTTGTTTGAGTTGATTGTGTTGTTTAGTAATCGATTTTCTTGGTACAATTTAGGATTGTCTGAATATGACCCTGATGGTAAAAGGGCTAGAGCTCTTGAGGATGCCGTTGGAATTAGTGTGATAAAGCACAGTAAGTCCGTTTCCCTCTAGAAAATCAGTATTTTTGTTTATGGTTTTCATTTTCTGACAATTATGTAGCTCTTGTTAACATTGTTGGGGTATGGTACTTACTTTATGTAAAATCTAGAGGTGAAGAAGCCTGCTGGATCAGCTGAAGAAATTGAAAAGCATTTTGGTTGTGAATCCTCAAGCCTTATTATGGTAGGAACCTATGTTTGGTAGTAGTTTTCTTTCTTGTGAGATATTTCATCATCTAGTTTATTGTTGTGGAATATCCAGGTGGGGGATCGTCCTTTTACAGATATCGTTTATGGGAACAGAAATGGATTTTTCACTATACTAACTGAACCGTTAAGTCTTGCAGAGGAACCATTGATCGTAAGGCAGGTTGGTCACCTGAACTAATTTTCATGCTTGTATTAAAAGCTAGATTTTGCTCACTCAGTGTGGCACACCTTGAGAAAATTTCATCTTTGGCTTTGCGAAGAAGGTCCTCAGAGTTGAGGCCTTTGCAACTGACGAACATTCCTTTTGCATCTTTTCCCTGCATATAAATCATCCTTCCATCCCCCTAAAACTTTCTGTAACAATTTGATACCCCAAGTTTCTGCATGAGTTGGCTGAAACATTTGACGAAGCCAAATTATTTGCAGGTGAGGATGGTTGAGGTTTCCCTTGTTAAACGGTGGTCTGAGAAGGGTCTGAAGGCGATCAGTCACAGTCGTATTCCAGAGCCTATCAAGTGTGTTAAAAATGGCCCACTCTAGAAGACATCCTTCATCCTGAAAATTATTATTCGTCATTTTTTGGTTATTATTTATTTTCTTTTGGAAGAAATCTTGTTGAAATGATACCCTTCTTATGAAATATGATGATTAAGCCCTGCTTTCAGTTTGAAAATATTATGGTGTCAACTTGAGGATTAGAAATGCTGTTTATGTGTACTCTTTTGATTTGTTATGCCCTTTTAGTTAATAAAAATTTCTCCAATTTCCAATTTTTTTATCCATTCTTAGTTTCATCTTTTTCAGTTAATTCAATTCTCTTGGGTCCCACCTCCCTCTCTGTTTCAGGTAAAACATAAATATTTATCATTTAATCCAACATGCATCCCTACTTCGACCCCGTAGTAATAGCAACAAACTTGAAGATTTCGAGATATATAATATTCAATGAGTTTCTTGAATCTATGACATGCTAGATTACAATGGAGACAATGATGTCAGTTGCAGAACATACATCTTGAGGAGATGAAATGAAATTCGAGCTCTAAATCTGCAGGAATGAAATAGAAGAAGCTGGGCGGTTGGCTAACCATGGCATGCCATAACCAGCAAACAGAAGGGATAGTAGGATATATAGCGAAATACTATATTACTTGAAGTCCTCGGAATGTACAAGGGAATGAGGAGTATGAACAAGAAGGATAGGAATGCGATACCCATGACCAGGACAGCTAAACTAAGCCACCTGAGTTTCCTGACTATGAGGAATATCCCGGCAGAGAAAGCCATGGACATCATTGTAAGAGAAGTCCAATAAAATGGGACGACAAAGTTGAGAGCATTCATCAATATGGTATCATCACCTAATTGAGCCCACATAAGACCCACTGCAACAATAATAGAGCAATACATGGCGATTATGTCGCAGAAAACAAATATGTGAAATGCCTTGTGGCTCAACATTACTGCCATGCCTGGGGCATAAGTATCCGGGTGTTCTGAGCTGTTGAATCCTCCTGGCACGGTGATTCCAGCTGCGAAAGTTACTGTGGCCACAAGGATTGATACAATCAAAAGAATGTTAACTCTGTCCTTAAAGATAGTTGTGCTGGGACTAGTCTTCTTTGCAAACACAGCTACACCTGCAGATGGAGATCGAGGAGTTCCAGCTGCTTTGAGGGCAGCCCAGGTCAAACGCTGATCAAAGAGACGAGATCAGGATATCGTATTATTTTGAATAGAGGATCTCATGTGAGTAATACAAAGCATACCTGTGTGAATTGAGGATTGTGCTCCGGCATGTAGTGCTCAGCAACATCTATAGCTGTCATTCCCTCATCATTGACAGCCTTAATATCCACCTTCTTGTCCCATGTCAGGTCACTTACAATCATGGTGCGCCAATGCCTGGTGGCCAAATGTAGCGGGGTGTTGCCATGTTTATCTTTCATGTTTATGAGGGTGTGGAGAAGAGGATTATTGAGAACAAAGTTGACTATGTTAGATCTTTTGTTGATAGCAGCGAGATGTAAGACATTGTGGCCGGCCTTATCGAGCAGCTCCTCCGGATCTGGGAAATCTTGCAGCAGAAGTCTCACAACATCAACGTGGCCTTCAATTGATGCCAGATGGATGGGGAAGAAACCGTGTTTGTCTCTTTGAGTTGCGTTGTTCGGGTACTGGTTTAGCAAGTAAAGAATGACTTGAAGATAACCGAATCTGGCTGCGTAGTGAAGGGGATTTCGCCCCTCCCCATCTCTCAATCTAATCAAGTTTGGCTTTATGTCGAACATGGCTTTTAAAACACTTTCATGCTTCCCCTGGATTGCTGCTTCAATGGGAGATTTCGGCCTCTTGAACGCCTTATTAACGCATGCTTCATCTTTCTCAGATTGAAGAATCAAAGAGAGGCAACTGGTGAAACCAAATTTGGCTGTCAAATATAGTGGGGACTCTCCATCCTTGTTCTGGTAATATGCTGGCTCATGATCTTCTTGGATCAAAAACTCAGCAATCGAATCATGACCACTGTATAATGCTTCATGCAAGGCTGTGTTTCCTCGATTATTCTTCGCCCTTAATAGATTTCTATCCCCTTCATGAATCTCAGGGAGCTGGGGTTTTGAAACCTGCAATTCATGATGTATTAGCACAAGTTCTTTCACCATGGATTCATCTCCAGCTTTTGCAGCAAGATGCAACGCATTTTCTCCATTGAAATTCTTGGATAACACCAGGGGTGGTTTTTCTGCAGCTATGAAATTCACTATAGCTTCCTTTCCATGTTTAGCTGCTACATGAAGATACTGATTTCCAGTGGGGCTCAACCTACTCAATGTATCACCCACTGATGCCTGATATGCTGCTGAAACTCGTCTGAGAACTCGCTTGAAATCACCGAGATTACCCTTTTTGGCTGCCAGGTATAAATCAGACTCCTTGAATATCTCTGTCACATGATCATGATCATCACTATCATCCCCTTGGTGATGAATTTCGAGGCTTCGACATTTTGTTGATGTTCTTGCTGCCATTTCTATTGCTTCTTCCTTCTTTGCTGCTCTCATTCTTGGGTTATTAATCTAGTTTAAGATATTCAGTGTGAATGTGTGTATGTGTGTGTGCGTGTATATAGTATCTGTCACCTTAATAACAACAAGAATTTGATGTATGAATTTGGCAACACTTCTGCGGTTATACCAAGGAACATTAACGGGGAATATTTTAATTGATTAATTAATAAAGAAACCTAGTTCATGCGTAGTCTGGTGATATGATAATATTCTTTATCTTTGTATGCAGTTTGATCAGAAACCTTGCTTATGAAACATACTTGTGTAAAGAATAAAGAATGCTCGTGAAACACATGATTGTATGAATATGTAATTGGATTTTCGAAACACCCCATAAATAAAAATGATAAGAGTATAATTTCTTATTCCTTTTTCCATTCTTTATGTTACAAAAATGCTGTCCATTTTTACAAATATCCCTTATACACAAGCATTTCCATTAGGATTCTCTCTCTCCCTTCTCTCCATTGGAAAGATTAAAATAATAAAATTTCCAATTTATATTATAGAGGTTGTTAACACAAGTTCCCCTCCCAATTTATCACTCTTCCTCGTTTTCACAGTTAAAATTTGAATTTCCCTCATTTTCATGGATAGGCTTCTGCAAATGGGAACTCTATAATCTCCCTCCTCTCCAAGTCATTAAACTTTCTTTCTTGAATTCCACCTCACAATTTCTCATCACTTTAATGCAGAACTCTCTTTTCACTATGAGCCATAAGAAATTCCTCTACATCATTGACTTTCTTGCCAAAATCGGACCTAAAAACCAAAGCCCACCAACAATAAAAAAAAGAACAATCTTGATGGAAATATTCCCACAAAGCATGGCTTTCTTGACCAACTTGTGGCAGGGTGGTAGTTCACGGCACCGCCGGCGGTTTTTTATTCTTGTGGCCAATGTAAATGATATCACGTAGGGTGGTTTGTTGAATTTATTGTGTATGATTCTTTGATTGTTATTCGAATTTCAGAATGGAGAAAAAGGTGAAGATTCTTGAATTAAATTGATTTGGGAATATCTCTGTTCTGACTTCATTCAAATCTTCTTATTGGTGAAAAGGAATATATTTTCTACTTTTTGTATTTAATCATGAATGATATTTGTTTCTTGGGCTGTAACTAATGTCACTTTCTTAAGCTGCTGTGCTCTGTTCTCAATCTTTGAGTGGGAATATAAGCTTTAACATCTTTTCTTTAACATGTTTTAACTTTTTTGCATAACAAGGTGTAAGAATCTAAGCTTTAATCATCTTTAACTTTATATATATATATATATATATATATATATATATATATATATATTTATTTATTTTTTGCTAGACCACTTTATGGTAGTTCAATATGCAATCTTCTTCAAGTCTTCAATCCTATTCTCAACTGCAATAGCTTAATTATATTCTGTGCCTTACATTTTTTTCCATTTTGCTGCAAGAAATTTCTCAACTCGAGTATTTTCTCACTCTTATCTAACAGGTGCTGTAAGAACAAGGAAAGAATCAGAATTGTTGCCCAGAAAAAAAAAAAACTTAACGATATCAAGAAAGAAGCAAGCTCATCCAGGATTTCAACTCCTGTGTTGGTAACCCGGAAATATACTTCCAAATTGAAAAAGTTGAAGAATAGTCAGGGGATTTAAGGTAGATTGTGATTCAGGCATTTCATCGAACATGTGGTGGACTAACCTGAAAGCTTCATTAGGACAGAGGATTAATCTGGAAGGCGTGTTATGCTCAGTTGGGGTGTTATCGAATGACAGACACTTAGCTATTCCACATGTTAGTGTTCCTGATATAAGATACATCGATTGGGCGGAGCTGAAGAAAAGTGGGTTCAAAGGTGTAGTCTTTGACAAGGATAATACAATTACTATTCCTTACTCGTCAACCTTGTGGGGTCCCCTCGCATCATCCATTCAGGAGTGCAAATCTGCATTTGGTGATAATATTGCTGTGTTCAGCAACTCTGCTGGTAATTTGATTACTTAATTTGAAATTTCCATTTGAGAGTTTTGTTTATTTATTGGGTGTCTTTGGTGTTGTTTATGAAAAAAATAGGATTGAATGAGTTTGATCCTGATGGTGGCAAAGCTAAAGCTCTAGAGGATGCAATTGATATCAAAGTAATAAGGCACAGTATGTTTCTGTGTCCTATCTTCTACAAAGCACTCCTTTCAATCTTCCATGAATCGATTTGATATCTGAATTTTGTCTCGATTTACGCTTGGTAGGGGTGAAGAAGCCTGCTGGATCAGCAGAAGAAATTGAGAAGCACTTTGGATGTGAATCTTCAAGCCTTATTACGGTAGGATCCTATGTTTCTGATAAGTTTTTGGTTTTATGTTTCTGTCTAAACATTCATCATTAGCACATTGATTGCTTTTTTATAACAGGTGGGGGATCGTCCCTTCACGGATGTAATCTATGGAAACAGAAATGGCTTTTCACAATATTAACAGAGCCGTTGAGTCTTGTAGAGGAACCTTTGATCGTGATACAGGTTGGTCACTCAGAGCTAAGTTCTTGTTTACACCGCTGTTAATTACTACAAACTGTGAATGTGAAATGAAATTGAAATCTTTGTACTCTGGTACGAGTGTGCGTCATACTATATCAATAGTCCAAATGAAGCTCGTCTTTGAAGCTGTCCGTGTTGAACTGTTAGGTCTCGTGTTGGTTTCGTTATTTTTCCACCAGAATATTTATCCAGTGATTCTAGATAGGGTAATGCAATCAAAGATTGATATTCATAATATCTCCGCTTAAGATTTGTTATTATGAACAAATTTCGTCTTCACCAGCTCTTCTGATATATATCCTCTGCTCATAATAGAGCTCATGTTTATTTCTCCTTTCTAGAATCTCTGTGTTGGCACAACATTAACAAAGCAAAATGAAATGCTCGTAGGTGGGGAAGCTTTCGGTTTCCCTCGTACGACGATGGTCTGGGAAGGGCTTGAAGATGATCAGCCATCCTCTCGTTTCAGATCCCACCAAGTGTGTAAAAGATGACATCGTTCTTGCAATCACATAGGTGTTAGATTGCCATATGTGAGAAACAGACATGTTCTTCTAATTCATGTTGAAAAGCAGAATCCAACTAAGCTAAGGATGATGTATGCTCATTATGCCATTGTCCACATTTAATTTTTTTTAATGAATTAAGTCGCCCTCAAATTATAGCTGCTGATTTCAAGGGTTGTGTTTTATATTCTTAATTCTGAAGAAACCCTAAATCTAGGATGAACATTTAGAGATCATTAAAGATTGTTTTGACTTGTACATGTGTTCTTCTTTAGTAAATCATCACATCTTAAACAAAACCAAGAAGCATGCATATATTTAATTAAAGAAATAATTAATTAATCTTGACTGCATATATTCATGGCAGCTTTGGAGAGATTCTAATAGGCATTCCTTGAGAAGGAAATGGGAGGGGATCCACTGCAATGGGCTCATCAGGACATTCTAAGCACCAGTCATACCTAGTCACAACATAGTGTACAAATATAAGCATGTTCAGCTTTGCCAGTTGATATCCAGCACACATTCTTGGCCCCCCTCCAAAGGGCACATATGAAAATGGCTGAATCGGGTCGTCGAATCTTCCCGGGTTGAAGCTCTTCGGATCTTCAAAATATTTCGGGTTGCAGTGTGTTCCGTATGCTGTCCACAGCACCTGCATGCATTCATCATCATCATCAGTCATGATCAAGTGATCAACTACTCTCTCTTGTTTTTGATCTTACATATGTTGTCCTAAATCTTACCTTCCACCCTTTAGGGATTGTGTATCCATCAAATTCAATATCCTGAGTTGCTTTCCTGAAAGAACCAAAGATTGGAGGGAAGATCCTCATGCTCTCCCTAGCAACTTGCCACGTGTACTTCATCTTCTTCAAGTCTTCAATAGTAAGAGGCTCTTCCATTCTTGATTTGCTTCTCATTATCTCCTCATGTTCTGTTTATCAATCTTATCATTATAAGAAATGTAGTACAATCTTTGATCAAAGCCAAAAAGGAAGGAAAAGTAGTAGTATTAACCTTTTAGAAGAGTGGAATAGCAGTTGGGATGATGAGCCAGCATTCTGAATGTCATAGCAATGGCGAAAGACGTCGTGTCGTGCGCTGCAAACACGAGCAACACGACGTTATCCGCCACCTCGACTTCACTGATTTCGCCCCGGATCATGGCTGCAACTAGCCTAGACAGCAGAATCCCATTCCCCTGATCACATCCATCTCTGTTCTCTACACTACCCTCCATTTCCTCCCTTTTTTTCCTTATTATCCTCACAAGCATTGCCTCTATCTCCTTCCTCGCCCTCTTCGCCCTCGAAAACTTCGACCCGGGGAAGCTAACCGGAGCAGCAAACACCCCCTCCAACACCCTCTCAAACACCTCCAACATCCCATCTTCCACCTCCATTCCCAACAAAGATTCAAGAACTACGGCGAAGGTCAAAACCTTCGCCATGTTATAAAGTTGCACACCTTTTTTCCCCTTCCAAAACATGTCCATGTGCATTGTGACCGTGGTGCAGATGTTAGGCACCAGACGGTCCGTCCCAGACTGGCCAAGGCTTGTGGCAACGATGCCACGAAGGAGGCGATGCGCCTCGCCTCGTTTCTCCATGATGGAATTCTTCCCCATCAGCTGAACAGAGGAGGAAGGCCAAGAGCTGACCACCAATTTGAATTCATTCGACAGGAAGAATTTGTTGGCCTCAGCTCCATTCACCACCACCGTTGGATGGCCCATCAGCCTAGTTTTGAATGTCGGGCCGTGCTGATGGATTCGGGCCTGGATGAACTCCTCGTACAGCCTGTTCTTCTTCTGAGCTCTGTAGAAATCTATGGTCTCACCAATCCACGGCATGCCCATCTTCCCTGGCGGTAGCCTTTTGCTAATGCCACTCTCCAGCCACCTCATCACAACACCTAAACAGATTGCAACTGAAATTACAAGTGTGATCACCACCACAATCTCTACAGCCATGGTAGATGTAATAACATGAACAAGATCGAATAGTACAGAGGGAATCTGTCACTATCTGTTATATATACACATGCGTATACGTATACGTATAAACACATATACACATACAGTGGATGTGCATGCAGAGAGGAATATAACAGGGGATAGATTAACATTTAGGTCAACTGTTGGATTAAAATGTGGGCTAATCATGCAATCTCTTTTCTTTCTCTCTCTTGTGATGATCTATGTAAGAAGATCCTGATCCTCAACATGCAGTGGTTGTTAAAGTCGGTTAGTTATACAGGTAATAATCATATGATATGGATTAGCATGTGCTTTCTTGCATTACATTATAATGGGATGATGATTATTATTAAGATTAAAACGCGTAGATTAGTCATGATTAGAATTGGTGGATTTTTTTAAAAACTGAAGTGGGCGGCAGATTAGTCAAATAGGGATTCAAAAATTGTTAATCAAGCTGAGAGTATCCCTACATATCTTCTTTCTATATTACTTTAATCTTTTAGCTGTAATAACTTCTGCTTAAAGTCAAGCTAAAAAATGACTTTCGTGAGACGTTTAAAAAATAATAATATTTATAATGAAAAATGATATTCACTTAATTAAAAGTGATAACAGTAGTGTATAACTCGACTTCATAAACAATATAGATTAATCAAATTTGTTTGCACCCCATTTCATGAGTTACTTGTGCTTGACTTTATAGAAACTATCGATTAATCAAATTTTTATTTGAATCAGTCGATTAATGATAAGTGATAACTGATCTTTAGCTTAAACGAGCTTGGTAATTTTAGTAAGAACTAAAAAAATTGTCGGTTACAATGAAAAAGATAAATAATTTAAACTTTAGTCTCATAATTATATATACGATGGTCATAATTATTGATCTTTGGTTGATTCAAACTAAATTATAAAAAAAATGATCAAATTGATAGATTCCATTCAACTTATGAATTATGATCAAATAAGATTTTAAAAATATTTATTGATTCTATACAATTTGAATTTGATTTTTTTTTTTTTTAAAAAGCTATGATTATTATCAAATAACCAACCATCAAACATTATATCTTTTTCAAGATTTGAGTAATGATAGTGTGTGTTGAATAATTAAAATGTCACGTGCATTAGATAAGTGTGTTTTTCTTGAAGAAGGCGACGTGTGATTAGGCCATTGGTTAACAAGGTCCTTATTACGGATTACACAAATTGGATTCCTTAAGATGAAGGAATTATTAAATAATTAAATAAATGGTTGACCAATAATAAGTGGAGTATTTAAATAGCATATCCTAGAATGTAATTTATTAAATAATAGAAAAAAAATTAAAATGGATGAAGTAGTCTAGTGGATCGGTATTTGATTGTTTAATAAGATGACAACAAGGTTCAAGCTAATGTATCTTTCAACCATGGATCGATGTAATTAATTAGGAGTAATTAATTAATTAAATCCTAAAAAGGAAAGATAGTATGCTTGAGAGTGTGATAATAATGCACTAAACTTTAATTCAAAGATTTATTATCAGAACCGTCCAAATCCACCAAACAAAAGCTCTAATATAGCTTCTTTAATTCTCACTCTTAAAAAAAATTAAATTCTTAGAATATTTTTTGATGAAAAAATTTGCATTATATATTTGCCTCAATTCTTAGAGTATTTTTTGATGAAAATATTTGCACTATTTGCCTATGATTTTTTTTTAATCATAAAGTAAACACTTGTGTGAGATTATCTCACCAGAAAATTTATTGAGACAAATAAAAAGTGATAATATATATATATATATATATATATATATATATATATATTTATTTATTTTTATTTAAAAAAACTGCATCATTTTCTATTATAAAATATTATCGATTTCTATTTATTTTACAAAGTAATCATAAAATAATTTATTTAATTGATTATTACCTTTTATTAATCAAATATTATTTTTTATTAAAATTGTTATCAATTTTTATTCATAAATGATTTATAGAATAGAACAATCCGAAGATTATCACTTTTCATTAATAAAATATTAGTACTTTATATTAAAAATGTTATCATTTTTTTATCATTCCTATTAATTATGTATAAAATAGTTCATTTGATCAGTTATTATTTTCCTTAGTATAACTTTTACTAAAAATATTATCACCTTTTATCAATTTTATAAATTGTTCGCGAAATTCAATTTGTGATTAGTTATCACTTTTTATTAAATATGTTATCACTTTTTTTTTATAAAAAATGTTATTTTTTTTAACATTATCACTTTTTATCAATTGTGTATCATTTTTCTTTATATTATCACTTTTTATCATTCTTACGTAAGTCATTCATTAAATGGAATGACATAAGTTTTTTTATATTATGAATTATTCCTAATATAATTCAAATTAATGAAAAATTATCACTTTTATTTAATGAGTATAATATATATATATATATATAATAGTACTAATTTTTAAAAATATTATCACATTTTATAAATTTATAATATTTAAATTTAAAAATAAATTAAATAAATTTTAAATTTAAAACTACTACTTTTTTAACTAATAAAAAATAAAAATAAAATGAGAAAAACATATATACACACACACATACATACAAAGTCTAATTAATCTACTTATTTAACTAATTATTCTGTGCACCCTAAGATAGCGTGCACCCACTTTAAAAAATATATACAAATATAAACAAAAATATATACAATTATGGAGGAAAAATGCATACAATTTAATTGTTAGTTTTTTAATGAAAATTTGAGTGTAAAAAAATATACAATTATTAAAAAAAATGTATACATTATTGAATAAAAAGTTATACACATAGCATGCTAGTTTTTTTAATGAAAAATTTAGTGTGAAAAAAAGTATATAATTATTAAGAAACACGTATACAAAATAGAATAACATGTATACAAAATAAAATAAAAAGTTATACACATATAGGTGCACCTTTTCACTGGGATGCACCAAATATCAACTCAATCTATTTTCATAATTATTTTTTAATTTTTTAATTTAGTATCACTCAAATAGCCCTTTAAAATTATGTAGATTCAATTAATTTTATTTTATAATTAATTTTTTAAATTTCTAATTTTATAATATTTATTTAATTGAGTTAATAAATAATTCATTCCAGATACAATCTCCCCTAAATCTTTGTCTTTATATTAATACTAATACTATAAAATATAGATATATAAATTTTCATTCATGATAATAAATTACATTAATACATCAAGAATCGATTTACAAATAATATTAATCAACATTAAATATCATGTACTATATTTATTTATTTAATTAAATTAGACGAAGATATTAATTAATTCATTATCCTAAATGATACGTTTAATGAAAAAATTCTTAAATCTTATTTAGATTAGTAAATTGTAAACTAACAGTGAAGATAAGGGGTGAGTGCAAAATTAATTAAGAATTAATTTGCTTACACGGAACAAATCAATGGTATTAAATGCATTTCTTTATTTTCTAATATACTATTTTCATGAATTTATTAAGGGTAAAAAAGTAATCATAAAATAACATTAAATATTCTGGCCAGAAGATTCTGGCCAACATTCTTTATCCTTAATTTAATTACCAACCTTTTTGAGACCTTAATTAAAGATGATCAATATATGGTAAAAAATAAAATTAACCTAGATTCAAAATGAAAATGAAAATTAATCATAAATTGCTAATTAATATTGATTCTTAAATAATCGAATCCATTCGATTCGGCCCATTTGGATTGGGTTGGATTGGATGGACTAGAGATTTGATATCTTTACTAGTCCATGGGCTGGCTAGGGTTAATTAATTAAATCTAAAGTAATTAATTACGGAGATTTTAACTTCTTTAGTCCCATAAATAAATTCTCTATATTGATTTTGATTATTTTTGACATTAGACACTCTCTTGTGAGACGGGTTTTTCGTGAAACGGGTTATGAGATGGGTCGATCCATTACTAAAGTATGTTTATTATATAGGTAAAGTATGCTTTTCTATATAGTTAAAGTATGTCAATAATGAATCATATTATAACACCCTAAAATCATATTTTAATTCATTATTTATATTTTAAAAAACATACTTTAACAATCATTAAGCATACTTTATCTATATAATAAGCATACTTTAACACGTTTTGCAAACCGTCTTATATATGTAGCGTCTCACATGAGAGTTTGTCTTTCACATTTTAAGGTCGACTATTAATTACCCAATATGTCATTAAACTAATTAAAATAAAATTGACTATTTTACAAGATCAACTTAAAAAAATAAATAAATTCCACATTAGCCATAATCGTTTAATTATATAATCTTCTTAAAAAAGATTGGATTTTTAAATTTACATTACTTTAAAATATTATAATCGCGCGCTCAACTCTGTTCATTTACTATCATATTGGAAATACATTTCAAGTTAACATAATATTAATCCAAGTTAACATACAGTGAAATAGAATATAGGATCTACACAATTTTTTAGGAAAAAAAATCTATAATTTCAAATTAGTTTAAAAAATTGCATTTTTGTTTCAAAGTATGCACTTGCATGAAACCATTTTTATGTTTTTTTTTAAATAGTTGGAGAAAATATTAAATTTGTTCATGTAACTTTCCATAAAATTTAATTTTAGTCTTACAAGTTTATTTTTCAATTTTAGTCATATAAATTTTTATATTTTAATTTTAGTTCTCTTTTAAAAAAATACTTACAAGACCTACAAAATCCTATATATTTTGCAAAAAAAAAATTGCAAAAGGACTAAAATTGTAAAAATGAAAAGTTATATGACTAAAATTAATACTAAAAGATTAAAATTGAAAAATTATAAGATTATAAGATCAAAATTGAATTTCATCAAATTTGCAAGATTAAAATTGATATTTTTTCTAAATAGTTATCACATTTTATACAAGATAATATCACTTTTTACTAATATTACAAATTGTTTATAAAACAATTTATTATATCATTATTATTTTTTATTAATTTTAGTGTACCTTTTTAATAAAATAAAAATAAATGAAAACAAAGGTAGAAGTTTAGATTTACTTTTATATATATATATATATATATATATATATATATATATATATATATATATATATATATATTATAATTAATCAAATTATTTAATAAACAAAATACGAAAAATAAAAGGTTTGGTATTAATTCAACTAGCTTTTGAACCCGTGCGATGCACGGGATAAAGGTAAAAACTACAAAATTTTGATTTAAAATTAGTTTATGCATATGGATTATATTAAGTAGTGACGTTGATAATTGTTTAATTATAATTGTAAATAAGGTGTCAATTTAATGTAATCTCATAATTATGATGAATGGATAAGATTCAATAATGTGATGAATGGATGAGATTAAAAATTGATTAGTAATCAAAATCAAAGGTGTAAATTAAAAATTGGTTCACTAAACCCTAAACCCTTAAACCCTAAAACCCTAAACCCTTAAACCCTAAAACCCTAAACCCATAAACCCTAAACCCTTAAACCCTAAAACCCTAAACCCATAAACCCTAAACCCTTAAACCCTAAACCCTAAACCCTAAAACTTTAAACCCTAAAACTCTAAACTCATAAACCCTATGTATAATCTATAATATAAAAAAACATTATATTAAAAAGATTATATACTTAATTATTTTAATAACTTAAATTATATCATAAATAAAAAAAACTACTAAATTTTGATTTAAAATTAGTTTATGCATATGGATTATATTAAGTAGTGACGTTGATAATTGTGATGTTGATAATTGTTTAATTATAATTGTATATAAGGTGTCAAATTAATCTAATCTCATAATTGAGATGAATTGATAAGATTCAATAATGTGATGAATGGATGAGATTAAAAATGGATTAGTAATCAAAATCAAAGGTGTAAATTAAAAATTGGTTCACTAAACCCTAAACCCTAAAACCCTAAAACCCTAAACCCTAAAACCCTAAACCCTAAACCCATAAACCCTAAACCCTAAAACCCTAAACCCTAAACCCTAAAACCCTAAACTCATAAACCCTATGTATAATCTATAATATAAAAAAACATTATATTAAAAAGATTATATACTTAATTATTTTAATAACTTAAATTATATATCATATTTTATTAAAAAGATTATATACTTAATTATTTTAATAACTTAACTTATATATCATAAATAAAAAAACTACTAAATTTTTATTTAAAATTAATTTATGCATATGGATTATATTAAGTAGTGACGTTGATAATTGTTTAATTATAATTGTAAATAAGATGTCAAATTAATCTAATCTCATAACCTTAAATCCTAAAACCCTAAACCCTAAAACCTTAAAACCCTAAACCCTAAAACCCTAAACACTAAACCCTTAAACCCTAAAACCCTAAACCCTAAACCCTAAACCCTAAAATCCTAAACTCATAAATCCTATGTATAACTACCCGTACTCGTTCTTTTTAAGGTTTTGGTAAATCAGATATTCGAAAATATCTGTCATGTGATCACCCTAATGTTTATTTAGTCAAATTCGTACCCACTTTGTTAAAAAAATTATGATACTCATACTCATACAAAACTCGTTTATCATTACCCGTTGATTATACATACTAATTTAAAATTATTAAGATGTTATGACGAATAATATTAATTCAAAATTATTATTAATGAAGAAAATAATTTAATAATGAATTAATTGTTACGTACTCGTATCCATTTAAATATAAACTACACATTTAAGTACCCGTTTCATTAAAAATATATATTATGATTCTCCCTGTCTCTAATCTGTTTATCAATACCCGTTGATTACACATACCCATTTAAAATTATTAAGATGTTAGGATCAATAATATTAATTCAAAATTATTAATAATGAAGAAAATCTAATCTCATAATTGTGATGAATTGATAAGATTCAATAATGTGATAAATGGATGAGATTAAAAATGGATTAGTAATCAAAATCAAAGGTGTAAATTAAAAAATTGGTTCACTAAACCCTAAACCCTAAAACCCTAAACCCTAAACCCATAAACCCTAAACCCTTAAACCCTAAAACCCTAAACCCTAAACCCATAAACCCTTAAACCCTAAAACCCTAAACCCTAAACCCTAAAACCCTAAACTCATAAACCCTATGTATAATCTATAATATAAAAAAACATTATATTAAAAAGATTATATACTTAATTATTTTAATAACTTAAATTATATATCATACTATATTAAAAAGATTATATACTTAATTATTTTAATAACCTAAATTATATATCATAAATAAAAAAACTATTAAATTTTTATTTAAAATTAGTTTATGCATATGGATTATATTAAGTAGTGACGTTGATAATTGTGATATTGATAATTGTTTAATTATAATTGTAAATAAGGTGTCAAATTAATCTAATCTCATAACCTTAAATCCTAAAACCCTAAAACCTTAAAACCCTAAACCCTAAAACCCTAAACCCTAAACCCTTAAACCCTAAAACCCTAAACCCTATAAAACCCTAAACTCATAAATCCTATGTATAACTACCCGTACTCGTTTTTTTTAAGGTTTTGATAAATCAGATATTTGAAAATATCTGTCATGTGATCACCCTAATGTTTATTTAGTCATATTCGTACCCACTTTGTTAAAAAAAATTATGATACTCATACTCATACAAAACTCGTTTATCATTACCCGTTGATTATACATACCAATTTAAAATTATTAAGATGTTAGGAAGAATAATATTAATTCAAAATTATTATTAATGAAGAAAATAATTTAATAATGAATTAATTATTACGTACTCGTATCCATTTAAATATAAACTACACATTTAAGTACTCGTTTCATTAAAAATATATATTATGATTCTCCCTGTCTCTAATCCGTTTATCATTACCCGTTGATTACACATACCCATTTAAAATTATTAAGATGTTAGGATCAATAATATTAATTCAAAATTATTAATAATGAAGAAAATAATTTAATCATGAATCCATTTAAATATAAATTACTCCATTTAAAATTATTAAGATGTTAGGACCAATAATATTAATTTAAAATTATTAATAATGAATAAAATAATTTAATAATAAATTAATTGTTAAAACTACATTATAAGTTATAATTATTAATTAATTAATTATATAACATAACATATTTGAAATACCTGTAGTCGTAATTATTAAATAATTTAATAATGAATTAATTGTTAAAACTATATTATGGATTTTGTTAAAATATAAAAATTAGTGAATTAAATGGCAAAGATCTTTTCTCATAATTATGATGAATGGATGAGATTAAATTATGTAATGAGTGGTCAAGATTCAAAATAATTTAGTAATCACATCCAATGATGTAAATTAAAAATTTCCTCAATTTTGACTTTTTCACTTTGCTATTATATTACTATATATATATATATATAACCCTAAACCCCAAACCCCTAAAATCCTAACCCCTAAACCCAAAACCCCTAAAACCCTAAACCCTCGTGTTTATTATAGTACATTAAATAATTTTATTTAATAATATTATTAATTATTATGTGTTAATTATTTCTCTAATTTTTCTTTTTTTTTTCTTCTCTTTTATACATTTTATTTTCATATTATTTATATAATGTAATTACATGGGTTTAGGAATTAAATAAGGTAGTACATTAAATAATTTTATTTAATAATATTATTAATTATTATGTGTTAATTATTTCTCTAATTTTTCTTTTTTTTCTTCTCTTTTATACATTTTATTTTCATATTATTTATATAATAATGTAATTACATGGGTTTAGGAATTAAATAAGGTAATATAAGGAAATTTAATTAAATGGCAAAGATCTTTTCTCATAATTATGATGAACCCCAAACCCCTAAAATCCTAACCCCTAAACCCTAAACCCCTAAAACCCTAAACCCTCGTGTTTATTATAGTACATTAAATAATTTTATTTCATAATATTATTAATTATTAAGTGTTAATTAATTCTCTAATTATATAATATATTATATAATATATTATTATGTGTTAATTATTTCTCTAATTTTTCTTTTTTTTTCTTCTCTTTTATACATTTTATTTTCATATTATTTATATAATAATGTAATTACATGGGTTTAAGAATTAAATAAGGTAATATAAGGAAATTTAATTAAATGGCAAAGATCTTTTCTCATAATTATGATGAATGGATGAGATTAAATTATGTAATGAGTGGTCAAGATTCAAAATAATTTAGTAATCACATCCAATGATGTAAATTAAAAATTCCCTCAATTTTGACTTTTTCACTTTGCTATTATATTACTATATATATATATATATAACCCTAAACCCCAAACCCCTAAAATCCTAACCCCTAAAACCCTAAACCCTCGTGTTTATTATAGTACATTAAATAATTTTATTTAATAATATTATTAATTATTATGTGTTAATTATTTCTCTAATTTTTCTTTTTTTTTTCTTCTCTTTTATACATTTTATTTTCATATTATTTATATAATGTAATTACATGGGTTTAGGAATTAAATAAGGTAGTACATTAAATAATTTTATTTAATAATATTATTAATTATTATGTGTTAAATAATATTATTTATTATTATTATTATTAATTATTAATAACCCCTAAAACCCTAACCCCTAAACCCCTAACCCCCTAAACCCTAAACTCCAAACCCCTAAAATCCTAACCCCTAAACCCTAAACCCCTAAAACCCTAAACCCTCGTGTTTATTATAGTACATTAAATAATTTTATTTAATAATATTATTAATTATTATGTGTTAATTATTTCTCTAATTTTTCTTTTTTTTTCTTCTCTTTTATACATTTTATTTTCATATTATTTATATAATGTAATTACATGGGTTTAGGAACATTTTATTTTCATATTATTTATATAATGTAATTACATGGGTTTAGGAATTAAATAAGGTAGTACATTAAATAATTTTATTTAATAATATTATTAATTATTATGTGTTAAATAATATTATTTATTATTATTATTATTAATTATTAATAACCCCTAAAACCCTAACCCCTAAACCCCTAACTCCCTAAACCCTAAACCCCAAACCCCTAAAATCCTAACCCCTAAACCCTAAACCCCTAAAACCCTAAACCCTCGTGTTTATTATAGTACATTAAATAATTTTATTTAATAATATTATTAATTATTATGTGTTAATTATTTCTCTAATTTTTCTTTTTTTTTCTTCTCTTTTATACATTTTATTTTCATATTATTTATATAATGTAATTACATGGGTTTATGAATTAAATAAGGTAGTACATTAAATAATTTTATTTAATAATATTATTAATTATTATGTGTTAATTATTTCTCTAATTTTTCTTTTTTTTCTTCTCTTTTATACATTTTATTTTCATATTATTTATATAATAATGTAATTACATGGGTTTAGGAATTAAATAAGGTAATATAAGGAAATTTAATTAAATGGTAAAGATCTTTTCTCATAATTATGATGAACCCCAAACCCCTAAACCCTAAACCCCTAAAACCCTAAACCCTCGTGTTTGTTATAGTACATTAAATAATTTTATTTAATAATATTATTAATTATTATGTGTTAATTATTTCTCTAATTTTTCTTTTTTTTTTCTTCTCTTTTATACATTTTATTTTCATATTATTTATATAATGTAATTACATGGGTTTAGGAATTAAATAAGGTAGTACATTAAATAATTTTATTTAATAATATTATTAATTATTATGTGTTAATTATTTCTCTAATTTTTCTTTTTTTTTTCTTCTCTTTTATACATTTTATTTTCATATTATTTATATAATAATGTAATTAATGGGTTTAGGAATTAAATAAGGTAATATAAGGAAATTTAATTAAATGGCAAAGATCTTTTCTCATAATTATGATGAATGGATGAGATTAAATTATGTAATGAGTGGTCAAGATTCAAAATAATTTAGTAATCACATCCAATGGTGTAAATTAAAAATTCCCTCAATTTTGATTTTTTCACTTTGCTATTATATTACTATAGATTGTAATAGTGGGTGTGTATTAGTCCCATGTGTGTATAAAGGGAAATGAGATTCTTCATAGCAGACTCCAAAAATGGCAAAATGAGTAAAGGTGTCCCTTGCTGGCGGACGAATGGAGTATAAAAAAAATTACCAATGGAATTGTTAGTAACGGATTACCAACGAAATTATTTATCAACGAAAATGAGTTAAACAATTATTATAGAATTATTGTTATACAAATAAAATATGTCTATTAATAGTCAAAGCATATTATTTTAAAATATGATGAAAGATAAATTAAAATATAATTATGGGGTGTTATAGTATTATTCACTGTAAATATATTTTAACTATAATTCATAAGTATGTTTTATCTATATAATAATTATATTTAAAAAAATGATCGATTCATCTCAAAATTCATCTCACATATACCGTCTCAACTAACAATGCCTTTAGTTTTAGTGTTATTAAGAAAATTATATTATAATTATGGATTAATTACTACTAGGTACACATTTTATACCCCTAATTACTACTAGATACATTGATTTAAAATAATTACTATTATATATAAAATATTAAAGTAAAATACCAAATATACCCCTAAACCCATGCACTTTTAAACCACCAACCCTATCCCTCACCCACCCACTCACCGGACCACTGTTGACTGGCGTTGACCACTGTTGACCGGCATTGACCGGCGTTGACCTGCCTTGACTGGCAGTTGACTGTCGCCGCCGGAGCTCCGCCGGACCACCACATATTTTTGCTGCACACACTTTTTTTCTACTGCACACACCTTACTGCACACGAACACTTGCTGCACACAACATTTATGTGCAACACATTTATAGGGGTAATATTGGAATATCACTATATATTTTTGTAGTTAGTAGTAATACTTTTGTATGTTTGTATCTCATAATAATTAAGGATTTTTTTGTGTACATAATAGTAATCCTCCCTATAATTATATTATTAATTTAATCGAATAAATAATAATCTACCTTATGTTCCTAAGCGTATAATAATTCTATTGATCATAATATAATAGAACTACGATACAATTCATAAAAAATGTTTAATTAGTCATATATGTAATAATTGTCACTCCCTCCTCCCATAATAATATTTGGAGTATATATTTTTATTTTGGACACCATATATAAAAATTCATATTTTTCTTTAAAATAAATATAATCCAAACAAAATATTTAAATATTTCTAAAATATATATTGGGTGCATCCGGGTATACATCCATATGTGTACAACTTTTTATTCTATTTTATATATATGTTATTATATTTTGTATATGTGTTTCGTAATAATTGTATACTATTTTCACACTAAATTTTTCATTAAAAAAACTAGCGTTCATATGTGTATAACTTTTTATTCGATAGTGTATACATATTTTTTAATATTTGTATATTTTTTTACTCTCAAATTTTCATTAAAAAAACTAACAATTAAATTGTATACATTTTTTTATCATAATTGTGTATATTTTTGTATATATTTGTATATGGGTGCACCCTATCTTAGGGTGCAATCGAGTGCACACTATAATTAACCATATTTCTATGAGATTCACAACACTACAATAATACAACTACCCATTATAAATTAAAAAATTGTATCTTTCACCTCAATACACATTAAAATACTCCATATTCATTAATCCCTTACAAAAAGGAAACGTGGAAGTTTTAACAAGACGAGGGGAGTATTAGATTATGTACCACAACAATTTCATGTTTTGTGAAAAAATTACGTGAGATGAATATAATGGATAAGAATAAATAAGTTTTTATTAAAATATGATATTTAATTAATTAAAAGTAATAATTTTGTAGTGAAGAATTTTATAAATAATTAATTATAACATAAATAAAAAAATAATAACATGTTATAAATTAAAAGATAATAACTAATTAAAAATATAAAATTGTGTTTCGTGGAAGATACCACACAAGTATGACCCATTCATCACATATATATAATTAAAAAATAATATTATAAATATTTTATTTCATTATAATTTTGTGAATATATAATTAAAAAAATTATAATGTGTATATATAATATTATATAACCATATATAATAAGTGGTGGGGTACACCATATAACTATATATGATAAGTATTTTACAACATGTTAACATTCTTATAAGATAATTATTACTGGTTAATTCTTAAATAAAAATAAAATTGTAATTTAATAAAGTAAATACGAAGAAAGAAGAATGAATGCTCTAAATGAATAGAGAATGAGAAAGATTGAATAAATGCTCTATTAACTTTCGTTTTTGAAACTGCAACACATTATTATTTTGTTTACTTTAATTAATAATAATGTTTTACAATTAGAGGAATATTATTGACATTTTACATTCTATTTTTACCTATAATTACATAAATACCTAATTCCGGCTGGGCAGAATCTAACCATTTAGCATGAACGATTCAAATCATTTGATGCAGTGTGGCGTCTTAATTATTTTTTTATCATAATTTTGATAATCATTAATTGTAATTAAAATTATTATAACTTATCGATGGGTGCATGTAAGTTTGACTTCACGAATAACGATAAATTTAGAAGATTTTGGACAAAGTAAACTCCTGAAAATGTATTAAATATATAAACTCAGTTATTCTGTAAACTATATTTTATTCAATAGAGTTAGAGATATAACTCTTCTCTATTTTAAAAATAAATAAAAATAAAAAGTAGTATTCCAAGAGTCCTAGACAATATAATATTCTTTTAAGTAAAACTTAAATTCAGAGCAAAATTAAAAATTTTGTACTAAAATGAGTGTCCTTAGTTATTTTGGAAGCTTTTGATATGATACTATTTATGTTTTAAACTCATATCCTTGTAATATAATTTCTTATTATTTTGGGCACCAAATATTCTATTATTTATTGGTGTTATTTTTTATACACAGTTAGATGAGTAATAGGAGATTCTGATGGAAAATTCTTAACCCCTATGTCTATGATATAATTCCTAAAATAGGTAATAGCCAATTTTAAAATTTATCATTGATCGTTGTCATTTTCACCTAAATTTTAGTGTCGTTATGTGTGTATTTTCAAATGTTTTTATCCGTATTTGTGTAACTTTTGGTGGAGTTTTATGTAATTATGAGAAATTTGGTATGAATTGATAAAAATGTGTAAATGAGCTTAAATATGTGCAAAACAGGTCAAAAATGGAGCAAAACGGAGTTGGGAGCTGAAACGAGCTGAAACGGGCCGAAAAACACCCAACTCGAGTTGCATGATCTTGCTAGACTTGCAACTCGAGTCGAGTTGGGGTCGAGCAAAGGCAGAAAGTGTCCAGTAGTTCAACTCGTGTTGCAATGTCCAACTCGACTTGCAACTCGAGTCTAGTTAGTTGCCGAGAAAAAAAGTCAAGCTTCTGACACAACTTGACAGGCGAGAGCTCGAGTTATGTTACTCGAGTCGAGCTGGGATCAGGGTAAGTCGAGCTGGGGCAGAGCAGCGTCCAAAATCATCCAGTGAGCTAACTCGAGTTGCAAGATCCAACTCGACTTGCAACTCGAGTCGAGCTAGGGTCAAAAAACCGTCCAGTTTACAGAGCCACACAACTCGACTTGATAGGCAGTAGCTTGAGTTGGCTACTCGAGTCGAGTTGGGTCAAAAGCAGGAAAATTTAGAAAAATTCTGGAAGCTTCTAGAATGTCCCCAAGGGGTATAAATGCACAATTGGTGCGAAAATTAAGAGGAGAGTCTTGTTTGTCTAATTTTGTGCACTCACGAGTAAGAATACTCGATCATTGTAGTAGTATATCCCAAGAAAAATTATCAATTCAATAAGGAGTTATGTTCGGACTAACAAAATACGTGAGCTCATGTTCATGTTGTTTTTGTAAAGATGATCGGGGGTTTTGAGATTAATTAACAACTAAAACAAGTAACAAGTAAATAAGAATAGCAAATAAGAGAAATGACAAGAATAGAAAATTGGTGCTAAAGTTCAAGTATGGAAAAACATGGGATTAGAAACATCCAAGCACACTCGATTCATATTATCATGCAAAAGGAATTTAACTCAATTGATGTAGACTAAGGGTGATCACGATTGTATCCTAAACTCCCTTTCGGGTTACAAAGGTTGTTGATCCATTTTAGACTCCCAAAAGCACTTAAGATCAAAGCCCAACATTAACCCCTTCCATCTAGGTACTAGTTAGATTAAACTCTCCCTTTTTGTGTACTAAGGCCAACGAATGGATTGGTTCCCCTCATTGAATTCAAATATCCTTTCGGTCAAACCCAAACTCAATGTCTATTCATGCCTTCCTAATACTATAGAGGGTCGTTTCCGTCTCACTCCAAGCAATACATACATGAACATCATGATAGCATTTAATTACCACAAATAATCCATTGATCACCAATCCATTAAACCAATAAACATTCATGAATAACAAACCATGTCATCACAACATCAAGACAATTAAACTCCATGAATAGAAATCAACATCAATTAAATCAAAAACCAATTTAATCCACATGATAATATAAATCTAATATGCTCTTCATATTCCTAATCCCACTAGAGGGATTAGCCTAATATGATAAAAGTAATAAAACAAATAAATGATTCATTACAAATACCCATAGTCTTAGATCTAAAGAAATACAAAATGAATGGATTCTTCCCTATCAATTTCTTGAAGAGAATCTTCTATTCTTCTTGATCTCCACCTCTAGCTCTTGATTTTGAAGTCTTTAGCACCAAAAATGGAATATATGATGGGTGGATGAAGATGGATGAAGATGATGGTGGAAAATGGAAGAAATGGTGTGTGATGTGTGTGTAGATGATGGGATTTCGGATTTTTTCCAATTGTTGAATAAAGGGGTATTTATACCCCTTTGGAGGCTTCTAGAAGGATCTGGAAATTTCTGCAGGAAAATACACAGCACGAGTCGTGCTCTGCAACACGGCCACGAGGTGGCCGTGTTGTGTCTTCTGATGCTGCCGCACGGCCTTTCCTTACAGGGCCGTGTTGATGACACGACTTGTGCTGCCAACACGAGTCGTGTGTTGTAACACGGGTACAGGGTGGTCGTGTTGACTCTTCTGATGTCGGCACACGGCTACTTCTTACAGGGCCGTGTTGATGACACGGCTCGTGCTCCCAACTCGACTCGTGCAACTGGACACGACCTGAAGTTGCCCGTGTTGAATGACTAGATGTCGCCACACGACCAACTCTTACAGGGCCGTGTTGGCTACACGGCCCGTGTTGGTGCTGGCTTCTGCATTTCTTCACTGTTTTGGCTCGTTCTCCATCGTTTCAACTCCGAATTGAGATCCGCTTTTTCCTACATCTTCCTTATCATGTTTAGCATCCAACAAAAACACAACCAAATAACACATAAAATACGGATAAAATAATATGAATACACATATAAAAAGACACTAAAATTTAGGTGAAAATAGCTCTAATCAAGCCTCATTTGACAGTTATTTTAGAGATCAACACACACATTTTCTCACCACTATTTCACACACTTCATCCGATCCATCTCTTTCACCCTTCAATTCATCCATCCATTCAACTTGATCTTCATCAATCCATTACTCCATCCATCCATCCACCATTTGAGAAGAGGAAAGCTTAAGGAGTGAAGAAGTTGATATATTGAAGAAGAGGAAGGATTCTCCATGAAAGGGAAGCAATTCCATTTTTCATTTGTTAATTTTCTTCTCAATTTGGTTCAAATGGAGCAATGCTTGATTTGTATTGAATTAATCACCATGTTTAGTGGCTAGTTTTATAGTAGGGCTAGTCATATGAGTGGTTGAGGTGAAGAGTTAGATATGTAAAACTTGAGTAATAATTTGAATTGATTTGTGAATTTTCTTCTATGATATATCAATCATGTTTCATTTCAATGTTTGTGTGATTAAATTATTTATTCATGGTATTAGGATGACCATTCCAATATTGTGAGTGGATGTTTAATTGAATCATATATTGAATTGTGCATGTATGTTAGTATAAGGGGAGGTAAGTCATACCCTCCTTAGCCTTAGAACATTCATAGAAGGACACTTAAGTAATTGAGTGAAAAGAACCAACTTATGATCATAGTACCTTAAGGGAATTGAGATTAAGATCAATCTTAGAAGACTTAGGCTTGTAAAAGAGTCGAGAACCTAGTTGCCTTGGCCATAGGGACTAGGGGTAAATTTGTGATTGCTTTTAATCCACAAGTTAATGAGAATTACTATGAATGGCTTTGCATATCTAGCTCAAGTCTCAACTATAAGTATGATTAGCCTTGCTCTCTTCTCAAGTGTATTCTACATCCATTCCATTAGTCATTTGCTCGTTATTTGATCATTTACTTAGCTAGTTCACACTCTAGTTATTTAAGTAGAATCTTAAGCATTAGTTTTAATACCAAACCTTCAAACATATTATCTTTACAAAGCATAAATCGATGAACAATTCGGATACTAGCCAATGTTTACTTTCCCTTGGGACGACAATCTTATAAATTTTGCACTTGGTCATGCGTATACATCAACGATAGAGTACACTTGCTCTTGACATTTTACTAAAAATGCGACTAAGTTCAATCATTTTGAACAATGTTTAACTAATTAATCTCATAATTTTTATTTTATTTATCTGAAAGTCTATTACTCCCTCGTTCCACAGTTCTTATTTTACTATTTTTAGTAAAAGAGCACCATGCATCTATATCCATCATTCACTATTAATACAACTATCCATTACACATAAAATAATAATTTTTCTTAAAACTACAATATAATTAATGATGTTATGTTACACTTCACAGTAATATTTTTATTATATATAACACTTAATTGTAACACTATTTAAATTTTAATAATATGTAACACTTGTTTTATATGTAACACTTTTATGAAAGTAACACTTTTTAAATAACACTTTTCAGATTACACTTTTTTATATGTAACATTTTAGTAGTATCATTTTTCATATATTACACACTATGAAATTTAATACTATCATATTACATTTTTAAATACATAAACATTTTATATAAATGAAATATTTAATATTTTATATAATTTAAATAATTAAAAAAACTAACACACTATTAAACAATTTATATATTATACAAGTTGAAAAAAAAATATATGCTCATATAAATAAAATGTTTATTATGTAAAATATTTATTATGTTATATAAAAATATTACTAGTATTGTATGAAAAAAATATATTTATATTTATCTAAAATAATTTTAATATCTATAAATTTATTTATAATAAAAATATATTTTAATTATATAATATGATTATTTTTAATTATTTAAATTATTATATTTTTTAATAAAATTACATTGTATAATATAATACTTTTTTAAAATTAGTTAGTATAATAACAACTCAAGTTTAACTGTATTAGATGATTTTAAAAACTATATTTTAATAAATTAATTAAAAAGTGATGTAGACATGTTAAGTAGTTTAATAATCAACAAAATAGTTGCACTATTTATAAGTAATTTATATTTTAAGATTAATTAAATTGATGAGACTTAAACAAGTAAAATGATTATATTTATGAGAGCTCAAAAGATGCAATAAAAATAGAAATGGGGGCACCTATGTAATAAATGATCTCCAAATTAATTCAGTACTCTCCATTAATGCACACACACTACAGCTTGCACCATTGCTGTGCCTAGCTGTCTTTTCAACAACCTTCAAATATTCCAACGAATGTTTAATTAATTTCATACGAGTGATGCTGAATTTCAAATCCACACCTTCATTTTGAGCCATCACCTATTATCCCTATGCCTATAAGTAAGGTTATAGAATTTTTTAATTGAATTAAAAAGTATTATTATTTACTCCCTCTGTCTCGGAGAAGTTAGTATAATTTTTTTTGACACGGAGATTAATGAGTATAATAATTTAATGTAAAGTGAAATGAGAGAAATAGTAATATTTAATATGTAGTGAGTAGTTGTATTAGAGGTGATATGTGAGAATAGATTAATTTTTTTGTGTGGGTTCCATGTATTAAAAAGGAAATGTGTCAATTTTAGTGGGATAAACCAAAAAGGAAAGTGTGTCAACTTCTATGAGACGGAGAGAGTAATTATTATAGTAATCTATAGTCTCATATTTTAATTGTATTAATATGTACATGGGGTCTTATATATTTAAAAAATGGAATGAGATCATTTAAGGTAGACACTTAGAACAACAAAATGAAATTCTTGGTGCACTATAGGAGGGAGTACATATATTTCTTATTCCAAAGACACGTGTTAAAGATAGAATCTACTCCCTCGCAAAAGAGGAATTTTTTCTTTTTGCACGTAGATCACAGAGTATTATTATTTAATGTGTAATAGATAGTTGTATTAGTAGGATTGTGAATCTCATATTTTAATTATTGTATTAGTGAGTGTGTAGTCACATGTGAACCCTTTAAGCGTCACTCATCTCAGGAGATCATATGGATTTAGGATACGTAGTTTTACTACTCTGATTTAGAACTAGTACTCTTAACAAAGGGAGCAACTTCATGCAAGATTTGTTAAAACTGCATATCATTGCAAAATGTAGGATAATTAAGAAATCCTGTAAGAAATTATAAAATCGAGAAAGTGTGGTATTGGCACTTTCATTTACTGAATTAATAATCCCATGCACTTTTATCTACCTCTCACTCTCAGCTGCTGCAATTACTGAGATTAAATACAGTAATTATGTAATTATTTATTTCAATCAGTTGGGGAGAAATTTGAAGCAGACAAATCATTTAGTTGAATCAGTTTTCTTTCTTGAGAGGGAGATTTATACAATTAATGAATGAGTGATCATAAATGTGAGCCCAGAAAGGCAAAGCTTAGCTACAACATTAGCCATAATTCATCTCAAAATCCCAACCCTATTAAATTGACACAGTTAGGAGATCCTCCTTTTAGCTTGAAATGTTTAAACAATTCCTCTGTCCAAATGATGGTACCAAAGATCATAATTCTGCAATTCTTGTGGACAAATATTAATATTAATAATAATGCATAACATGCAATCATACATATATCATTTAAATTCAACTAACCACACACTGCTTCACCTGCTTCTATTTACTCTCATACATCTTTATATACATGATCCAACCCTACCCTTTCTCACTCTTAACTCTCTCTCTCTCTCATTTCAAACCCTAGAAGAAAATGGTTAAAAAAGCATCTTTCATCTTCTTATGGGCTGCATTGTTGATCCAAACCCTAGTTTTCTGTGAAGGGTTGTTTGAGGATCAGAAGAACTTCTTTTTTTCAGATCCTAATGGAAGATCTCCTCCCACAGGTTTATTCATTTCTTAATTATGCTGTTAATTATGTATTTAGTGGAGATTAGTGATTGCTTAGTTTTAATTTGTGTTGACAGTTTCATACACCCCACCAGTGTACTCCACCCCACCAACCCCACCAGTGTACTCCACCCCACCAGTTCCCCGCAGTGGAGGTGCACCACCTGCTCACTGTGGTACCCCACCCAGTGGAGGCGGCGGCCACCGTTCGCCTTCGCCGCCATCCTCAACCCCAGCTCCGATCAGCCTCACTCCACCAACCACTCCAGGTGGCATCACAACACCATCACCACCATCTGTTGCTCCAATCTCTCCCCCCTTTACTTGCACGTAAGTCATCAAATATTGCATAACAAATTACTACTAATATTTACTACGTTTCTTCGAGTCTCATATTTATGCGCACTTTCAAAATTATTATTTAAATTGATTAAATTACCCTTATAAAAGTGTTTTCTTGATATTTTATGCACTGCGAACACATGTGTAAACCATGTCTCCTTTACAATTTTATGTATTGTTATGGTGTTTAAATTGAGAGGGATGACAGAGTTTAAAAGAGACTAACCCTTTATGCACACCCTCAAAAGTATTACTCAGTGGAAAGTATTTCACCCTTATTTTTTTATTAATCTCACAAAGTATTTCACATTTTTATTTGTTAAAAGTGGTAAAAGATACACTATAATGCATTCCAACATGATATATATTTTTTCACAGGTTCCAATAATTTTACATAACTTTTTCATTAAATTAACTAAAATATTTTTCTTTTTCTTTGTTTGCACATTTAAAATAAAAAATTCTAAAATCCAGCCATTAAAAATGCGTGAAATATATTAAAATAGACTAAATTACCCCTATTAAAGTTGATTATGTGTCTATGGTAAACCAAATGAGATCACCTATTATATTCCCATGTTTCGTCTACTATTCCATATATTAAAATCTTGTCACGTGTCATAATCAATGGCCAAAATTCAATACTTGCCTCAAAGGTTTAATGGTAAACGTGCATAGAGAGTAATATATATAATTATCGGATGGACAATATTCTTACATGCAGAAATTGTTGCAGGTACTGGAGGAACCACCCGACCTTAATATGGGCCATCCTAGGGTGGTGGGGGTCACTGGGATCCGCGTTCGGGGTTACCAGCATCCCCGGATTCGGACCCCAGACGAGCTTGGTAGAAGCTCTATCAAACACGCGTCCAGATGGGTACGGAGAACTGTACAGAGAAGGAACAGCATCTCTGCTGAACTCCATGGCAAACACCAAGTTTCCTTACACGACCAACCATGTAAGAGAAAGCTTTGTGGCAGCACTAATCTCCAACAGGGCTGCATCAGCTCAAGCACAGATCTTCAAGCTGGCAAATGAGGGTAGGATCAAACCCAATATATGAAGATTAATGTTATAATCATCACATCTTCATATATTCATTCTTACTGCATTAATTGTTTATCTTTGATTTGAATGAGGATGGAATATTGTCTCTATTACTGTAATGATGTTATAGAATTCTTACAAACCTCTTGCTTCTTTAGATTCATATTTTAAAGAAGTTGTTCTAATTCTTTTTTTGCATATTTTTAATCGTTTAGATCAATTTGATTTCCCTCATGTATGTTAATAAATTACTTTTGGTAGATTTTATTTTGTGTTTTAAAATAAAAATAATAAAAGATCTACACAGGGAAATTTAAAAAAAAAAAACCTCTTTTCATTAAAATATAAGGCAAAATCTTGTGTGCCCGGCGCAATGGAGCACCTTCAGTGTGCTTTTAGAATTTTGTGTTAAATTGTATATCTTTTAGTATACAGATGTGTATCCTTTATTTTCTGAAGAAAAATAAAAAAAAATATTAATGAAAAGTGTATACTCTTTAGAACAAAATGATGTACCTTTATTAATTAAAGTGTATACCCTCTAAAACAAAATATGTACCCTTATCCATAATACTAAATTTTATGGATAATACTAAATTTTAAAGGTGCATGCAGTGGCGGATCCAGGAAATTTTTTTTGGGGGTACGACATGTAATTATAAAAATATTACTCTTCGTAAGTAACACGTGTTTTTTGTATGCATAGATTAAGAAAAATTAATTTTTATATTTAAAGTTGCTTAGATGTGTGTAAAAAATTAGTATTTTAGATAATTTAATGAAAATATGTATAAAATTATTGAAATATGTGTAAAAATAATATTATTGAGATGTATTTTTACCATTTTTAGAAAGTATATTTGTGATGAGGCGGATTAAAAGAAAAGTGTGAAGTAATTAGAGGGACGAAGGGAGTATTTGATATTCAAAATTGTATAATAATTAAATAACACTCTAAAATTATAATTATTGTTGACACCATCTACTTTTTATTTGTAAAAAGCAATGTAAGACATTATTATTATTAATTTATAGTGTAAATTTATTAAAAATTATGATAAATTGTGTATAAATTTGTGTTAATTAAATAATTTGAGGGTACAAATTAATTAACATATAACTATTTATACATATAAATATATATAAAAAAATTTTAAAAAGAAATTAGAGGTGAGGGGTAGGGGGTTGGGGGGGTTTTGGGGTACAGCCGTACCCCCTTGTACCCCTGTATCCGCCACTAGGTGCATGGTGTGCACCCGGGCAAATCTCACTCAAAATATAATGTCATTTCTTTGTACATTTATTTCACAACATACATATATTTTTTCTATTAAAAAATCAAGTAGATTAAATTGACAAAAATGACCATATAGAATATATTATTTTGTTTGGTGACAAACACTAGTTTAAAATACATTAAATACTAAAGAGTAAAGAGTGAGAGGTAAAATAATAAATAGATTGAGGTAAAATAATAAATACGCCATAAATGTTACAAATCAATAGAAAATGAATATTTTGTGTCAATCATAATAAAAAATAGATTGAGTCATAAGAGAAAGTAGAGCCGTCAAACGGGGCCGGGCCGGTACCGGGCCAAGGCATATTTACGGGCCGTGCCGGACTTGGCCCGATTCTTAGCAGACCTTATATTTAGTGGCCCAATCTAGCTCATACTGGGCCATCGGGCCATTTTGACCCATTAATATTCATTTATTTTTAAATTTTTTTATTTAAAAAATAATTTAAAATTTAACTACTTTAATACATATAATAATAATAAAATTATATTAGTCAATATTGAATATTATTCTCAAATTTATAATTAGATATTAACGGTAAATAATCTATTCAAGTTAATTATTATTATTTTTAAATTAAATAAATTAAAATTGATTATTAGTGGTTGAATGTATAATTAAGAGTTGTTAAATAACGGGATTGCAACTATTTAATATTACTAATCACGATTATTATGTGATTAAAATTATATTATTAGCATCTAACTTATTACATTATGATATAATGGAATTTGAATCCAACTTTAACAAATTTCAACAATATTAAATATTTATATATATATATATATATATATATATCTATAATTTTTTTCTTCGACTTAACTTTATTTCTATCATATAGTAATCAAATATCCAAGTAAAATAGAAATATTTGAAGATTATAACTATTTTAGAAAGTTATTTTTATATATTTAACATTAAGTTATTTAAATATAATTTATAAATTAAATATTACAAATAATTTATAATTAAATATTAAATTAAATATAAATAAAATAACAGGGCCAAAAAAGCCCATAAAAATGGGCCAAAGGCGGGCCGGACCATTTGGCTCACCGGACTTGATGGGCCGGGCCAAACGGCCCGATTCTTACTAATGACGGGCTACGGGCCGGGCCATTTTTGCAGGCTCTAAGAGAAAGAGAGTATCAAATCAAACTTAGCTCCTCGATCGTCAACTTAGTGTATCATCTCTTATTATCAAAAAGAGCTAGTGATACTTAAAGGAATTACGAGAATAATTTTCATTTCATATTTACTATAAACATGTAAATTAAAAAAAAAATCACTCTTTTGAGGATATTTTAACATTTAATTTGAGTAATAAATAAATTATAAAATATGTTATGATGTAAAGAAGGAATATAATTTTAAAATTAAAGTGTATTGTGATAGTAATTTATTATTTTTTGTATAAAAATTTGAAGTTAAATTTTAAATGGGTGAAATTAAAATTGAGATGAAGAGAATATATATTTAAGAATAAAGGTTATATTTGTGATCCCAACTTTTTTTGCGTCACTTATTTAATTAATAATAATATATACGTACATGGCCTAAAATTTTCTTCCCCATAAATTTTCATTAAAAGACGAGTCGGGTCAGTTCGACCCTAGGAAATTCGGGTCACAAATCTTGAAAAATGAAATAGTTGAAGGGTACATTTAGGACGACAAATGTGTCACAGATGAGTACATACAATAATGAATAGACCAGAATCTCTGTGATCCAATTCGTGCCAAAAATTAATTGAAAGATAGGCAGCAATTTATTGCTTAAATTATTATTACTGCAAAAAGTAACACGAGGAAAAAGAATTGGATGCTTTAAGAAGGGTAAATCGGGCAATTCATTCCCAACGGTAAAAAGTGAACGTAAGGTAATTCAATACACTAGATATTAGCACGTGCGTTGCACGTTATTTCTATTTTGCTATGGCATTCTATTATTATGTAAGTTGTTTTTTATACATAAGAGACGTCATCTCTATCGATTAAATTGTATTTTATAATATTATTAGATTTATTTGTTGTAATTTTTTTTTATAAGTTTTCTCAATGAATAAGTATCATGTCATGATAGTGTTTTGTTCAAGATAATTTTACGAGTTGATTGAAGTTAGATATCAAAAGGTGAATGATTTTAAAGTGAATTTTAAATAAATGGTAAAAATTAAACTATTGAATTTATTAATATAATTAATATATTAAATAGTCTCTAGAAATTTTTTCTCATTATATCCTTCTTTTATTTTATTTCTTTTAACTTTATTGATTTTATTAATAAATTTATTAATTTAAAATTTGTTAATTATTCAAATTATCTCTTGGATTTCTAAGTTATTATAAACTCTTAAATTTCTTATTTAAGTATAATTCTTGAACTTTTTTAATTTGATCAAAATAGAACATTTAAACATATTTTTATGTCGTTTCTGTTTTCTAAATCTGTCTTATTTAGTTGTTCCACACATATTTCATTTGAAGCTTATTGACATTTTAAAATACTAATTTCTATAGAATTTTATCATACCAAACAAATAGTTATGATAGTCATTCCCTACTATTCCCAGACAGCATCACTTTAAAAGATACAATTCATTATCATTCTATACTATTATTACTATTATTCTCATTCTAATTCCATCTAATAAACCAAACAGCACCTAAAATTTGAGTTCACGTAATTGCTGCATGTAATACCTTATTTCTCTATTTATTTACTCTCTCAATTCTATGTACTCTTTCGATTCCTTTCGTCTCATACACATATTACATATTTTGTTTTGCAATTTGTTTCTTTATTATTATTTTTTTTATATGGAGTATTTTTAAAAAAATACATTTTCTTTTTCAGTATATCGTTGAATTAATTAAAAATATCATATAATATTACAATTAGTACTTTTTATAAATTCTTGATAATATTTTTAAAATGTAGATTCTTTTTATTATTATAAATATACGATGAAAATAATAAAAATATTATGATTACTAAATATTATTAAATTTAAATATTTTGTATTAAATTATTTTTATTTAATTGTGTTGAAGATTAAAATTTTTGGAAAATAATAAAATGAAATAAAATGATCAATTAAGATGAGTTAAATATTTTTTGCTATTTTAAAACGCCACTTTTTTTTTCTGAGTCATAAGAAGATGAATCCACACCAACTGAATGATGCTTATTGTTCCTCCAATTCCATTAGTATTGAGGTGCGGAAGTGTAAGAGTTATATGAGGTGAAGAGATTGATTAATTATAAATATTTATTTTATTAAACTAATGAATTTATAATAGATGAATTAATCAAATTAACAAAACATATAAAATAATTAATGTGATCATATTATGAATCTTACTATTCTCTTATAATAAATTCATTCCAATGAATTCATTATTTTCATTATTATATTTTAATAATTATAATATTGCATTCTACTATCTAATGTAATAATATATACAATCTTTATTTTTTTTTTATTTTACTCATAGGTGTTCCTCATAATTAAAAAATATATATAATATATATATATATATATATATATATATATATATATATATATATATATATATATATATATATATATATATATATATATATATATTATTTTCTAATATGTATAAATCTTATAATAATAATATTCACGATTATTTTTAAAATATATTATTTCAGAAATCTCAAAAGTAATTTTGATTTTTATCATAATCATTAAGGATTATACAATTCTGCCGTGCATTTTCTTTCCATGAATAAAAGAAATTTTCATGTCCCTAGCAAACCTAATTACAAAACTCATACAAGTAAAAAAAAAAACTGATCATATATGAGTTCATGATGAAACATAACCACTACTCTAAAAAACGACATTGTCGTCTTCATTTTCGATGCTTCATCCATCTTCTCCGTCAATGTTTGGTCATCTTACTTTGTTGTCGTTCTCCTCTAATCTAACTATTCATCTCGCGATCAATTAATACGAATTTCAAATTTTTTATTTTCCGATTTGCATATGATGGACTCTCTTGAAATCTTGTGTGTGATCTTTCCATTGAAGTAACACTTATTTTTCATAAGGCAAAAATTTTTAGATACCTTCTGTTCTAAAGTAAAATGATAAGATTAGTTGATATAAGATAAATAAAAATCAAATAGCATATGAATAGGCTAAATCATTCAATTGGATTGGTAAACTTGCCCTTCATTTTTTAGGTGATTTCATCTTTCCAACTTCTCTACGTTCTATGAATTGTACCTCCTGCCATGAAATAAAGTTGCAAATGAAGAGAGTGATAGATTCATAGAATAGAATGAAAAATGAATTTATGAAATAAAATAAGGAGGCATATATACCATGATAATTAATGTAAGGGTGAGGCTTGCATGCGCCCGGGCGCACGGGAATATATTTCGTGCGCCTTTAGAAATTTAGTATTATGGGTAAGGGTACATTACTTTGGTCTAAAGGGTATACACTTTTAATTAATAAAAGGTACACCATTTTGTTCTAAAGAGTATATACTTTTCATTAATATTTTTTTCTTTAGAAAATAAAGGGTACACATTTTTATACTAAAAGATATATAATTTAACACAAAATTCTAAAGGCGCACGGAGTGTTGTTCATGCGCCCAGATACACACAATAATTTTCTTTAGAAAATAAATGGTACACATCTGTATACTAAAGGGTATACCATTTAACACAAAATTCTAAAAGCGCATAGAATGTAAAAGAGAAGATTCATTATTATAATTTTTTGTTGCATAATTTTTTAAAAAAAAAATTTCAAGAATTTTGGAAATCTCAACCATTGCAGGAGACTTAAAAGAGACAGACTAAATTTAAGAGGATGAAATTATAAGATATTATAAATGCATAATTATTTTGTCATTATTCTGTGATAGAAAGTTTAATTACGGGAATATGAGAAACATTACATTACACTGAGAATTATTAATTAATGACATAAAAGTTTTATTGATGGTGCAGAATGATGACAATTTAAATAACAATTAATAGGAGTAAAATATTAAGTAAGGGTGAAACTATAGTAAAGTAAAATAAGTGAGGACAAATTAAAAAAAAAATATTTTACATCCTTAAACCACTTTTAATATATTAGATTAGATAATTAGATTTTTCAAACGTACTTTGCACGCTATTGTACATTGTATTTTTTTATATAATTTTAAAATAAGTTATAATTTTATTTTTATATAAAATTAAAATGTTATATCTATCCCCTCCATCTTGTATATTTCTTCATATATGTGTGATAGAAAATCACGAAGATGCACTATTTATTTATGCAGATGATGTAAGAATGATAGAAGATCACGAAGATGCACTATTTAATTATTTATGCAGATGATGTAAGAAAAATGAGGCTGTATTCATCAAATTGAAGTGGCTATATTAATCATTACTTAAATTATGTAAGAAAATAAAAGCTTTATATTTATAAATGAAATTTGTAATTAAATTATCAATAAAAAAATTGTAACTAAAACATTCTTCTCACCTTGTTTGGTATTTGCTACCAACGTTATTCCATATTTTAATCTTTTAACAACTCTAGTATCATTTATTTCTGTTTTCTTCAATCTTAATTTATCCATTTTGGATCACTTTATCCCATTCTCACTATCTATCCCCTCTTGAAATCTTTTTTAATGGAAACAAATCATGAATCATAATATTGATTCAAATTAATTTGCTTTTTTTCTTCTTTCACTTATGAGAATTTTTTTTAATAATCATGATATATTATTAATTTATTAAGGTTTAAAATATGAAAAAAAGAGATAACAAAATAATTTTTCTTTTAAAATATTAGCCACATTAAACAAATATATACATTATATATATTAAAAATTAATTGAGTATATTTATCTTTTGAATTGAAAGAAATTTTTGCACATCAAACTTGAAAACACAAATAAAATATGTTGCAAGATATTGAAACATGAAGCATACCTTAGGTTTAATATCACGGTGCATCGTTCCTTGCAGATGAAAAAAAGCTACAACATTAAAAAATAATTGTACAATAATTATTTTTGCATCATCATTTTTTTGAGAACTTCCCACCTTTAGTCAAACAAACTTCATACTTAAGAAATAAGAAAGGAAATTAAACAAAGATAGAAGCTTGTAAACTCAAATGTTGATATGCATCTCGCCACTATATATTGCTAGATTGATCAAACAATGATTCATAATGAACAAATTCTAACTCAAGAGGCTAACGTCATCTCTAGGAACCTCAATTTCCTTGTTATATTTCCTTTTCTTGTTAGCTTTTTGGCACTTTTATCTTCTTTCAAATTCGAGAATTGTGTAA